>CM034237.1:20317751-20939829 GCA_019916065.1 Vitellaria paradoxa | reverse complement strand
TGGCATCAATCCATTGTTGAGAGTTAGAACCCTGCATGGCCTGATGAAAGTTGATTGGATCATCTTCCACCATTCCAATGTCTTTCTCACATTCTTGGAGAAATACTACATAATCATCTGGAATAGCACTTCTCCTTTCTCTTGTGAATCTCCTTACTTCTTGAGGTTGTTGATTTTGTTCTTCTGGAATAATTACCTCATTCTGGATGGGGGGTTTTCAACATTGTCTTGTTGAGGTTCTTGATTTCCTTCTTGATCAATGACAGGTATAGAAGCCTACACATTATCATAAAGGATAGTAGGAATCGAAACCAATTCCTCCTCAAAGGCAATGTCTCTAACCTTATTTCTCCCCTCAAAATCAACATCCTCAAAAAATGTTGCAGTTCCCGTTTCAAAAATTGACCTAAGTGTGGGATCGTAAAATTTGTAGTCCCTTGATCGCTCAGAGTAACCAATAAAGTAACTGCTCACTGTTTTAGAGTCCAATCAACTTTCATGTGGCCTATAAGGCCTTGCCTCAGTTGGACATCCCCAAATGTGAAAATGCTTCAAACTAGGCTTTTTACCTGTCCAAAGCTCATAAGGTGTTTTGACAGCTGCTTTAGTGGGTACTCTATTAAGAATGTAAGCTGCAGTCTTAAGTGCTTCTCTCCAAAGTGATTCTGGTAAGGTAGAATGACTAATCATACTCCTTACCATGTCTTTTAGAGTTCTGTTTCGTCTCTCAGCTACACCATTCATGCTAGGGGATCCTGGCATGGTGTACCGTGGGACGATTCCACACTCCTATAGGAATTTAGCAAATGGTCCTGGACGTTGTTCTCCTGAATCGTCATATCTACCGTAGTACTCACCACCACGATCAGATTTGACGCTCTTAATTCTTTTGTTGAGTTGATTCTCAACTTCAGCTTTAAAAGCCTTGAACACGTCTAGTGACTGAGACTTCTCATGAATGAGATATAGGTACCCATAGCGTGAGTAATCGTCTATGAATGATATAAAATATTGTTGACCATTCCAAGAAGTCGTAGGGAATGGACCACAAATATCCGTATATATCAATTTTAAGACGTCTGAAGTTCTAGTGGCACCTAATCTCTTAGTTTTGGTTTGTTTTCCCTTAATACAATTAATGTAGACATCAAAGTCTGAAAAATCAAGGGAATCCAAAATGCCATCAGACACAAGTCTTCCAATTCTATCTTTTGAGATATGACCCAACCGCTTGTGCCATAATGACGCCGAATTTTCTTTATTTAATTTGCGTTTAGTACCACGTGATTGCACATGCAAGGTTTCATTATATGATGCAATAGTACCAAGCAAGTATAGGTTATCATATGCAGATAATGAACCAGTACCAATAACATTTGAATTCAACGAAAGACTAAACTGATTGTTTCCAAATGAACAATAATATCTAGATTTGTCCAACAAAGAAACAGAAGTCAAATTCCGCCTAAAAGACGGTACAATAAAAGTGTCTTTCAAATCCAAATAATAACCAGTTCCTAATAATAACCTAAAAGTGCCAATTGCATCAACTTCCACCGACTTGCCATCTCCCACAAAGATGTATCTTTCACCATCATTTGGCTTTCGGTAGCTCAGGCAACCCTGCATAGAAACACTTATGTGAGTAGTAGCACCAGAATCTAACCACCAAGTGTTTCTAGGTACTGAAGCTAAATTAACTTCAGAACAGACCAAAGTAAAAATTGTACCTTTCTTTGCACGCCAAGCGTGATATTTGGCACAATCTTTCTTGAGACGTCCAGTTTTGTTACAAAAGAAACAGCTGTCAATTTTCTGCTGCTATTTTTTTTGTGCTGGACCCTTAGTAGCAGCTTCATATTCTTTTTTTTTTTCTTGCCCTTATCTTTAGAGGTGCTTGCCAAGTGAGCACTTTCAGTTCTGTCTTGCTTCAACCTTTCTTCCTCTTGCACACAATATGAAATGAGCTCATTTAGAGACCATTTCTCCTTTTGGCAGTTGTAACTGACCTTAAAGTGACTGAACTGTGCAGGAAGCGAGATCAATACCAAATGCACGAGCAAGTCATCAGATAGCTCAAGCTTTAATCTCTTAAGTTTAGAAGCAATATTGGATATCTCCATGATGTACTCCCTTATGTTTCCTTTGCCTTTATACTTCATTGAAATCAAGCCTTGCAAAAGCGTGCTTGTTTCAGCCTTATCGTTTTTAACAAAACGCTTTTCAATCTTAGCAAGGAACTCCTTGGTATTAGTTATCCCCTCGGATATTGCGCCCCTAATGGCTTCTGGAATGCCGCGCTTGATGATCATGAGACTCATGCGATTTGAGCGATCCCACTTCTCAAAGTTCCTCTTTTCATCAAGTGAACTTTCAGCCGTAAGAGAAGCGAGTTGCTCAACCCTGAACGCAAGGTCAAGATCCATACAGCCAAGAATAATTAATATGTTCTTTTTCCAATCCTTGAAGTTTGTTCCATTTAGCATAGGAATCGAATTTATGTTGGCAGATATAGTAGTAGTAGACATATTAGCTGTATAAAGAACAAAATAACCAAAAATTATACTCACATTAATAAACAAAAAAAATAATCAATAAATTCAAATAATGATAAACCCATCTCAAGATACCCAGCACAATATTAATATCAAGTCTTTGGACAGTAATATTAATTGTAAGTGGTACTCTTGTTGTAGTGATCAAACATTGACAATAACTCCTATCAAATAATAAGCCAATCTTTGGATTGTCTTACTATTTACATGGAAACCTAATAATTGTCACATGTTTACCACCACAGGTGCATGTGTAATTCTGCCAAATATTAGCCTTCCTTTGGGCCAACCAATACTCGCATGAATAAATACATATACACAACCTTCTAATATTCAAAATAAAATAATTTCCAAAAGAAAGGTTGCTTTGGCAACATGTTGCTTCCATTAATTTATTGTTGAATATTATGTACCAAAAATTAATAATACCAAAATTTGAATTTAATTGATTCCTTAAATCAATTCCCTTAAAATTAAAAGAAATTAAAACTCTTTAGGGCCCTTTTGAAATAAAAAAATAAACCTTTGGGGGCTGTTAAGTAATTTTTAAAACCTTTCATATAAGACCATAAGAAAATTCCAAAGAAACTTCAAACTTTCAAGAATTACAAAACAGACCCAAGGATCCCAATTTTTTTTTTAAATCAAATCCGTAAATTCACCCATCAAAATCAACAAATCCGAATGGCTGAAAAAAAAATTTAATGAAAACCGATTAACTATTCGGATTTTTAATTCTATTCAAAAGTATTGATGATTTGTTACGAAAATCCATACCAGTGATCTCACACGGATTTGGTTAAAGATTTTGTATTCGAATGTTTTCGAAATAGAAAAAAAAAGATTTGCGAAAGGTAAATCACTTCGTGAAAGGTTTCGCAACCTACGCGAAGGGTCTCGCAACCCACGAAGGGTCTCGAAACCTACGCGAAGGGTTTTGCAACCTACGCGAAGGGACTACGAACACCCCAAGGCCTTTCGTGAACTACCCTTTCTTGATTCGTTGAATCAAGATTAGGGTTTTACGCTAAAACTACTTTAAGCATCTTAAAAACAATCAAATAGCATTCAATCATACGAAAAGAGAATTGAAACAAGCAAAACATGATATTACGAAACAAATCGAAATAAAACGAAATAGATTAAAGTGTGCAGGGATTAAATCAGTGACTCAAATTACCGAAACAGTCTGAATCCATAGGATTGCCAAAACCTTTCACGTATACATTAAGTATCTAAAAGACAAAAACATGGTCATTCAATATTCATTAAAAGCAAAACTTTCCAGCGTGAATATTGAATGAATATTCATTAAAGAAACTTAATCCAGTGTGTATACATAAATCGTCATGCAACACCACGTTTAAAGCATATACACGCATGTGTATATATATATATATATATATGCATACAAACAGCAATTGCATAAAAGAAGATCAAATAACTGAAAATTTCAAAATTTTGAGAACTAAAAATTAATCCCCAAAATTTAAACCCTAGCCATTAAATCTTAATCCATAAAAAAAATTTCTCAATGATTCAACATGAGTTGGCTCTGATACCATTTGTAGAATTTAATTTCACATTGAATCATCAAGAAAATAAATTAATGCGGAAGCGTACCTGAATCCATTGATGTAATTTTGTGGTTCTTGATCTTCCAAGCCAATACGTAGGTTTTTTTTTCTTAATTCTCTCTGACATGGGATCTCAGATTGATTAGAAAACTCTTACGTATGACCTGGGGACCATAACCTATTTATAATAACTGTAGAAATCCTATTTCTATTCGGCCTCATAAAATAGAAATATGGGCTTAGGTATCTACACATTAAAGGCCCATACAAAGTGAGATGTTGATAAAAGGCACAAAACCCTTAAAAACCTTAACAACCACTTTAAATGGCTTATCTTTATGATAGCCTATAACACACAAATAACATATTTGACCCACAATTGATTATTTTCCAACCCATCCTTCAATGTCCAGAATATCTTCCTATAATCAACAGACTAATCCTATCCCCATTATTGCCTCCTCTAATCCTATCCTATTATTGATTACGATTTCTTTTAATATTTTTATTTTTTGTGTTTTGATATTTTTCTTATTTTGGGGTTAAAAACGTTCAAAATGATTTTTTTACTATTTTGTATTTCATGTACAAAACTAAATCAAAATTTGAAAATATAAGTAATCAAATGCATTTTGAGACTATTTTTTTATTTTTATTTTAAAAATATAAAATAAAAAATAAGATTAAAATAGGTATACAAATGATATCTTCTTCCTCCTCTTCGTGTATGAGGAAGCCCGTAGCCACTACTTTAAGGGTGCGCACTGGGTGAAGTTTGCTTTGTAACTCGAGGGCCGGCAAAAAAATCACAGAGGATAAACCAGTTTAGACAGCTCTGACTGACCGGACTCAGCCAAGAAAACTGTTAGATAACTCTCTACAATTAGATGAAAGATTGCTTCAGAAAGGAGTTGAACCAAGACTGATGTGATCCCGAACCTTTCACTTACCATCCGATCAACTCAATTACCCATTTTGGGTTACAAATTATATCTTCATGGTTACAAAAGAAGACGAGGACTGTCAAAATGTAAAAAAGCAGCAATTTCCCCATGTAAATGTGATGTCCAAAAATAGATATATATATATCCCTCCGCATGCGTACAATTTGTTTTTTTTTTTTTTTTGGTAAGTGCAAGCATACAAAGCTGAAATAACTGCTGACTGATGCAATTACCTCTTTTCGGTTACAAATGATATCTTCCTGGTTACAAAAGAAGACGAGGACTTGTCAAAGGTGCAAAGCAGCAATTTCCCACATGTAAATGTGATGTCCAAAAATATATGTATATATATATATCCCGCCGCATGCGTACAATTTTTTTTTTTTTTTGGTAAGTGCATGCATACAAAGCTGAAATACTGCGGACTGCTGAGCATCAGTGTCTATAAATAGCTATAGCCACTACTTCCTAGTTCATCTCAATCAAATGCCCCGAAAACAAATGTCAGATACGTACTCCAATATAGTTAGCTTGTTAGCTAAGACATTGCTAATGGCAATCTTCCACAGCTGGTCCGCTTCTAACTCCCATCCTTCAATGTCCATGAACATCTTCCTACGAATCAACAAGACTAATCCTATCCCCATTATTGCCTCCTCTAATCCCACCGCCCACAAATGGAGCATTGTTGAGAGACATCAGATTGAACTTCCAATCCTTCAAACAACACAAACTACCTAACTGGATGTCGAAGCCCCAATAATGCTGTAAAGTTTTTTTTTTTTTCCTCTTCATATTATTTTAATTAGCATCATGTGATAGGCCTCAAAGGGTGGCTTATAGCAGTGATAAGTTTATTTCATTGTGATCTGGCCGAGAGTGAGGGATTCGAAATCCTAAACTCAATTCTGTACTTGTCGAGAGAAAATTGTTTACATCTGTCCCACTCCAGATACTTTAATACGTTAGTCTTATTATTGGGTTAGCCCTTTTATAATATTGCCTAGAAATTTTGATTTTTCTTCGAGCGGACAATATATCTACTAATTGCAGGTTGAAAGTTCCCGCAGGCACGAGCAAAATTTGAAGGAAGTCAGGAACATGTTAAGAGAGGAAGGAGAAGACCCTTTGGAAGGTCCTGCTACTGAATCGAGAGCCTCCAACGCCTAGGCATTGATTATCACTTCCAGGAGAGATTGAAGCTATTTAAAAAGCCAGTATGAGAAATCTAGAGTTCATGGCTATTCCGAAGATGATTCTTTTCACGGTTTCTACTCGATTTCGACTGTTGAGGCAAGAAGGTTACCACGTGCCCGCAGGTAGGCCTATTTTCTTCTGCCCAACTTTATTATAGATGTATCTATACATATATATATATATATATTATTTGATTGCACAACGGAGTTGTTAAAAGGGTTGATTTGTATTGGAACAGATGTGTTTAAAAATTTCATGGATAAGAAGGGAGGTTCAAAACAGAACTAAGAAGAGATATTAGAGGGTTACTGGGTTTATATGAAGCTTCACAGCTGAGCATAGAAGGTGAAGACATTCTTGACCAAGCAGCAGAGTTCAGTGCTCAACTCCTCAGTGTTGTAATATTAGGCATCTGAATCATCATCAGCCAGAGTTGTTCACAATACTCTGGCACATCCCTATCACAAGAGCCTGGCAAGTCTAATGGCCAAAAACTTCCTCAGTGATTACAAGGGTCAAAATAGATGGGTAAATGTCTTGCAAGAATTTGCCCAAATGGATTTTAGTATGGTTCGAACCATACGCCAGAAGGAAATACTCCGAGTTTTCAAGTAAGTCTTGACAGTGGCTTAATTTTGTTTGATTAAAATTTTGTTTCGGTAGGACGTTTGGGTTGGCATAGAAATGGAAATATTTTGAAATATTTCAAAACTGTTTGGAGAGCAGCGCAAATATATTACCGTATTTAAAAATATTTATTGGATTTCATCTAAATATAAAAAAGTTTAGTAATAAAACAGTTAATGAATTTATTATTTTTGGTATATTATACTGTATGTTTTGTATGCTTTGCTATATTATGATGGAAGCAGTATAACTGTTATTTCGTTAGTGTTTCTTCCAAACTTTTTGACTATCCGTAAAAAAAGTATAAAAATAGAAAAAAAAATAATATATATATATATATATATTTTATTTTCAACTGTAAATAAAAGTGGTATTAAATATATAATTTTGTGATCTCAGATGGTGGAAAGACACAGGTTTGGCAAAGGAGTTGAAGTTTGCAAGAGACCAAACCTCTGAAATGGTACATGTGGCCTATGGCAAGCCTCTCAGATCCAAGGTTCTCAGAGGAAAGATTTGAGCTCACGAAGCCCATATCCTTATCTACATAATAGATGATATTTTTGACGTACATGGGACCCTAGAAGAACTTACTCTCTTCACAGAAGCTGTCAACCGGTATCAATCCTTATCACATTAAACATGTTTGATAACAGTTTATATTTATTGTTTCTTTTATCTACATGATAGATGATATTTTTGATTCATATGGGACCCTCGAAGAACTTACTCTCTTCACAGAAGCTGTCTCGTTGGTTAAAAACTACTTAAAGTTATAAAAAATTACAAATATTACTTATTGTTATTAATTTTTGTAATTTTTGTTTTTATGCATTTATTTTCAAAATTTACATTTTACAAACTTTTAAAATAGTTACAAAAAACTGTAAAAAGTTATCTATTTTTCTTATTTTTTAAATATTTGTCAACTTTTCATACCATTTACTGACCAAAACCATTGGAATGGCTTGCTTTGCATTGTTCTAAACGGATTATTTTGGTCACCTTTGGTAAGTCTTTCAACTACTAAAAAGTGACTGATATTTCTTACTCTTTGTTTTTAACTTTTGGTCACTTTTAGTCGTTCAAACAACCTCTTAGACATGTTTGGTATTGTTTATATTTGTCATTTTTCTATTTATATGTACAAAATAATGAAAACTTAAATAGAATAATGTAACAATCTTGTGTTTTTTTTTATTTTTTCTGTTAAAAATATTTTGTGAATTTTAGAGTTTTTTTTTTATGAAAATATCTCTCAAACTATCTCTCTTAATTTTTTCTTTCAATTTGGTTCTCAAACTATTAAATGCATATTTTACATCCTCAAACTATCAAATTCTATTTATTTAGTTTGAACACTAATTTTATTTATTAAAGTTAAAGGAAACTTATCATATGCAGATCATGTGATATTTTTTATCCTACCCTAAAGACATAATGGTCATTTATATTTATTCCTCTCATCTGGCGCCAATTTTAAATATAAATTATTAAAAATATTTTTTATTGAATATAATTATATGAATTTATTTTAAATTTTAAATATATATATTTTATATATATGCTTTCTTTTAAAAAATATTTTTTCAATATAATTTTAAACTCATATAATTTTGTGAATATATTTTAAAATTTAAATATATATTTTAGATATAATGCTTTGATTTAAAATATATTTTTTCAATATAATTTTATGAATTTGAAAATATAATTTATATTCATAATTTTATAATTTTAAATATATGTTTTTAATTTAGATTTATTTAAATTATATTATTAACTAATATATTTAAATAAATGTAATAAACAATGATAGTTAAATTATTAGTAAGTAAATTATTTTTGAATCACATGATAATCATATATATTGGTTAATAATATAATTTAAATAGATCTGAATTAAAAGAATATAGTTAAAATTATAAAATTATGAATACAAATTATAATTTTAAATTCATAAAATTATATTTAAAACAAAGCATTCTATCTAAAACATAGATTTAAAATTTAAAATAAATTCATAAAATTATATTTAATAAAAATATATTTTTAATAATTTATATTTTAAAAACATACACTTTTTGGCGTCAGATAAGAAGAAAAGACATGGATTGACTATTATGCCCCGCCTCTTGGGTGAAAAAGATTATATGACTTGCACATGATAATTTTTTCATTAACTTTAATAAATTGAGTTAGTGTTCCGATCAAATAAAATGGAATTAAATAGTTCAATGATGTAATATATGCGTTTGATAATTTGAGAATCAAATAAAAAGAAGAAAGGTAGTTTAATGGATATTTTCATGAATCCTTGAAATTGAGACATCGACCGTCTCGAAGGGTAGCCAGAATTGAGGCGTTCAACTCCTGAAGAGTAAAAAGTTTGAAAGCTACCTGCACTAATCCTATATGGATATAGTGATACCTATCTCTATAGGTACTAATGTCCTCTGTCGAGAGCAACTCAATGGTTTTTTTCGGATGACTTCATAGTCACCGATGTAATATATGCGTTTGATAATTTGAGAATCAAATAAAAAGAAGAAAGGTAGTTTAATGGATATTTTCATAAAAATTCTGAATTTTAACACTGTCCACTTTTGTTTCATCATATTAAAATAGATTATTTATTCAAATATTTTATTAAAATAAAATTATTTTTAATAATTAAATTAATTTAAATAATATAATTGAATTAATTAAATTAAATAATTATTGTTAACTCAATTAAATAAATTAATATGAAATATATTATATTAAATTATTTTTAACAAAATAATATAATTAAATTATATTTAATATATATATTTTTATTTAATTAAATTATTTTTAATAAATAATATAAATTGAAATAATTTTATATATTTTATCTAATTAATTAAATATGAAATATATTTTGTTAATGTAATCATTTTTTAAAAAAATTAAAATTAAAATTAAAATTAATTACTATAAATAAAATTATATTTCTAAACGTAATTTTAATTTTTATTTTAAACAAAAAGAGAAACAATGTTATGTCTTTTTTTCTTTCTTTCTTCTTCAGCTTCGTAACAGTGTTCAATTATTAATTACGTACAATGAAGCAGATGGGAACTGGCTGACGTTGAACAACTGCCCAAGTACATGAAGATCTGTTTCAAGGCTCTCCATGACATCACAGACGAAATTGCCTATAAGGTCTACAAAGAGCACGGATACAACCCCATAGATTCTCTCAGAAGATCGGTACACATAATCATAATATTACCAGCTAGTTATATATAAATAAATATGTATACCCACAGCAAAAAAAAATAAAATAAAATAAAAAATAACTATTTCAATAGTGAATTAACAACTCTACTCCGGATTGCTGCAGTGGGCAAGTTTGTGCAATGCATTCTTAGTAGAAGCAAAATGGTTTGCTTCCGGGCGGTTGCCAAAAGCAGAAGAGTACTTGAAGAATGGGATTGTTAGTTCGGGAATGCATGTGGTGTTAGTTCATATGTTCTCTCTCTTGGGTCATGGCATCAACAAGGAATGTGTCAATCTTCTGAATGATAATCCAGGCATTATAGCTTCCACAGCAACAATTCTTCGGCTTTGGGATGACTTGGGAAGTGCCAAGGTAATACAAACCTTTCATCTAAACCCCTGTTTTATAATTTTATTTTCATGGACTCCTCAAAGAAAAACAATGATTTTCACAACCAAAGAACAATTTGTCCTCATTTCAGCTCTAATCATAAGCTTTGTATTTGAACTAACAGGATGAAAATCAAGATGGCCACGATGGATCCTATATGCAGTGCTGCATGAAGGACCACAAAGGCTTGTCAGTTGAAACTGCAAGAAAGCAAGTCACTCACTTGATTTCAGAAGCATGGAAGCTGCTCAACCAGGAATGCCTAACACAAACTCGATTTTCAGCAAATTTCAAGAAGGGTTGTCTTAACATGGCAAGGATGGTTCCTTTGATGTACAGCTATGATGACAATCAAAGCCTTCCAATCCTCGAGGAGCACATGAAGACAATGCTCTACGACACTGCTCCTTTACAAAGACGAGAAAAATATTTTTGAATGTGAATCAAATGCTACAACTTTTTCTCAGCAGAGGAAGCTGCAACTTGTAGTAACTTTTATTAGAGTTGAATAGTAAGCAATGAATGCTATGAGACTCAACAAGATGCAAAGTAAAGACTAAAGAATAGTTTAAGTGGTTAGAACTCATCCACCCACAGTTGTGGGTTGGAGTCTCATGGGGGTGGGTAAGGGCTTTTAGGTTATGAAATTGTAATAAAATATTGAATGTACTTGAAAAAAAAAAGGCAAAATAAAATGTTCTAGTTGGACCAATAATGGTCTTCTTTCCCAGTTTAATTCACTTATGACTTAACTAATGAAGTTCTGGATTCATTATGCAAAAACAAACTATAACATGAAATTATTACAACTAGAGAGTATAATAACATTATTACCATGCAGCAAAATACCTAGTAAGAAATTCTCAAGGTTATCAAAAAGCAAAACATGAAAAATTATTCATTTTAGATGGCCTTTGTATCAATCTTGCATAGAAACATAACATGTCATGCCTCACCCCTAATCTGAACTTCAATGTCATCTAGTAAAACTGTCATCACTAATATATAATAACAGTTGCTTGTAAAGTCGATAACCTATCTATTCCCAAATTTATATCAATTCCATTTACCATTATAACTCTAAAATCGTTTAACAATTGCACCTAACTTAACAATAGAATGCGATTTCGATAAATCCATGAGTCACTAACTTAGTCTCTTCAGTCCTCTTGAATTTTGAATCTAAAAATCTCATTATTGTCACAACCACTTCAAATCTTTCCTAATGCCTAAACTATTGTTAGAACACCTTCAAATCTCTTATCTAGACCTAATAGGTCACCACCAATTATATCATTTGTTCACACATCAGCTTAACTTACCATCAGTTAATAATGTTTCATAAGTTTCATGTCCCTCACTGATAGGGTCACTATTTTAGCAACAATCCTGGTCCTAACCACATCCACAACCAATATACCACAAAACACCATGGTCATTAACACTAAACAAATGAAATTAATTAACACTAAACAAATGAAATTAACGCTAGGAAATAAGTAAAACACAACAGAAACCCATAAACCTCACTAGCCAGGATCTAAAGTATTTGCAACTTAGCGCTCTAATACCATTTTGTTATGCCCTTAACCTCATGTTCCGGGACAGAGGACATGAGAATATAGAAATTAATTAAAATATATAAAGCTGATCCAAGGTTAAGTCAACGTAAAACAATAACAATCAGAACATCTATTATTGTCCTTCATTCTCTTATTAAAAAAAATAATAAATATAACATCATATTGTCATAGTTCAACAATGTTATTATTAAGTTAAATGTCACACCCCGGTGACAATGTCGAAAGGCCTACAAGACCATAACATATATTATCATTATAATACAATCGATACATCAATTGGGGCCCACAACCCAACTTATACAAATAAATTCATAGTCATCCAAATATAACTTAGTGAATGAGAGAACACCCCTTGGTCATTTCAAATATCTCAACTCAACCACGATTAAGAACACCTAATACTCATGGATTAATTCCATATAATAAAATAACCACTAAGATAGTATAATATGATAAATACAAATATAATCATCCATGATTAAGACCGGACTTTGGTCACTCATGCCAAAGTTGCCTATGTATCTCATCTCGAGAATCAATTCACCATAGTTCTTGTCTCAAATCTCCAACTTCCCAATAAAACTCATTATCAATATAATGAACAATATATATCATTATAATTAACCATCTTAACACATTATCACAACAAATGTAATCTAATGCAATTTCATGCAATGGGGAATAATAGAATCAATACTAATGCATATCATAATCTCCATCTATTCCTAACCTTACCTTGGGATGGGTGATATTTAGTAAAGCACACGGGGTCGCTGAATATATATCTCGATATGACATGAGTGTAGAACTGTGTTATGTCCTTACAGGTGTAAGACTCAAGAAAACTGTATTATACCCTTGCCCTTTCTGCTAGGAAACTGTATTACACTTTTAGTTAGGAATCTGCTAATCTAAGGTCCAACTGCAGTCGGGAGAAACATAAAATAAATCATCTCAAGATTAACGTCCCAACTCTTATGGCTAATCTCTAGTCATAAATATATTGATTGGGGATCATCTGGTAATTTCAAAAATATCATTTTATCATTTTTCTCTGTAAAGATAACTAAATTAAATTGATTTGAAAGATTGGATTATGTATTGTATTAAGGTTCCTGGTTTTATTTATATATACAAGAGTCTTACTCCTTAGGAAACTATACATATTAGGAAATTAGGAAACTAATTATCTTCTTACTATATTTACATTAATATCTAACACTCTTACACTCCTCCTCAATGTGGATCATATATATCATGTGTTCCTAGCTTGGTACAAATAGATCTTACTCTACATCCTCTGCAAGTTGATATTCAGGTTTCACATAATTATTTAATTATGTTCTGTAAAATCTTCTCTTTAACAAAATGACAATCAACTTTAACGTGTTTGGTCTTCTCATGAAACACTAGATTAGAAACAATATGAATAGCAACTTGATTATCACATAGTCATTCCATGGGTTGTAAATAATAAACTCCTAACGCCTTTAACATATTTGTGTCCATATCAACTCACAAGGCGTATGTGTTATACCTATATACTCTGATTCAGCACTTGATCGAGCTACTACTGTTTACTTCTTACTTTTTTAAGACACTAGATTACCTCCAACAAAGATACAGTGCCCAGTCGTGAACCTTCTATCTGATGGTGGCCCAGCCTAGTTTGCAATAGTGTACCCTTGAACTAAAGTGTGCCCATTGTCTTGCATAATAGGCCTCTACTGGGTGCACCTTTTGGGTATCTCAGAATTCAAATAACTGCATCTCAATGACAATTGCAAGATGAATCCAAAAATCGATTAGCCATACTCGTAGCAAATGCTAAATCTGGTCTTGTAATAGTCAAATAATTTAGCTTTTCAACTAACCTATGATATTGAGTAGGATTATGTAACAACTCTCCCTATCTATCTCCAGCTTTGTATTTGGATCCATTGAAGTGTCCCCTAGTTTAGAATCTAACACACTAGTCTTAGATAACAAATCAAGAACATACTTCCTTTGAGAGAGAGAAATATCCATTCGTGACTTGGCAATCTCAATCTTTAAGAAATATTTTAATGGATCCAAATCCTTCGTACTAAATCTGCTTTAGAGGAAGCTCTTCAAATCAATAATGCCCTGTGTATTGTCACCCGTGATAACAATGTCATCTACATACACTAGTAACCAAATTCTGCCATTAGATGAATGACAATAAAATATTAAATGATCTACACTACAGCAAATTAGACCAAACTCAGTGACAACAGTGCTGAACCTACCAAACCATGCTTGAGGAGATTGTTTTAGCCTATATAATGACTTCTTCAATTTACAAACTAACTCAGACCCCCCCGAGCAACAAAACTAAGAGGTTGCTCCATATAAACTTCCTCAGCTAGATCACCATGAAGAAATGCCTTCTTTACATCAAGTTGATGTAAAGTGGTAAAGACTAATGATAAAACACAGGTAAAGAAATAATAAGACAGACAGAGGCAATTTTAGCAACAGGGAAAAAAGTCTTAGAAAAGTCTAGACCATAAACCTGTGTATACCCTTTTGCAACTAAATGAGCTTTCAGTCTATCCATAGTGCCATCAGGTTAAACTTTAACTATGTACACCCAACGACACCTAACCTTGGACTTACCAAGAGGAAGAAGAAGAACCAATTCCTAGTACCATTAGCTCAAAGAGCACACATCTCTTCTTCTATAGTAGAACTTCAGCTAGGATGCGATAGTGCTTTAGAAATAGAGTTAAAGATAGAAACAGAAGATAAAGATATAACAAACAACAGTTAAGAAGGGGATAACTCATCATAAGACACAAAATTAGAAAAAAGATGAGAAGTACAAGTGCATTTGCCTTTTTGGAGAGCAATAAGAAGATCTAACTCATTGGGAGGATTAGATGACATGGGACAAGCTGATGGTGGAGCACATAAAGCTGTAGGTGGAGTAGTGACTACTCAACGTCTAGTGTAGACTTGTAAATTAGGGTGAGATAAGTGACGAGTTGGACTCGATGGATTGGGAAGATTGACTGAAATAGGTTTAGTAGACAGATGAGGTAAAGGAAGACTCACATAAAGCTGTAGGTGGATTAGTTACTACTCGACGTTTGGTGTAGACTTGTAAATTAGGGTGAGACAAGTGATGAGCTGGACTTGATGGATTGGGAAGATTGACTGAAATAGGTTCAGTAGAAAGATGAGATAACAGAAGACTTATAGCCAAAGATTGTGACTGAGTGAAAAACGGGATAGGCTAAAAAAAAGTAACATTAGCACACAAAAAGAAACGATTAAAAGAAGGACTATAGTAAAGATATCCTTTTTGTAACCTGGAATACCCAAGAAAAATACACTTATGAGCACAGGGATCTAATTTATCGGACTCAAAAGAAAGCTAATGGACAAAAGACACAACCAAAAATCTGGGGTGGAACAGAGTACAATGGTTGGTTTGGGAATAACACAGAATATAGAGTGCAGTCATTAAGGATAGACAAGGGCATTTGGTTAATCAAATAACAAACCATTAAGATAGCATCACTCCAAAGAATTTTGAGAACATTCATGTGAAATAGAAAATAATGAGTAGTTTCAACTAGATGCAAATTCTTTCTTTTAGCAACCCCATTTTGTTGTGGCGTGTAAGAACAAGAAGATTGGTGAATAATACCCAAAGAAGCCATAAATTTAGTAAAAGGGTTAGAGAAAAATTCTTTGGCATTACCACTGCGAAGAATTCACACAAGCACACCAAACTAAGTTTTAATTTTAGCACAAAAAAATTAAAAAATAAAAAATAATTTTGAGAAATTTTTCATTAAATAATCCAAGTAAGTCTTTAATAATCATCAATAAATGTAATAAAATACTTACATCCCAACTTTGAAGTGACACGGCTAGGACCCCAAACATCTGAATGAACTAAATAAAAAGGACATGATGACCCTTTATTGACTCAGGAAGCAAAAGACACACGGTGATGCTTTCTAATTGACAGGACTCACAATTTAAGGAATTTAAATGACCTAGACTAGTACATAATGACTTCATCCTTTTTAAAGATAGATGAATAAGGCGACAATGAATCTTAGTAAGAGAAGCAAAAGCAGAACAAGTTTTAGGTCCCATAGTATCATGATGGTAAACTCCTCTAGTTTTATACCCTCCTCCAATTGTCTTTTTTGTCGTTATATCCTGAATAATGACAGAATCAAGAAAGAATGTTACTGAGCAATTATAGTGCTTCATAAGTTTACTCACAGACATTAGATTAAATGGGAAAGAAGAAATATTTAACTCTGAGGATAAAGAAAAAGAATAAGAAGGGATCAATGTACTAATGCCACTAATAGGAGTTATAGAGCCATTGGCTAGAGTAACTTCATTTAGAGAATTAGAATAATGAATGTCAGAGAATATTGTGGATGCTTCAGACATATGATTAGAAGTACCAGAGTCGATAATCTAAGGAGTAGGAGAATGAATGGAAAGACATGCAAGAGAATTACCTTGAGGAATAGTAGGAAGGGAAACAGTAGGAAGAAAGGCTTGATGAGTTGTTTGGTAGTGTAAGAGTCTTGAATACTCTTCTTCTGAAAGAGTCACTGTTTGAGGACTCTCACTAGTGGTGGAGACTTTCATAGAAAGATCAGAAGAGATAGCATGTGCCATATGTGGAGACTTACCAATTAAATCCCAATATTTTTCACGAACATGTCCCAGCTTTCCACAATTTGTGCACTTTGGTTGAGACCCTCTACCATAACCTCATCGTCCACCACGACCACCTCCATAAGTGCCATAATAATCACAACTGTTAGAGGGAGATGGTGGCATTTAGTTAGTAAGACCAGATTGAGGGTATCTAAACTGACTAAAGACGAATCTCGAGATACAAACCTCATAACCTTGGAATAAGTCTCAGCAAATAAAGGAAGAGAAGCTGCACCAAGTATCTAAGCTCTCACTGGTTCAAATGAGGATCAAGACCAGCGAGAAATCGAAGAACCACCATCTATTCACGTTACCTTTGCATCCTATTCATATCCAACGGTAACGATTGAATAGAGTTCAATTCATCAGAGATTCATTTTAGAGATGCAAAGAATCTATAACTGACTTGCCAGATTGCTGCAACTGAAAAAACTCATGAGATTGATCATATATGTGAGTTAAGTCACTAGAAAATAACAAACAAACATACTCCCAATTCTCTTTACATGTATCCGAGTGAGTACACATATCAGCCATATGAGGTTCCATAGAATTCTAGAGTAAACTAACAAGATATGCATCTATTTGAACCCATGTATTGTAGGTAGTATCAGTTGATGGTGGAGGTGAACTAGTGAGATATTTTTGTTTTTCATATCCTGTTAGAGCAATTTTAATAGCTTTAGACCACTGTATATAATTAGCTTCATTCAACTTTTGTGTAGTAAGTTAGGTAATAAGATGAGTTGAAACTGTAGCTAAGCCAACAATGGTAGAATCAGATTTAGGTTCCATCTTAGTAAATAAATTAGAGAACTTACTGATGATTTGATAAAGGAAGATAAGTGGTCTGATATAGTACCAGGAACTGGTGACAAACAATTGAAAAATAGAATATAGTGATTGGTGGTGAAAGAAAACAGTAATAGCGACAAAGAATTCAACAACAATCGCGTGAGGCGATGAGGATCAATTGGTGACAAGCACCTAATCATGATTAGGAGAAGACTTGGCTGCTAATAATGAAAAGTGAACTCTGAGGCAGATCGATGAACAACAATGATAAGTTTTGAGGGACCGACGATCGAGTGACAATACAAGTAGATGAGTGACTTTGGCTGTCAACAATGATGAGCGACAATGAAATTACCAAAGACCATGAGGAGCCAATGAACGATGAATTATGAAACCACCGATGACCATGACAAGCTGACGAATAATGATGCCCTTGTGCAGCAACTAGACTGGGTACTCACGTTGACGGGACAACACTGATAGGATAATACTGACAAGGTGACGTTGATGGGACAACGCTAATAGAATGAAGATGGAGAAACCCTTGTGTCGATGATACCAGGTATCAACTAGACTGTTAGAAGGCTCTAGTTTCTAATAATGTCTAACGTCTAGGTGTTTTTTTTTTTAATGGTATGCTCTGACACTATGTAAAGATAACCGAATGGAATTGAATTAAAAGATTGAATTGTGTATTGTATTAGGGTTTCTAGTCCTATTTATATACACAAGAGTCCTACTTCTTAAGAAATTATACATATTAGGAAATCAGGAAACTAATTATCTTTCTACTATATTTACATTAATATCTAACATTCTCAAAATCAAGGATCATGCCCATATATATAACTTGTGTCCAAGCACATCAACAATATCCATATTACACTATTGACTAGCCAATAATAAAAATAGACAACCAGATGATGCAAACTCAGCCTTATGCATATGATTTGTTCAATCATATCATGTTTTATTAATATAAATTCTCATCATCATTGTAAAAAAATCATGTTGTACTCAAAATATTAATTCAACATCAAATAAATTGTATAATCCATACCCTAACTTGTTTACACTACTAGAAAAGAGACTTTTAGGACCAAGAATCAGTTATAAATAATTATTAGCAACCGCTAATCAACTGGCAGAAATACTTTGCCGCTAATGACTATTAGCGACCAAATGGCAACGGTCGCAAACTTTTACCGACCGCTACGGTGACTGTTTAAGGTTTGATTGAAAAATGTTTTAGGGACAGCCTTCATAACATTGGTAGTCGCTAATGTTTCGTGCCCAATTCACGCCATAACCCGCGTAACCTTTTAGCGGCTGTTAATAAGTAAAGGCAACTGCTTGGGCAGTCGTTATTAATAATTTATTGAATAATTATTAATAATATTATAACTTATTAATTTGGTAACCCTTTTTGTGACTGCTTATGGTGGTTGCTATTGTTTTTTAATTTTTAAAAATTTTTTTAATTAATATTAATATATTTATTTATTATATTATATTAAATTAAAATATTATTTTAAAATATAATTTAGTAATGGCGCCTATATTATTATTATTATTATTTTAACTAATTATTATTATTTTACTGAAGTTGTTATTATTTTAATTAATTAATTATTATTGTTTTGTATACCTATGTATATAAACAATATTAAATTCACAAAAGCTAATAAAATCTACAAGTAATTATATTTACAGATACCAACCACATTTATCAAAAACATCTATATATGCAAGTGGACAAGTTAAGAAACCAAAAAAAAAAAAAGGAAAAAAAGGTAAAAGTCATAAATCCACTCCAGTAGCCGATTAGTCAAGTCTAAAAAACAAGAAAATAACTATTGTTAGTCTAAATAATTATCAATTTACATAAGTAAAAATTCAATTAAAAAAACTTAAATTTTTTATTTTAAAAAAAATATACCTGGCCATCAATCGAAGACAATCCAAGAAGGCCAGTTGCTATCATCTAGATCCACAAAGGAAGGGCGCTGGCTCTAGGAGTAGCGACACTCAATCTCGACCATGATCTTGGCTCTCATCCACACCTCCTGCTCATCCATCTCAGCTCGTAAGGTTTGGAGGACCTCCTCTATAGGAAACAGTGGGCCTTGGAAGGAGTGAGGCTCTAGATGACTCGCCTCAGCGAAAGACAAAGGGTGGAATGGCACTGTCCTGTGTGAGCGTGTATCCTTAACTGTCTTGACCAATGATGGAGTGGAATTTAAAATACTATTCTTAATTATGACTTCTCCAGCGGGGGGCTTACTAATCTTGAAAATCATTCGTTGTCCGTATTTGCTCCTGCTCGATTTACACTAACAAATCAACCCAATCATTGTTTGAGGTGCCAAAACAAACTCCTAAGTGTCGTTGAAGGATACTCTATCCCTTCTAAACCTATGTAATGGAGGTAAAAAGTGTCTGTGACTCGTGTAGGCCTATTTTCTACCGTGTTTTAGCCAAGTTAATTTTTTTACTCTGGTTGTAACAAGGACATGCAAACTCTTCCTTAGTGCTCCACCCAGACAAATTAGCATACATGGGAAGTCGTTGATTATCCACAATAATGTTACTCAAAGTTTAAACATTTCATTCTCTGCAAAAGTCAAATGTCATCAAACCCTCGGACCATAGTTTAATTAGCTCTTCCATCAAAGGTTGCATATACGTGTCAATCTTATCCTTAGGTCATCTTGGTTTGTCAAATTAGTGTCGATAGGATAAAGAAAGGTTACTTCATACACAACCACGACAGAAGATTATATGGAACCAAAACCACTAGCCAAGTATTGTGAGTTGCTTCGGTTATGGACCTAAATGGACCGAAATTGTCTGCATCTAGGCCAAGCCTTATACTACGACTATTAATAGTAAATTCTGAGTGCCTCTGATCGAAATCCTTCCACATCGGGGAGTTTGCATGATGGAAGGTCTCGTCTTCCCTACTATTCTTGGCATGCCATCTCATTAGTTTAGAAATCTTGAAGGACATGAAAAGCCTCTTCAACCGTGACTTAAATGAAAAATACAATACTTGCCTTGTTGCTCAAGCTTACCACAGTTTGCAACCTTTGAATTAATCGGATGATTCTGTCCACCCCTGATGTCCTTTCACCTCAACGTCTTACACACAGTGCACATATCGAGCTAGGCGTTCTCATTATGAAATAACATACAACTATTTGAACATACATCTAGAGTCTCTTACATGAGGCCCAGATTTTTAGTTGGCTTTCAATCCTAATAATAAATCAGCAAGCTTTGCACCCAAGGGTAGAACTCTGTATAACAATTGAAGTAGCATGTCAAAAGACGTGTCTAACCATTGATCTAATGCCTTCAAATGTAACAGTTCAATAATAAATGTCAATTTACTAAAATCCTTGCATCCAAGATATAATTTTATTTGCGCATCATCAAAGATTTCAAAATATCTGAAAGACTCTTTGTCTGCACCTAAGCGATGATTGCTCAAACCCTCTCCTTCTATCGACAGCTTAGGTTTTCTAGGGCTATACCACACATGATATCTGCTAGCATCATGAGCATAGGATCAGTCTCCATAGCCTTAGTCTTCATCTCAACTGTCTTTTCTCGACGAGAGGAAACATAATCTTTCTCGTGGAGGGTCGAACATTTGTATTACTTCAGGAACCCATTGCAAATTAAATGCTCCCGGATAGGCTCTTATTTAAAATAATATAGGTTTGCACATTTCCTATAGGAATAGCTAATGTACTCGTGGTCAAACCCATTAGCGAAGGAGATGAACTGTTGATCCCCTCGATATAATTTGTAGACATCTCATTTGACAAATCAATCCAACTTCTATCCATCTCGCTAAGTATTTTTGTAGAGTCCTGAAATGAATAGGCACAATTAGCCTAAGAGATCATGCGTTATGCAATTCACCTAGTGATAAACTTCCCTTTCTCACTATAGGGTGGTTGGTCCTATCCCTTCGTCCCAGGACTAGACAAAATTTTGGCAGCATGTCCTTATGGTTCTCCAAGTATACGACGTAGAAATAACATCAATCGTATTCTCTGTATACACCCAGATAATAACAGGACGTTAACCAAAACTCCTTCTAATATCGGACATTGTATAGGTTATTGAAGATAAAATGGATAGTTGTAATCCCAAACTATCCAAACTGAACAATTTAAGAATAGCGTATATCAAAGCCCACAAGTAAGTTTATTGCAAAAATGACGAATCTAGTTAGAGACCTAATCTGTCGCCAAAGGATGACTAAGACAGTGGCATACACAATTCTCAAATGGATCTAAATTTTACCAATCCATGCAAATGAGTAAAGTAAAACAATTCTAAGTTTCTATTTGTTTCATAACTTGTTTTTATGTTCGATTTCTTTCATTAGTTTGTTGACTATCTAATGGATTAAATTTGGATTTAGATAGGGCCTAAGTCATAAAAATATTAAATAGGATTGGATTGTTGTTTACCTATTTGGATTGAATTTGAGTTTCGATTGGCCCACGTAATACTTATTTATTGGATTGGATTGGGTTAAAGGAATAATTTTGATTGGCTTGAATTTAATATTTATTTTATAACTATTACTATTATTACTAATTTTACGCTTACTATTATTATTAATTGGATAAGATTTGGCTAACATTTAATTGAATTTGGATTAAATTGGATTGGGCTTCAATTTCGATTGAATTTAGATTGGATTGGTCCCAATTTACCATGTTTTATATAATAATAATATTATTACTCTTATTATAGGTTTGTGTATTATTATTAATGTAACTAATTTAATTTCATATTACTATTATTATTACTATTAAAATTATTATTATAATTTAATATTACTATTACTATTATTATTTAATATTATTAACTAAATTAAATGAAAATAAGAGTAATAATTATATTAAGTTATAATTTAATAATAACATTATTATCATTATATTATTATTACTATTATTAATATAAGTTAATATTAAGTTATTATTATTACTCTTATTTTTATTTAATTTTGTTAATAATAATTTAAATTTATTATTATTACGACTATTACTATTATAATATTTTAAAGTGTAATTAATTATATTAATTGTTAAAAATATATGAAATAATTACATTATTATTATAATTGATATTATTATTTAATATTATTATAATAGCAATATTTTTATTACTATTATTATTATTACTGTTAATATTATAACTTAATATTATTATTACTCTTATTTTTATTTAATTTAGTTAATAATTGTTATAATCTAATAATAATAATATTATTATTAATTTTATTATTACTATTATTATTAACATTACTATGATGATTATTATTATTATAATATTTTAAAGTGCAACGTATTTTTATAAATAATGTATTTTAATTATAATCATTATTAAAAATATATGACATAATTATATTATTATAATAATATTTTTATTACTATTAATATTATTATTGTTTTGACTTTTGAATAATAATAATATTATTATTTTTATTTCAACTAATTTAATATTATAATAATTATTATTATACTTTAAGTATTGTATATTATTATAAATAATATAACTCAATGATATTACTTATTAAAAATAATTGAATAAATTATTTTGATATTAATTTAACTAATCTACTTACTTATTTCTTACTACTATTTAAATATATTATTTTAATTATGTTATTATTAAAATAATTTTCCTAATTTTTAATTAAATTTTATGATTGTGTGTCTAATTAAATCCCTAGCCAACATACTGCCAACTAATATACAAAAATTACAAATAATCCTAAATTGTCAAAAAAAAAAAAAATACAACACTAAAACAACTCTCAATAGTAAAAAATAGCTAATAAAAAATCCAAAAAAATTAAAAAACTTCATGCTCAGTATACACGAAACAACCCCAAAAAAAACCAAAAAATAAAAAAAATCCCAACATTATTTCATTCTTTTAATAGCAAAAACTTTGATAAAAAAAAATAATCCCAAAAATCTCTACATACTTTTGATAGTGCAAACAATAACCCCAAAAAATCCAAAAAAGTCATGCTCTTTCAACATATATAACTTGAGCGTGGCCTTGGCTCAAGTGGTTAAGAGCTTCCTTACTCGCTCATTCGACTTAGGTTTGAGTCTCCCCGTCCCCCGCTTACCTAAAAAAAAAAAATATAATACACAAAAAAACCAAAAAAAAAAAAAAGAAATTCATGCATTCTATATATCAACACTAAAAAAATCCCTAAAAAACCTCCAGAAAAAATCCAACATTCATTCAACAATATTCACAATAGCTGACACACATGCATGGCATTTTTAGTAATAAAAAAAAATCAGTATGCTTATAAACAACAAAAATAGTAAATCAACAAACAAAAAATTCTAACAATTGAATCAAGCGTCAAAATGACAAGTGGAATTAAAAAAAAAATCCACATACGTTCTTTGGGCAAAAAATCAAATGCAAATGCCCAAATGGAATCAACCTTCAAAACCCTAATTTGGGCATAAAATCAAAAAACAAAACAAAGAAAATTAGATATATACACATATATACATACTACCCGAGGGGGAGAGAGAGAGAAAGAGAGTGTAGCAGCGGCGGAGCATCAACAGGCAGATGTGCAAAACAGAGGATAAGGGGGAGAAAAAGAGGAGGGAAAGAGATGAAAAAAAGGGTTCACGGTGATTTTTAAGCAGTATTAAGCGGCCGTTTGTAGCAGTCACAAATAGTCCACCTAAGTTTTTTCTTTCGCTGATAATGCCTTGCACACGACAATTACAACCCCCAAACTAGCAACTACTAAAGCAATCAATAAAGTCACTATTTACAATCGTGTCGAATTTTTTATTTGCTAAAACTCAATCTTCTAGTAGTGTTATTATATTATAAAATAAAGTCTTATCTTAAAAGGAATTAAAACTAAGTAAAAAGAGCAAAAACAGTACAGTTTGCAGCCTGCTTGTGGGCAACTTGAATTGTTAAGCTGACCTTGGACAACCTTCAAGTTGGGACAGAATGCCTCTCACTCTACTTGATGGTAGCTCAAACCTTTGAGCCTCAACACAGATTTTGGATCTATACTACAACTAAATGTCTTCAGCCATCCTCGACCAAAATTTGATCTCTTTAAGCTTTAAACTCAACAATCAATCATACATAAACATCCAAACATCTCAATAACATGTTTTTACAACATTAATTTTAACAATAACTCAAAGAAACCTAACATTTTAATCTAAATATGCATATACATACATTTATGTATACATATATATCAATATAAATCCTTCAATACTTAACCACATCAAGCATATAATATACTAAAATAATGCTAATAATACGTATAAACACATGCGTAGGCCTCATCTAAGAAGAAATAGTGAAAACCCTTAAAACTCTCCAAACTTTACATGGCTTAAAACTCTTACCTTGAGCCAATAAATGCCATCATGACGATCCTAATGTCAAATAGCTCAGGATTCGCTTAGTTTTACTCTCTCGTCACCATTTTCTCTCTCTACTATCTCCATTTTTCTCTCGTCTCTCTCTTTTCTATTGGCCGTCAGAGTAAGAAGAAGAAAAGATAAAGAAGAAAGAAATAGAAGAAGAAAAAAAAAGGGAAATGGCCTATGCTCCTAGCCAAGTTCAGTAACCCAACATAATTCTAAGCCAAACCTAACCCATGAAAAAATAAAATAACCTAACTATATAGACTGAATCTTAGGTCCAAATATTTAAGTAGTTCAATATCACAATAGAATACCAGGTGTTAAACTGTTGATGTTGGTGTTGCACCTTATGGTTTGGGGGTTCGGGTACATACAATGGGTTTCAAAAAATTTTTTAGATTATTTTTCTTTATTAGCCTATAGTGTCAAGGTCTAGTGTTATGGAAAAAGTTATGTGACCACAATTAATTATACCTATTTGACATTTGAAACTAAGGTATCAAAAATTCCAAGTGTCAACAAAGGAGTGTGGCAACCCATACAACATGTGACAATTTGGTCAAATATATCCTTTAATATCACAATGATGGCAAGTAGGTATAAATTTAAAATGGGATTGAGAATGCGTATCTTGAAACTTAACTTTTGGCCTTTGATAAAAATTTTAATATTGGTTTTTCTTTGGTACTTGCTTCAGTGGGAGACTACTTCATTGGAGTAAGCTTCTTCTTTATTATTTGTTTGGGAGTTTTCTTTGGTGGATTCGCCTTAGCCTTCTTTTGGACTTAAGGAGCAAAAATAGTTTCCTTCTTTACATCTTCTCCACATCTTAGGCCTCTTTTGCCAATAAGACTCCAATGTGCACCCAAAATCTCATGGAGGTTTTTAGATGGAACTCCTAATTTTTCATTTAGTTTATTCATGTTTTTTGCACCTCTAACACTCTTTATCCTTGACCGTAAGCTTCTCTCTCCAGGCATCCATAACCCTATCTTGAGTTTTCTTCTCACTTTCAATTTTGTAAACTTGGACTTCAAGATTGTAATTCATTGCTTTAAGATTTTCAATAATTTTCTTCAAAGAATCCTTCTCATTCTTCATCAATTTATTCTTTGTAAAAAGTATCTCATTCTTTTTGTTTAACTTGTAGTAGTCTTCAAAAGATTGTACATAGGCTTGTTTAACATCTAACTTCTCATTAGCCACATTTTCTTCACTCTCCAAAGTGCCCTCAGATGAGAAGAAGAGGTAGAGGTAGATATATCAGTTGGTGCAAAAGTTATGAATGCTGTAAAATTCTCAAGGTAGTCTTTAAACCATGAAAGACTTGTGGTCAAACCACCTTCTTGTGGAAAATCCATCAAGCGATCTCATTTTTCAACACAAAACGAACCCACTCTAATACTAATTGAAATTCTGTATGCTAGACAACCCAATCACATAATAATTGCAGGCACAAAGAAATAAATAAGAAGATAGGATTTAACGAGCAAAACTCAAATCGAAAAAACTTCAAATCTTTCACTAGATTGCAAATGGGCTACAATGTATTAACTTCTCAATAGACTTGAATCCATGAACTTATATTGTTGAATTCATTTGATTGAATCCTCAGTGCACCTAAACCCTAGGAAAGATACCCTTTTCAAATCCACAAAGACGAGCTGAATTCATGGTAGCGAGTTGAATCCACAACACTCTTGATTTAAACTCTTTTGAATCATGCATGCACAATGTGTTACGCCTCAGATCTTGTGACACAAGGGGTGATTGAATAACATACATATCACGCATTAAGTAACCATCCCTTGATCAGAGCAATATGACTACCCTAGAGCGACATCCACACAAGATAATAACATAACATAATATAAACCAAGTCTCAGCTATTGCCAGGCTATCATGCTCCAACATATCTCATAATAATAATAATAATAATAATAATGATGATGATGATGATGATGATGATGATGATGATACATAAAAATAGGCCTTGTGGTCGTTATAACCCAATCAAAAAAAATCTCTAAATTGAAATAATATTACAGTCCCAAATGAAAATTTAACTTAAATAAATAAAAAAATGTAATGTTTGCAATAATTTATGCACTTCTAATCCCACCAATGCCCACCTTAATCTCAAGATTTGTTCATGTAACAAAGGCTGTAAGGACGTGAGCACTAGTTCGCTTGTGCCCACAAAGTATCACAAAAGCATATATGATATGTGAAGCAATAATGTAAAATAATACTGACATTTATAATTCAACATATCCCAATATAATCATTCAACATTCACTAAGAAATCTAAATCCTTATATAGATAAGCATCATAACTTTCATTATCAAAGTAGACCTTATATAGAACACATGCCATGATCAATGTCATAAATCTTATCATTTTATTCAACTATCATTTACTTTAGTATTCTTTTCATAATCGTCCTTATTCAAGTTCCATTCTCATTTTATTTACAGGGGTAGGCACAATTAACATCATCATTAAAGGCCACGATTAGCCTTAATTTACGTCATCGTTAAGGGCCACGATTAGCTACATCACATGTCATTGTTAAGGGCCACAATTAGCTACATCACACATTATGTTGTAGGCTACTAACCTATTAGCATGAATACCAATCCCTACATAGGTCTCGGGTCTTTCAACCCTAGGATAATCTCTGTACCCTTCCTATTTTCTTATACCCATCAATCCCGTGTCTCAATCTCATTTACATGATTATGCTCATATCTCCATTTATTTAACCAAGTAACAATTAACATCATCATCTCATTCAGCTATGTAATAATTAACATCATTCTTACCCTTTGATCTAAACAACAAACAAACCATGTAAAAGTGTTTGTGGAGTGCCTAATTTCATCCTTACAAGATTAATTTGAGTTTGATTAGGGTGAGGGTAACTTACCAACAACTAAGTTTTCTTGGTTTCTCCTTTGATTCCAAGCTCCTTCTTTCGGTTCTCCTCTCCCAAACACGAAACTACCCCAAGCAAGCTACAATGCCTTACACCTTTCCCCTAGCCCTATTCTGATCAAGGAAATGACCTCCGTCATACCAATGTAGAGATACATCAATCTGTCAAATTTTACACAGGCGAGGTGCCCTACTGGGCACCCCGAGCAGCCGTCCCTCTCCCTGGGGCGCCCCTCTGCATTCTTCCAAGCCAAAATGCCAAATTTTGCGTTATTTGGTCTATTACTTCCAAAATTTTCAACCATAAGACATCCCTAATGACTAATATTGCTTAAATAACATATTATCACACCTAAAAAGTGTTAAAAACCACTAATTTATATTAATATGAAAATCCAGGATATTACATTCTCCCATCTTTATAAAATTTCATCCTTAAAATTTATTACATAACATAATCTAAGTAAATAGCTGCGGATGCCATTCCCACATCTTAGATCCATATTCCCAAGTAGACTCTTCAATGCCATGATGCTTCCATAAAACTTGAACCAATGGAATTGTCTTGCCTCGAAGCACTTGGTCTTGGGAATCCAAAATTTGAACTGGCCTTACTTCATACATCACATTAGAGTCTACTTGCAGTTCAATCCATTCTAGCACGTGAGTGGGGTCTGAAATATATTTGCGTAGCATAGAAACATGGAAAACCTTGTGCACTTCAGATAATTGCGGTGGTAGTGCCAGTTGGTAAGCAACCTCTCCAACTTTGCCCAAGACTTCAAATGGACCAAAATATCTAGGGGATAACTTTTCTTGCCTACCAAATCTGAACTGCCATTTCTAGGATGATACTTTTAGAAATACATGATCCCCAACCTGTAGTTCCAAGGCTCTTCTTCTTTAATTCATGTGGCTCTTCTGATAGTTATGCACTGTCTCTAACCTCTGCCTAATAACTTTGATCTTCTCATTAGTTTCTTGAACCAACTCTGGTCCAATCATAACTGCCAATCCGACTTGCATCCAAAAAACTGGTGATCTACATGGTCTACCATACAATGCCTTAAATGGTGCCATCCTGATGTTAGCTTAGCAATTGATAATATAAGCAAATTCCACCAGTGGCAAATGATCTTTCTAGCTTCCTTTAAAATCTACACAAGCTTGAAACATATCTTCTAGAGTCTAAATCATCCATTCAGTCTAAGAGTGATAGGCTGTACTAAACATTGCTCCCATAACTACTTGAAAACTTTGCTAGAATTGGAAGACAAATTGTGAGTCCCTGTCTAAAACAATCAATACAGGTGTCCTTTGTAATCTTGCAATTTCCCGAATATACAATCAGGCTAATGAAGCCATCGAATCCATCATTCGAATTAGTAGGAAGTAAGCTGATTTGGTCAAACCATCCATAATTATCCCTATAGCATCACAACCTCTTTCAATCCTTGGCAATCCTGACATAATCTATGGTGACATTCTCCCATTTCCACTTGGATATCGGCAATGGTTGTAGTAATCTGGCTGGTGTCTAATGTTTTAACTTTACTTGCTGACAAGTTAGATACTTGCTAATGAATTCTACCACATTATTCATAAATCCAGCCCAGTAGAATTTTCATTTTAAGTCATAATACATTTTCATACCTCCAAACGTGAATGATGAAACTCCTTTATAACTTCATTTCGAACTGATAAGGGTACAAAGATCCTTCCTTCATATCTAACATCTCATTACTATCTAGCTTCTAGCTTTGGATATCAACTAGGCCTTTTACTTTCACCTAAACATCATTAGCTTCCTCATCAAATCTTAATGCTTTAATTACCCTACTGACTAATGCTGGCTGAACAATGGAAGTATAGAATACCACCAATTTATCATCTTCCTTAAGCTTCAAGCCAAATTCATTCAAAGTTCTTATCATTTTTCTATTCCTTGATTGCAACAATGGTTATAGTACTCCGAGTCTTTCTACTCAAAGCATCTGTAACCACATTGGCTTTACCCGCATGATAATGTAGCTCAAACTCATAATCCTCAATATACTTCATCCATCTTCGCTATCTCAAATTCAAGTCTTTTTGGGTAAAAATGTATTTCAAACTATTGTGGTTTGAGAACACTTTAAACTTCTCACCTTACAGATAGTGACTCTAATGCCAACTCCAAGTCATAAATTGGATAATTTTGCTCATAAGTCTTTAATTGCCTTGAACCATAGGCTATAACTTTCCCATTCTGTATAAGAACACAACCAAGTCCTTCCTAAGATGGGTCACAATACATTGAGTAACCTGCTCCCCTCTCTAGACTAACTATATACTAGTGCAGTGGTTAGCCTCCTCTTAATATCCTAAAATGATCTTTCACATGTATCATTCCATTCAAATTTGACCTCTTTTTAGGTCAATCTGGTCAATGGGGCTGCCAATCTAGAAAAATCCAGAACGAATCTCCTATAGTATCCTGCTAACCCTAAGAAACTATGAATCTCAAATACATTTTTCGACGTAGACCACTCCAAAATAGCTTTAATCTTGGATGGATCTACCACTACCCCTTCTTCCGATGCATGCCCAAGTAACTTGACTTCTCTGAACTAGAATTCACAATTGCTCAACTTGGCATATAACTGATGATCTTTCAACCTTTGTAATATAAGTCTCAAATGCTGCTCATGATCTTCCTCTGACTTAGAATATACCAGGATATCATCTATGAATACCACCATAAATTTATCCAAGTAATCTCTAAAAACTCTATTCATCAAATTCATGAACTCGTAGTGACTATACCAAATCCTGAATGCTGTCTCTGGAATACCTTCTTCCCTTACTCGTAACTGGTGATACCCTAATCTCAAATCAATCTTTGAAAATATAGACAATCCCTTCAATTGGTCAAACAAATCATCAATTCTTGGTAGCGGGTACCTGTTCTTAATAGTCACCTAGTTTAATTTCCTGCAGTCGATGCACATTCTTAGTGTCCCATCTTTCTTAGCTGTGAATAATGCTAGTACAGCCCAAGGTGAAGTAGAACTCCTTAGCTAATAATTCTTCAACTTGTTTTTTAGTTTTACTAATTCTGTTGGTGCCAACCTGAATGGGGGAATAGAAATAGCTCCGTGCCTAGAACTAAGAACCAAGTCAATACAAAGTTCCACCTTCTGCTCAAGTGACAAACTAGAAATCTCTTCCGAGAATACTTTAAGAAATTCACATACAACCTTTGGCAACTCGATTTTCTATTCTTTATCTTCTTCTTCTATAACCATGTAAGTAAACAAGCTATATAAATTAAATTTCCCTCGGTCATCCAAAAGTGACAAGTCTCACCACTCACACCTATCTGCAAAGAAATGAATCTGATCTCCCTTTGGAGTTAATAAAGTTACCTTACGTTTATGACAATCAATCATAACTTGGTAGGATATAAGCTAATCCATTTTAAGTATGACCTTAAAACCCTTCATCTCCAACACAATCAAAGCAAACGTCAAGAGAAACTTTCGCCCGTCAATAGCATCCTCTGCCTTTAATTCACACCCCTTACATACTTGTGTCAATGAAGAAAATCCAGTTATAGGTGTCTCAACACATAAAAGTAAATCCAATGTGCTAACATTTATTTCCAAGGCAAATATAAATGATGCATTACTAAATAAATGAGATGCCCCAGTGTTTAAGAGTACGGTGGCATTAGATGAATAAATACAAAAAATACCTCGGGTCACCATTAGCTTAGTGGGTGTCTCCTGTTGTGCTACCGCGAATACCTTGCGCCAGTGTTTTCGTGATCTGCCTAATTTCTGTCTCTGTGGGGCCACTCTTTATTACTATGAACCCCCACTCTCCATGGTCCCGTGTGGAACACTCTTTTGCTGATGCTGTTGCTGTATAGATTGGGAGGCCGATGGATGACTGCCTTAAAAAGACTTTCTTGTCTAAATAAATCTATTGCCTGTACTAGCCTGCACCTGTGGGCACAACTTCTAAATATGCCCCATCTATCCATATCCATAACATATCCTATTTTCCCTGGCCAAAGTAATATGAGTCAAATGGTCTGTAACTTTTATAGCCATTAATATCTTCGCATACTTATCCAGAAATTGCTCAGCCATGTCTATATCAGCTGCTCCATCATAAGTTAGAGGCTTCATCCTTCTGAACTTCTTGAGTGTATTTGAACTAGTTTGCATTGGCGGTTGTGGGCCTGCTCGGGCTCTTTCTGCTATTACAGCTATAGTCATAGCCAACTGCTGTAATACTGCCCAACATCTATGACTACAGGCTGTGGAACCTCGGGTGCTCAAGATTACATCTTCTCTTCTCTTGGGGCTTCCTATTGTATGTTGTGTTGTGCTTCAACTACTATATTCAATTCCGTTTCATGTCCTTGTTGAATAGGTGCATTAATCTTATCTTAATCTATCAGGGCATCTTCCTATCCTCTACCTCTACCTCGGCCTCAGCCTTAACCTCTAACTCTCATTTCTTGTGATGGCATTTTTATCTAAAAATATTTTTCTTGGTAATTTTTTATCTAAAAATATAGTAAAGTATAAAAATAGTGAGGTTTAATTGAAACTTCTAAAATTAAAACATAACATAACTTCACTTACTAATAAAATAACACTTTTATAAATTCTTAGGTTTACAACACAACAACATCATTCTTTTACCACCTACAATTAAATTAATAGTTTCAACATTGCATTAGTTTAAAAACAACCCTACTAACTAAACTTTGAAAGAAAATCCAACATAACATTGGTTATTTAACCTTATGACAAATCTGACTACTACCAGGGAAATTACCTTTTTAAACTTTTTCCTTTTTTTTACATCCCAACCTCAATAATAAGGACAATATGTTTGAGTGTGTCTTTTCCCGTAACAATAAGTTCAACTCCTATAACAATGCCCAAGGAAATTTATGGATATATATCCCAATCTGTGGTAATTATCATAGGCTCCCTGTAGGTCCTTCCCACTGCTAGAACTCTCACTCATCTCACGGGTACTGGATTCCTGTGTACTGGTGTTTTGACTACTTAGGTTATATATTGCTACTACATATGAGGTCATTGTTTAGTTAGCTTAGAAGACAGCTAGGATCGTGGATACGTTATGTATTATCATCACTAGAAAGACATTTTGGGGCAGATTGTTGACTTGATAGGGCACTATGTACTAATACGGGTAGGATCCAGGATATCGAACTTGATAAGGCATCCTAAATAAGGTGCCACATGTTGACTTACAATTGATGGCACAAGGGTTGTTTTTATCGCACTCACTGGCACATTTTGTGAAGAGAATTCATTCAAACACTTAGTTGCTACTTTGATAAAGATGTTATCATTAGGAAACACAATGTCCTCATCAACTGGCTGGGGTTTAGTGTTACTACATTCTCTTTTTTCCACCCCCATCTAAAATTTTAAACAAACCATTAATCTTCAATATTAGGTCCAATTAAATGTCATTTAAATATATAATATGTAATGCAAGACTCCTCATGTCCCTAGGTATTCTAACCTAGGCTCTAATACAAAACTGTCATACCCCGAATCTCATGACCCAAGAGGGTGAGTGAATAACATACATATTATGCTTTAAGTAACCATTCCCTGATCAAAGCAATAAAACAACCCTAGAGAAACATCCACTTCAGATAGTAACATAACATAACATAAACCATACCTCAGTTATTGCCAAGCTACCATGCTCCAACATATCCCATAATAATAATAATACACAAAAATAGGCCTTCTAACCTTTACATCCCAATCGAATAAATCTCTAAATTACAATAATATTGCTATCGCAAATGAAAATTTAACTTAAGCAAATGAAAAATGCAATGTTTGCAACAACTTATGCACTTCTAATCCCACCAATGCCCACCTAATTCTTAGGATCTGTTCCTATAACAAAGTCTATAGGGACGTGAGCAATAGTCCGCTTATGCCCATGAAGCATTATAAAAGCATATATGATATGTAAAGCAATAATGTAAAATGCCACTAATATTTATAATTCGACATATCCTAACCTAATCATACAATATTCACTAAGAAATCCAAATCCTTATATATATATAAGCATCATAACTTTCATTATCAAAGTAGACCTTATATAGAACACATGCCAGGATCAATGTCATAAATCTCATCATTTTATTCAACTATCATTTACTTTACCATTCTTTTCATAATCATCCTTATTCATGTTCCATTCTTATTTTATTTACGAGGGTGGGCACAATTAAAGGCTATGATTAGCCTTAATTTAGGTTGTCATTAAGGGCTATGATTAGCCTTAATTTACATCGTCATTAAGGGTCACGATTAGCCACATCACACGTTATTGTTAAGGGCCACATTGGCCACATTACAAGTTATGTTGTATACTACTAACCTACTGGCACAAACATCAATCCCTATATAGGTTTCAGATATTTTAACCCTTGGGTAATCTCTATACCCTTTCTATTTTCTTATACCCATCAACCCTATGTCTCAATATCATTTACATTTTCTCTTATTTACTTATCACTCTTATTTATATGATTATACTCATATCTCCATCTATTCAACCATGTAACAATTAACATCATCACCTCATTCAACCATATAACAATTAATATCATCATAATAACCTATATAAAAATCTAAATTTGCTTCAACATGCTATCTTTTGATTATAACATTTTCTCATTTCCTTAACATATTTTCAACTCTTTTTAATTGAAACATCACATAATACATATTCATAAGTTTACTACAACACAATGAGAAATATATATTAAGAATAAGATGCATGCCAAAACTGAGAAATACATCAAATAAGCCATAAACTGAGATATTGAAGCACCCAGGGTACCCTTATAAGGGATTGGGGCACCCACATCAAGAGCCGAGGAGCACCTCTGCACCACTAGGGCACCCCTTTTATAGGCAGGTTTAGGTTTTTGCTAATTTTCTCATGCTTTATTCCAAAAACTCATTCTATAACCAAATCTTTATACTTGCAAACCCTACCTGAGTAGTTTAACAAGTTTACAATCTTGTGTGTTCAATAAATAGATAAATTAAACAAACAAATCCTAAGTTTTAGCTTTTTGGACGGGTTCGAGCACCCTCTTAAGGGATTATTCAGGTGCCCTCACCACTCGACTAAGGTCGGATGAGACACCCTGGGTGCCCGCATAGGGACCCCAAGCGCCCTTTGTTGTCCAGAGAGCTACTTTATTTTGGTTCGAGCTATAGTCCATGGTTTTGTGACCCAAACTTAGCCAAATCCAATGTTTAGTCCAAAATCTTGTTTCTCTGTGTTGTTTAGGACCTAAAAGACTCTAAGGAGTCAATCAAAATAAGTTTTAATTCACTCATTCTATCAAAATAAAAATATTAGTTTCAATCTATATACACATATTCACCTCTATTATATGACTTAACACACATCCTCATGCTTTCAAATTCTTAAGTAACTATTATAACAACATTTCCTAACTCATTACATCTTATATATGCTAATAAGAGGCTAGAAATCCCTACTTTAAGCTTGAACAAGGTGGAGCAAGAAGATAGTGAACTCTTGATCTTAAGCTTCCAACTTCGATTAGATCAATCTCCTTACCCTTTGATCTAAACAGCAAATAAACTACATAGAAGTGTTTATGGCATGCTTAATGTCATCCTTGTAAGATTAATTTGAGTTTGATTAGGGTTAGGGTAACTTACCAACAACCAAGTTTTCTTAGTTTCTCATTTGATTCCAAGCTCCTTCTCCTAATTGTCCTCTCCCAAACACCAAAAACTATCTCTCCCTCTCTCCTACATCTATATAGAACACCCATCTTGCTCCCCAAGCAAGTTACAATGCCTATACCTTCCCTTTACCCTCTATTTTGATCAAGGAAGTGATCCCTATCTCACTAATGTAAAGATACATCAACCTGTTAAATTTTACATAGGTGGGGTGCCCCTCTGAGGCCCTCAACACCCACCCCTCTCCCTGGGGTGCCCCTCTACATTCCTGCGAGCCAAATGTCAATTTTGGGGTTATTTGGTTTATTACTTCTAAAATTTTCAACCATATGACATCCCTAATAACTAATATTACTTAAATAACATATTATCACACTCAAAATGTGTTAAAACCATCAATTTATATTAATGTAGAAATTCAGGATATTACACAATGTAAAAACTTTATTTGGCTTAGTGTTAAAAGAAATCAATGAACAATCCAATCATCTGGCTCTTTGACGGTGTTTCTTTCTATTGAAAAACTTAGATATATACATTTCTGAATATATAAAAAATAAAAATCCAGATGTATTAATTTTTTGAAACATACTTCAAAAATTGAAATTGTGATGCTCACAAAAGCGATCTTACTACTAGAAAAGAGGGATTTGAATGGACAACTGCTAAGGCAGACACAAAAGGAGTCATTGGTGACTGGTCTCTAATTTTATGTTGATAGTCGCTGAATGTGCTAGACTAAATTGGGCCTTTTGTCATTTTTCTATCTATTCCCAGTAGTTGTGCCTTCTCCTATCTTCATTCTTTCATCTCAACTGTAGTCACCCTACTTCGTCTCCCCCTTTTCTCATCTCCAATTCACCTTGGTGCTAATGACAGTAACAGGCCACCCATCGACATCTAGTAGGTACAATCTTAAGCATTCTTTCTCTCTTTCTCTCTCATCTTTCATATTGTTCTCATTCTAATTCTCTTTCCCTCTCTATCTTTCTCATCTAATCACTATTTTTCTGATCTTTTAGTTGCTAGCTTTGTCTTCTACAAATGTTGCACCATCCGATGGCACTCTATTTTAGTAACATATCATCTATTTCTCTTCAATCCAAGCTATTAACTCTCTCTCGATTAAGCTTATTTTTGGTGGGGGTTTTGGTTATTTGGTGTTAGACTGAGTTAAATATAGATATATGAGGAGTTATGAACCTATCATTTTTTAGCTTGAAAAGGCATTAAGTTTTATTTGACAAGGAAATTTATCTGTTGCTAGATTTTTTTTTATAAAACTTAAGAGTTTTTATGATGAATGTGTTAGTTATTTACCACTACCTATTTGACCTTGTGGAGTTGTGAAAACTTACACTTGTGAGAAATTAAAAAATCTACTGAAAAGGTAACATAGTAACTGTGATGGACTTTACTATTTTCCTGCTAATTGCTCCTCTAATCTCACTCCACACAAATACAGAGTAGGACTTTAGAAGCCTTAAGATGAAGTACTGGTTTTGTTACAATTAGAATTGTATAAACTAAATTAAAATTGGTTATAAATTATATGAAATGTTGACATGATTTACTCTCTCTATCCATATCTTTTCTCAATTTTTTTATTTGTGCTTAATTTATGTGATAAGAGAAAGTTATTGATGTGACCAATTCTAGAAAAGTCTCAATTATCAAGTCTCTGACTTTAGAACTCCATATTGCTAGTAGTTAATTTCTTCTGTAAGTTGTTTAGCAAGGCTCAACAATTATGGACCTTTATGCATATAAAAGCCTAATGTCTACAATTTTTGTATATATGTATGTATAATTTTTTTAGTGTTTTATGTATTGGATCTATGTGATTTCATACTTTAATTCATTAAAATTAAATACCTTGTTTGGTTCTTGTTTGAGTTCCAAAATACTATGCAAGACTAAATCTGTCTCATTTTATTTGTTTGCTTTCACTTAATTTGGTTCCTTCTATTTTGTTTTTATCATTGGATTTCTATCTTCCATAAAATGGTAAAATATGTTTCATCATCTTAATTGAATTTGAACTTGATGAAACTCAATTTTTAGCAATATTGGACTGGTTAGATGCATGGGAATTGCTTGCTTGAACATTCAACAACTTTTCTAGTCAATGTGGAAGGAACAGACTATTTTGAAGGTTAGTTTTTGAAACTTCCTGGATGGCCTTTGTTTAATACTCAGTTACGTTGCAGAAAGGATTCCCCAGCTTCCCTCTTTATCATCAGTAATTGATAAGTCCATCTCTACCTTTGGCTTTCGCTTCTTAATTTGTCAATCTTCTCCATTTTTGTGATAATAGTTAGACTTTGTCTCTTTGTGAAATATATATATATATATATATTTTGATAGTATACATCTTCTGAACATTGCACTTTCATAAATATTTTTGTATTATTTACATATATTATTAAACAATTACAAAAAGTTGCAATTGTATTTTACTATTCTCATGAATATTGTCATATAGCCCTCCCAAAATTCACTGCTATCTTGGGTTAGATTGGTGGTTAAAATTCTGTATTTTTATTATTTTTTATTAAAAATAAAAATTAAAAGTAATATCCAAGTGAATTTATATAGCAATAATTACCAATTATATATGCTTGTCAAATATTACTACTGATTTTTTATTTTTCTTCAAGTTCTCCTAATGATTCTTGTTGAGAGCTTTTTATTCTATTCTAGTTGCTTCAACACTTAGTTTATAGATTAATTAGAAAATAATTAGTTCAAAACTTTTGTGCAAGAACTCCAAGATTTTTGTATTGTGATTTTGAAAGTACGGCTGGCTCTTCAGATGGATTTAACCTAAAGTTATATAAGGACAAAATGAATGGTTTGTGACTTTTAACTAAAGAACTCAAGTGAAATGGCCCCATAATCAAGCACATCTTGTTCTAGTACTTTTTTTCTTTTCTTTCTTTCTTTTTTAACTTTTTGATCTGCCTCTCAATTATGCTTCAAAATCTAATAAGTTGTTTGGTGATTTATCACCATCTTTAATTAATTTTGCTAGTGAATATATCAAATTCTATTGCGTATAAGTGGTGAGGAGGTCTATAAATAGGCTTGACAATGTGTCATGGCTATTCTATGGAGCACAAAAGGAAAAGAAAGGAGAATGCAATTAGCTTGGGCTACTAAAAAAAATTAAACATTAACACAAAGTGTCAGAGTAGTGTGGTAATAACATTTTTACAAGCAATGCTACATAATGAAAAAAAGTTGATGCAGCAAAATGGAATAAGAACACAAAGAGAATAATAATTAAGAAACTTAAAGAGAATATTAGCTAAGAAAATAATATCAACTCAATTTCATTCAAAGGTGCCAATTCCTTACAATTCCTAGCATTTATATAGGTTAGGGTTGAAAATCAAATCTTATTTTCTAAGGAAAGTAAATAACATAATTATGAAAGGTAAATAAATCAATTCCTAAATTAAGAAAAGTGAATAAATTGCTTCCCCTAGTACTACTCAATTCCTAAATGAGCTATGGCAATATTCCCCTATACTCCTTAATTCCTAAATGAGTGATGGGAATATTTGAATTGAAATCATCTATCTTAGGCCCCATCATTCCCTTCGGGCTGAAAAGAACTTTGCTCTGTAGAGTGCTAGTTAAGATAGTGCCCAAGTAACTAAGTATTAAGGCGATGAAACTCCTTCTTGGTAATCTAAGTAGCATCAAACTTTGGTCTATGCTTCCACTTGATAAGAAAATGCTAAAGGCATCCTAGAGGAGAAATGATGGTCTTAGAATCAAGCACAGTAGTGATCTGCTCTATATCCATCTGCTGAAGAGGTGGAATGGTTGGCACCAGTGAAAGAACAAAAAAGCCAACTAAGTGACCTGTAGAATTACCAATAAAAAAGACTGAAAGCTCGAATGTGCCTTGGTAAGGTAACAAGTCTGTATAATAAAAATTGGACTAATATTCATATCAGCAGGTAAATCAATTAAATAAGTATTAGGGCCTAACTTGCTATAGATACAAAAAGATCCAATACCACAAGCATGCAACTTTTTGAAAGAGTGTTTAGGATAGTGCTCTGAGTAGATACAAACCATGATGTAGTCCCCTTCATTAAATGCAATATTGTGATGATGAATATCACCAGTTAGTTTATAATCTAATTACTAGTTATAATTTTACGTCGAACATCAGCATAAGTATTATGAATGCATTGGGCAAAAGATTCAGCTAATTGAAATGGCCAGCTATCAGATGGTAAGGAGATATGGTCATTGGGCTGGTGAGGGATAAAGTCATGAACAAGCTCAAAAGAACTATTACCAATTGAACTATTAACAGAGCTATTATAGGTGAATTCAACAGTAGGGAATAACAAATCATAGGTTCCCTGACGCTCTTCAATTAGACACCTAAGCATGTCTCATAAACTTTGATGAATGATCTTAGTTTGCCTATCAATCTAGGGATGAAAAGCAGATGACAATTTGGCATCAAATAATTTTGATAGAGTCTTCCAAAAGTAACTCACAAACTTAACATCCATTTCTAACATGATGGAAGTGGGTAATCTATGTAGTTTAATAATCTCTCTAAAGAATAACTTAGCCACGTGTGAAGCATTATCTGTTTTGGTGTAACGTATGAAGTGGGCCATCTTAGAAAACTGATCGACTACTACCAGCATGGAATCATGACCTCTAACAGTCCAAGGTAAGCCAAGAATAAAGTCCATACTAACATCCTATCAGGGTGTGTGTGGAGTAAGTAAATGTGTGTACAATCCAGAGTTTTGCTTTTTAGTCTTTGCTACCCGACATGTGTGACATTGAGAAACAATTCTAGCCATATCTTTTTTTAAGGATTGCTAGTAAAACCTATCTTCGACTAAAGCGACAGTCTTATCCCCACCAAAATGGCCAGCTATTCTCCTTGCACATAACTCCCATACCAAAAATTCTCGAACGGAAGTATGACAAATGCACAACCTGGACCCATAAAACAAGTAACTGTATTAAATAATGAAATTAACAAGCTCATGATGGTTACCATCTTGGATTTCTTAAAATATTAGTCCAAAATTTGGGCAAGTCAAATATTCATCTTTGATCCTGTCAAAACTTATGACACTAACACTCATAGACTACAAAGTAAGAGCGACCCTACTCAAAGCATTGGTAACCTTATTCTCTACACCTACACTGTGATTAAGAACGAAGGTATATTCTTGAAAAAGTTCTACCCATGAAGCATGCTTATTCGTTAATTGCTTTTGGGACTGAAGGTATTTTAAAGTCTGATGATCAGAATATAAAACAAACTCTTGTGGTAATAGGTAATACCACTATTGCCATAAAGTATACATAATGACAAACAGCTCTTTAACATATGTAAAGTATCGCTTCCTAGATTCATATTCATTGAAGTATGCTATTGGTTGACCCTCTTGACTCAAAATACCTCTTATACCTACCCTAGAGGTATCACAAGTAATCTCAAAGACTTTAAAGAAGTCAAGATGTCTCAAAACAGGAGCTTCTACCATCATGTTCTTGATTTCCTCAAATGCCTAAGTGGCATCTGTGGTCCACTGAAAATTTTCTTTTTACATGCAATCTGTAATAGGAGCCATAGTAGATCCAAAACTCTTAACGAATCTCCTGTAAAATGTGGCTAGCCCATAGAAACTACGAATCTTTAAAAAGTCTTAGGTTTAGGCCACTCACGAGTAGCCCTCACTTTTTTAGGGTCTACTATTATACTTTGGTTAGAGATAATGAACCCAAGAAAAGACACCTAAGATTAGATGAATGAACACTTATTGATTTTCGATAAAGTTATGTAGTTCGTAAAACCTCAGAAACCTGCCTAAGATGACCTTAGTGTTCTTTCTTGGTCTTACTGTAGATAAGTATGTCATCAAAGTATACGACCAAAAATTTTCACAAAAAAAGGGAGTAGGACTTGAGTTATAACCCTCATGAAGGTACTAGGAGCATTGGACAATCCAAATGGCATGACCAGCCATTCATACAAGCCATCAGGCATTTTTCCACTCATTGCTAGGCCTAATGCGAATTTGATGGTATCCATTATGAAGATCTATCTTGTAGAACTAAAGGAATCAGCTAGTAAGTCTAGCATATCCTTTAGATGGGGAATGGGAAACCTATACTTGATAGTGATCTTACTAATAACTCTATTATCAATGCACATTTTCCATGACCTATCTTTTTTATGAGTCAATAGGGTAGGCACAACACAAAGACTAAGACTCTTTCGAATAGCACCCCTCTATAAAAGTTCTCCTACTTGTCTCTGTAACTCAGCATAATCAATAGGATTCATCCTATAATGAGACAAATTAGGCAATTAGGATCCAAGTATGAAAACTATGGCATGCTAAATGTCCTACATAAGGGGAAGTCCCTTAAAGATATCTGTAGGTGTCACATCCTTAAATTACTTAAGCAACTAAGCAAGTCCAGGGTTAAGGTTTACGAGATTTGTAGGTTGGAAATGGAAAACATTCTTAACCATTAGAGCTAAAACAAATCCACACTTTGTCCTAACTTTCTCAAATTCTTTTCTATTCATCAATTGGATGGTGTGTTTGTTTAGAGAAGGGGAAATAGAGATAGGCTTAGCCTAGGAACCAGACTTAGGTGGGCCTCAAATTCTTATTCCCTTGGCTTAATAGGGTTCAACTGGATGGTCTTACCTTGATGTTGAAAAGTGCAAGTGTTAGAGCACTCATGATACACCATATCTATATCATAAATCTATGGATGACCAAGTAACACATGTGCAACATCCATAGAAAAAACATCACATCACACTTTATCAAAGTAAGAAGGGGGTGTGTTTTTAGTTTAAGCCCAATCCTATTAAGTGCTCGAATGGACACTACATTCATAGTATTCCCCCATCTATGAAAATCTTGAAAACCTTAGTCTTACATTTAAGAAAAGTCTAAAATATGCTAATATGCTTCCAATCTTTGTCCTTCACAGGGGTCAATAACATGCACTGCATGACACCTAGATGAAATTTGTCTTCATCTTCTTGTTCCTCACACCCATCCTTAAGATCAAAACTGTCTACTTACTCTAACTCATTGGACTTAGGTGATGGATCTCAACTTTGATTGAGCACAAGTGTTCTCTGTGGACACTAAGTAGTAATATGTTCCCTCTTATGACAATTATAACATTGAATACTCGAAGTACCAGTGCGAAATCTAGAAAAAATGGACTTAGTGCCTTGTTTGCCCTAATTTTCTAAATTATGATTGTTACTTTCTGTGAAACAAGTGATCTAGATTGTAAATTCCCACTTGGTTTTTTAGAAGAGAATGACTTAGACTGTTGAGGTTAAGAGGTCATCTGTTTGTGGGTGGAGATTTTATATAGTTGTCCAATGGATAGAGTGTTATGAAAGGCATCCTCTAGAGACTTAGAAGAAAACAAACTAACCACTTTCTTGAGTTCGGGTCGTAACCCATTAATGAATCAACGCACTGTTCGCCAAACTTCTCCCTAATGTCTCATCTCATAAAAAGAGCTTTAAAATTAGACATGTATTCAGTGACACTAAAAGACGTTTGCCTTAACACTACTACAAAAATGCATAAGCATCATAGCTTTTAGGCATGATGTTTCACTTTCTATCTCAGTCATAAAAGCAAGATTGATCAAGGTAAAATTGTAAGTCGCCTCTTTTCGATCACAGTTTATAACGATGATTAAAAAATTTACAACAATCACACACTAAAAGCGTGATCTGTTATGGTAAAAGTTGGGATGAAAAAAAATCTCGTGTGATCTTTTATGAATTTTGATCTCATTTTTTTTTTTGAAAAACTATGATCAAATATAGATAAATAATCACGTTGAAAAAATGGATTAATTTTAAAAATAATAAAAATCCACATGGCAACCTGCTATCATGCCATCGTAGCACTATTTGGCGTCTTGTCATTATAGCAACATTATATAGTTAAGGTTTTTTTTTTTTTTTTTTTTTTTTTTTTTTTTTTTTTTTTTTTTTTTTTTTTTTTTCTGCTGAGAATCAAACTTATGCCATTTCTGTGAAAATTAATGTAATTAACCGCTAGTCCAAACTATCATTTACTTATACATTTTACACATTAATATATATAAGCAAATTTTTATCACTTTGGGGTACTAAAAGTAATAAAATTATATTATTTTGATTTAATTATTTTAAGTTTTTTACAATAATTTATTATGATTTTTGCTAACCAATTAGTAGTTAAAACTTGCACTTTTCCTTATCAATTGGTTAGGAAAAATGATAAAAAATTTACTTTTATTTAATTATTTTAACTTTTTGTAATAATTTGAAATCATAACCAATATATAAAACCATGTGAATACTTAATAAATAGTTTATGAATACATATCATATTTAATTAAAAATGATCTTAAATCTTTTTATTATTTTCCTTTAATCTTTTTGTATAGCGCATATTTAATTATGGCTCACTATTTATAATATATTTTTTTCATTCTGTATTATATTTTTAAAAGTAATTAGGTCACGTTTAGTTTTTGTTTTAGAAAATTATTGTACAAAACAAAATTTTTGAAAAAAACTGGATTGTAATACAAAAAATATTTTCAATGATTATATTCAAAAATTAGTTCTAAAAAAACAAAAAAATGAAATTTTTTATTATTTTTATATCTAAATTTTTGTCACTTCCAACAATATATAAAATAATGTCTATATAAAATAATGTCACTTTTAATATAATTAATATTAAAGATACACCAAACATTTATTAGATATTAAATATTTAATATTCACCTAGTTATAAGTCATCCAAATTATGAAAACTACTCCCACATATTTACTAAAAAAATAATGATTATATATTTAGAGTTATTTAAATTTGATTTGGTAAATTTAGTTTTAACATTAATTTAAACATATTTTTGTTTAGTGATCTGTAATTGTAGTTTTTATAGCATACTCAATTAAACAAAATTAATGAATAAATGTTATAATACAATTTATGAAATCTAATTTAAATCATATAAAGTGACAAATAAAGTTGTTTGAAAGAGATATAAAGAAAAGAAGACAATAGTGTCTCTCATTCTTTTAATTATCTTGCCTTTTTCTTTAGATATGATTTTTTTTTCACTTTTTTATCTCTGTTTTTTCTAGAGATGTTTCCATTGATCTTTTATCTCGATTTTTCCTAGAAATGATTTCCACTAATCTTTTATCTCAATTTTTTCTAGAGGTGGTTTCTACTGATCTTTTACCTCATTTTAAATACCATTACAGTTTTAATAAAAATGAGATAAAAAGTATTAAAAGTAACTTTTTATCTCAGTTTTTTAATTAAACTGAGATAAAAAGTTTAACTCTCAAATCTTTAGCATGCTTTTTCTAAAACCGTGATCTTTATAAATTTCTTGGTGTGATATTTATCAATTATTCTAGTAGTGTAAGTTCATTAACCGCTCATCCAGTTGGTTTCTATAATAGGCAGGAAGGTACTTCATTTGTAATTTAACTTTCATGTTAACCTAGCAACTAATAGGTGGGCCCCCAAATCTCTCTCTCTCAATCTAGATGCACTGTCAATATCATTTGGCAAAGCCAATTAACTTCAATTAGGCAAACATAACTTGATGCAAGTCAGATATACGATACCACCTAAAATAAATCTCAATCTCAAGAAGCTAATCAGAAAAGACACTGGGGATCTAACTATCCATCAAAGGATAGAGCGTCAACCTTAATAGCCTTGACTATGTTGTTAAACTCACCATAGTAGTTTTTAGGGTACTGCATAGGTGGTTTAACCCCATAATTACCCTCATGCAGCCTGTGGTCCCCGACACGATCGACTTGAGGGAATCTATTACCAAATCTAAAACAAAGTTTGCATCATCCTCATCATCTCTCCCACGAGGACCACGAGGAAGTTGTGGTTGGTTGTGGCCATCAGGATAGAATTCAACAAAACCAATGGAACTATGAGGAGGATCTAGCATATGTCTGGGAGGAACAAAGATGTCACCTCTCTGATCATCCATCTAACATATACCTAAATTTCTAGCTAATCTATCAAACTCCTCACGAAATTGGTTCGTTGAATCTTAGAGTGTATTCATGTTTTTCTCTATAATAGAAACTTTTTGATCTATGGTGAAAACAAATTGGTGAAAGGATATAAAGTAAGGTATGAAAGGCAAGGGAGATAAGGTTATGAGATAAACTATAATTTTTTTTTTTAACAAGGATGATGAGATAAAGATTCTACACTAATATCAACTCAAATTGAAACAAGTAACTAGATGATGCACTAGACTAAAGTAAATGTCACAATCATGCAATTAATAAAAAAGACCCATTATGATTGCATGAAAATTTATGGTAGTAGGGTATAAGGGTTATGGGAAATTGGTGACTCTTTGATAATTGTAATCTTACAAATGGGCCCTAAGTGCAAATTTAATATCTTTTCTAACCAAAACGAAAACATTAAACCTCATTCTTCAAGTAAGGCTTTCATACCTTCCAAATGCAGAGAAGAGCAACCAAAACTGAAACCAACTTTGAAAAAGTTTGCCGAAGTGTCGCCGGAGGTTGCCAGAGCGTTGGTTTCAATTGCTAGAAAAAGACGATGCCAGTGATGTCTGACAGAGGACGGTGAGACTTTTCACCCTCGTATACGCGCTACTCGAAGCAGTTGCAAGTGGATTTCACTCGTTGGAGAGAGGCAGTGCGTGGATGGATGGTTTCCAACTAGGTTTTGTCAACAGTTCCTCGTCAATATTAGACGATGATATTACCGGTGGTGGTTGAACACTGGTAGTGGTGGTCGTGAGGGTATAAAGGCTTAGGTTATTTGGATAGGCACGATGATAAAGGCTTAGGTTATTTGGAAGAGTGGGACTCTTATTTGAATACTAATAGGATTCTTTTGCTCTGATACCACTTGATGTAACATAACGGAATAATAATACAAAGAAAATAATAACTAAGAAACTCAAAGAGAATAATAACTAAGATAAATAATATCAATTCAATTTCATTCAAAGGTGCCAATCCCTTACAATTTTTAACCTTTGTATAGGTTAGGGCTGAAAATCAAATTTTATTTTCTAAACTAAGTAAATAACATAATTATATATGGAAGGTAAATAAATCGATTTCTAAACTAAGGAAAGTGAATAAATCACTTCTCCTAATACTACTCAATTCTTAAATGAGTTATGGAAATATTCCTCAATTCTTAAATGAGTGATGGGAATATTTGTATTGAAATTGTCTATCTTGGTCCCACCAAAATTATTATAAGAAAAAATGATCAAAGAATATGGTCCTACACTAGTGCCAAAGGTCTCAGTCTATGACACATAGCACTAAGATAGTAACTTTCATGTAAACATATAGCTTTAGAGTTACTTGTAATTGTTCTGGAATTAAATGACAGAAATTAAGCAGTCAGCAATAATGAGGGATTCTATGAGAATGGTTCCTTTAGTAAACATCCAGGATGATAGCAGCTTCCTTGTCCGATGTTGACCATATACTTGTAGACTCAATATCTTTTAAGCTGGCATTTGTTCTCTCATTGTTAAAATGCATTGTTACTTACAATGAAATTATTCAATAATAAACTAATTTCCAGCACACTTTTATTCTTTTGCACTTTATATCAAAATTTAGGAAAACTCCCAATACCTGAAAAAGAAAAAAAAAAAAAAAAAATTAGATACTGAGTACTCTCTTGAAGGATAATGAGAGCTAAATTGGAAATCACAAATCATTTGTTTAGGCTAATTTTGTTTCTGTTATATAATTTATGCATTATATTTTGCCTATTTATAAAGCTACCAAGAGTTGATGGCCCAAAAAATAGAATATATTCTGCATTTTTGCAATATGTATATAATGTGTTATAAAAGAATTTTTCATGTATAAAACTATTTGATTTTTCAAGCATTGATAGATTTCCTTGAGGATGTTGTGAGAAACCAGCTCCTGGCATTACTGCATATTGTGCCCACCATCTATGTTTTAATATGTTTGAAGATGATATTATTTGCATGTATTTTTGGTTTCTTGCATATTTTTGTTTTGCTTGACCTTTTGATTACATATTCCTTCCCTCACCCCCTTGGCTAAATTATCAATTTCAAAACTAATTGTTTGTTTCATATATTTTCAGGTTTGTTAGGCATTACGGTTTGTTACGCATTACCTCTACTTTTGGACGAGAAGATATATATATATATATAATTAGTTTTTTTGCCATTTTAGTTGTAATGTTTTAAATATTTCAAACTATTGTAATTAATTTTTTTTTTGGAATATCTACTGTTTAAAATTTTTTATAATATTAAACTTATTTTTGAGTCTTGATTGTCTGATTAGATTCATTTTGTTAATTAACTTTATAAATGTGATTACTAAAATTAATGTACATTATATACAGGTATTTATACAGGAATTTTTATAAAGAAAAAAATGATAAAAATGAGCATAGGTACTGTTGCTTTTGGCAACCATCAAAAGCGGTCATCATAAACTCTCAATTATTTTTCTAACAATACTTTTGGTGATTGCTTTTTAATTATTAGTAACAGCTTTTGGCAATCGCTAAAAGTTCTATTTAATTGTTAGCAACTCACTTTTCATGATTGCTTTTAGCCATTGCCAAAATATAATGACCGCTGTTAGTCTGGTGACCCGCTTATTAACAACCATCGGAAAACAGTCACTAGGCCATTGCCAAAGAGCTTTGGTGATGGCTTGTCGACTTTTGGCGACGGTTTTTTACACTCACCAAAAGTCTTGTTTCTAATAGTGTCTTCGCATGTCCTTCCCACGCTTATCTCGCACAGTTTAAATTTGAAAACACTCTATCTTAGTATTTTTTGCAAATCAGAGCAGTATTCTTGTGTCTTCCTACATTGATCCTGCGCTCTTCTGGTGAACTTCTTGCAAAGTGCCTTTTGCCAGTTGTCTAGGTTTTGTAGTCTTCTAGACTTGTTCTGAGGTTAACATATTTTGTTCTGTCTTGAAATTCTAAAATGTTAGCTTACATCTAACTTTACAAAGACTAGAACTCTATTTTGATTATAAATTTGCCAACCCTAATAAAATCCCTAATAATAACATATAACATAATAAATTTTATAAATAATAAAATTTAGCAATAATTATATATATATATATTTGTAACAAGGGACATATATCTGAGGTGCTACTAAAAAGACAAATTAAACTATTAAATTATAAAAAGTATCGGCTTAATGTTTAAGAGTAATTTTATTTCTACCTAAAAGTAACATTGTTTGTCTTATTTTTAACCCCGATATAAGTCATTCTATTCTTAGGTACTTGGTATCTCCCTTACTGAAAATTTATATATAATTTTACATAAATAAGTTATCTTTACTATATCTATACTATTACAGGGCAAACAACAAATTTTGGTGAAGCTCTTTTTTTTTATGAAACTTCTTTTCGGTGAAATTTTATTTACTTATTTTTCCATTAATGATCCTTTAACCACTAATAACCACTCACAATTTGAAAGGTGTGTAGTAGTTTTTTTTTAACTTTTATAAGTTATTTAAGTAATTTTATCTTTTTATTTTTTATTTCCCTTAAAAGTTCTTTAACTACCAACTACTCTTATGATATTCTTTTATTTTATCTAAATATCCTTTAATTACTTATAGTTTACTTAAACACCTTTAATTAATAATTACTCATTATTTATCATTTGAGAAATTTTTTGATTTTTTAAATGAAATAACAAATTAATTAATGATACAGACGTAGTCTTAAATGAAAATTCACGCGCATTGCATGTGTATCGATTTAAAATTAAGTAAAATAAAATAAAAATAAAAATTCACACACATAGTTTAATGGATTGATTAAAAATTAATAGAAAAATTAAATATTCATAATTTGTAAAAATAAAATATTTTTATTGATTATTAAGATGAAAAAAATTTACACATATCACGTGTGTACCGATACATGTCTAATTCTTATAAAATTTAAATTTAAATTCATTCATTTAAATTTCACGTACGTCAACGTTAAAGAGAGATAATTACTTTAGCTCTACTCGTTTCACTTTTTAGCGATTTTCTTATAATCAACTAGGCTCTAGGTCATATACCTGGAAATGTTTTGTGCTTTATATCTAGAATTCCAAAAAAAAAAACTGTCCTTATTTTCCACGGCATTTCCAACTATTAAAATCAACGGCGGATCAATAATTATCGGTGTTTCCGGTCATGTTCTATTTTCTAAAATCGAACTGATTGGTGAAAAAGTAGCCTTTGGTCACCTAACCTTACACCATGAAGTACGTGGACATATGCTTGGCAATCTGACGTCAGTATTTCCCGTCAGCTCCTAATCAAAGATTTATAAATGCATTGCACGTTTGCTGTTGGGATTTTTTTTTTTCTGCGTAATTATGTGTAATTTGAATTACTGAGAGAATATGTATATCATTTTAAGGGTATTTTTGCATATATTTAAGAAATTAGTTATAAAAGTAAATTTCTTAACTAGTTCAATCCTAACATTAATTACAAAATGAGATTCATTTTCCAACTATCATACAATCTAGTATCTATATTAAAATTTTTAATCGCATACATCTGAATAGTCTTAACTCGAATCTCACGCATAATGTTCTTGATAATAGAAGCAATTAAGGATCGAAAAAAGCCCCTTAAAGATTCTTACATTTCGTTCATTCCAAAGGTGATAGATCATAGCTGCGCAAAGTAATTTGCAAAGTACTGTCAAAACTTTTTCCATTGAATTTTCTCAAAACTCATATAACTTCTTCCTCCTAAGATTGTTTAGCCTTTGTGATGAAACACTTTTACAATATAATCTCCCTTAACTCGATTGAGAAGGAGTATAAAAAGAATAAATACTCCATGTTTTCCAAGATATCCCCACATGAAATATAAGTGAGATCAACGTTCATCCCGCGTTAATTAATGGTCAATCACAAGTTTTATTCTTTTCTTTCGGGAAGATTGTCAATCACAAAGTTTTCTTCGGACGTTGACATATTTTCCTGGAAAATTCCTTGAAGAATGGATCACCAGCTCTTAATTATGAAATTGTTGATCGAAAATTAATATTGGTACTGGCAGTGTGTTTCCAAGTTTAATACCACCCTGCAATAACTAGGTTTGGTTTGGGAAGTGGGAATAATTTTTTTTTTTTTAAGTTGGTGTAATTATCCGTCAATTGAAAAAAAAAAAAAAAAAGAGAGAGAGAGAGAACGTGGCACCCTAATTGGCCTAGCTCCCATTAGTCATCAACCTACCCCTAGCCTTGATGAATCACTCCTTCCCTTCTTCCTCAGCCCCCTTTAGTCATCAGCCTACCCCTAGCCTTGATGAATCATTCCTTCCCTCCTTTCCCCATCCGTGTCCCCCCCGCCCCCAACCAAAAAAACACCCTCACCCAATAAAGAGAGAGAAAATTAGGAGAAAGCAATTAGTAACGAAATCTAAATTATTATTTTTTAAATAAACTTGTTCCACATGTACCTGTGCTGTCAGATTAAAGAAAGAATGTCTAATTTGAATATATGATAAATTTCTAGTCTTTCTAACAAAAAATAGGTAAAGAATTAATGTATTATTTATATTTTTTTTGTAATGTTTTCATTGATTAAAAAATGTCCATGTGAATAATTTTGACATATTTTTAAAAAAAAATATTAAGTTTTTAAACTAAATTAATTTTTTTCGACAATCGCAACTCTCTGAGTCGGCCGATTTTATTCTCTTTTTAGTTCTTAAATGTTATAAATATATAATTTTTTTAGAGGTATAAATGTAGGTTAAATTTTGTATACTCTTAAATTAATATTAAGCTGAATTTTTAGTGGCACTTTAATTAGACATTTTTTTAAATGGCTATTTAGTGCTAAGATACGCTATGCTATATTATGTGTTTGATGCGAAACGGGTAATAATTAAAAATAAAGGAAAGTAGTGGTAATGGAAACATGAAATTGTAAAAGCTCATAAACACCATTCCTAAAGTTTAACAAAAGAAAAGTGAAATCTAAAAAAATGTTGATTTTGGATAAAGTGATGATATTATACAAAATAGAGAGGATCATGAGATACTTTTAGGTTGAAAGACTTTAAAACTACGCAGGGTTCGTAATTGTGCCCATAAACTAGTAATCCATAGTGATAACGGAAAAGGTAAGGCTCATTGTGACTCTTAAACTCAGATCTATAAATAATAACGCGGGGGTACTTCGTGACCCTCATATATGTATATGAACCAACAATGATTTAAACTATTACTTTGATTGTGGAATAGTCTTACAGAATATCCTTCTCCACCATAAAAAAAAATTAATTAATAAATAAAGATTAACAAAATAAAAGTTATGAATTAATGTTGTCCTGTTCGACTGTGTTGATGTATTCAATGATTTCCTACTATATTCATTATTTTTATGTGATTTTTAAAAAGTATTATAAAAAGTATATTTTTATACATCGTAAACATAAGTAGTTAGGTGCTTATGTCTCTGCAAATTGTATTATAAGTGTAGAGCCCAAAACTTAGGAGGGCCAACACAATCGGTCAAAAAACCTTATCAAACCAAGCCCTAGTTTTCAGCCGAAAGTTGACGGCACCAATAGAAAGTTGTAGCCTACCTAATAGCAGGCTGAATTTGGGTCGTGGGTCCTAAGTCGAGTTCCTCCACATACCAGTTGTACCTTCTATATTAACATCCTCGCATAAAATTTGGTGTTACTTATATATATATTATTGAAAAATTTGAAGCACAAATTATGATTGTCGCGGCGACTGAATAATTTTGGCCAACAACCAACGTTGGGTGTGAGTTTCACGTCATATTTTTACTCAAATTAATGATTAAAATTGCACTACTGTGTTTCGGATTGGTTTTTCTTTCACATTATTATTCTTAAAAATTGCACAAAGAAAATGTACACCATTAGCTAGATACTTGGTAGTAGCTTTGATTTCAGAACATTTCCTATATCTCTGGACCTTTCTAAACAGACAATGAGGCAATTTTTTGGGAAAATTCCACGGTTGCAAAACCAATTAATTATGACTCCATTCGGACTCATAATTTTGTATAAAAATTAACTAAAAGTTGCAAAGTTACTATAAGTTTTTAAAAGTTTTAAAAATTAGTTAAAACTTTTGTCACTTTTTTATTTTGTTATAATAATTTACTCAACTCAAAAGTTATCAAAATTTTTATCAAATACACAAAAGTTACTAAAGGTGACTAAAAATTTTCAAAAATTACTAAAAATTGCTAAAAATTTCTAAAAGTTGTACAAAAATTTTACTAAACATCCAAAAGTTTCAAAAAGATGCTAAAAATTATTAAAAATTATTACTTATTTTACCAAACACACCAAAAATTATAACTAATAACTTTTGATAAAAAATATTAAAAATTACTAAAAATTATACCTCCAAATGCCTCCAATGTTAACAAAAGTGGTAAATCATTTTGATAAACGGGTCACTAATTTCATGTCTCTCAAAGAAGACCATGTTTAGTTTTAAGAGTTAAGAAAAAAAGAAGAGTAGAACATTTTCCTCCACGATTTTTTGCATCTGGAGAAAAAAAATAAATTAAAAAAACTTAATTTATTTTTTTAATTTTCATTTTTCTTAAAAAAACTTAATTTATTTTTTTAATTTTCATTTTTCTTTCTTTCTTTTTCTCTTTATTCAAACTAAAAGTTTAAAAGTGCAAATCACTATCATCCCTGACTTACAAAAATTATATTTGAATAAGTCTAAAATAAAGTTTTAGATTAACATGTGTTAAGTTTCCGAAACGAAAAAGCAAAAATATATATTTAGAATCAAACTCATTTAAGAGTATATGGTACCTCGAATAACATGCATCGCTATAAAGTTTTTTCAATTTAAAAATAATTCGTCGGTAAAATCAATTAATTTAATTATTAAAGATAAAATTGCCCATGCATTCCAACTTTTCTACATTGCAAAAGAAAATTATTAAGGTGGCATTTGGTTTACTTTTCTATTTCTTGTTTTTCATTTTCGTTTCATTTTTTGAAAATTTTAAAATAAAAAAACAGAAAATACTTTATTTTTATTATTTTGAAAATTTCTTTATTTTGGATTAAAAACACATAAAACGACTTTTTGTCTTTTTTATTTTATATGTAAATTTATTTTCTATTTTTTAAAACAAAATTTGAAAATGTAATGACCAAATGCGTTTTGAGCTTTTTCCTTATTTTCAAAAATGTAAAATGGAAAATGAATTCAAAACAGAAAATAGAAAACAAAAAACAAAAAATAGAAAAACAAACTGTACACACAAATTTCGTGTTTGGAAAATAAACACAGAATTTGCAGTAACAAATTGAAATTTTATTGATTTGTAGAAAGTGGAATAAAATATCTGATAATTTCTAATCAAAGAAATAAAATTCTCTTATTCTTCTCTTCGAAAAGTTGATGCGAGGGCTTGCAGCTTGATCTCGAATCAACGCGTGTGTCTTCTTGTTGCTTGAGAGTCTGTGGGACCTTGGCAGCTTGATCCAGCAGAGTCTCCTTGTGTGTAAAATGGGTCCTTTTTTATACTTGGGAGTGACCCTTATTTATAGATGTGTGGGAGAGAGTTATAGTTGAATTTAACCTCCCCAGGATGATTATCTCACTATTTAATTTATTAAATAATAGATAATATCCAAGACTTTAGATAACATCAAACCACTTAAATAATTATCTCATTATTTTATTTATTAAATAAGAGATAATAATCAAGTAATTTGGAAATCATTATAATTCTTAAATAATTATCTCTTATTTATTTATTTAAGAGATAAAAATTAAGAAATGATAATTATCTTTAGAGCTTGTCACGTGTGGCGGCATGTGGTTTGTCCGCTTGTGTAGTTTTGTTGAAATCCTCCACGAACCACGTGGCAAGATTTGATTTGTTAATTTAATTGGGCTTTATTTAACGCTTGATAATATTTGATTAGCCAAAATTTGTGTGTCTACAAATGCCCATTCGAGACTTGATTACGTACACATTGCAGTAGTGTTGAAGAGTGAGCGGGTCTCAAATCTGAAGATTTGATGCCATTGACTAGAACATTTTGAATTCTTGTACAATGAAAATTTTTTTGAAATTTGATACAAGTCACATTTCAAATATTTTAATTTCTGTAATAGAAATAAAAATAATGAATTTGAATTTATTTTGAATTTCGAATTTGAGTTGGAATTAAAATTTGTTTTTATTTTGAATTCCAAATTTGGGTTGGAACAAAATAATGAATTTGATTTTATTTTGAATTCCAAATTTGATTTGGAATCATAATTTATTTTCATGAAAGAAATTAATTTTAAATCTAATTCCAAATTTGAGTTGGAATCAGAATTTACTTTCACGAAGGAAATTAAAATTTTTTTTTAATTCCAAATTTTACTTGGAATTGAAATTCATTTTCTTTCAAGATTTTCTAAACCTAATTGCGAACCGAGGTTGAAATTACATGTAACTTCAACATTTACCATCAGAATTTGCTTTCCATTCATTATGGCTCCAAACTTTGCAATGATGGTAACAAGGACTCTAATTGTTATATAATTGCCCGTAACTTCAAATTCGCATCAAGAAGGATTTTGGAATTTAGTCAAAGAATTAAAATTTGACTAAATAATTGATAAAGTTACTCACGTTGTATATTAAGAACTTCAAACTTCAAGGTAACTTGGATTATTGCAAATCACTTCTTCTAAGTAATCTGAATTTTATTAGAAGTCGGCAACTCTAAATCCTAACTGAAGTAGGATTTGATTTTGTGTATATAAAGAATTCTCCACCAATTCTTTTCTTTAATTCGGAATTATTTCCAGTGAGGTGGAGCAAAGAAGACATCTTTGTCATCTGGCGTCTGTATTTTTCTTTTGGATGCTGGTAAGGGAGAGCAATATATATATATATATATTTTTAAACACGGTCGATAAAGTTCTTCTTATTTATAAATCCTACAGTGTCTGGGTAGAAATTTTCACGCCTTTCCTATAAGATGTGATTGGCCTTCCAGTAACTGGGAAAGCCAACAATGTGATGATAAAATATTGGCTTAAAGCAATTTCGGCACAACCATACTTGACAATTCAGCAGACTTGTCAATTTAATATGCATCTGTTTCGTCTTGTATGCATGTATAAATATATACACATAGAGAAACATTCTTGATCAAAGACGTGCAGGTAGACACTTTCATTTTTTTTTTTTAGCATCTCCAACATTGGGCTAAAGTTTTTCATACCAACATCGGTTCGTGTCTACCTTAGTCAGAGCCTTTGAAATCGGTTTCGACAAGAATTTGAGACTGAAAGACATTCGTGGCAGCAGTCGTTCGCGTCTACATCAGCCAGAGCCTTTGAGTTCGGCTTCGGCAAGAACTCGGGGCTGAAAGACGCCCGTGACATCAACCGTTCGCGTCTACATCAGCCAGAGCCTTTGAGTTCGGCTTCGATAAGAACTCGGGGCTGAAAGACGTCCGTGACATTAACTGTTCGCGTCTATATCAGCCAGTCTTTGAGTTCAGCTTCGGCAAGAACCCGGGGTTGAAAAACATCCGTGACATCAGCTGTTCGCGTCTACATCAGCTAGAGCCTTTGAGTTTGGCTTCGACAAGAACTCGGGACTGAAAGACGTTCGTGGCAGTAACCGTTCGCGTCTACATCAGCCAGAGCCTTTGAGTTTGGCTTCGGCAAGAACTCGGGGCTAAAAGACGTCCGTGATATCAGCCGTTTGCGTCTATATCAGCCAGAGCCTTTGAGTTCGGCTTCGGTAAGAACTCGGGGCTGAAAGACATTCGTGGTAGCAACCGTTCGCGTCTACATCAGCCAGAGCCTTTGAGTTCGATTTCGGCAAGAACTCGGGGCTGAAAGACGTTCGTGGTAGCAACCGTTCGCGTCTACATCAGCCAGAGCCTTTGAGTTCGGCTTCGATAAGAACTCGGGGCTGAAAGACGTCCGTGACATTAACTGTTCGCGTCTACATCAGCCAGAGCCTTTGAGTTCAGCTTCGGCAAGAACTCGGGGTTGAAAAACATCCGTGACATCAGCTGTTCGCGTCTACATCAGCCAGAGCCTTTGAGTTTGGCTTCGACAAGAACTCAGGACTGAAAGACGTTCGTGGCAGTAACCGTTCACGTCTACATCAGCCAGAGCCTTTGAGTTTGGCTTCGGCAAGAACTCGGGGCTAAAAGACGTCCGTGATATCAGCCGTTTGCGTCTATATCAGCCAGAGCCTTTGAGTTCGGCTTCGGTAAGAACTCGGGGCTGAAAGACGTTCGTGGTAGCAACCGTTCGCGTCTACATCAGCCAGAGCCTTTGAGTTCGATTTCGGCAAGAACTCGGGGCTGAAAGACGTTCGTGGTAGCAACCGTTCACGTCTACATCAGCCAGAGCCTTTGAGTTCGGCTTTGGCAAGAACTCGGGGCTGAAAGACGTTCGTGACATCAGCCGTTTGCATCTACATCAGCCAAAGCCTTTGAGTTCGACTTCGGCAAGAACTTGGGGCTGAAAGATGTTCATGGTAGCAATCGTTCGTGCCACCAGAACTTTTAGAGCTGACTCGGGGACTACATTAAAGGCCTTTAGGATCTCTTTATCAGATTCATACAGTATTGAGATTACTTTTATTCAAATAGTGGTTGCTTTCAACGATTGTTCACTGCATGACCAGAAGATTCTTTGTTTTTTGAGAATGCAATGTTGTAGCACGGATGCATACATGTCCAAGAAGGTTGTGGGACCAATGTGACCCCTCCAATCTTTCCTGAGAACTTACTTAAGTTCTGTCTAGGAGATTGGGTTTTAAGTGGGATCGATGTGACCCCTCCAATCTTTCCTGGGAACTTACTTAAGTTCTGTCTAGGAGATTGGGTTTTAAGTGGGACCAATGTGATCCCTCCAATCTTTCCTAAAAATTTACTTATGTTCTGTCTAGGAGATTAGATTTTAAGTGGGACCGATGTGACCCCCTCCAATCTTTCCTGGGAACTTGCTTAAGTTCTGTCTAGGAGATTGAATTTTAAGTGGGACCAGTGTGACCCCTCCAATCTTTCCTGGGAACTTATTTAAGTTCTGTCTAGGAGATTGAATTTTAAGTAGGACCGATGTGACCCCTCCAATCTTTCCTGGGAACCTTTCGAAGATGGTACTATTCATTTTTACATTAGGATTCATTGTCAAAGGTAGTTTTCATCAATTGAAAGCCTTAGCAATCTTTACGTCAGACCTTTGTTTCTTTTCAGATCATGGTTACCTTCAAAGATTATTCACGTCATGACTAGAAGATAGTCTCTATTGTTAAAGAAGACGGTGATCCTACGATGGCCTTGGACTTACCAGTGTTCGATCCAATCATTGGCTACTTTTCTCAAAATTGGTCCCCTTCTGTTGATTCGCCTCACCTGACGCGATGGTGTATTGCTTTGAGGAGTGATTTATTTGATCATAGTAATTCAACCACTATTTTTTCAGAAGCGTTGTTCTTGCAGTCCTCTCTTCATTCTAAAGATTATGATGCTGATTGTTTTATGCTTTTGGGTGATCGTATTGACAAAGGAGAAACTTTAGGAGCAACTTCTTGGGACACTTCTTCTTTTGACTTCGGTGAATTCTCCTATATTCCCAAATATTGGGAATGGTTAGAAGATGTACTCAGTCGTCATAAAAGAATTTTGACCAAAGCAAGTATATACGATGCTGTTTACGCTTCTTTATTCACCTATGACCATAGCGACAATCTTATTTGATCGCTTTGTGAATCTTGGTGTTCTTCAATGAATACTTTTCATACTCCAATGGGAGAGCTATCCATCTCCTTATGGGATTTGCGCAATATTGGTGGCTTATCAGTTCAAGGTATATTTTATAATGAAGTCATCCCATCTAGAAAAGAATTATTAGGCTTTGATAAGAACAAGACATTATTTCTTCTCCTGAGCTGCAAGTATTTATTCTCAGCATATTATAAACTTTATCACGAGAGTACGGATGGTGAAGTTAAAACTCATGATTGGGTCAAATTTTGGTTTAGAGGACCTGAAAGATATGCAGCACCTCCCAAAAGAGTAAACAAAAAGGGGTTTAACAAGCCAAGGACCCGTTATAATCCTTCGAGCATCATAAATGAACTAGTTCAACGTCCCACAGAAAAAGAAGGAGCCTTTGATGATTTAGCCATTAAGGCAAGTGTCAGAGAAGAGACTTATCTAGCTGCCTTTTTATCTTGTTGGCTATGTAGATTTGTCTTTCCTATTGTTAAAATTGACAACATTCGTCCTGGTGTTTTCAAAGTAGCAAGTATGATGACTCGTGGTGAGAAGTTCTCTTTAGCAGTGCCAGTTCTTGCAAGTATCTATCATGGTTTAGGAGAAATTTCTTCATCTCCATTTCCCAGCAAATGTAATGTGGCATTCCCAATCCATTATGTTTATGAATGGATTGATCATTATTTTGACTGCTATTTTGCATCTTCTCGTCCGCAAAGTGGTGCTCGAATGGTGAAATTTTCTGGTGAGAAAATGGCCAAGCATTTCGATGATACGAAGGCTCGAATCCTTCTTAAAAATGCTGATCTTTCCAACTTTTCATCTTTATTCTTGGGTAAGGAGAAGGATATATCTTTAGTTGATACTGGAAATCAGCCAGCTCCATGGGATGACTACATTATTAGTATTCGTTGTAGCTATTTGACTTTACGTATAAGAAATGAGTTTATTGTGGAGTCTTATAGTCCCATAAGATTTGCCAGACAATTTAACTTTTGTCAAAATATTCCTGGAAAGTTGAAGATTGATCTTGGGTCTGGGACTGTAGCAGAAATAGCTCAACTTTGGCAATCTTGTATTCAATTGGGCACCAACGCCAAATTTATGATTCCAGCATATTCTTCCAAAAGTCTTGCTACAAAGAACTACGTTGAGTGGTGGGCAAAACGTTCAAGTAATTATTGCAGGAAAAGTTCTAGTCTTGTCATAAAACTTCCAAAACTTAATCCTTCTGTTGCAATTTTGAAGAAGAATAAGAGAGAAGTTGTTGAACATACACCAGTCTTCAGAGAAAAGCAGGTTGATGCTAGAGATGTGCTTGAAGGCATGGCGAAGAGAGATGCAAAAATCTCAAACAAGGGATCATTAGTTAAGAAGAGTCAAAACTGCTTACCACCTGATGACGGACATAACTCTAGTGGAGGTGATCGCCATTGGAAACGTCCAAAAAAGAAAACCACAGCTTTTAAATTGGAAGATATTAATCTTGATTTGGATGACATATTCCCTAATACCTCAAACCCTTCTTTGCCTTTAGAAGAATTCAGGAATCAAGTATTATTATTTTTTTTTTTGGTAAAATTTATTTTGGAATATATATTCGCCATGATCCCTTTTATTAATCTAAGCTTTTACTTGTAGCTGGGAAACAACGATGAGTTTGCTGAGGTGGATGATATGATTTTGGAAGAGAATGAGAAATCTATTAATGGGCCAAATTCATTCGATATATTGGTTGCTCATCTTGAAGTTTCCAAAGTCACAGATAATATAACTTCTCATCCTATTGTTGAAGATCATCCTGTAGAAGTGATTTGACAAACTTCTGTGAGACCCATGGATCTTGGCCCTTCAACTATTTCCATATTCAAGGTAGATGACTTGATTTCTAATTGTCAACGTACCTACCTTACATTGTTATGGAATGGCCTATCTCAGAAAATAGGTAGATCTAGCTTGACTCATCTTCACACGATTGAAGAGGAAGCTGAAAAGGTGTTAAAGAAAATGGAAAGAGTTAGTGTTTCGAATTTGTCTTCTTTAAGAAATTTATTGATGGGACTTTTTCGTGATCTCCAACTCTACAATTCTAGCCGATCTTCTTCAGTAGAGAAAATGTCTCAACAATCACATGATGAACAGTTGACGAAGACCAAGAATAAACTCTCTGATATTGAAGCTAAAGAAGGTATACAGGCCAAAGACTTGCAATCTCTTGAGACCACGGTTATGGCGTTCAAACTTGAAAAGAAGCAGCTGGAAGAGAAGTTGAATGCTTTTATCACTAAGATTGAGGGATCAGAGATACAAATTTTTAGAAGAAATTAGAGCTATCCAAGTTACAAGCTACTGCGTCCAATCTCAGGGAAGAGATTTCTGCTATTGAAAGCAAACCCGTTTTAAGCGATGAGGATGTCCGATGCTTAGCAAACACGGAGCAAATGCTAGAAGTAAGACGCAATGAACTGAGAGACTTCAAGCTTTTCCTTTAGTTGCTATTTTTTCTCTTTTTTTTTTTTTTTTGATGTAATGTAGACTCTTTCCTTTTTGGAATAAATTATTTATTTTGATAAGAATCTTGCATTTTGTGATTTTTTTTTAATAAATGATTGAACTTGGAAAAACTCCAAGTTGCCTACGTACCCAAGATGGGATCAAGCCAAGTGTAGTTCATTACAATGAAAAATAAATAGAAGAACTTTTTTTTTTTTTTGGTGAATGACTGAACTTGGAACAGACTCCAAGTTGCCTACGTACCCAAGATGGGATCAAGCCAAGCGTAGTTCAATTTTTTTTTTTTTTGCCTTTCACAGTTTATACTCATGCAGGCCAAGAGTAGTACATGTTTTAGGGATAGTAACGCTTCAAGAACTTGCCATTTATGGGGCCGATTCTCAAGCCATCTTCAGCAACTATCTTGTATGCCCCATTTGAGTAGACTTCTTGCACGACATACGGGCCATCCCATTTGGAATTGAATTTATTGCCAGTGCGATAAGTGGTGATGATAGGTCTTCTCACAGTAAGTACCAAGTCTCATTTATGGAAGGATTGAGGACGGACTCTTTTGTTAAATGCTCTAGAAAGATGAGCTTGGTAACATTCTAAGCGTTGTTGTGCCTCAAGTCTCTTCTCATCAAGTACTTCCAATTCTTCTAGTCGCAGGCGAGCATTTTCCTCCTGAGTGAGACCTTCTTGAAGAGCAATCTGTAATGATAGGATTTGACACTCGAGGGGGAGAACAGCTTCCACACCATACACTAAAGCATAAGGAGTAGCTTGTGTTGATGTTCGATATGTTGTTCGATAAGCCCAAAGAGCTTCTCCAATTCTCTCATGCCAATCTCGTTTTGATTTTGCAACCACTTTCTTCAACAGGTTTCCAAGAGTCTTGTTGAATGTTTCGGCGAGACCATTTGCAGGTGCATTGTACATTGAAGAGTTGTGTTGTTTGAAGTTGAACTTCTCGCATAACTTGTTCATCAAACTATTGTAGAAAGGCTTTCCATTATCAGTGATGATATATCGCAGCACACCATATCTGAAAATAATATTAGTGCGAATGAAGTCCACAACATTTTCTTTTTTAACTTCTCTTAATGGTATAGCTTCAGTCCACTTAGAAAAGTAGTCAGTTGCTGCCAAAATGTACAAATGACCAGCAGAAGACTTAGGCAGTGGCCCTACTACATCCAGCCCCCATGCATCAAACGGCCAAGAAGCGACAGTTGGATGGAGCGGTTCGGGCGATTGATGTATAAAATTTCCATGGAATTGACAAGCTTGGTATCTTTTGGCGTATTCTATAGAATCTTTTACCATCGTAGGCCAGCAATATCCCATTATTTTGATTCGAAAATGTAGTTTTGGACCAGATTGATGAGCGCCACATATACCAGAGTGAGCTTCTTCTAGAGCTTGCATGGCTTCAACCTCTCCTAAGCAGCGGAGAAATAATCCTTCGAATGAGTGACGATAAAGTGTACCATTATAATAAACGAACCTTGAAGCTCAACGCTTTATGTCAGTTCTTCTACATGGATCTTCTGGTAACTTTTGATGGAGCAAATAATCAATAAGAGGTTGACGCCAGTCATTTTCTTCGATTTCGAAAACCGATATTGCATTAACATCCCTTTCATCGTTGTCTTTATCATCGAAAAGTGGAGGAATGACCCATATTTGGCAAATTGAAATTTGTGTCTCTTGATCAGGCAATGCAAGTGTTGAAACAAGCTTAGCAAGAGAATCTGCTTGTTTGTTATCTTTTCTTGGGACATGCTCCAAGGTGACGCCGCCAAGCCATGCTATTAATTGGGTTGCATAATTGTAATAAGGAACAAGTTTTGGTTTCCTTACTTCATAAACGTTTAGTAGCTGGTTGATTACCAATTTTGAATCTCCATATACACTGAGTTTCAACTGCTTCATGTCGACTGCCATTTCCAACCTAAGTATGAATGCTTGGTATTCAGCTTCGTTGTTTGAACAGAGCTGTGTAAGAGTGAAGGCATAAGGCAACACGTCTCCTTCAGGAGTGAGAAACACTACACCAGCTCCTGCCCACTGTGCTGAGCAGCTCCGTTGAAGTACATCTTCCATGGTTGGTGAACTTCTACATAGAGGACGTCTTCGTCTGGCAATTCTTCTGATAGCTTCGAATCAGTAGGTATAAAATGATCAGCTAGGAAATCAGCTAAGGCTTATCTTTTAACTACCTTTTGAGGCATATAAATGATCTCAAATTCTTGAAGAAGAATAGACCATCTAGCTAGTCGATCAGATAAAACTGATTTTGACATGATGTACTTGACGGGATTGGCTTTAGAGATAAAATACACAGTGTGAGCTTGAAAATAATGCCGCAACTTTTGAATTGCAAACACTAGGGCCAAACACATCTTCTCGATTGGCGAGTAATTTAGCTCATTAGGGGTCATCGTCCTGCTAAGATAGTAAAGGGCATTTTCATTTCCCTTTTTATTTTCTTGAGCAAGTAAAGCACCAACAGACCGTTCTTGTGCAGTAATGTATAGAACCAATGGCTTCCAAGGAATAGGAGCAGCCAGTACTGGTGATTTCATCAAATAATCTTTAATGCTTTTAAAGGCGTTGCTGCATGCTTCATCCCATTCATACAGAACTCCTTTCTTCATTAGTCGGCTAAAATGTTGACAATGACCTGCTAAATTTGAAATAAACCGTCGAAGATAAGCTAATCGCCCTTGTAGACTTTTAAGCTCATGAATATTTTGCGGTTCAGGCATCTTCAAGATAGCGTTAATCTTTGTTTGGTCTATTTCAATACCACGATGTCGTATAATGAACCTAAGGAACTTTCTAAAGGTAACACCAAAAGCACACTTCAAAAGATTCATCTTGAGCTGGTATCGACGTAGGCGGTTGAAAACCTTCTTTAGATCTTGAAGATGATCTGCCCTCTTTTTTTACTTTACTACAAGATCATCCACGTAGCATTCGATATTTTTATGAAGCATATCATCGAAAAAATCTTTTGCATTGCTCTTTGATAAATGGCCCCTGCATTTTTTAAACCAAACAGCATTACTTTGTAGCAGTAGATGTCTTTGGGTGTACGAAAGGCTATTAACTCTTCATCTCACGGTGCCATGCGAATTTGATTGTAACCAGACGAGCCGTCTATAAAAGATAGGGCTTCGTGACCAGTGGTAGCATCACCATGAGTTCTGTCAACGGGAGCGAAAAGTTATCTTTTGGGCAAGCATGATTGAGATCTCGAAAGTCAACGCATACTCGAATTTGTCCATTCTTCTTTTTGACAGGGACAATACTTGAAATCCAAGTTGGATACTTGACTTCTCGGATAAATCCAGCTTCAATGAGTTTATTGACTTCAGCTTCAATCTTTGGAATCAAATCCGATCAGAATCGACGTTGAGCTTGTTTAATCGGTCGGACACCCCGCTTTACCGCTAAATGATAGATAGCAACTTTAAGGTCTAACCCAGGCATTTCTTTGTAGCTCCAAGTGAAGACATTCTTGTACTCTGTGAGAAGTTCAACATAAGCCTTTTCTTCCTTGGGACTTAGGAGAGCACTTACGAAAATGGGTCAAGGGTCTTCCAGTGTACCAAGGTTGATTTCTTTCAAATCATCAACAGTGGACTTAACACCTTCTTCAAGTTATGGTGGAGCATCTTTAGCTTCCTCCTCTACTTGAATTTCTCCATCACTTGCACTGATGTGGAGTAAGTATTCAATGTTTTCTTCTTCAGATAAGGTTTTTGGCATTTCAGCAGAAAGTTTCGTGACTACTACTGTTTATCGCTTCACCTTCAATTCTTCTTCAGCTGTCACCACTAAAGTAGTATGACGCTTCATGTGGGATGGTATTTTACTTTTAAGATCTTTGGGGTCTTCTAAGATAACATCGATCTTTTCTTCTTTTTCAATGATCTTCTTAGCAACTCCTAATCTACTCTTGATCGATCTTCTAAGTGTAGGGGACGTAATAACTTCCTTTGATGCCAAATTTTCTGTCCCTAGTCGATCAAAGACTGAGCCTTTTGACTTTGCCTCTCCTAAGCGGTCAAATACTGATATTCTTGAATTTACCACTTCGAAACAATCAGCAATTGATGTTTGTGGGTTTGTTTCTTCTAGACGATCAAAGACTGAAGGCTTAACTGGAGTTGGAGATTTATCTGCTTCAGCAGTAATGTAACTGGTTGATTTTTTCATGATGATACGCATTGGCGCAGGTGGAGTGAAACCAAGTCCTGCACGTGAATTCTGTACAGCGTATCCCTTTCGCCTTAACATTTTTTGGGTCGAATTCAACCCATGTGCATTTTGTCCGTTAGATTCTGGTGGTAGTTTTCCTAAAGTAGAAGACTTCTTCAGATTATACCCAGCCTTTGCAAGAAGCTTGTATGCATTTGGATCAAAGCCCTCATTTGTGTGTGTAGAAGGCAGGTCACCATGCACATTTTAGGACTTTGTGTTGGCCAAACAAATCCTGAGATTGGCGTAGTCACCTTTGTTTGATTGATGTTGGTGATGGGGAGAGTTAGTCCATCCAAGGCTTGATCATCAACTCTTCGAGCCTTTGGCGTGTAGCGAAGTACTGAAATGGCATTTTTAGAAGCTTTCACGTCGCATTTCTCATCGCCATTTTCAATTGGTTTACTGACCCCCTTCTTTTGATCAACAGTCTTACCACTCTAATCGTCTTGCAGATTGTCAGTTCGTTGTAAATTGTACATTGATGAAGTATTAATTGGTTGTAGCTCTTCCACCACCATGTGTGTCAAGTAGAACTTAGCATCAGCAAAGTGAGATTCAGCTTCAATGAACGGCTTCTCATCAGCTACAATCTTTTTAACTTCATTACCACGACAATACTTGAGGCACTGATGGGGAGTAGAAGGAACTACACCATTCTCATGGATCCAAGGCCGTCCTAACAACATGTTGTATGAAGTTCTGGCATCGATCATGTGAAACAATGCAGTTGATGTCATGTCATCAATAAGTAAGTTGAGATGGATTACTCCAATCGCTCTTTGCCCTCCTTGATTAAAGCCTTGAATCATCAAGCGACTGCGTGACAGCTCTTCCATACCAATGCTTAATTCCTTCATTATGTGAAGAGGTAGAATGTTGACTGCTGATCCACCATCAACAAGCATTCTGTTCAACCTTTGTTCGCGTGTATAGCCAGAGATAAAAAGAGGGCAATTGTGTGGTGTTGAGCCAAGCATAAGATCTTCGTCTGAGAAAGTCGAATTCTTCATAGCAACAACAGATGTATCACCACAAGTTTCGAAGCTAAGTTCCTCTGGTGTTTGCACGAGTGTTGGAGATCACTCAACTCTTTCTTCAGCTGGCTCTTCCATGTTCACTACATAGCATTCAACAATTTCAGGATCAGATTGATCAGCACTCTGCCAAGATTTTGGAAAGAACTCCCATAAAGTGATGGGAGTGTGTTGTGGTTGAATGGAAGTCTCAACTGTTGTAGTTGATACTGGCCGTTGAAGTTTTTTCTTCCTCCACTGCTTCTTTTTATTGGATTTAACAAACTTCTGTTTGTAGTGAATGATTTGGGGGTGATGAGACTTTGACTTACTTTTTCCTTTTGCGATTAACAAGCGTCCACCTTTCCTCAGCTGAGTCAACTGAGTCTATTGTTTCATCAATGTCGTTTTTACACTTCAATAACGGTGTATCAAAAATTTACAGATGGTCTTGAATTATTATTTCAACAGGATCGAAAGATCCAAATTGAACTTCAAATCTTGACAAGTCAGGAATCAATCTTTTCAGCATAAGATCAATAGATTCAATCGCAGCAGTTTGGTTGGTGCTTTCTTCTTCCTTTTCTTCTTCTAAAAGGATCTTTCCTTGACTTACCAGTTGCATAATCTTTTCTTTGAGAATGAAGCATCGCTGAGTAGAATGGCTGATTAATCGATGATACTTACAATAATTCGGATCATTAACTTTATCGGCTCTCTGGAAGTTCAATGAGTTTTAGCTTTAACAAATTCTCGAGCATTTGAGGAACTTCAGAATCAGGAAATGTATATTCCTTTGCTTGCATTTCTTCAAGCGTAGGTCTCTTGCATCTTCTTCCTTGGTTGGAGTCGACCTTCTCCGTCTCTTTCTTCTTAAGTTTGTTTGAAGTTTTGGCCGACGTAGAAATTTCACCGGTGTGGTAGAAACAGACATGGATTCTTTACTGGCTGACTTAGAGAAAGTCTTGCCCCCTTTGCGGTTGTTTTCCAACTTGCTTCCTCCCTTGTGAGATTCTTGAGAATCGGCAGCCCTTGATTACCACTCGCAGTGATGCTGAGCTACATGTCATGAGCACGAGTAGCCAATTCTTCAAAAGTTTTAGGCCTGATGCCTTGAAGGATATAATGAAGCCCCCAATGCATGCCTTAAATGCACATCTCGATTGCTGAAGCTTCAGACAGCCTATCCTTGCAATTAAGGCTTAGATTTCTCCATCTGTTGATGAAATCAATGACGGGTTCTTCCTTCCATTGGCGAGCATTGGTGAGCTCAATCATACTTACAGTACAACGGGTGCTGTAGAATCTGTTGAGAAATTCTTGCTCTAGTTGCTCCCAACTATCAATTGTGCCAGGCTCTAGATCGCAATACCAGTCGAATGCATTGCCCTTGAGAGTTCGAACGAACTGCTTGACCAGAAGATCTCCATCAGTTCTAGCGTTACTGCAAGTTTCCACAAAGTGAGCGACATGTTGCTTTGGATTTCCTTTGCCATCAAATTGTTGGAATTTCGAGGGTTGGTAACCAGCAGACATCTTCAACTGATCAATTCAACGGGTGTAAGGCTTGGCGTATGTGAGAGAAAATCTTGGCATTTCCTCGTTCTTGTCTTTGAGGGTGCCCAAAATGAACTCTTTCAACTGATCAACAGGGACAAAACCATCAGCAGAAACTGGCAAGCTTTTTGGAGTTTCTTCTTGCTTGTTGGATGATTCTGCCACTTCTTGTGGTTTTGGAAGAGTAGAAGTTTGGCTTGATTCTCCAACATTGTTTAGTTTGTTCATGATTGCTTCAATTTGGAGATCACGTTCTTGCACTGCCTTGCACAAGCTTTCTACAATCTTTCACAACAAGTTGACTTGCTCCTCTAATGATGTCGCATTCGTCATCATCACATTCATGGCTGTCGAGCTTTGAGAATTAGCAAAATCATCATGCGGCTTGAACTTTGACTGGGGAGTTTTTGGAGGGGAACTGGATTCAGAATCATTAATTTCCTTTTGGCCAGATTGGAGCTTGACACTTGAGTCAGACCCTTGAGACATGGAAAGATGTGACAGAGCTTTCTCCAAAATTACAAAAATGTCTCTCTTCGGCTTTACCGCAGTAACAGTAATAACATATTCTTTGCCTCCTGGAAGACTTGATGATGTGGATGTTGTCTTCAACGAACTTGAGTTGAAAACAGGTGTTGATTTTGGCAGCAGTGAGGCTTGCTTCAGTGCTTCAGCCATAGCTTTTGCCTTACTTCGTGTGATCGAGCCCATGCTTTGAACAGTAGACCTCGAAGTAGTGTTGCCAGCAGCGGATTTGGAGCCTTCGACTTTCAGATCTGGAACCTTCGAACAGTTGTTCTTGGGAGCCATTAAGATTTTGGTTGATTTGATTTGATGAAAGAAGAGATGAGAGGTAGAGATGGTCCCACTGGGCGTGCCAGAAATTTGTACACACAAATTTCGTGTTTGGAAAATAAACACAGAATTTGCAGTAACAAATTGAAATTTTATTGATTTGTAGAAAGTGGAATACAATCTCTGATAATTTCTAATCAAAGAAATAAAATCCTCTTATTCTTCGCTTCGAAAAGTTGATGCGAGGGCTTGCAGCTTGATCTCGAATCAATACGTGTGTCTTCTTGTTGCTTGAGAGTCTGTGGCGCCTTGGCAGCTTGATCCAGCAGAGTCTCCTTGTGTGTAAAAGGGGTCATTTTTTATGCTTGGGAGTAACCCCTATTTATAGATGTGTGGGAGAGAGTTATAGTTGAATTCAATCTCCCCAGGATGATTATCTCACTATTTAATTTATTAAATAATAGATAATATCCAAGACTTTAGATAACATCAAACCACTTAAAGAATTATCTCATTATTTTATTTATTAAATAAGAGATAATAATCAAGTAATTTGGATATCATTATAATTCTTAAATAATTATCTCTTATTTATTTATTTATGAGATAAAAATTAAGAAATGATAATTATCTTTAGAGCTTGTCACGTGTGGCGGCATGTGGTTCGTCCACTTGTGTAGCTTTGTTGAAATCCTCCACGAACCACGTAGTAAGATTTGATTTGTTAATTTAATTGGGCTTTATTTAACACTTGGTAATATTTAATTAGCCAAAATTTGTGTGTCTACACAAATCAAATAAGCCCTAAGTTTTATTTTAACTCCTCCTTTTTTTAGTCACCAATAATTGAAAAATTGAAAACACTTTAACATATATTTTTATTAAAAAATATTATGTCACATCTTTAAAAAAAAAAAACAGAAATTAGTATTTTTCAAAACAAAAAATAACTTCCACAAATTTTCAACGAAATTGTAGCTAGTACAAATTATATAATTGTGTGGCAAAAAAAAAAAAAAAAAATCTTCTATGTGCTTTTTTGACCATAAATTACTTCCCGACTAGAGGTCATATTCTAGTTAAATTAGAACTGAATAGTTTGATAGTATATCATATAATAATAATAATAATAATAATAATAATAATGTGAAAGCATGCAACCCACATGCTAATCATCCTATCTATCTCTTACCAAACCTCTTAAGCAAAACAATTTACTTGTTCCAAAAGAAGACAAACGTAGTACACCAGTCAAATATTAAAAACAGCAATTTCCAACGTGTTACTTGTGATGTTTGAAAAAAACCTACCACTTGCTTAGAAAGCTGATGTTTCTGCCGAGCATCAGTGTTTATAAATAGCTTTTCATCGGTTTCTTCCCAGTTCATCTCATCAATTTCCCCGGAAACAAATTTAAGATACGTACTCCTACAGTTGACTTGCCAAGACATTGCTAATGGCAATCTTCCACCGCTTGTCGGTTTCTAGTTCCCATCCTTCAGTGAACATGAACATCTTCCCGCGCATGACCAAGACTAATCCTATCCCCATTATTGCCTGCTCTATTCCCACCGCCCACAAATGGAGCATTGTCGAAGACCTCAGATTAACTTCCAATCCTTCAAACAACGCAAACTATCTAACTGGATTTCGAAGCCCCAGTACTACTGTAAAGTTTTTTTTTTTTTCCTCTTTCATATATTATTTTTAATTAGCATCATGTGATAATGCCTAAAAGGTGGCTTATAGCAGCGATAAGTTTATTTCATTGTGATCTGGTCGAGAGTGAGGGATTCGAATCCTAAACTCAATTTTTGTACTCACCGAGAAAAAATTACCTTCATCTGACCCACTGAGATGCTCAATACAGCAGTCTTATATGTTAGGTTACTCTTTTATATAATAATGCCTAGAAATTTTGATTTTCTCAAGCTGACAATATCTACAAATTGCAGGATGGGATTCCCACAAGGCATGAGCAAAAGTTGAAGGAAGTCAGGAGCGTGTTAAGAGAGGTAGGAGAAGACCCTTTGGAAGGTCTGCTCCTGATTGAGAGCCTCCAACGCCTAGGCATTGATTATCACTTCCAGGAGGATATTGAAGCTATTTTACAAAGCCAGTATGAGAAATCTAGAGTTCATGGCTATTCTGAAGATGATCTTTTCACGGTTTCTACTCGATTTCAACTGTTGAGGCAAGAAGGTTACCATGTGCCCACAGGTAAGGCCTATAATCTTCTACCCAACTTCATTATATATATATGTTATTTGATTGCACAACGGAGTTAATAAAAGGGTTGATTTATATTGGAACAGATGTGTTTAACAATTTCATGGATGAGGAAGGGAGGTTCAAAACAGAACTAAGAAGAGATATTAGAGGGTTAATGGGTTTATATGAAGCTTCACAGCTAAGCATAGAAGGTGAAGACATTCTTGACCAAGCAGCAGCGTTCAGTGCTCAAGTCCTCAGTGGTTGTAATATTAAGCATCTGAATCATCATCAGGCCAGAGTTGTTCATAATACTCTGGCGCATCCCTATCACAAGAGCCTGGCAAGTCTAATGGCCCAAAACTTCCTCAGTGATTACGAGGGTCAAAATAGATGGGTAAATATCTTGCAAGAATTTGCCCAAATGGACTTTAGTATGCTTCGAACCATACGCCAGAAGGAAATACTCCCGAGTTTCCAAGTAAGTCTTGACAGTGGCTTAATTTTGTTTGATTAAAATTTTGTTTCGGTAGGATGTTTGAGTTGGCATAGAAATGGAAATATTTTGAATTATTTCAAAACTGTTTGGAGAGCAGCGCAGATATATTAGAGTATTTAAAAATATTTATTGAAATTCATCTAAATATAAAAAAGTTTAGTAATAAAACAGTTAATGAATTTATTATTTTTGGTATATTATACTGTATGTTTTGTATGCTTTGCTATAATATGATGGAAGCATTATAATTGTTATTTCGTTAGTGTTTCTTCCAAACTTTTTGACTGTCCGTACAAAAGTATAAAAATAAAAATAAAAATAAAAAATAAAAATAATATATATATATATTTTATTTTTAACTGTAAATAAAAGTGGTATTAAATATATAATTTTGTGACCTCAGATGGTGGAAAGACACAGGTTTGGTAAACGAGTTGAAGTTTGCAAGAGACCAACCTCTGAAATGGTACATGTGGCCTATGGCAAGCCTCTCAGATCCAAGGTTCTCAGAGGAGAGATTTGAGCTCACGAAACCCATATCTTTCATCTACATAATAGATGACATTTTTGATGTATATGGGACGCTAGAAGAACTTACTCTCTTCACAAAAGCTGTCAATAGGTATATGCATCCTTATCACATTTAATGTTGCGTCTTCTTCTTTCTTTCTCCTTCAGCTTCATAATAGTAATCAATTATTAATTACGTACTCCGAAGCAGATGGGAACTAGCTGATGTTAAACAACTGCCCGAGTACATGAAGATTTGTTTCAAGGCTCTCTGTGACATCACAAATGAAATTGCCTATAAGGTCTACAGAGAGCATGGACACAACCCCATAGATTCTCTCAGAAGATCGGTATACATAATCATAATATTACCAGCTAGTTATATATATAAATATATATGTATACCCACAGCAAAAAAAAAAATTAAAAGTAACTGTTTCAATAGTGAATTAACAACTCTGGTCCGGATTGCTGCAGAGGGCAAGTTTGTGCAATGCGTTCTTAGTAGAAGCAAAATGGTTTGCATCCAGGCGGTTGCCAAAAGCAGAAGAGTACTTGAAGCATGGAATTGTTAGTTCGGGAATGCATGTGGTGTTAGTTCATATGTTCTTTCTCTTGGGTCATGGCATCAACAAGGAATGTGTCAATCTTCTGAATGATAATCCAGGCATTATAACATCCACAGCAACAATTCTTCGGCTTTGGGATGACTTGGGAAGTGCCAAGGTTACACAAACTTTTCATCTAAACCCCTGTTTTATAATTTTATTTTCATGGACCCCACAAAGAAAAACAATGATTTTCACAACCAAAGAACAATTTGTTCTCATTTCAACTCTAATCATAAGCTTGTATTTGAACTGACAGGATGAAAATCAAGATGGCCACGATGGATCCTATGTGCATTGCTACATGAAGGACCACAAGGGCTCTTCAGTTGAAACTGCAAGAAAGCAAGTCACTCACTTGATTTCAGAAGCATGGAAGCTGCTCAACCGGGAATGCCTAATTCAAACTCGATTTTCAGCAAATTTCAAGAAGGGTTGTCTTAACATGGCAAGGATGGTTCCTTTGATGTACAGCTATGATGACAATCAAAGCCTTCCAATCCTCGAGGAGCACATGAAGACAATGCTCTGTGACACTGCTCAATTACAAAGACAAGAAAAATATTTTTGAATGTTAATTAGATGCTGAAACTTTTTCTCAGCAGAGGCAATTGCAATTTGTATTAACTCTTATTAGAGTTGAATACTAAGCAATGAATTCTATGTAATTCAACAAGATGTAAATAGTAAGCAATGAATGCTATGTAATTCAGCAAGATGCAAAGTAGAGACTAAAGGATAGCTGTAGTGTTTAGAGCTCATCCACCTACACAGCTGGTTGTGGGTTTGAGCTCATGGGGTGGGGTAGAAGCTTTTGGGTTATGAAATTGTAATAAAATGTTTAATGTACCAAAAAAAAAAAAAAAAAGATGCAAAGTAAAATGATCTAGTTAGAGCAGTAATGGTCTTCTTTCCCAATCTAATTCAATTATGACACAACTAATGAAGTTCTGGATTCAAAATGCAAAGACAAACTATAACAAGAAACTATTACAACTAAAGGGTATAATAACATTATAACCACATAACAAAAACAGCTAGTAAGAAATTCTCAAGGTTATCGAAAAAAAATAAAAAATGAAAAATCATTCATTTTAAATTGGCCTCTGTATCAATCTTACAGACTTCACAGCAACATAACATGTCATGCCCATTGCCCAAGGTGAAAATCACATTACATTAATAAGCTCAACAATACCATCAACTAAAATATGTATCTATTCAGCCAAAAAGCAAGAAAAACAGTCAGACTATTCCTCTGAAGTTAGTACGAGTTTATAATGGCAGTAATTATTTGACTTGCCAAGCTCCACAAGCTCCTTTGCATCTTCCATCTTCGACTCCTTAACCAATCCTTCTATTACCAGTTGCAACATGTGTGTATCAAGAAGACAACGCTGAGCGATTGCCTCTCTGCACAGCTTGAGTGCAAAATCAAAATCACCCTGGTCGCAAGCAATACGACCAAGAAGTGAAAATGTCACTCGATTTGGGTTGCAGCCATGTGTTTTCATTTCCTCATACCACATCTTGGCCGCCTCCATATTCCCATCATCGCACATTCCTTTGATCAAAGCATTAAAGCTGTAAACATCAGGCTCAACTCCTTTACTCCTCATTTCTTCAATCAACTCAACTGCTTCTGAAATTTTATTATCTACCACCAGTGCCCGCAGCTTTGGGTTGTAACTTCTCACATTGGGAATAACACTCTTCTGTTCCATCAATGCCCACAACTTTTCTGCATCAGAAAACCTACCATTCCGATAAAAAGCATCGAGAAGTGTATTGAATGTAATCAAATCAGGCTCCAAAGCATTCTTTTTCATCCCATCAATCAATGAAAAAGCAGAATCAAACGAACCCATCTCGCAAAATGCTTTAATAACCGTATTGAACGAGACCAGATCGGGCTTAATTGACAATTTCTCCGGTAACTCACTGAAAAGTTCGCCAATTTGATCATATTTCTTAGAGTTCACACAAGCCGAGAGGAGGGCATTGAATGATAGGACTGTGCGTTTACAGTTCAGTTGAGGCATTTCGTCGAACAACTTCCGGGCCTGATCGAACATGCCAGACTTGCCATACAAACAAATGAGACGCACGGTGAAGCCTTCACGGGTGATATCTTCGTACTTCTTTTGATGGTCGAGGATATCCTCAATGTCCGAGAACTTCTGCGCGGCAAGAAGACGGTTAACGGTTTTTAGATAGCTTCTGTGGCTGTTGCGAAAGCGGTCGGACTCGGAGGCTTTCTTGAATTTAGTGACGAGGGTTTTGAGCCTTTTGTCCTTAAGACTAAGAGCGTCTGACGAGTCCGGCTGTGGCGGAATCAAAACGGCGGCAGTAGATTTGGGAGTTCTAGTAAAGAGACCATGAAGACGACGGCACACGGAAGAAGACATGCCGCTTTTGCTGCTCTCTGGTTTGTTAGGGTTTTTGCGCACAACACTAGGGTTTAACTTGTTTGCACCACTAAACCAACTATGGTTCCATATAAAATGCTGGTCAGGTCATGTCAACCCAAATCAACCTTTACGGAGTAGATGAATAAAGTGACGGGCCGCTACTAAATAAATAAATAACGGAAAATTGTATCCAAGTCATACTTTGTAATCTTTTAAAACTATTAGTCACACTCAAAAAAAAATATTACTTTTAAGTCACATTAATGTGGAAAGTTTTGTATTTAAGTCACACTATTGAGTGGGTCCCACGAGTTTGTTTTAAATATAGTTTCTAATATACCGATAATATCATTTATTTCTATAACAAAGTTACACAAGTTATTTCCAGGAATTCCGGGAATCACGTGAAGATATGTTTACCAAGAATCACGCTTCTTCCATTTTTTTTCTTTCTTTATTTTCAGTTTCATTATTTACAGTTTTAGTCGTGAAGATATTAAGAAAATAGAACTTATTTGGCCTATCTTCTTCATGGATTGATTTTGCCGATTGGCGTTTTAAGCTATTTTCAAAACAGTACCGGTACTGTTTCAAAAAATATGATGATGTTGGCTCGTATGGTTGGTTTATGTTATGTATCGATTGATGTTTTTTAGGCAGTATGAAAACAGTACCGGTCCAAAACAGTACCGGTACTGTTTTATCGGTACTGTTTTCAACACAGTACCGGTACTGTTTTATCGGTACTGTTTTCAAAACAGCACCATGAATTATAAGCGGATGACAAGTTTTAAGGGCAAGAGAAATCTATTGGGCCGATTAACGTTTTGAGCTATCTTCAAAACAGTACCGGTACTGTTTCAAAAAATATGATGATGTTGGCTCGTATGGTTGGTTTGTGTTATATATCGATTGATGTTTTTTACGTAATATGAAAACAGTACCGGTCCAAAACAGTACCGGTACTGTTTTATCGGTATTGTTTTCAACACAGTACCGGTACTGTTTTATCGGTACTGTTTTCAAAACAGCACCATGAATTATAAGCGGATGACGAGTTTTAAGGGCAAGAGAAATCCATGGGGCCGATTGACTTTTTAAGCTATCTTCAAAACAGTACCGGTACTGTTTCAATAAATATGATGATGTTGGCTCGTATCGTTGGTTTTTGTTATGTATCGATTGATGTTTTTTAGGCAATATGAAAACAGTACCGGTCCAAAACAGTACCGGTACTGTTTTATCGGTACTGTTTTCAAAACAGTACCGGTATTGTTTTCAAAATAGCACCATGAATTATAAGCAGATGACGAGTTTTAAGGGCAAGAGAAATCCATGGGGTCGATTGGCGTTTTGAGCTATCTTCAAAACAGTACCGGTACTGTTTCAAAAAATATGATGATGTTGGCTCGTATCGTTGGTTTGTATTATGTATCGATTGATGTTTTTTAGGCAGTATGAAAACAGTACCGATTCAAAAGAGTACCGGTACTGTTTTATCAGTACTATCTTCAAAACAGTACCGGTACTGTCTTCAAAATAGCACCATGAATTATAAGCAGATGATAAGTTTTGGGCAAGAGAAATTCATGGAGTTGATTAGTATTTTGAGATATCTTCAAAACAGTACCGATACTGTTTCAAAATAAAAAAAATAAATATACTTAGGAGTGATGATCGATATAAGTTTTTCCCAAATAATTTTGATTTTATTTCCAAAAATCGATTTTGCTTGCTTTGTAAAGAAGATGGAAAGTCGCGGAATTAGGTTTTTCCAAACAGTTTTGATTTTGTTTTCAAAAATCAATTTTGCTTACTTTGTAAAGAAGATAGAAAGTCGCGAAATTAAGTTTTTCCAAAACAGTTTTGATTTTGTTTCCAAAAATCGATTTTTCTTGCTTTGTAAAGAAGATGAAAAGTCACGGAAGTTATGAGTGAAGTGTACACTATTTTCGGATAAAACTGGCAGTTTTGAAATGTGGTGAAAAACGCGTGATGTCCTTTTTTGTCTTTTTGTTGCAAGTGTGACTTATTTACAAACAAGTTTTTTGGGTATGACTTAAATCCTTATAAGTGCATAAATAATGACCGGCCTCCAAAAACCCCAATAAATAAAGGGGTGGGTGTGCTATCTGTGCAATTAACAATTATTATTATTACTAAATTTATTTACTTTTTTTCTTATTTTTATCATTTTAAATTCATTTATTATTTTAGTTAAAATTTTAAACCTGCCAAACTCATTCTAAACAAGTCATAATGAATTAAGTACAATTAGTCATATAAAATTACCAATTTATATAATAACTTATCTTAATTAGACGTGGTGTATGATATATATCATATCAAAAAATATTTCCCACACAACAACTTCTTAATATGTTATAAACAATAAAGTTAGGATTATTATCTCTCAAGACATCGTCTTTTAAGATGGATTTGAAATTTAAATATAATAATTTGTCAAAATTTAAAAATTATACCAATATTACACCATTAATCCTCAATCATAATAAAAATCTAATAATACCACATTACAAAATTGATATAAATACTAAAAAAAAACTTTATACATAACAACAATCTATAAACAATATTATACTTAGAAAACTCATCACATAAATACGACTTTCGCACTTTTAAGTTTTTGTAAACAAATAAGGTAAGTTAAAATAACTTTTAAAATGTCAAAGAAATTATCATTGTTCAATATTCTCAAGTGATATTAGTGTAATTTACATTAATATTAAGTTTATAAAAAATTGTAAATAAAATACTTTAAAACATTTTAAAATTTGTTAATATTTTAGATATATATGCTCTGTAAAACTATATATATATACATAACAAATTATTTGACCAAATTCAATTTTATTAGGTTTCAAAGTTACATAAAATTTAAACAAGTTGAACATATTTTGGAATTCATTAGGTTTTTAAATTAATATTACATTTTATACTCATATTGTAAATATACATAATTGCTAGGTGAACAAGAGTAAAGCATATTTTCCAATAGAGAGAGAGAGAGAGAGAGAGAGATCTAGGGACTTGAATAGGAAGATTTGGAGAATGTTGCCTCTCATCTGAGTTATCAACCCTCAAATTTGGATTTTGGAGTAGGCCAATCAGAGAATGTGATGTGAATGAGCGATGAAGGTTGAGTAATGAGGACAGTACCTATAGCCAGTAAAGAAGACAACAGCAGCACGTGCGATGAGGACGATGGCCGAGATGAAGACAACAAACGTGAAAGGTTGAAGATGAGAGAGTTCTGTTATAGAGCATAGAGGGAGACAATGAAGGAAAGGGTTTGAATCATTTCACATTGTTTGTAGTTGGTAATAAGTTAGTGATAAAATATGTAACACCTGATATTTATCTTTAGTCATTTATGTATTATTTTGGGTCAATAAATATTTAAACTGAGATTAGGTTGATTTATTTTATTTTTCCTAGGCCAAGTTTGGCTCAATGTGATATTCGATTGGACATCTGGGCCAAAGGCCCAGCCTTTTTTCTTCATTTTCTTTTATTTCTCCTTTTTTTTTTCTTTTCTTTCTTATCTCATGAAACCAGGCCATTTCAGACCAAGTGGGAGAGAGAGGGGGAAAAGAGAGAAGAGAGAGAGAGTAGAGAGAGAAAATGGGTTCTGGGAAGAAAGATTAGCTGATCACAAAGTAGCATTTGACGCTGTGAATGTCGTGATGGTGTCCGTTTCTTGTGAATTTGCTCGGGATAAAGGATACAGGAATTTGAAGTTCAAGAAACCAAAACCTAAATCTTCTCTTTTCTTCTTTTCTCTTTGGGTTCAAGGTAAGTAGGATATATATTTGTGTTCTAGACATTGTTAGGATGAATTTGATGTATACATATGCATGATTTGGTTGAATATTTTGAGATATGTGTATATATGTGTGTGTATAAATGAATGCGTATTTATAGATGCATACAAATGTGAAGATCTTGCATATATTTAAGTTATTCTTCGATTAAATGTTATAGAAACATGTGATTTAAGTGTTTAAGTATTTATGTATAATTTATTGTTGAGATTGTGGCTTGGATAGGTGACTTGGGGAAGATTTAGAGTCGGATTTCGTTGAAGATGAAACTAGGAACTGGACGCTGGCCTTTAGTGTCCAAACCGGCAAAAAGGGTGTCCGGACCATAACTTAGGGTGTCCGAATACCAGTATGGCAGAATTTTAGAAAATGTCATACTCAATTTCTAAATACATGTTTTGTGCTTAAACTTAATTATTATTGATTTTTAAAGATGCAATAAACCCCAAATCATCATCAAGTCTAATGAGAATGTATGTTTATATTAAAATATGCATATCATGTGCATAGGGTTGGGATTGTATCATTTGGTTTGATATTATGATATTTGATTAGTCAAGAGTGCCATATTTATGTTGTGATGTGCCAAGGCACAAGTTATATATATGGATAGGATCCTTAATTTTAAAAAAAATGATAAAATAAGATTTTTAAAATACCGAATGATCTCCAGTTGATATATATGACTAAATGTGCATAGGGTTGGGATTGCATCATTTGGTTTGATATTATGATATTGATTAGTCAAGAGTGCCATATTTATGTTGTGATGTGCCAAGACACAGGTTATATATATGGACGGGATCCTTAATTTTGAGAAAAATGATAAAATAAGATTTTAAAAATACCAGATGATCTCCAGTTGATATATATGACTAAAGCTTAGTCATTTGGAGTTGGGACGTTAATTATGAGATATAACTATGAGATTTTCTCCAAATTGTAACTAGACTCTAATTGAGCTAAGTAGATACCTGACTAGGGGTGTAATATGGTTCTCTAACAGAATGGCCAAGGAGTATAACACGGTTCCCCTGAGTCTAACACACGGTTCCCCATAGTCTTACACTGATGGGGCTGTAACATGGTTCCCCACTCAGTTTATATATATATTGAGATATATGTTTGTCGTAAGCGTAAACGGTGTGATTGATGATCTCGCATGCTTTGCTAAGTGTCACTCGTCCTAAGATAAGCTTGGGGTTAGATGGAGACTAGAGTATGCATTGACATTACATTCCATCACATCTCATTACATGAGATTGTATTTATATTCTTTTATATTATGATGTTGATATATGTGACTGTGACATTGATGGATGAGATGTATGATCTATCCAGTTAATTATGAGTTTGGTTATGAAATGAGAAATACAAATTAGAAAATACAGTGACCTGATTTCTAAAATGGGATATGTAAGTAGCTTAGGCTTGAGTAGCTTAAGTCTGGTCTTGACTATGGATAATAATAATTGTGTTTATTCTTCTTAACTGAGAATTGAATTATCAATATTATAAATTATGTGACCTAAGGTGCGGTTTGCTATTTACATTTATGATGTCATTATTTTGAGAGATATAAATACAATTATAGTATTTATTCTTACTATGTAGACCTTGGATATGGTCGTTGGAAATGGTGTTAAAGTAGATTATATTATTAATAAATTGATGGTAACGTAATCAATTATTATTTTATTTGGGAATGAGTAATGATTTTGGATAGCTCAATGTGAATTAAATTTGGATTGGATTTTATTTATTTATTCACTTTAGTTTCTATATTCTCATATCGTTTGTCCCAGATAGTTAAGTTAAGTGCATGACAAAATCACCTAGGACAAAAGTCATACAAAAATTCATAAATAACCTTAGGCCCAAGAATTGAAGTAATTTTTATTTTGGGGACAAAATTTTAATTATATAAATATATATTATGTTATATTATATTATATTAAATGGGTACTTAATGAATACCGTACAAATACTGAATATTTTCGAACGAGTATTTATCGGGTTCAATTGAGTCGAGGACCCTCATGGACCAATCTCATTGACATCCCTAAATGAGTACTATTTGATTTCTTTCAAAAATTATAAATTTTATAATTGAATTAAATGCTTTTAAAAATTAAAAATAATAATCAAATTAATTAAAAATTATGCACTCACCCATCACTGATAGATTTAAGTTATATTGAATTGATTATAGTTGATTCCATAGATTTATATATTCAAAAAATCTTCTAAATGTTTATTTTGTAGTGTTTTACTAATATTATTTATTTCTGATGAGATTTTGAAAGTCAAAACTATTAAAATATTTGAAGTTATGATTTTATACAACCTTGAATTAAGACTTTGAAAATCTATTTTAAGTTAAATGTTGGCATGTGATTTATTAACATTAATAGAATATAATTTGCAAAAATATATATTAATATTATATATGATATGGACACACATCAACACATTATAATTGCAGAAAACATATTTATATTTTAAAAATTGAGTAAATTAAATTCGATTATTTTGGTCTATCTAATTTTGGAAATTCAAAATTATAACCAAAACTAATCACAGTTATTTTTACAGAAAGCAATGATTTGATCACTGTTAATAAGTAACAAAATTATACTTCTTGAATTTAGTTTGTTTGGTTCGAAAATCAAGTTTTGATTGCATTGTGCATAACTCTATTTAAAAAAACCAAAAGTTCACTTGGTTGGTATTACATATATTGGCCTTTCAATTTGTATAATAAAAAAATATAGCATAAAATTGTAAATTTAAGCAATAATAATAGTTCAAGCATACATCTAATAACGTATCATGGTTCAACAAATTAAGAATGTTCAACTTACACTTTCACCATATTTATTGCATGGGAAGGATTTCAAACTTTTTGACTTTTTGAAAAAAGCTACGAATAACTTCATTAAATACCTTCTCAGCAATGCTTTTATTAAGTTAAAGGTGAATTTTTTCTTTTTGAAATAAGCATATGACATCAATATAATCAATGATACTTGAACCTACTATCAATTGGAAACAATGGAAACTAATTACACTATTTCTTAGTCTCGTCATAAGAGAATTTCAATTGTTGATTTTTTGCAAAATCCACATGGACATCTATGGATATTAACAATTGCTTCCATTAATTACATAATATGCTACTTACGCTCTTGTACATTTTGTCTTTTATCAAATATTACCTTCTTTGTAGAGGAATGCGTAATGATTTGGATTTTCGTATTTATTTTAATATTATATTTTAGGAGTGTATGTATGGTTATGTGATTGTTTGAATCTTGATTGATTTGTTAGATTGGTGATTAGATTAGATTTTGATTGTTGTTAAGTTTAGATTCAACACACAAACAATTTTTTAAGGTGGATGTTGACGCGCACACGAAAATGACTTTCTTGTGTGCACAGGGTGTGGTTATCCAATGTGTGCACAAAATGGACATTCTTATGTGCATGTTCTATCTAAGTTTGCTTCACATGCACACAAACATCTCCTTTCTCGTCCACACAAAATCTGTGTCAGGTTTTCCATCTTGTCTCACCTACTTCATTCTTGTTTTACATCTATATTATGTATCTATCGTTGTGTGTCTTATCTTCTTGGAGAAGATTTCTTCTTTTTTTTCACCTACTCCAAGTCTTTCTCTTTTTCCTCTTTTGTTCCTTGATTTTTATGTGTGTGTGTGTGTGTTGTTTTGTTATTAATATCAGGGGAGAATAAGAGAGTGAGTTGTATAAGAAAGCGCTTGAGAGGGATAAGTGACCTTGGATTCTTCTATTGTGACTAGCAAAGTTATGCTTCTTGGTTGTTTCAATTGTAGCTGAGGTGGAAGTGATCATGGTTTGGTTCTTGGTGTTGAGTGTTAGTGGTTTGGCTTTCAATTGAGTTTGGTTCGGTGTTTGTTGTTAAGTTGATTTTGCTTTTATTCTTCTTCAGCTCCTCTTTTTTGGTTGAGCTTAGGGTTTTCTTTTGATTATGTTAGTTCCTTGTAAGTAATATTGAAGTGTGTAATGATTGTATATGGTGAGTTTGTAAAAGGGAGAAAGGTATTGATGGTATATATATATGTATAGATGATTTTGTCTTGGTTTGATTTTCTTGTTTTGTTTGTAAGGAGTTTAGGATTGTTGAATCCAACATGTCTAAAATCTAAGGGACCAAAGAATGTTGAAATTTTATGATAAATTTAAAATATTTAGGTTTGTGGGTTAAAATCAAGCTAGAGACCTAGATTTTTAGGTTTTCTAATCTAAGATCAGGCATGCACACGAGGTACCTATAGTCATGCGCATGGTAACAGAGTTGGGTTAGGCATATGATGAGACTTTTTTTGGCATGTGCACAAAATTTCATTCCGTGTGTGCATGATGTCCAATATAATTAGGCATGCACGCAAGACTTATTCCTGTATGTGCATAGGTTAGGGTCTATTTGGTTTTCTTCTTTGTTTTGCATATATAAAGCATATTTTATATATATAGTCTAGTAGGATGATGTATGATAGGATATTAGTACTCGTTTGTGCTATCAATTAAGAATGTTGTATGAAAGATGAGAATTATTATGATGAATCGAGTTGAGTATATTAATATAGTTAGTTATGATGTGAATGATTGGTTATGGTTTATATTATGAATTGGCATGTGGAACCTAAGTTCCTGTTGTGTTGATAAGACGAGATGGTTGTTGATGTGTTAAGTCGTGAGTTGGGATTGTGATATTCTACTCCTATGGTATGGGTTGTGTTTTGATTTTATGTCAAGATTTATTATTAAATAGAGGGTATTCCTACCCATGAACTCAAAGTCTCTAAACCTATGTAAAGGTTTGTTTTGCGTTTCTAGAAGACTAGTAACCTACAAAGTAATATAAATACCTATGATAGCATAGTGATTTTTCTTTAACTGCAGTAAAAAAATGCAGATACTTATGATAACATATTTTTATTTGCTCTAACATTAGATGTAGACACCAAGGGATGGTGTAATTCTGATTGTGCGTCGTGGCCACGGAAAAATCTTGCAAAGTACTTGCCCATATGTGATGTGCATGTGTATGAGTGTGAATGAGTCATGATAATGTGTAGTGATGATGAGTAGAGTTAATGATATTTTGTGTTTATACATATGTTTGATGAGATAGATGAGCCAAGTACAATGATGATGATTGATAATTACGATGACCACTGCTGGTGTGGTGAATGGATTATTTAATTATGTTACTAACATTACTATGTTATTAATGATGAGACACTGATATATGTATTTATATATGTTGTTACATTGTATTGCATTGTGAGTTGCACCTTCACGTTAGTGGCATGTTAATGCATATTAGTATGAAGATGGTTGCATAGTGAGCACACATAGCTTTCGTGCTTACTCTCCTATAGATTTAGTTAATATAGGTTCAAGTAAGGTTGCCTATTAAACCGACTAGCCTAGAGATTTAGATTTTCTTGTTTTATTTTGTCTTTTATCTTTATACACTCATTATTTTTGGCATCTCAGATATGAGGTTATATTATATATTATTCTTTTGGTTTTCTTTTTTAGAGATAACTGTATATATTTTATAGTGTTGTTCGATTGGGTTATATTGGCCCTAGTTGGGCTAGTTTTTTTCGGATCATTATGCCCAGTTGAGGCTAAAGCTTTATTATATTCTATTTTTACTTATTTTATTTTACCCCAACTGTGAATTTCTCTAATTTGGATAAGATTATTTGATTGGAAATGTATGATTACAAGTGATTTAGCTTGCATTTTTTAGTCACAAAATTTAAGGCATAAAACATTTTCAATGAAGCATTGAAAACCAAATCCTTCATTTCTTTGACAAGAGATCTACATCCTCACCAAGTGACTCCACAGCCAATGTTAGTGCTTCATGAGTCATTGCAAACAAGGGATCAAAAGTGCAAGTATTGAGAGGTTAAATCAAAAGTGCAAGGGTAGAGAGGTTAACCCCTCTACCTCTACTTATAGCGAATGTTGTCCTTAGTAATCATGCTCCCATATCCTAAGTTAGTGCCGGAGACCAATGTCGCATTACTGGGGGACATAAAAGTCCCTAGATTCTAGTGATGCTACTACTAGGGCCTTGCTTGTGTCTAGGATCATCGATTACCTCGCCGTCAATTTGGCTATGAAAAAACTTATGATCTGTTATTTTTTTCCTAAATGTTTTGTAATGTTATTTTTTTATAAAATTATTATAAAGGGTCAAATTATGATAATAGTTGTTATTTTGGTTAACTTTTTCAATTTTTGTTGAGGACTAATGGCTTCCTAAAGGAATAGATTAATTGTTACAAACATTTCAATATAAGGGAGGTCATTGTTAGGTTCAAATGTTAGGAGTAAGTCCTTGTATTTACACTAATGTTTAGGGGAGATCCTTGTAATTTACCCTTAAAAAATAGTCAAATTAATGAGAGGGACTTAGTTTGGGCCATCAATCGTGGGTAATAATTAAGGATGGTAACAGAGTTAGATCAAGTATTGTTATACTTTTATTCATACTTAATTATAGATAAAATTACACAGACCCTTAATTGATCCTAATGGGTACCTTAAAACCACCCATTGTTAAACCTTAAAGGCATTTGCTTAATCATTTCTCTTTTTTAATCCAAGAAAATTAGTTTTATCCTTGAAATGTGGAGCCTATTAAATAAAAACATAATATATGATATATGTATATATTAACACTTTTTACTCTTAAATATCTTATATATCAAAATCTAACAATAGATATAATTAAGAATATATCTAATGTTTTATATTAGGAAAGGAAAGGAGATAATAAAGTACCCTAAGAAAAAGGGGTATCTTAGTTCTCTATCCCTAACTTGAAGCTAACGCGTAAACTTTTTTTATTCTTGAATTTACTTTATTATCTTTTACTTTTAAAAATACTTGCTCTTATTGGATCAGATCAAATTAAGACAAAATTACCATCCTTGCTAAGAATTGACAAGAAAATGGACTATGAGTCTAAGGGAAATTTTTTGGCTAGGGGTTAGCTAGGATGGTACCAAAAATGGTTAATGGTTGTTGGAATATAAAATATTTAGGGGGTGGTAAATGAGTAGTCAATGAAGGAAGGATTAAGATCAAATATTTTTTAGTTTTCTAGACATTATGGGTTGAGTTCCAACCAAAAGTACTTCATTGGGTGGTGTAACCATTTGGATAGATATTGCATATCACCTTGGATCATCACTCCATGGGGGGTTTGGTGGAGCTAACATCGTCTATGATTTAGTTGGGTAACCTCACTTTTCAACCATTCGATTTAAACTAATATGTCAAATTAAAGTGTAATTTCTTAACCATTCAAAAGCATTTCAAAAAATTCTTTTCGTTTGATAGAGCTTTACTAGGAGAGAGAAGGAAACCTGTCTCCATCTTTTGTGCTTAGTAATCATCTTCGGCCTCATCTTCCTCTTCGATGTCATTGCCAACTTCTGTTCGGCCATTCCTTTGAACTTTTCTATGCCCCCACCTCAGTCATCAATGCTAATAAAATAAGAAAATCTAGCATTAGCTTCTTTGGCTCCCCACACAAGTCCTCCTAAACATCTCCGCACAATTCACAGACTCTCCTAAAAAAAAAGCCCACATTCTCTTTCCAAATAAAGCCCTAATTTGACGACTTCTCTCTCTGAAAAACCACCTATTCCTCTTGAAACCCCAATCGTAAACTCGATGGCAAGGTTAGTTCAATGGGGTTTATACCATTAGAGAGGTTATTGACCTAGAAGGACTTTTATTAGGAATTGCTATGATAGCAAAGACACATAGCAGTGAATTTCTAATGGGGTGCCAATTTTTCAGCTGATATTAAGAAAAAAATTGCCCTTTTTGACTGTGAATAAGATAAGGTGTTCATTGGATATTCTTTCTTCCTGTTCCTTTCTTTCACCCTCATTTCTTTGTACTTTTTCTTCCTTTTTCTTTATTTCTTTCTCTTTCCCTTCCTTTATTCTTCTTCTTCCTATGTTTCCCTTTTATTTTTTTCTTTTTAATTTTGTAGTTTGAGTATTGCTGGGTGGTTGTTTTCTTATTGCTAGAGCTTTATTAATTATTCATGTGATGCTGATTGATGTTGTGCTTTGTGGAAATCCTCTTAGTTGTTAGAATTCTTGATGTTTTGGTTTCTTGCTTCATTATTGTCTACATCATTTCTATGTGCTTTATTTGTCATTGTTGAGGCTGTGTTCGCTACTTTGTGGTTGCTGCAAGCTTTTAAAGCTGGTGCTATTTAACTATGTTACTTGGTGCTGCATTTGCATCTACCTTGCCTTGGCTTACTGAATTGGGATGGTCACCTGATTTTGCTTCGTATGCCATGATGTTGCTACTGAGATAATTTTCGTCTTTTGGCTCCTTGCTTAAGATTGTTTGTATGCCCATGGCTTTACCATGCTTGGTCTAGTTTTTTGGTAAGATTTGTGTCTTTCAATAACTTTGCCTAGCTTGTGAATTTTTCTGAGCTAGTTAGTTTTGAGTTTTATTGTGTATTAGCAGGGGGTATACCCTAAGACTTTGTATTTTTTCTCATTTAATGAGAGAAATTATGTCTTTACACCTGAATTTGTTTATTTTCTTAAATATATATCTTAAATCTATTTAGTTCAATGAGAGCAGTGAATTAGACTGAACAAGAAATTTGGAAAAAATGAGGAGATTAAAGTTGAAGCGGTCATATCAGATGGATCCATCCCTATTGAAAAAGAAAAAGAAAAAAAACTAGAAGTGTAGCCATAGAAGAAGATGTAAAGCTTCATAATATGCTCATTGTTAACATTTTTAATGGGGGAAGGGAGTGACTACTAAGCATGGCCTTGCTGTTTATGAGTACTTGGAAGCAAGGGGTATAAATGATGACCTTGCTATTTTCTTTGCATGGATACATTAATAACAAAGATAAAACCAAGTTTATAATTTAATGATGGCCTTGTTGATTATTTGTAATCAATATGAATAGATATCCAAGTAATCAGTATGAGGAAGAAACTAGAAAGATTCTTGATGAACCTATATGAAAAGGTTTCAAGTACTAGAAGTCATTTTTCTCAAAGGAAAGAGATAAATCCACAAATAATGTTTTGTTGCAAACTTTGAATTTCAATACATGCCCAAATCTTAATAATTTAATAGAACAATATTCATTCATTTCCATTAAATGTGCTCCCAAAAGTATTAGGCATGCAGCATGTATTGAAAAACTAAAAACTGAACAATGTGCTATACGCATCAACTTCATATGTAATTTCTAGCACATTGTAAAATCTTAGCGCCTGCAAAGAACCTCCATAAGCCAAAAACCAAAGAACCATTACAAGCAGCTACAAAGAACCATTCAATTATAAAAGGTAAAATTTGTTCTATCAATGATTAGGCAAACAAAAACAATCCCTGTAAGAGGAGGAAACATATTAGAGGAAAGGCAAATACATATTCTCATTTCATAACCACGCAAGAAATTAAACTCTCAACATTTAGAAAAATACGTTACACTCACATTACTTACCAAAAAAAAAAGGTAAATAAAAAATAAAAACATTACACTCACATTAGACCTAAAAAAAAAAAAAAACAAAATAGGAATAACTTAGATTCACATGAAAGCTATATCATTTGGCCTAGCAAGCATAACTTGCCATCTAGAAGCTTAGTATTTTAGAATCTACAAAAATACAAAATAAAACATAAAATTTTAGAGCAACAAAATTACTTAAAAGTAGGGGTATTACTTCTACCAATCTAGTTAACTTTTCCCAAATTACTTAAAAAATAAAAAACAAAAAACAAATAAATTCTCCAATTGAAATAGTGAAAAAGATAATGTTACTAGAAAAATCAGCAATCAATTGAAAGAAGAAACTATAATGAACCTCATATAGTGTACTTAGCATATGTGCTTCTTCATTACTTCTATTTAGGAAATCATAATCGTGTCCATGAACATACATGCCGCTGCTTCTAGTCCAAACACAAGATAAAATTAAATCCATAAAAACACGCACCTCCCTAATAAAAAAAAAAAAAAAAAAAAACACGTGCTTTGATTTTATAAAGAAAAAACAAAATGAGATGATAGAGATCCTGCAATGTTTCATGGGGAGAAAAAGTGCTATTAACCATAAGTTCAATACAAAATAAAATCAGAAGTGAACAAATAAAATTGGAACTCATACAAAGGAACCTTATACAATTTATTTGAACACGTAATATTATATCTGATGACTTTGTAAGGGTGAGACTGTGTATATTACTTCTAAGCTTATAAGTTCAAATTGAACGATTAAAGAAAAATATAAAAAAATATTCTGCACGACACAAAGCTAGCTTCTATTTGTGTTTCTTATGAGTCAAATTAAGAAACAACAATAGTGAAAATAAACAAATTTAACCCCCCCAAAAAAAACAAACTAAAAATATTTATCCAAAAGCTAGAGTGTCAAACTTTACTCAAAAACTTCCATACCAGTGGTTGCTAGAGTATCAAACGAACGAGGTCATCATCATTATCTATTTGTCCTTCAGTAACCTTGAAAATGAACAAATTAACCAATTATAATTATTTCATTAGATGTTGCATTGCACAAGAGGTTGTAAACTATAGTACAACATAAAAGCTAAAAATGAACATATTAACAACTTAGTAGTTTGGATAAGAGGGTTGTACCTGTGACAATGATTAAACCTTGGCTAAAATAAAATAGGGGCCCGCTCGCCTTTGCTTGAATTGCTAAGTCTTTTTCGGCCACTTTGCTCTTTCCGCACATGACACATTCCGATGTTTATGGGTGCCTTTGTGACTATCATACTACTTTAGCCCTATTACTCCAAGATTTATGGGTTAAGAGAAGTAGGAGGATCTACTGTTGCAGCCTCTTTGCTTTTTGCCCCAAACATTTCATACTTATCCATAAGAGAGTGATCCTTATTTATAAGACGACGAATACTCTTGAATGCCTCATTGTTTCCAACTACGCGATATGCTAACCGCTTAAACTTTGAACACAAGATGTCGACCAACTGTGAATCTGTCTAGTTAGGGGGAAATTTTGCCAAGCAAGGCCACTTGTTGCATGCCGAGTCCACATTTTCATGATGTACTTATTTGAAATTTTGTTAACATAGCACATGTTGAATACCCTCAAAATATGTGCATAGAGGTATTACCGCATCTCATACAAGCAACATGTACAAGAAATCATCATTAATGATGGGTCGAAGTTAATCTTATATGTCCTATCCACTTCGTTTGCAATCATCACATGGGGACCTTCAATAGGATCATTCTTGTCCAACCAGATTTTATGCTCTCAATCAAACTATTCATTAAAAGGCCCCATGTTAAGGGTGTATATTTCTGCATCTTGCCTTAAGATGGTAGAATTCTTGATTGCAAGGTGAGGAAAAGTTAGCCTAGACTTACAATCACTCTGTAATTTCTTTTCCCTAACATCTATCAAGAATGTCTTGAATCCTTGAAAGAATTTTTTTATGGTCAGCCCACTTTTCAATACTAGTTTTGCCCTCGCATTGGCACTTTCGCTTAACTGTGTGCTGCGCATCCCAATGGTGAATATATTTTTCATGTAAACAATACACAATTAATGCTTTTTTTGATAGTCCATCAAGCTACTTTTTTTTTTTGAAAATTTCAATTTAATTAAATTAAATCAAGGTTTATCAGATCAATAATAAATGAGGGAGGAGATCTCCACACCTCCCAACCAAGCCCAGAACCAACTGTCCGTGCAAGAGCATGTGCTACCTGGTTCGCTGATCGGCGTACAAAAGCAAACTTACAATTGCATACATCTTTGGATGGGATTTTACAATCATCAATGATTAAACCAAAATACGACATATTGTTATATACCCCATTAAGAGCATGAACCACCATCTGGGCATCTAACTCTACAACGACATCATGTACGTTCAACTCATTCAGCCAACTCAGAGCTTCCCGACAACTAATAGCTTCAGCAATTGTTGGGTCTATTCTACCCTGCATTATGCTATTGATCGCCGCAATCATATTGCCTTTATCATCACGAATGATGCATCCGAACCCCATAATCTTTCATGTCAAAAATAACGGCATCAATATTGTATTTAAATGTACTAGCATCTAGCCTCTTCCACCCACCTTCACTCCTACGCTCCTCGTTTCTTCCACTCGTTGCAAGTAACATTTGGGCCTTCTGCCACTGTTCAAGGCAAACACCTGAGAAGCTGACAACCTGACCAACTGTCTTTCTCCTTTTATTCCATACTAGATCATTTCTATTTACCCAAATTCCCCACACTATAGTGTCCATCAAGCTGCTTATTTCTAAAAATGTCAAACATTTTTTTATGTTCCTCCACTTCTCCTCAAACTCATCAATGTCAGGGAAGTTATACATACAACTATAAAGTTCTGATATAAAATATTTTCTACTCTCCAGTAAAATACCAACTAAGTTTTTCATTGCATTCTGACCAATATGCCAAGTACACTGCGTCTTGGTCTGTATATATCACTGTAGTTTTTTTCTTCCTGTGATATTGAAGAAATATTTTGAAAAACCATGCAAAGGAGGCTAATGTCTCGTCGAACAATAAGGCGTCCCAAATATTACTATTTGCCTATAGTTGTTAAAACCATTGAAAACCCCTAGAGGTTAAGACTCTTTATTAGTACCAAATCTTGTGTCGAACATTACCACATCACCGAAGGCTTGATAATCAACTAACATCATTGAATCAACCCAAAATATATTAGTTATTTGCCTTGTTCAATCAAATTGGAAGTTATGAAAGAAAGAAAGGCTTCGGTTGGACTGTTTTTGAAAGTACTATATAATGACAGCAGCCTTTCCTAGTTCTATATCTTTTAGGCATTTAGTGCGTAGGTATGATTTCACATCCTCCTTAGTGAAACCTACATTTTTTGAGCCCCTAGTTTCTATGCTCATATACTTGTGTGTCATCTTCGATGTAACGACCTGCATCCATATAGTATAATATTGTCCGCTTTGGGCTTGGTAAGCTACTTCCCAGGAGGTCACCCATCCTAGTACTGCTCCCACTGGAGCACGCTTAACCCTGGAGTTCCCGCTGAACCCAATGCCCTCACGGCTTTAAAATACGTTGTATTAGATTGATATCGAATATTACATATATGTCACTTTTCTTCCATGACCCAGGCGATGTGGGATGGAAGGCATTGCTTCTCTGCTTCACCTCCCGCTTCACTCTCCCGCAGGCATAGTCCCTCATGAGCAGATCCCTCACAGTCTCTCACAATCCTCCCCTCTTAGAGGGCACGTGTCCTCGCGTGGCCTCCTGCTTCACTCTCCTGCAGGCAGAGTCCCTCACAGACAGGTCCCCCATACGTAGGGCCCACGCGTGATCCCACACTTCCAGCTGGGTATTGGCTCTGATACCATTTGTAATGATCTGCATCCATATAGTACAATATTGTCTGCTTTGGGCTTGGTAAACTACTTCCTTGGAGGTCACCCATCCTAGTACTGCTCCCACTGGAGCACGCTTAACCCTGGAGTTCCCACTGAACCCAGTGCCCTCACGGCTTTAAAACGCGTTGTACTAGATTGATATCGAACATTACATATATGTCACTTCCTTCCACGACCCAGGCGATGTGGGATGGGAGGCATTGCTTCTCTGTTTCACCTCCCACTTCACTCTCCCCATCTTCCACTGTTAAACAGGTAAACAAACTACAAAAGTCCACTCGTCCTTGCCCATCTAGAGAAGGCAAAGTCCGAAGACTGTAGCGGTCTCCTGTAAACTTTATCACTCCCCCTTCAAGAGTGTGCAAGGTTACACGTCTCTTAGAACAATCAATGAATGCTCAGTACGCAATCAACCAGTCCATCCCAAGTATCACATCAAAATTATCCATTTTTAGCCCAATAAAATCATGCGAGAATTGATAATAATACGCTGAGGTCTCCATCCTTGCTGCTATCACACAACCCCAACAAACTCTATCCGACTGGGAGTATCCCCCGATTGGGGTTTCAACATGTAAAGGTGGTGACAAGTATGCAACAGATAATTTAAGTGCAGACACACAATTCTCATATATGAATGAATGTGAAGCTCCCGTATTTACCAAGACAGTAACATGTGAAGAGAAAACTGTAAATGTACCTCTAGCCACAATGGGCTCAGCAGGTCCATCGGTCGGTGCTATGGCAAATACCTTCCCCTGAGTGGGAGCTGCTGGTGGCCTTCCGCCTCTCTGCCCTTGCTGCGGACCACCTTGAGCTGTCCTCTAAAAACTTTGGGTAACACGCCGTGGTTCCTGTCGAAACTGATTCTGGAAAGACCGTGATGCTACCGGCCTGTTACTTTGAACTGATTGTGCTGGTTGTTGGAATCTTGCTGTACTATTACCTAGAGGGCAGTTTTTAGAGATATGGCCCTGTTGCCCACAAGAGTAACACGTCAGCAATCCCGACCTTTGCTCAAATCGTGACTCAAATTGCTGCTCAGTTCTAGCCGGTACATTCCTCAGTAGGCAGTGATACTTCTTATGGCCCGGTTGATTACATATATGGCACACAATCAGCCCTTGAGATTGTGCCCTGCTAGTTGTCTGAGTAGGAGCCACACTCCTCTGCTAGAAACGTTGTAGCTGGGAATCACTGGGTCCCTCTCTGTTCCTTTTCTTGTGCCCGCTAGCTGACTGAGGAGCAACACTCTTACTCAGTTTGTTTTCATTCATCATCCTAACATCATTTAGGTCCTTCTCAATGGTCATAGCCCGACCAGTCAAGATCTTGTAATCATCCAACCCCAGTGGGACAACTCTGCTCCTAATGCCTACTCGTAGACCCCTTTCAAACCGTCTGCACCTGTATCTCTCTGTGGATACCAGTTTTGGAGCATAGGTGGAAAGAAAAGCAAACCGACACTCATACTCCAACACTGTCATGTTTCCCTGAGTCAAGGCTATAAACTCATCCCTCTTCGCATCCCTAAGAGCAACAGGGAGAAAATGCTCACGAAATAACTCCTGGAATCTCTCCTAAGTCAAATCTGCCACATCCTGTGAATCTTCTACAGAGCTCCACCACGTAGCAGCATCACCAGTGAACTGAAAAGTGACGAGTGAAATCCTAGTCTGAATATTTGTGATCTGAAGAGCCTTGAGAATTTTCTCGCATTGGCTAAGAAAACTCTCTGCAACATCAAAGTCTGGCACTCCATCATAACTAGGAGGCTTCATCCTCCTGAAGTGCTCCAAAAAACCCGCTGACTAACTAGAAGCTAGTGGAGGTCCCACTCGTGCTCCACTTCTTGCTAGCACTGCCATGGCTGCTGCCACCTGATGCATAAAAGTGGCAGGATCAAATGCCCCTGGTGTCCGAACTGAAGGCTGCCCAGACTGCACTTCCTCCTGCTGTGGCACTGGTGCCGCACCTGGCAGAACCTCAAACCCTGCACCAACATTAGATCCCTGCTCACGGGTCAACTCTGGATGTACCCCCTCAACTGGGGCACCACGACCTAAACCAACCTGAACTCCATGGCCACGACCACCTTGAACCCCGCGACCCCTAGGTCGCCCACGTCCTCTACCCCTAGCAACTGGCGCAACGCTCGGTGCCATCGAGCTAGAAACAAGGAAAAACAAAATTTAGAGTTTGAAATTTTAAGGCCCGAAAAAATTTAAATCATGCATAACACATTTCATAACACATAACCCCAAAATCAAAAAAAAAAAAAAATTCCCATTGTCCCTAGGTATTCCTAAACTTAGGCTCTGATACCAAGCTGTCGCGCCCCGAAATCCGCAATTGGGGACGTGGGAACAAAGCCCAAAAGTAAATATCAAACCATGAAAAATATACCATATCAGAGCAGAAGCTAATTAAAGTAAATATTATTCAATTTCTTGAATACTCAAAATAACTTTAAAATGCCCTCAAAATGGGCTACAAAACCATGCCACAAATATGGGTCCAAATCAAAACTCCATTACATTATAATGTAAATTTTGGAATGCAAAATAAAACAAATCATCCAGCTATCACAACCCAAGATGGCTAGCTAACCCGCTGGTCCATCACGAGCATCAACCCCTGTATTACCAACTGTAGTAGGTGGTGAGCACTAAATTCCACGTGTGCTCAGAGAGTGTTTATGAAATACAATTTCTTAATCATGCAAAAATTATTAACACTAATTAATAAGAATAAAATTTAAAATCTTATAATTTTCAAAATATCCATATTCAATCATAGCATTCAAATTATAAAGTTACTTAACCATGATCCCACAGTCTCATGCTAAAAATAAATCATATCACCACACACCAATATCATACTATGGGTGAGATACTCTGCAAGTTTAGTCTGTGGCCTCAGAACTAAACCCAAAATAAATCCCCAGGCCTAAGCCGTGGGGTACAACTAGTCTCGTAGTCCTAGATGCACTCATCACATCCCTAGATCTCAATTATGGGGTACAATTGGTCCCGCAGTCCCAAATGTACTCATCATATCCCAAAACCTCAATCATGGGGTACAATTGGTCCCGCAATCCCAAATGTACTCATCACATTCCCAAACCTCAATCATGGGGTACATTTGGTCCCGCAGTCCCAAATGTACTCATTTACCTTAGTAGGCAAACCGGTCCCGCAATCCCGGTACTAAATATACGCTATAATAAATCGTATATACATTTCGTAAGTTTCTAACCTACTGGTTATACTAACCACCCTGTGCAGGTTTTGGGACTTTCAATCCTTGGGCTCTAGAATCCACTCTTTCTAGTACCCTTAATGACCCCAATAACCCAAAAATCAAATCTCAAGTAATTCATTTAATTAATAGCACAACATACACAAAAGTTTTCCCTAATTTGATTTTTGTTTGTGTTCTTCCCTTTACTTTATAAGTTTTATGAAGTGTGAATGTGTTTCGGGCCTAAGTTTCATGTTGCCATTTTATAAAAATATTCTCATACACGATTTATCAAATAAATATCATGCAACCATATTCAGGAATATATATATATATATGCAGCTAACTTAGTAAATAAAATTTTATATCAAGCATGTCATGACAATGAAGGATTCAAGACATAAAGTTTGATAATTCATAAAAAATAGAAAATTAAATATTTTACACTAATTCAAAAGTCTAAAATACTTATAATTAAGTCTAGTTTCATAAAAACAAGATTTAGAATTTATTCATAAAGTCATATAATACAGATTTTAAAAATACTAAATGGGTATTTCTGTTAGAACCATACAAAACAGCCTACTTTCACGATTTTTATAAAATCCATTTTAGATCCAAAATTTTGAAATTTTCACAGAGTGCTTATTCATATATCTAGTTTAACATATAAAAATTTCAAAAATTATATCAACTTTTATCGATATCTTTTATACCAAATATCGGACTGCTGTCAGTACAGCAATGTAAACCAGATAGTCAAGTTTCAATATTTTTATAAAATAAATTATTAGTCAAAAATTTATAAAAACTTTACTGTAGAATCTCTAACATGTCTAATTTCATATATAAAATTTTTAGAAATTAATTTCATCTCTAGGTATCATTTTTGTATAAAAAATCAAACTCCTGTCAGCACAGCAATTTAAAACAAACAGTCATTTTTCACGATTTTTTGTAAAATCCATTTTAACTCAAAAAACTATGACATTTTTACTGGATGCTAGTTTGTATATATACTCCCATATATAAAAATATCAAAAATTAATTCAACCTCTAATTATGAATGTCATATAAAAATAGTGTGCTGATCCAGGTACAGAAATCCCAACCAATCAGTCAAGTTTGACTATTTTTAATAAATTCATTTAAATTTCAAAAATTATGAAATTTTTACAAGAAACTCTTATATATGTCTAATTTAACATATAAATTTTTCATAAATTAAATCGATCTCTAAGTATGATTTTTATGAGAAAACAGTATACCCATTTTAGTGTGAAAGTTCCAGAATTTCACATGCATAATCAAGAATCAATTCATAGAATAAGTTTTTCATCTCTTGCGCGCACGCGCGCGCGCACACACACACACACACATATATGTATATAACATGATAAAAAAATTATATCAAATAAACACAATCCCATCTACCTCACTACGCACGTAGATGATCGATGTGTAAAGTAATCAACACCAACTCAAGCTGGCCTTGAACACGAACCGGTAATCGTCTTTGAAATGGCAATTATGCATTTTTCCGAAAATCTCTCTACGATCTTTACCAATATACAACCGATAGCATGATCTATCTCTCCTCTCTCTCTCTCTTAAATTTGAAAGGCCAAAGTGAAAAGTGCAGAATTTTGTTGGTGGAAAACCATAAATGGTGAAGGTTCTTTTAACAACCCTAGAGTCCCCCTCTCTCTTATTCAAATGCACTCATAAAACCCTCCTTAATTTCCCTATAACTCTCATAACCAACCAACTCTAAACCTCTCATCCCTAATGAGAGTTATTAATATAATTACAAACACATAACATAAAGAAAAAAAAAATTAACACAAATACATAAAATATAAATGGGGTCCAAGAATATCAGAATTTAAAATATTATAAATTAAAAATCAAAAATTTTGGATCTTTACATTCGACCTGAGGCTTGCCCTTTGTGCAGTAGCAATAGCATGTCCTTGGACTTTATTGATGCCTTGATGTGCTTTAATGTGATGAGTAGTTTGTTTACCCTCTAGCTCATGATTGTTTTTCTATGAAGGATATCACATAGTACTTCCATTTTCCTTTGTTCAAAGAAATGCTCATAAGAACACCACAATCACATTTTGTTTTTGTACAATGTTTGGAATGAATGTTAATCCATTACAACAAATGGCTTGCAAATTGACTCAACCACTGTGTCACTTGTAATTTTAGAAGAAAACTCAATTGATAATGGCCCTTTACTACTTTCAATATATTTTAGAGAGTGAATTTTCACAATTTTAATTCCATTATCTCCACGGTCCACATTCATCATTGCAGCCTTGTGTAGCAATAGAACCCATAAATGATAGAAACAATTTAATATTGTAACAATTTTTTATACACTGTATACTTAAAAAAAAGACAAAAAAAAAAAAAAAAGAAGAAGAGACTAGCCTAAGACAATTGATGTGGTTTCTTATTATTTTTTTCCCATTGTTAAAAAGACAAAAAAATAAAGGCGTAAGAAGGAAAAACCTTTTTTTTTTTCTTTTAGGATAATATTCCAACAATTTTCTACACAAGTGTATACTTTAAAAAAAAAAAAAAAAAGAAAGAGAGAGAGAGAAACACACAAGTGCAACAATTAATGTGATTTCTTTTTTTTTTTTTTCTTTTTTTCCTATTATATAAAAAAGGGAAAAAATTAAGTTTTCAACGCAAGGAAGTAAAGATCTTATTTTTTTCGTGAGATTTTTTTGGTTAAATTGCTCTAAAAAAAATAATAATTTTTAGTTGATGGTCTAAGAGTTTTATTTACATTAATAATATTCTAACATCTAAATTAAAATTTAACGCTCAAAATTCCAACATCCAAATAAAAAATGAACACTGAATTAAAGTACCTAATTATAGTATTCAAACCAATTCTTCACTTAAAAATTTGAACATGCCCATACCGTTCTAACATTGCAAAATCTTAAACAATTTTCATAACTGTAAAGTGAAGCTTTCTTCTTAATTAGAAGCAAAGGTCATCGACGTCTAACAATTAGAGGCAAAGGTAATTAGAAAGTTCTTCCACAAATTCAGAAAATTCGGAAGGAAGTAGCGATTTTTCTTTTCTTTTTGAGAAAGCAGCCGTTCAAACTAAGCTCTGCTCACCGAATTTCCGAATGTGCCTAAAGGTTTGACTAAAATTTTTTCATTTCTTAATCACGTGACCATTTTAAATCTCACGTGCAGTTAATTCCATCCTATGGCTGCAATTCAATGTTCGGTACCCCACGTGGCCCTCCTTCACTCGGATCCTCAGTACTGTTCAAATCTTGCAGGCGCACGTGTTTATCATTTCTCTAAAGCCCTTAGCGTAAATCGGACCCTAGCTTCAACGTTCTTGTACTAGTTTAATAATCGAATTTCGACACTTTTCAGGCAAAACTTGTATGACAGAAGATTATCCTTTCCTGTATTAAAGTATCGCTTTGTATACGTAAGGGTATAAATTGGACGGGTTCAACCCGATTAACGTATTTAGATTAAAAAGAAAAAAAACCATGAATTGGCCAATTTTTTTTACAAATTTAATCTAAACGTGGGCCAAAATTTCTATCCAAATTAATTCGTCATGGTTTTGAAAAATCTGAAAATTAAATATATTTATATTTGTATAATATATAAAAAAATAATTATTTTATTTAAAAGGATCAAATTGTGTGTATGTAAAGTATTAGAAAACCATTGTACTAAGGCTTGGTTTGAAAATTAAAAAAGGTGGCTTTTTTTTACTTCTCATAAAAATTTTTCTACTAGTTAACTAAAAAAAGCCACCTTTTTTATTTCTCAAACTAAGTCTTAGTACAATGGTTTTCTAATGCTTTACATACACAATTATTTTTTAGTTAAGTAGATACTAGCTAACTAAAAAAAGTCACATTTTTGTGTTTGGAAAGGGAAAGAAGTTAACTTTTTAGTAGGTTGCTTTTTATTTTTTGATAATTTGATTTTTTTTCTTTTAAAAGTTTAAAAAAAAATTAAAATATAAGAGGATAAATTGAGTCGTTTTACAAATAAATAAATAAGTTAATAAACAAATAAGCTAAAAGTCAATGTTCTAAACGGAGCCTAACTCTTTTGATACTCTCATTATTTATAGTATCATCATATCAGAACTTGAAAGAACAAAATTTTAACTTGGATATTGCTTTCTTTCTTTTGCTTTTCTACGTTCCCTCCATCTCATCTATCATATGTGATCTAATTTTTAATATCCCTTCTTTCTTTTTGTTAATTTTCTTTTTTAGGATAAGCATATCTTAAAATAAATTGGTTAATTGTGAAACCCAAATATGCTCAAACATCACATATCCACTAGTGCATTGAAATTAGTATAAATTTTTATGCGCACCTTCTCTGAGTTCACTAGACCTAAGGGGCACTTGAACCATAGATTGAATTTAGTTTAACTGAGTGCCACAGTTACTTTGCATACCCTTACACCATTTAATAAGGACGAGCATAATGAGTCTACTGAATTCTTACACTTAGATGCATGCCTGAGACTGATGATGCTGAGTGAAGCCATGATTTGACTTTAGTCTAATCAAATTTATCAGTTTTGGCATTGCAGCAATTGAGTAGATAACCTAAAGTGTCAATAGTGCTATCTGGTTGGAAGTTCAAACTATTAGAGTTCAAATAGGAGAAATACTACTAAGACATTTCTTCCATACATTAGATGGAGAAAAAGCAAGATTAGTTAAACTACTCACCTTACAAATTAAAGTCGGTGAAATCTCCGTATTGGAGTTCAAGAATATATTGTGAATTGGATGAATCGTGGAGCCAAATTAAAGATCCAATGACTGTGTTAGGTCGGAATAAATTTTTATAATCGAATTACTTATTGGTTTATAGTGACTTACTTGAGAGTGATTGCCATAAAAACTTGGAGTTTTACATAAATTTACGTATCTCGATTTTTCTTCATAAATCTTTCATTTTGTGCAATCGATCTGTCATATAAGTTGATCTATGCCTGTTTGGTAGTGGTGGGTTCATAGCAAACAATTTTTTCATCTATGTATTACGTTTAATTTATTTATAATATCTCAGTTTAATTCTAGTTAAACTGATGGTTGAACCATTAACTTTGATTTGAACGTTTTCCTAATTCGCTTAATGGCTCAAGTTTCAAAACAATGATTTTATATAGATGGTGTTTAAATAATTTTATATATAAGTCACGCACGACATATAGCGGAACAATGATTTTCTCTCTTTCACTCCATATCCTCCCTTACCATATTATTTAACTTTATATCCATTTATTTAGGAACAGCGTGGGTTTCGTCTTAAACCCGCCACATTTTCATGTGAGGGTGAAGTTAATGATTAAGAGTGGTATTAGTTATTGGTAGAAAATGGGTAACCTTCTTAACAGTGTGTGGAGGCATTGCCCAAGAGACATAAGACCGCGCGTTCCTAAGGTCCCCTTTGGCATTCAATAGCCAAGAACTCAACGTTTGACTGTCAACTTTTTTTTTTTATTTTTTTCACAAATGATTAAAATTACTATGTTACATTTTAAATTTCATTTAAACGATGATGAGAAAATATTTTAAATAAAATAAAAATTAAAAAACCTAACTACTAAACACTAACTGGTTTTTCTTTCAAGACACAGAAAAACAACTTAATAAAAAAAATAAAAAATGACTTTTTTTTTCTTATACTAAGCCTAATTATTATTTTTAATAAGATAAATTACACTTGTCTCTTATCAACATTTAAAAACTATACTTGTCTTTCTTACTTTAAAATATTATAAATATTAACCATTTCCATTAAATCAACCATTAAAACTTAATAGAAAATATCAAAATAATCAAAATTTTAAGTGTTTTTCCTACTTTATCTCTCCCTCTCCTACATTTTTGTCAGTTTTGTTTTCACTAAAATTTTCAAAACTAAGTGAAAAAAAAAAGTAAAAATAAAAAGATTTCAGATATTTTTGTAAAAAAAAAAAAAAAAACCTTACAAAGACATGAGAGAGAAAGAGGGGTAAAATAAAAAAAAATTAAAATTTTAATTATTTGGAATTTTTTTTGTTAAGTTTTAACAGTTTATTTAACGAAAGAGGATTAAGTTTAATAACATTTCAAAATAAAAGAGATAAATATAATTTTTAAATATTGAGGGATAAAGTGCAATTACCCTAATATTGAGGGAATATAAGTGTAATTTACCTTCTTTTAATATCATATTGGGTTGTGACTTCCATAAACCTTCAAAGCATAAAAATAGTCTCTCGCAAATTTTGAGCAAGGCTATCCATTTCCCTCTGATTATTCTTAGAACATATAATGGAAAAGAAAAACAATCTCACTGCATATCGAGTAGACTAGACTACTTTCATCTGTTCATTCTAAATCCAAACAATGACAAGATTCTCAAAAAATAGACTACTGTCATTTTAGTTATTGTGACAGTCAGTTGACCAACACTTTGATTGCATTCTTGAATGGTTTTGGAATCAGAAATCAACAAATACAAATATATTACATTTAAACAACAATCTCACTGCACATCGAGTAGACTAGACTACTTTCATTTGTTCATTCTAAATCCAAACAATGACAAGATTCTCAAAAAATAGACTACTGTCATTTTAGTTAGTGTGACAATCAGTTGACCAACACTTTGATTGCATTCTTGAATGGTTTTGGAATCAGAAATCAACAAATACAAATATATTACATTTAAACAATACGACGGATTGAGAAATGTAGTCATGTTCCACTGAAAGCATTCGCCTACATTTCTTCGACTAAAAAAAAGAACGAAAAAAGGATGCCACTAATTATTCAACCTCAAGAGCTATGCAAATTCCCTAGCCTTTCCAACAAAATTCAACCACCATAAGATAGACAATGACAAAGTGTGCAACACACAAAATCAAAGAAGAACAATGGCAAACAAGAACACTACTTGTCTGACGGTAGTTTTAGCTTATAACGGGAGTAATTGTTTGACTTCCCCAGATTCACAAGCTTCTTGGCATCTTCAAGCTTCGATTCCTTGACCAATGCATCTACCACAAGTTGCAGCACCGCTCCACCCACAAGGCACCGTCTATCAAATGTCTCCTTGCACAGTTCAAACGCCCAAGCAAGATCACCCTTCTCGATGGCAAATGGAATGACTGTCCCAAAAGTTACTCTACTTGGGGCACAATCACTTTTTGACAACTCTCTATACAACCTCTTGGTCTCCTCCAAATTTCCACATTTACAGTAGCCCTTAATCAAAGCATTGTAACTAAATACATCAGGCTTCAACCCCTTAGGCCCCAGTTCTCCAAAGAGGCCAACTGCTTCTTCCATTTTATTTTCTGATACCAATCCAACCAGCTTGGAATTGAAGCTCCTAATGTCAGGAACCACATTTTTCTTCTCCATCCGAGCCCAAATTTTCTCAGCATCATTAAACCGATTACTTCCGTAAAATGCATCAAGCAGTGTGTTGAATGTAATCAAATCAGGCTCCAAACCATTCTTCTCCATCTCATCCACCATCGAAACTGCTGACTCCAACGAACCCATCTCACAAAATGCCTTGATCACGGTGTTATATGAGACCACATCCGGCTTCACACCCAACCTCTCTGGGAACTCACGGAAATACCCATTAACCTTATCGAACTTTTTCGAATTCACACAAGCCCCAAGAAGTGCATTGAATGATTTGACAGAGCGATCGCATTTGTATTGAGGCATTTCATCAAACACCTTAGAGGCTTGATCGAACATACCCGACTTCCCATACAGAGATATGAGTCGAACAGCGAAGCCTTCTTTGGAAATGTCGTTATACTTCTTTTGATCCTCGAGGATCTCTTCAATCCACCGGAAGCGCTTCGCGGAGGCGAGGCGGCGGACGGTGGACTCGTAGATGCCAGACTTGGTTCGGAAGCGGTCAAACTCAGAGGACTTCTTAAATTTCTCGACGAGTCTCTTGAGGTTGTGCTCTTTGTAGAGTTCGGTGGACAGAGAACTGATTGCGCTGGGATTGGGCTGGGGCGGTGTGGAGAGAGAAGTGGAAAATGCCCGGTGGAGAAAGCGAGATAGAAAAGACATGGTAGAAAATGTGAATGTGGGAGAGGGAGGGGGAGAGAGAGAGAGAGAGAGAGAGAGAGAGTTGAGTTTGGGAAGTGAAATGAGAAGCCGTTGATGGGTCTAGTATGCTGGCCGCAGCTGTTAGTGGGGAATCGCAGGCGCTAGGGTTTTGGTATGAGAGAGAAGGGTCGAGAGGCATTCTTGTAAACGGCTTTCTCTTCTTTTCTTCCTTTTTTTTTTCTGAAAAACAAAATTAAATTTAGACGAAAGTTACTTCAATTTTATATTTTTAATTTTTTACTATATTAATTTAATTTTTTGCTTTTATTTGTTTTTTTAATTTTTTATCGCATATATATATACACACACATTAGTATTTGCCTGTATACAAAGATACGCAAACAAATAACCATGTAACACCAAAACTAAAATAAAAAACAATAATCCTATAAGACCAAATAAACATATAGGATAAAAATTATTAATCAAAAGAGATTATAAATTATGCATATTGTTATAATTTAAACGTATCTTGACTCAACATTAAAAAAAAAAAAATTAACTCATTAACCAAGTAAAGAGGCAAGCTTTAACCATTATTATTATCAAGCACAAAACTCTACATGAATATCAAAGGTAACATATGTTTAATGGCTTCTAATTTCATGTTGTGCAAAGTAATTGAAAATTCAATTGTAACACAAAATTTCAATACCAATTGTTATTGTTGGAATTAAACAATTTTTAGGGTTAAGATATTTAGTGGCTTATAACACTTCTATACCAGTGGTATATAAATGTACATTAGATCAGTTGAGAGGTTATAGAGTCTTTTTTGGTCTACTTAACTTAATCTAACCAAATTGCTAGAACTCAGTTTTGATTATCAGTATCACCACACAAACAAACTCTATAAAAGAAAACGCACACAACTTTTAAATGCTGAGACTTACAAACTCTAATCTTGATCCATTCAGGGTGAAAGATAGATAAAGTACAAACCAGAAGATAGAATTAGTAAGCACCACTGCACCTACACAAAGCTATTCAAGGAAGATATGAAAAACAAAATTTAAAACAAAATTGCTTGAAGATAGTAAAATTGCACTTTTTCTTAACTCGGATAACATTTGATCAGTAATACTATAAGAACAGATTAAACCAACAAAGGGTTGGCTTAGCGTAATATAAACTCACTTTGAATAACAAATTCAAGTTTGAAGGTAGTTCTTAGGATAGTGAGGAAAGAAATAAAGATAACGATTATTACTAAAATGAGATTTGCTAACTTGATTTATTCTTTTGTTTGTTTGCTTCTTATTTTTTATTTTTTAAATTGTTTCTTATATATACTCACTTTATTTGATTTCTTGTGATTATGGTTTTGCACTTTTGTAGAGCCATAGTTTCCACCCAGAGCATGCCTACATGCAACCACTATACGAACAACACGAAAAAAATGCAACGAAAACATAATCTCCAACCACTATTTTTTTTTTCCTCTGTTTTTATAAAAGAGAAAAAAATCACGATCAAAACAACCATTAATAATAATAATAATAATAATAATAATAAAACATCTACATGAAAGAGAATTTCAAGAAAGAGTGGTTAACATGATAGTCTTTTTTCAAAAAAAAAATATTAAAAATTTGTAACAAATGAATTAGAATATATTGGACTTTAAAAAAATAGAGCAAAGAAAAGAAAAAAAGAACTGTAGAGATAATATACAGTTTGCAACCACGAACTACCTTGAGCACAACTAAATGTAGTGCGACTCCAAAATGCCAAAGGATGTTGGATACTTTTCTATGTCTTTGATCACCTATATTTGCAAAGAGTGTGCTTAGAGATCATCAATCAAAAAAATTCAAAGCAAATGAAAAAAATAACTTAGAACAAATATAATACTGTAAATTTTTTTATTTCCTAATTTAACTAAAAAAATTCAACAATGAAATGTGAAAGGAAGAAAGAAAGAATAAAACCAAATTGTGCAATGGCGAAATAAAACCAAACATTATATTGCATTTTTTTTAATTTTTCCTACAACTAAAAAAAATTATATATAGCAGTAAAATATGAGAAAAGAAATCCAACAATAAAATGTAAAACAGTCATCCCGCAGACACAATGTTTTAAATTAACAATAAATAAATATTATTTCACAAACTCACATTACTAAAAAAAGTTCACAATATCTTTGTCCAGGTCTTTTTCTTTAATTAGCTCACAATAGAAAATTCAAAACAAATCTAAATATAATGCTGCATTTTTTTATTTTCCCATTCAACTAAAAAATCTAGAAACAAAATGTTTGGCTGTCTAGAACAAAAAATGTTGTGACAAAAAAATTTTAAAGCGAAAAGGATACATATATGAAATTTTTTGAAGCACCAATAATGAAGTTAAAAAATTTAAGCACCAATAGGTAAAATGTTTTGAGATCCAGTAATAAAGCAAAAACGATAACCAATTATAATATTTCAAAACAATAAATCACCCTTAGAATTCATAATATTACTAAAAATTAGATAATTTTGCCATATAAATGTCTTTCAAATTAGAAAAAAAAATACAATACCCATAATGTGTACAAATCTTTTTAATAATTTCTAAAGTTATTAATTAAGGACTACTGGTGGAAGCCATTAGTAGAATCCTGGCACAATTCACAATTCATATAAGATGAATTATATGAAACTTCAAGATTTGTTCAAACGGTTCATAACTTCATCATTTATGATACTAATAAAGAAAAATGATTAGCATTCTGGCCAAATTAAAAATATAATTGTAAAATGGTTCTACAACATGATTCAAATGCCAGCAACATTCTTGAACTTGATACATAAATGCTTACCTCTAATATGACATGTTCATCGTCAAGCAAAAACTCTAAAAGTCCTTCATGAATAGACCTTAAAACTGGTCATGGAATTGTAGAAGAGAGTAAAGAATTCAATTTAGAGAATTAATTTAGAGATGAGATGCAAAATGCACATACACAAAATAAATTGTACATGTGCACCTGAGAATGAGAGAAGAAGAAATTTTGATTAATTTAATCTCGGCCCATTACTTTAATCTCGCCCCAGACGCAGATTGTGCTTGGATTTTCGTGGGAAATGTGAAAGAATCCAAATTTGGTGCAAAAGAGGATTTCCAACTATCGGGTGGAACAATTTTACAAATCCCATATGGCTTGGCTTCTTGTTTGACCTTGTATATAAACTCTTAAAGGTCCTTAAATTCATTGTCGGTTGGATAATACATTGGCCTATGTAGTACACTTTATAATTCAGATAATAAGACATTAGAACTCAGCCCTAATCCCTTCTTTTTCTATAGTCCTAGGTCTTCCTTTCCCCATTAAAACCCCTCAAACTATAAATGCAGAGCAATACAACTAATGAACACATTCATGTAAATAATTATCTCAAGAAAGAGTAGGATTTTAACTATGCATAGCCTAAATATATGATTTTCATATGTATAACCAAAATTTTACAATTTTGCTAGGTATTTCCCTGGAATGGGTTTACTTTACTTTAATTAAAGGAAAAAAAAAATAGAGCAAACAATGCGGAGTACCTTGTTTGCAAATGAACGTGATGCGACTTCGACTCCAGGATGTTGTATAATTTGGCCAAATTAAATTGATTTCCAATGCATCCCCAAAACCAGAAGGATTAGGAATAGTTATAACAGATTCATCAGTTTCTTCACTCGTATAAAAAAATTAAATCATTTATGGCTACGAAAATCACTCATATGAAACCTATTTAGTAGAGATAAAATTTTCCATGACTAGCTTAAGAACATATGGCTAATGCAGAGAGGATGTTCCCAATTTGAGTTCTCATAATATATCTACATAAATCAAATTGCCTAATATACAACGAGCATATGATAAGGAGGTTGAGTAACTAACCATTTGCAAAATCCTATCTCTGACCCTCCCATAGGATGATTTGATTTGATTCAGATTTTCAAGATTGATTCTGAAGACTAATTTAGATTTTCAGATTTTCAAGATTAATTCTCAAGACTAATTCAGGTTTTTAAGATTTTTAAGACTTTCAAGACTAATTCATTAATAAGACATCCATGACTAATTATGTCATCAATATATGATAATTAGAACCATACCTGGGATGATTTGATTTACAGCCATTTTGCGTGGCTGCAAGGCAAATATTACCCTGTATATGTTAGAATTAGTTAATAAGGTTCAAGGCACTATTTTAATGTAAACAAGAAAAATGTAGCCATACATTAACTTGGTCACTCAAAAATGGAAAAATGGGAACTGTCCAAAAATAGAATGGAATTTTGAAAATAGACAGAGAGTAATAAATGAATTAAAAGAGAGTAGTTGAGAAATAATGTATGGTGACACAGACTAGAAATGGGTCACAAATTAATAGCTAACAGACACCCCATACATTTTAGATATATATACATAAACAAATCTATCCCTTTACCTCAATTGATTATCTATATATATATATATATATAAAAGAAGCTTGCATAGCAAAGCTAGAACAATAGTGCTATTTGCAAAAGATGGCTGCAAATTTTGAGGTTTTGGAGGATGAAGAAAGCCATGGTGGAAATAGAATTTAGCTTTCCTCCTCCACACCAATGTAAAATTTCTTATTTATTTCTCAAGCTATTACATATGCCCCCTGTTAACACCCTAATTTTGCTCATTCAATTAATATTTATAGCATTTAATGCTTTTAGTTGAATGTTGCTCTACTGATTAAGTTTTCTTAATCATAGGATATGTTAAATTGTCAAAATTCATCAAAAGCAAACAAACAGCAAAATGATAGTTGTACTTTTGAAGTTAAGGAGAAGCTAGGCTAAAGACCCAGATCATAGCAGAAGGCCACCAAATTGCACAAGCATGTCCAAAACACCAAATAAAAAACTCTTACATTAGCAGGAGAGTTAAAGTCCAGAGTCAAGGGTCAATTTAGTTTAGAAGTTAAGAACAACCTCTACTGACATGCCCAAAGGTGACACTGATTAGAATGCCCAAATTAAGCCAGAAATGTATAAAAATACATATGAATTCTCAAGACATGTCATAAGACATGGAGGTAGGCTTAGAGCAGCCAACATGCCACTCCAGAGGTCATCCAAGCTCTGCCGATCCAAAATGGCTCCTATTGACAAAAAGAAAGCTACTGGCACCTCAGACACAATTTGAGCATCTACATGAAGTTAGAATGCCCTCAAATTGCACACAAATGTTGAAGGTTCATTCCCTAAGGTAATGGCATAGCTAAGTCTGACAGACTTAGGTGGTCCCTTCATTGATTTGTTTGCAAAATTTGTTAAGTTTTTTTTATAAATTCATAACAGTGTCCTAGAGACCGCTAATGGCATTTTTGGATTCCTCATACCTAAAAATGGTGGGAGAAGTAATCCTAGTGGTGCCTCCAGTGGTTAAGTCAAAGGATTTGCTAACCTTATCTCTATTTCAGCCTATTTTAGCGCAGTGTTTTTCAAATGAACGTAACTTGATCTCAGAAATCCCAAATTAAGTTTAGTTTTGGCCTAATTAGTCTAAATCATTCCAAAAAGTGTCTAAGAGGTCCTAGAAGCTCCCGAAAACTGTGCCAAAGGTCTTAAAATGGCCTAAACCTTTGAGGATAAAACCCAAATTTCGTCGAACATAGCTTGAGCCAGGGGCTTAGACTAGATTAGCCTTCTTTTTGGCCTAGTTGCCAAAATGTTTGCCAACTAGGTGTTTGGAAAACTTTTCGCCTCCTTTGAATCAGAAACTTGTTTGCCCTCTATGTTTTTGTAAATAGGTTCACTTGTGGTGCTATGCAAACTTGTTTGCCTATCTTGTTTAGCAAAAAAGGTTACAAAACAAGCTTAGTAAATATTTTTGCTTTCCTTTATTATTTTAAACTTGTCTGCTCGTTGGGTTATGTGAAGTTGTTTGCTATTTCAAAGCATTGCAAACTTTTTGTTTACTCAAAAATCCTATAAATAAGGAGCCTTCCCTTCTCATTTCCACCATTCCACCCGCCTCCCTCTCTTCTTCTTCCTTAAAATTGGCCACTAAGAGGTGCTCTCAAGGTCTTTGGAAAAATTCAAAACTTTTTCTCTTTTAAGTTTCATGTTTGGTATAATTTTCTCTTTAGAAAATTTTTGTTATCTTTCAATTTAATTTGTTTGCATAATTAGAATAGAATAATTTTAATTGTGTAAATATAATTATTTATCAATGAAAGGTATCCGGATCATAATTAAAGACTAGGTTGTACCCGATGTATGATATTGCCATGATTTACCCAAGATAATTTTGCAAAATTCAAAACATCATACAAATGACATCCACATCGTACTACCATGCCATGCCATGATATAACATCATTCTATCACGCCATACCATGTCATAAAAGCATGTTAGCCATGCCATGTTGTGCTATAACATCATATTACCATGCTAGGCTATGCTAGATATCATATTCACCATGCCATACTATCTCTACCATGTTATACCATGTCATTATCATCATATACCATGCTAACATGCCAAATTGCCATGCTATGCCATATTATATTATGCCCTAACCATGCTATGCCATACTAGCATGTTATATTATCATGTTACTACATGCTACCATGCTCAATCACCGTCTCACATCATAGTATAACATACTAGGACATCATTTAACATACTAGCACATGCTATGACGTGCCATACATGACACATCTTAGAATTATCATCCATGATAGAAATAAAAATTGTCATCACATTCAACATGCCCAAGATATATTAGATCATAGAGATTGTATCACTCACATCACATTAGGCTCCTAGGCCCTTCACACAGGCCTAATCATCATCAATAGGAACTAAGCTTAGGGTAACTAAGCTCTTAAACTTAGCTGAGTTCCTTTCCCAAATGACAGACACTCACTCATCTATGCTAAGTGCATCTTTAGAGAGTTGAGCTCCTCATTAGATTGAAGCTCATTCCTCCAGTTATGCGCTAAGTGCCAACTGTTTCCCACTTATTGAAACTTCTTTTTCATAGTTACGTGCGAGGCGCTAACTATCTTTTCCCTTAGAGTTGAAATCTCCAACAGAGTGAAATTCTATCTCTAGTTATCTGCGAGGTACTAATTGTTAACTCTCATTTGGAGTAAGGCTCTTTCCTATAGTTATGCACTAGGCATAAACTATCTCCTTATCTAGAGCTAAACTCCTTTCGTAGTTAAAGCGTGAGGTGCTAACTATTCTTCTTCATCCACATGCGTGAGGTGTAAACAGAATTTAGAGCTACGTAGACTTGTTCCTTTAATAGGGTATATAGGCAGCTCGAGCAAATGGCTTGAGTTCAGCCATCATAGCATGAAATGCTAATTCAGAGCTAAGCTCTACATCACCTAAATCTTCACACATTAGTCCAAAACATAAGTGTAGAGCTATATAGACCTAATTCCTTAACAGTGTACGTAAGCAGCTCAAGTAGAAAGCTTGAGTCTGGTCATCATAGCATGAGGTGCTACCTTAGAACTAAGATCCTTTCCCTGGTTACACAAGGCATTAACCATTTCTTCTCTAGAGCAAGGCTCTATTTCTTAATAACACGCTAGGCACTAACTATCCTTCTTGTTAGGAGCAAGGAGCTTTTCTCTAGTTAACCGTTTCCCAATTATGCACTAAGTACTAACTATCTTTTCCCCAATAGAGTGAGGCTCTTTTCCTCCAATTATGTGCTACGCACTAACTATTCTCTCTCATCTGTAGATAGGCTACATTTCCCAATTAAGTATTAAGTGCTAACTATCTTTATCATCTGGAGCAAAGCTCTCTTCCCAAGTTATGCGTGAGTTGCTAACTTTCATTTTAGTCTTAGAGATAGGCTCTCATAATATAAAGATAGTTACTTCTAACATATACTTAGAGCTAGGGCTCTTTCTTTCCCTCATCCCATATCCAAAGCAAGGCTCCTTTACACACAACACTTACCCTATCGGACGCCTTCTCATACACATTTGTAAATCACACCGCATTAGGTACTGTCCCAAAGCTACATCGACTTGATCCCTTGAAGGGTATGTAGGCCGCTTGAGCAAATAGCTTGAGTGCGGTCTCCATGGTCTTCATAGGTCACCATTTGCGTGAGGCACCAACTTAGACTTAGAACTAGACTTTTATATTTGCAAACCAGTTCACATCTCATAAACATGTAGTTTGGACCACTTTACGTCAAAACTATGATTGACCCGATTCCTTTAGAGGGTACATAAGCAGCTTAAGCACATAGCTTGAGTTCAGTCACTTCGATCTTTATAGACCATCTCCTACACACACTTCATTCTTATCACACACACTCTCTCCTATACAAGGACTACATATATCCATTTCCATGTTAAACATAATTTTCCAATACAAATCTCGTCACTTCTCAAATAGGCAGACATCTCACACACTCACATACACGAGCTAAACTCAACCACCTTGCATTTTATACATTATTTGCATTCATGTGTTATATGCAATGATCATTCTAAACCAGATATTATATTGTGAGATTACGACTGTAGAGAGTGGAAAGGGACTCTAGATATCGCTCGGTATCCAAGCATAATGGTTTCTGTGTGTAGTCATACCCCTAGACCCACTATCTCTGAGATTGCACAGACTAGTCAAGAGTCACTAAAAAATGCCATTTATCACATCTTTCAAAAAACATAAAACAACACATTTTAAATCATAACCAAAACTTAGGTTTCTCGACACACCCATTTTAAAAGTGTCAATCACGACTCCTAGTTTTTGTAATCAAGGCCCTAATTCAAAACAAAATATAATTTTTCAGATATGGTTGATCTCAGATGCACTATGTCCCAATAAAGACCACTACAACAATAAACACTTTTAGCAACCAAAAATTTGGTCGTGAAAAGTTATTTTTTGGTCGCTAAAACTTTTGCCGACCAAAAATAATTTGGTCGCCCGTTGGTCGGCAAAGGCTAGTGGCAGAAGGTATGGGCGACCAAAAAAATATTTGGTCAGTAAAAGTATAATTTTTGCCAACCAAACTTTGGTTGCTAAAAGATACGCCTTTGGCGACCAACATATATTTGATTGGCAAAGGTTTACCCTTTAGCAACCAAAAATTTGGTCGCCAAAGGTTAGTTTTTGGCGACCAATTGATCGCTAAAAGGGTCTTTAATTGAAAATTTGAATTAATTTTAAAAGAAAAATAAGAATTCAAATGTGGCGTCACGTGGCATCATTTGCTGACATGTCATCATGTCACATGGCAACTTGTGTTATGCCACGTGTCGACCTATGATTCCGTCACGTGTCAGCCTATGATTCCACCACGTGTCAGCCTATGATTCCGCCACGTGTTGAATTTATATTTTTGAGATTTTTATTGTTGTTGCTGAGATTCGAACTCGTGCCATTTCTTTGGAAGTTCATGTGGTTGACCACTAGGCCAAGCTATTATTTGTATGTATATTTTACACTTTTTTGTATATATAAACAAACTTTTATCACTTTTGGCAACCAATTGGTTGGCAAAGGTGCCCCTTTAGCGACTAATTGGTCACCAAAGGTACACTTTTAGCAACCAATTGATCGCCAAAAATGATAAAAAATTTATGATTTTTATTTAATTACTTTAACTTTTTTATAATAAATTTTTAACATTTTTACCAACCAAGTCGTTGCAAGAAGTGCCCCTTTATAGACTAATTAGTTAGCAAAAGTGATAAAAAAATTTATTATTTTTATTTAATTATTTTAACTTTTGTTTCAATAATTTGAAATCATAAACAATATATGAAACTATATAGATATTTAGTAAATAATTTATGAATAACTATTATATTTAACTAAAAATAATTTTAAATGTTTTTTTTATTTTCCTCCAATTCGTATGTGTACCACATATTTAATACATATTTTTAATTTAGTTATATCATGGCTCACTATATATATTTTTTTCTTCATTTTGTATTTATATTCTTAAAAATAATTTGGTCGCATTTAGTTTTAATTTTAGAAAATTATTTTTAAAAAGAAACATTTTTGAAAACTATTTTAAGAATTTATTTCTAATAAAAAAATATTTTAGGTGATTATATTTGGAAATAAGTTCTAAAAAGATAAAGAAATGAAATTACTTAAAATTAATAAATAATATTTTTTATTTTTATTTTTAAAATTAAAATAATGTCACTTTAATATAATTAATATTAAATTACACTAAAAAATTATTGGATATTAAAACGTTTAATATTCACTTGATTATAAGTCATACAAACTATAAATGTTACTCTAACATATTTACTTTGAAACAAAAAATGATTATACATTCAAATTATCTAAATTTGATTTGGTGAATTTAGTTTTAGCATTAATTTGGTAACATTCTTTTATTGATCTATGATTATAATTTTTGATAATTTTTATAAATTAATTAAAATTAATAAATAAACGTTAAAATAAAATTTATGAAATCTAATTTAAATCATACAAGGAGATAAATAAATTTGTTTGAGAGAAAAATAGAGAAAGAAATAAAATTTAATTATTTTTATTTATCCATTTCATTTTTTAACGACTAAATTAATTTTGATCGATGAAGAGATTTTTTAGCGACCAATTGATCGCCAAATGCTTGGAATTTAACCACCAAACTTATTTGGTCGCTAAAAATGAATGTCAAAAATTATGAAAATATTTTGCTATCAAATGTTTTGGTAGCCAAAAGTCATTATTGGCGCCAAAGGATTAAAGGAAATATTTTAGAACCCTTTAGCAACTAAATTAATATTTGGTCGCTAAAGGTTAACTTTTAGCGACCTTTAGCAACCAATTGGTCGCCAAATGCTAGGAATTTAGCTACCAAACTTATTTGGTCGCTAAAAATAAATGTCAAAAATTATAAAAATATTTCGCGACCAAATGTTTTGGTAGCCAAAAGCCATTGTTGGTGCCAAAAGACGGAGGGAAATATTTTAAAACTCTTTAGCGACTAAATTAATATTTGGTCGGTAAAGATTAACTTTTAACGACCACTTGGTCGCCAAATGCTTAGAATTTAGCGGCCAAACTTATTTGGTCGCTAAAAATAAATGTCAAAAATTATGAAAATATTTCGCGACCAAATGTTTGGTAGCCAAAAAGCCATTGTTGGCGCCAAAGGATGGAAGGAAATATTTTAGAACTTTTTAGCGACTAAATTAATATTTGGTTGGTAAAGGTTAACTTTTACCGACCACTTGGTCGCCAAATGCCTAGAATTTAGCGACCAAACTTATTTGATCGCTAAAAATAAATGTCAAAAATTATGAAAATATTCTGCGACCAAATGTTTTGGTAGCCAAAAATCCATTGTTGGCGCCAAAGGATGGAAGGAAATATTTTAGAACTCTTTAGTGACTAAATTAATATTTGGTTGCTAAAGGTTAACTTTTGCGACCAATTGGTCACCAAATGCCTGGGATTTAGCAACCAATTTATATTTGGTCGCTAAATATAAATTATTAGCGACCAAATGATGTTTGGTCGCTAAAAACTAGTATTTAGTAACCAAATTTAGTTTTGGTCACTAAAAATACTTTTCCTTGTAGTGGACTCAGGACCCGTACTCGTCAGCCCCGGCGTGCGGATCTAGTCATGACACCCCCAAGCCATTACTTCTCGCAAAGCTCACTGTAACATGGTTTGAAAGATGGAAAACCAGTCACCATACATATGATAAATATACTGCTTTACACCATCAACTAAGTAGTAAAGGCATGTAGGCAGTACTAGCACAATTTGAATTTTAGAAATATAAGATGACAATCTACAATTTTAAAGGAATAAATTTCAACCACTTAACGTAAAGCACTTATCATATGAGAAATAGGAACAATGAAAGTAAAGAATGAATTTTATACTTAAAATCCATTAAAAGAGGCAATTTGGGTGTTGATTGTAAAATAGGTCATGAAATTTTTGGTTTTTGAAGCTACCAACCTAGTGTGATTTGGGGAATAGGTTCGTTACAGGTGGAAGAAATTCTCTCCTCAGCTTCTTGTAAGAGTTGCTAAACTTGAGAGAGGCGCGATGAAGCCTTTTTGCCGTCACCAGATTTAGACTCAGTGCAACGAAGAGGACAATAGCTAATCCTCTGGTAAAAGGTACTAATGGGCACATTGAAGCTCCGTAGCACTATTCGACCCCCTGAACGGCCGTGATCAAACATTCTTATCATCCTCTTAGAGAAGCCTTAACATCAAGCCCATCACTAAGTTCTTTGACTTGGCGATCCTAATCTAGAACTGAGTTATCAAATTCCTTGCCTCAACGCATACGAACTCTCTCTTTGAGCTCAAAACAATGACGGTGGCATCTTACAAACGCCACTCTTAATCAATATCTCAGCCTCACTAACATGGCGGTTAAGCTAGGTAGAAATTGAGTCGATGTCATTTTAGGTCTTGAGCATGCCGTCAAGCAGAATAGGGTTCTCGTTGGTCACGAAAAAGAGATAGCATTAGAGAGGGTGAGAGAGACTAACTTGAGGAGTTCCAATGGGAAGGCATTGGTTGAAAAAGAAGAAAATTCCAAGAAGTCGACGAGTTAAGCTCTAAGATTAGCATTCTCTTGCACCAAAGTCATCCCCGAAGCCATAAGTGACAAAAGTATGAAAATCATATTCTCTTGAAATTCTCTTTGTTTTCGAAAGACAGCCAAATTCCACAGAACGCCGACAGTAATGGCTTGCAGGAGAGTAGAATGGGAAAGATGAACTACTCAACCTTTTCTTGGACGGTTGTAGTTTAACTCAATATATGTTAAGCTTTAAAATACAAAAGTCATTAGAGGAAGAAAAGATGTAGATTAGAGAGATTTTCTTGATACCATACAAAAGAAGATCCATCAGGCCCTTACTCTTGAAGAAAAGCAAGCAATTGCAAAAGACACCCATTATGTGATGGCTGAAGAATCCTTCTTCAAGGAAAAGGCCATAGACAACATTATGAAGCTTGGGGATCAAAATTCTTCGTACTTTCATACAAGGTCAAATCTCACATATCAAAGAATAAGATTCTATCATTTTATGATGCCTGAGGCATTAGACATAAGGACGATGATAAGGTGAACGAGATCATTATAAGCCACTTTAAGAACCTATAAGGGACACCTACAAACTATCCTGAGGAAACTGCTCAATACATAGAAGAAACTATGAATTGCTCTCTTTGCGCTAGTGACACAGACTTTTTTTGTAGAAGATGTTAGTGATGAAGAGATTAAGGGTACTCTTTTCTCTCTAAATGGAAACAAGGCACCTGGTTCGGAAGTGACTTCATAGCAACAATCAAAAGCTTATTTTCTTTTAGTAAGCTTCTTGAGTTGGTAAACTCCACTGCTATTACTCCTGTTCTGAAGGTACCTAATCCTTCTATGGTTTCTGATTTTAGACCCATTTCTTGTTGCTCCATTATTTACGAGTACATATCTAAGATTATAGCTAATAAGCTTAAAAAGATTATGCATTTGATTATTAGTCCTACTCAAACTGAATTTGTGGCTAGAAGATCCATTTCAGATCAAATATTATTGATGCAAAAAATTGTGAGAAATTATCATCGAGTTAGCATCTCACCTAGAAGTGTACTTAAAATTGATCTAATGAAAGCATTCAACTCAGTTTCATGGCCTCTCATTATAGACATTTTGAAGGCTCCTCATTTCACTGAAAAGTTTAGAGGCTGGATTGAACCTTGCATCACTACTCTATAATTTTCCATAGCCATCAATGGAGCTTTGGAGGGTTACTGCTCAGGTGTTAAAGGGTCAAGACAGGGAGATCCCTTGTCACCTTATCTATTTTTGTTTGTCATGGAACTCTTCTACAAGCTATTCCAAAGTTATATTCAAGAAGGAAACTTTGAGTACCATCCAAAATGTCATGACCCTGTAATAAGTTATATTTATTTTACTAATGACATCTTTATTTTGTGCCACCTAAGCCAAGCTTCTTTCGAGATTATAGGCAAAGCCTTAATGGAATTTCATAAGTATTCAAGCCTTCAACTTAATAACTCAAAGAGCAAAGCCTGCATTGCTGGTATGCCTAAAAAAGCCAAATAGCAGTAATCTTCTCTTTTTGGTTTTCAGCTTGGTACATTACTTATCAAACATTTATCTAATACCCAATATTTATTTTTGGCCATTTGTGTGTTATTCTCAGCTAATAAAATGTTTAAATTGAGATTGGCTCGATTTATGTTATTTTTTTGGGCCAAATTTCGCTTGAATTAATATTGGGTTGGACAACTGGCTAATGGCCTAGCCATTCTTTTCCCTTTCTTTTCTTTTTTTTCTTCCTTTTCTTTTCTTCTTTTGTTTTTCTTTTTTTCTTTTTCAATGGGTCTCAGCCACTTGTAGAACAAGGGGGAGAGAGAGAGAGAAGAGGGAGGAGAGAGAGAATAGAGAGAGAAAGTGAGTTCTAGGAAGGAAGGTCAGCAGATTAGGGTAGTATTCGACGCTATGAATACCGTGTTGATGTCTATTTTTCATGATTTCACTCGAGACGGGAGAAATCGAAGCTGAAAGTTTGAAAACCAAACCAAAACCTTCTTATTTTGTTTTTCTCTTCAAATTCAAGGTAGATGGGACTTATATTTGTGTTCTAGATGTTGCTAGGATGATTTTGACATATTATATGCTTGATTCGGTTGAGTATTGTGAGATTTGTGATATATATATGTATATATGAGTGTATGTATATATATTCATATATATATGGAGATTTTGCATATATTTGAGTCATTATTTGATTAAATGCTATATAAACATGTGGTTTTAAGTGTTTAAGTATTTATATATGACAAATTGTTGATATTATGGCTTGAATCGATGATTTGGGGTACTTTGGTTTAGAGTTTGTTGAGACGAATTAGAAACTAAATTTCTGAATACTATTGTCCACATGGGGGTTCAGACAGCTAGTTATCTACACAAGGGTCCAAAAGAGGTTATATGTTTCTGGGCACTGTTGTTTGAATGAGGGTTCAGATAGCCCATTATCCGCATGGGGATTCGGAAGATAGAATACTGGGGTTTATAAAAATTTATAGCGTTTGATTTTTCAAACATTAATTGTTGCTCATGACCTTTAGATATTGATTTTAAATGGTTAAATGGACCCTAAAATCATCCTCAACCTAATAGGAATGTATTTTTATGTTGAGAGGATACTTGTTAACAAGATTAAGCATATCACGTGTATTGGACTAGGGTTGCATCATCTAATTTTATATTATGATCACTGATTGGTCGAGAGTACCATGTTGATATTATTGTCATGTCGAGGCACAAGTCATGTATATGGATGGGATTCTTGATTTTGACAAAAATAATAAAATGAAATTTTAAAAATACCAAATGATCCCCAGTCAATATATATGACTAGAGTGTAGTCATTTGAAGTTGGGACCTTAATTATAAAGTATAACTATGAAATTTTCTCTAACCTGCAGCCGATGGTGTCATACTACAGCCTACTTATGAGTAGTTAGTTCAATTTATGGCAACCTAGTGGGCCTAGATGTAGGGTTTGCAGGGTGGATTAGCAGCAGCTCCTGCGCCAGCAGTGGCGGCAGCATATGCACCGCGTGACACACCAATTACGATAATCATCAGCCAGTTTAAGAAACATGGTCCTTCTCGGTCCAACAGGGAAAGAGATCCACTAGAGGCAAAAAGATGGTTAGAAGAAATTACTGAAATGATGGAGACCTTAGGTGTGGAAGGTGACAAGGTTAAGATTAGGGTTACAGCACGTCAGTTCTAAGACAATGCTATTTATTGGTGGAGGTCCTATAGAAACACTATTAATATTCATACATTGACTTGGGAGGCATTTAAGAATGCATTTCTTGAGAGGTTCTTCCCTATAGTGATGAGAGAGACGAAAGTTTAGGAATTTTTTAATTGGGACAAGGAAGCTTATTAGTTCAAGATTATGACAGGAAGTTTATGAAATTGGCTAGATTTACTCCACAGATTGTGCGAAATGAGATAGCCAAGGCAAGGATATTCAAATGGGGATTAAGTCCCTATATCAGGAGACAGATCATTGGTTTGAGGCATCAAAGTTATTCTGGTGTGGTGGTGACTACTCTCGCAATTGAAAGAGATACTATTGATTTAGGTCTAAGGCTTGTGGAGACCAAGGACAGGTTTTGGGCCAAAATACAACGCAAGAGTATGGTTCTAGTTCTAAGAAAATGAAAGGCAATGAAAAAGTTAGTAATTCCAGGAGGAGATATCAGCAACAATAGCAATTTCCCTATCAAAAGAGGAGTAGTTCTGGTTCACATTCAAGTTCAGCTTCATTGGATGGTCAACGATGACAGCAGTCTCAGTCCCCACAAAGAGGAGGATATTAGGATCAGTTTGGGCAGAGATTACATTTCAAATGTAATCAACCTAAACATATGGTGGCTAGTTGTCCATTTGGGGAGATGTCACAATAAAGCATTGAGCTAGGTACTCAACAAGTTGGTTCTTGCTTGCTAGATTCCAATGTATTAATATTAGCTCGACCCCAAGTGTAGGGTGCCTATTGAAGCACAATAACCAGTGAGAAACGGATCGTGTCCATAGAGAGCCTTAGTAAAAATTAGTGAACAAACAATTTTTGGAAAAGGTTTTAGACAAATTTCAACCCCACAATGAATGATAGAGATTGAATTTGGTTTTAGCAATGGTTGTTTGGATAAAAATTTTTTAGAAAACAAATTAAGGAAAACCTTGGATCCAAGACAAGCTCGTAGTGATTGACAATAAATTCCAAGGAATCTATTACTCAATCTACACCTAAAAAGGGTAGATCGGAAGATATTCTATATATAAAACCTCTTAGGACAATCCAAATATGATTTGAATAGGGAATTAAGAACAACAATCTGATTGAGAATTCAAATCAAACACCTCATATGCATGATCTATAGATCTTACATATAAATTCTAAGAATAGCAATTACCATACAAATCCAAGAGAAATGCATGATAATTCTAAGTAGGAATCCATAAGTAAAAGCCATAAACCATACAAAATTGGAGTTCAATCAAAATCTCAACTCGAAAATTGATATTCAATTCAAATCAAACATAAATTGTTCCATTAACACATGAAAATTCAGCATTAAGCACATTACCTTGGAATTTTCAAATCAACTACGAGACTTGCTTTGAATCCAAGAGAGAAATCTACTCAAACATCATAGAAGAAGAAAACAATAGAAAATGAAGTAAATCCATTCATAAAACTGAAAATCTGCTACAAATATTTAATGAAATAAAGATAAGTACACTTTCTCTCTCTAAATTCTCTCTCTATATCTAGAAAAATTAACTGAAAGGAATGAATCTGTATATGTCTATGTATCTCCCAAACAACCTCCTTCATACATATATATATGAAATATAACATGTAAAAGTACATAACTGCCCCTTTCTCAAAAGCTGAATTTCAGGATCCTCACATTGCAGGTTGGTTCGAACAAGGGTTCGAACAAATAGATGGTTCGAACAAAGGTTCGAACTAAGTTCTGGGACTTAGTCAATTTTCACTCCAGTTGGACCTTGCACAGCCTCTGTTGTTCTAACCAGTGTTTGAACAAAGGTTGGTTCAAACAAGGGTTCGAACCAAGTTCTGGGACTTAGAAAATTTTAATCTCCTGATACTTGTCACCCTTCTGTTGATCGAACCAAGGTTTGAACAAGGGTTGGTTTGAACCAAGGCTCGAACCAAAATTCCATACTTAGAAAATTTTTAGCTTCTAATGCTTGTCACCTTTCTGTTAATCGAACCAAGGTTCAAACCACATGTGGTTCGAACAAAGGTTCAAACAACTTTGCCTTAGTCGATTTCTTCACTTGTTGGTCTGCACCAGCTTTTGTTGCTTTGACCAAGGTTCAAACAACCTATGGTTTGAACATTGGTTTGAACCACTTTTTCCAACACTTAGCCAATTTCTGTTGCATCTTTCTCTGGTGTGCCTTCTGTGGTTAGAACATTGGTTTGAACAATAGTTGGTTCAAACATGTGTTCGAACCATTTTCTGGATTTCTTCCAATTTAGTCCAATTTCAATCATTTTAGTCCCAAACACCTACAAATCACAATAAATCCTCATGAATGCATTTAAAAACACTTTCTCATCTTTTTAGAATATAAATATACTTAACAAACCACAAATTAAGGTTTATGATGGTACTTTTCATGGTACAATCACAACCTCTAACTTGAGATTTGCTAGGCCCTAGCAAATTAGCTCAACAAAGAGTTACTTCTCAATCTTTAACCTAATTCAAAGTTGCACATGATATCTTAATGCAAATTCTATTGAATTTTCAAGTTCAACTCCCCACGACAATCAAAAGATAACATGGAACTTCATAGGAGCAACACTTTATTCATTGTATGGTCTCAAAATATGAATCAATTCATCATGCTTGTAATTCCTCACTAGAACATAAATTTAACTCAATGGTGCACAAAAAAAAATTCTCTAAAGTCTTGACTTCAATCCTCATAGGGCATACTCTCTTCAACAAATTGAAAATTGGGCGAGACACTCTTGGAAGATTCTCTTATAAAGAGTAAATGTACAACAAATTCTAATGAGAATCTTCCCTAAGTCAAAAACGATAAAATTCAATGAATATTAAACTTGGTGTAGCTCTATGAAAGGAATAATCTATAGCAATGAGAATCTTGAAGTATTTCACATTAAGAATTTCAATTTCAACCCATTAGACACCTTAGATCCGTTAGGTCTTTATTAGGTTGTAATGGGGCTAAGGGGTTAAATATGGGACCAAAGAAGGGGGAAGATATTCCAAGAAGTGCCTTAGTTGTGTAAATATATCCCTCTCTTCCTAGTCATTCTCCATTCTTCTTTTCCTTTTCCCTCACCCTTTTTGAATTCCCAAAATGTGAATTCTCTACAAACTTTTTTTTTTCATATATTTTTTTTTCATTCATTTTTTCTCTTCTTTCTCTTTTTTTTTTTTTCATTTTTCAATTTTTTTTCTTTGGAAAATGAAAAACGTATCCTTGTATCACTCTTCTTTTCCTTTCCTTACCTCTCATCAACCTCCATTTCCTTAAGAACTACCACTACCCTTGGCTCACTCTACCTCTTTTAAGCTTATACACTACTAAGGCACTTAGGTAGGTTGTCAATATTTTGTAAGGGTTAGGGTATGGTTCAAGGTTCCAAAAGAATCATGCATTTATGCAACCATGGCTCAACTTGGCTCCTAAGGAAGATTAATTTAGAAGGAAAGGTCAATAAGGCTCAACAAATGCAAGGATGGTCTACTTCACTTCCAAGGGTTCAATTGAGTTTACTCATCCATTCCAATGTTCATAGTCCAAGTTGATGTGTTTCTCATGTTTAAGGATTCAAAACAAACAATTAAAGCTACTGAAAGAAGATAGATATGAAAAACATGTGAGATTAATTTCAATCACTCAACAAAGAAAATTAAAGGCTCAAATCTCACAAGGCTAGTCTCCACTTATTAGAGAATAAATGTATGCATTTCTTGAGTCAAACTTATGTCCCAAGAGTTCATACTCACACAATTCCTTAATGCACAATTCAATTCCACATAACTTCAAAAGTTTTGAAACTATGAACTCCATGTTGACATTCAATGCATATAGGATAATCACAAGAAATTCTCAAAAATGAGCATTAATCAACCATGTACAAGCCTTGAATCAAGTTATGAACTAAAAAGAAACTTCATTCCATTTCATTCAACTTCAAGTTTAACAAAAAGTTCATATTCAGCCTTTGGTTACAAGACATGTCAATGCTCACATCACAGGCTCAATAAAAGTCAAAAAGTCCTAAAACAAAACAACAAAATTAACTAAAGTCAAAAGTACTACATCTCCTACTTGGTGACAAAACAAACTAGCTCCTATGATCTAAAAGTCAAGAGGAGGGTCCTCGGATGGCATTGATGAAGTCCCAACATTTGCAAAAGGAAGCAGAAACTCTAGCTTAGCCTCAATGGCTGCAATCCTCTTCCCTTGGCTTTGGAGTTCTTGCTTGATAAAATACTGGTCATCTTTGATCTCTCCAAGCTTGACCTTCACTTCATCCCACTTTTCTAACATTTTCTCCATGAATTCTTCAGTGGTGATCCCTTCTTTTCTTCTCTTGTGGCTTGCACTTCTTTCCCTAGAGGAAGTAGTAATGAATCCCGCTGGCTTAGCCACTTGTTCTCCTAATTCAGATACAACCTTCCTCTTGCAGACATACTTTGTGATGAACCCAGCAAATGGCAATCCACTAACTCATTTCCTTGTCTTAAACATGGCAGCAATGTTGTCCCAAATGATTTGCCCTAACTCCACTCTCAAACCCTTATCAATGGCATACAGAAGTAACCCCCTTTCATAGCTGATCTCAGAAGTATTCAGAACTGGGTTAAGTTGAGAACAAGCTAGAAAATGTAATGAATTGAACTTGGGAGTCAGTCTGTTCTTTGCTAGCTTCTTCTTATGACCCCATTCTGCATTTGTTTTCCTGTCAGAACCCTTGCTAGATCATCCTTCTCTGGTGCCTCTTCTTCTGAGAATGGGAATTGAGGATGCTTTTCCTCTTTTAAACCAAAAAACTTCCTAATGTCCTTAGGATAGATCTTAAAGTACACCCTTCTCACCTTGGTTACTATGCAGCCTGCTTGTTCTTGTTTAATTACCTCACTCCAAGATAAAAGCTCAAATGAAAATTCAGATTATAAATTCAAATTTAAAGAAAATGTTAAGTGAGGTAAATCAAGACAAGTTTTCCCCCAAGTGCAAGGTGTGGTTGAAGCACAAAATAACTGGTAAGTCCCAGGTCATTTCCACAGGGATCTAGGGAGTAATGAAGTGAATGACTCTAATGGAGATTAATTTGGCAAACACAACTCAGAGAAAAATGTAAAATAGAAAATTAAAATCTGATTTGGTTGGTCGATGATTTTGAAATAACTTTCTAAAAGCAAAGTGAATTTAAACAAAAAGATTAAGTGATAAAAAATTGAGCAAGGCAAGTTTAATACCAATCCAAATGAATTTCAAGTGCCAAGAGTTTATAAATTACCAAATCAACTTGTACTGGTTTTTGTGAGAAAATTAATTTCAATTGAAACAAACCATGGATTAAACACTCACTGTGCATAACCTATTTTAAGGACAATAGGAGTTCTAATTCTAGCAACCCACATACAACAATGTCATGAGAGTTCTAAGTTAAGCAACACCTATGAACTCATCAATAGGATATACAAAGTTGGATTAATCGGGTCTTGAATCAATGAGTTCTAAAACACCCAGCTGCAAATTGATTTGATAACTATAAGAACTCAAAGTAAATTCATGAAGTTCGGCCACTTGAGATTCATTGGAAGGGCATTACCCTTGCCTTGGCTCAAGAAATCTTAGCCGAGCATGTTAAAAAGAAGAAAAATAGAAGTGCAAATCTGATTCAAAGACATTACAATCTGAAATTGAAAGTTTAATGGATTTAGACTTGAAAATCTGATTACAGAAATTGGAATGAATTCAAAGTGTAAATCTCAAAAACTCTAATGCTGAATTCCAAATCCAATGTAAAACTATGAACTCTCAATGAAAAACTCTCCCAAAACTCTCTCTACGAAATCTGAATTTCTTTCCCAAAATGTTCTCTGTTTTCTCTCCCGTGGGTCTCACTCCACTTCTTTCTTCCTTCTCTCTCCTCCTTTTCTCTCTCCTCTAACTGAATGTTCCCCTCATGATGGCTTCTTCTCTCTCCTATATCTTTTCCTGATTTGCCCTCCCTGGATTGCAGGTTACATCACGTGGGGAAGTTGGGGTCACCTGAAATTCGTTGCTGTGAAGAAGCTTATATTCGAATACAGTAAAACCATATTCGAATACGATCCCCTGCTGCAGAAATTTTCAGAATAGTGATTCTGATCTTTTTGCACTGATTTCAACTGAATTTTCTTCTTCTTCTGAAATAGCTTCAATCCTTTGATGTGTTGTGCAGCATGCTTTCTTCTCAACACCCTCAATGTAGCTCAATTTCTTGTTTTTGTGATGGAAATCAACACATATTCCACTTTGGAGATATGGGGATGAAATCTGCACAAAACATAGATTTTATATCTTTTTATGATGTGTGCAAGTGTAATTTGAATATATAAATATGTATCAATTGATGTCCAATCACAGCCCTTCTTCTCAAATTGAATATCAGTCATATTGGCATAAAATTCCTACACAATAGGGACTACAACTACTCCTCTGTACTGTGCCCATTTCTCCAAACCCCTTGCTTCAAAGTTTTGTTTCAACTTGAATTCTTCCATTTGAAAGTGGCTTAAATTCATTCCCCTCTCCACTATTACTGATCTCTTGCCCCAATACTTGCCAAAGTCTCTTTGTGCTCAGGCACTTGAGAACCTAAAATCATCATAAGGTTAATTTTCTTCTTCTCCCTCATTCTCAAGCTCCTCATTCAACTCCTCAATCATTTTCATGATAGTTTCAATGGTAGGTTTTGATTAAGGCTCTGGATGGGTCATTGGAGTATGCTCAGGGGTGGTTTGGGTTTGCTCTGTAGTTGGGTTTGCAATGGGTTGAGGTGCAGGTGATGAAGTGGTGTCAAGTTGGAGTTCAATTGATACAATGGTTTCAGGTAGAGTCTCAGGTTGGCTAGTTGTAGATTGGGTGTTGGCTCTCTTTCTAGTAGGGGTGAATTTCTCTAATTCTCTGTGTTAGGAGCTACTTTCCTTTTCTTTTTTCTTTTTCTCATAAACTTTTTGAGGTGGACCCATTGTCAATTTCCCAAAAATCAGATTGATTTTCTTTGGCACTAACTCACAAACTGTCACTGCCACCCAAATTTTCACCAACACAAAAATTATCAATAAAATAAAACAACCCACAACTTCTTACACCCAATCAACTCTCAATTTCACTAGAATATTTCCAATAGTTCATAGTTCATAAATCCCCCCTAGTTCAATTTTCGGCAGAAAGTAAGTAGAAGCTTGGAACCCTACCTCAATTCGCCATTTTGTGCTGAGTTAAGCTGCCCCAAAGCCCAAATCCTTGATGTCTTCTTAGCTTGATTGAAGTTTGTATTTGCAATTTGATGACCCCTTCCAATCGAAGTGACAATCAGACTCGAAAGCTTCCAAGCTCACCCTCTTTCGTTCGTACCAGTGTTAGGACCAAAAAGGAAATGAACCCCCGAAATTCTTAAGTGCCCTATTTATAAGCTACCAAGATTGCCCGATGGTTCGAACTGACCAATGGTTCAAACACTGGTTCGAACAAACTACCTTCAGACAGGGTGGCGCATGTGCATTGACTATAGAAAGTTAAATGCCGTGACTAGGAAAGACCATTTCCCTTTGCCCTTCATTGATCAAGTTTTAGAGAGGGTAGCAAGACAACCATTTTATTGCTTTCTCGACGGGTATTCTGGTTATAACCAAATTGAGATCGCCCTTGAGAATCAAGAAAAGACAACATTCACATGCCCTTTTGCCTACCGGCGCATGCTTTTTGGTTTGTGTAATGCGCCGACCACATTTCAAAGGTGCATGATGAGTATTTTTAATGATTTTGTGAAAAAGTTTCTTGAGGTATTCATGGATGATTTCACTGTGTATGGGAGTGATTTTGAGGCATGTTTGAGGAATCTAGAAAAAGTGTTAGCAAGGTGTGAAGAGAAAAATCTAGTGTTGAATTGGGAGAAATGTCACTTTATGGTGACCCAAGGTATAGTCCTAGGCCATGTTGGTTCCTCTAGGGGTATTGAAGTAGATAAGGCTAAGGTAGAAATCATCCAAAAACTTTCGACCCCTAGATGTATGAAAGACGTTAGATCATTTCTTGGCCATGTAGGGTTCTATAAGAGGTTCATTGCATCTTTTAGTGCTATAGCCTGACCATTGTGTAACCTTCCAGTACATGATGCACCTTTTGATTGGACCCCTGAGTGTCAAGTTGCATTTGTAAAGTTAAAGGGGTTACTCACCTCAACCCCTATCATTCAGACACCTGATTGGACTTTGCCTTTCGAATTGATGTGTGATGCCAGCGATTGTGCCATAGGTGCAGTCTTGGGCCAAAGGAAAGATAAAAGACCTTATGTACTATACTACACTAGTAAGTCCCTTAGTGACACCCAAAAGAATTACACCACAACTGAGAAGGAGTTATTGGTAGTAGTATATGCACTAGATAAGTTTAGGTCTTATTTGATTGACTCACATGTCATAGTCCACACAGATCATACTGCCCTTAAATACCTCCTCACCAAACAATAATCCAAGCCTAGGTTGATTAGATGGATTTTATTGCTTTAGGAGTTTGATTTAGAGATTAGAGATAAACGCGGGGCAAAAAATGTGGTAGCTGATCATCTTTCTAGACTTCCTCAACAGGACTTGACAGCTTATGACCCTCCCATTAATGAGACCTTTCCAAATGAGGATCTACTTCTTGTGTCTACCATTGAGTCTTCTCAGGTTCCTTGGTATGCTGACATAGCAACCTATTTGGCTTTAGGCATGATACCCTCTCACTGGACTTTACTAAATAGGAAGAAATTCTTTAGGATTGTGAAATTCTTTTTCTGGGATGAGCCTTTATCTTTTCAAGTACTGTCCAGACCAAGTCATTAGGAGGTGTATTTCTGACAGTGAGTTTCAGAGTGTGATGAGATTTTGTCATACCTTAGCATGTGGTGGTCACTTTTCAGCCAAAAATACCGTGGCCAAGATCTTACAACGTGGATTGTACTGGCCTACCATGTTTAAGGATGTTCATGCTTTTTGCTTTACATGTGATAGATGTCAGAGGCTTAGAGGCCTAACCAGGAGGAATATGATGCCTTTGCACCCCATTTATGTTTTGGATATCTTTGATTGTTGGGGAATGAATTTTATTGGGCCATTTTTGAATTCCTTTAGTTATGAATACATTTTGGTGGCTGTGGATTATGTGTCTAAGTGGGTAGAGGCCATTCCCACTAGAACAAATGACCATCGGGTAGTGATCAAGTTTTTAAAGGAAAATGTGTTTTCTCAATTTGGCATGCCAAGGGCAATGATTAGTGACAGAGGGACACATTTTTGCGATAGACCCGTAGGTTTGTTGATGAGAAAATGTAGGGTAGTTCACAAGGTAAGAACAGCCTATCATCCCCAAACTAGTGGTCAAGCTGAATTAGCCAATAGGGAGATAAAAAGGATAATTGAGAAAACTGTGAACCCAACTAGGAAGGATTGGTCTTTGAGGTTAACTGATGCATTATGGGCATATAGAACAGCATATAAGACCATTTTAGGTATGTCTCCCTATAGGTTGGTTTATAGGAAGGCTTGTCACTTACCTGTGGAGATGGAGCACAAGGCATATTGGGCTATAAGAGAATTCAATGAGAACATAGATGAGTCAAGCATTCAAAGAAAATTGCAATTGAATGAATTGGAGGAAATTAGGTATGATGCTTATGAGAATTCAAAGGCCTCCAAGATCACCATGAAGAGATTGCATGATTTGAAAATTTTGCAAAAAGAGTTGCATATAGGCCAGAAAGTCCTTTTATATAACTCTAGGTTACACCTTTTTCCTGGGAATTTGAAGTCAAGATGGGTTAGACCTTACATTATCAAGTCTATGAATGAATTTAGGGCATTTGAAATAGAAAATCCTATGGATGGGCAAGTTATGCAAGTGAATGGCCATCGTTTGAAACTGTATCTTGAAATTTTTGTGGCCGAGGTGGAATCTTGGGAGTTGGAGGACCCCCTCCATTTGAATGATTGAAAATTTTTGAATCAATGAATAAAAGTAGATTAGGAGTAGTTTTCAGGTTTGTATTTCTTTTTCCTTTATTTCATTGAATTATCATTCATGATTTGGGTTTCCTTATTTGTTTTCCTAACAATCTTTGTAAGCTTTGATGAATTTAGCTTCACAGTGTGTTACGATTTTATTTGTGATATCTTTTCCTTGATTTCATGCTTTGTTAAAGGAAACTATTTCCTAAAATATGGTGTCTATTTTCCAAACTCTTGCCGTGCTTCACGGGGCATTTTTAGGCAACTATTGCCGTGCTTCACGGGGCATTTTTAGGCAACTATCGCTGTGCTTCACGGGGAATTTTTAGGCAACTATTGTTTTTCTTCTTGTATATATATCACGTTGAATCAATGAGAAAAAGGCAATCAACCTAAATTTTTCATGGTATCAGAGCCAGGTTTAGGTTGCTTCAGAAACAAAATTCTTTTTCTTAAACCATGGCTAACGAAGCCACACCTCCATTACTGGTAAAGAATGATCCACCACCGGCAAAGATTGATCACAGTTCGCCATTTTACTTAGGGCCACAAGATCGCCCTGGCAACTTCATTACTCCCGTTCGTCTGAAGCTTGACAATTTTGATGAATGGTCTTATGCTATTCATGTCGCTCTTTCCTCCCGGCGTAAATTTGGTTTTCTTAACGGGACCATCACAGAGATCGTCCCCCCTTGTACGAAAGACGATTGGGTCACAATACAATGCATGCTTGTCTCATGGCTCACGAATACCATTGACCCCGAGGTACGTTCTATGCTATCGAATTATGATGATGCCAAACGCTTATGGGATGACTTGCATGAATGATTCTCGATTGTGAATGGTCCGCGTATCCATCAACTTAAGGGAGATATTAATCGTTGTGCGTAAACAAAACTTATGCCTGTTGCCATTTATTTCAGTAAATTGAATGTTTTATGGGATGAACTAGATAAACATGAGCCTTTGATTTCCTGCAAGTGTGGTAAATGTACTTGTCAGGTTGGTAAACAACATCAAAAACGACGTGCTGACGATAGGCTGCACCAATTTTTTCTTAGCTTGTGTTCCAATTATTATGCCCAATTGCGGTCGACTCTTTTGTCGCAAGATCCTCTCCCTACGTTGAATCGGGCCTCCAACAAATCGCTTAAGATGAGCGGGTTCGGGGGATCACTCGCATCACCGAAGAGAAGCCTGATGTCGTTGGTTTTGCTGTGCGTACGGAGAATAGATCCAAACCGCGCCTTGATAAAGCGGATAAGGTGGGCTTGATTTGTTCTCACTGCCACAAATCGGGTCATGATATTGCTACCTGCTTTGATATACATGGTACTCCAGATTGGTACTTGGAGAAATATGGTTCGAATCTTGAGGGCAAAGGCAATTTGAAGAGCAAAACAACCGTTCCGTCAACAAAGAATTCGACAAGTCGTGGTCATAACGGCGTACGTGCTAATACCGCTACACCCGCCATTAATCATTGTGCACCTCTTGCAACGTCGAGCCCTGCTTCTGCTGCGCAACCTCTTCCGGGCTTTACTGCCGAACAATAGGCTGCCTTATCGGCCGCATTTGGTTCTTCTTCTACTTCTTCTAATCGGTTGGATGGTAAGTTGGGAATGGATGATTGGATAATCGATACCGGCTGCTCTCATCATGTTACCAGTGATGAATCTTGTTTATTGAATATTAAAGTGGTTTCTTCATGTCCCGTGGGTTTTCCGGATGGTCAAACAGTGGTTGCTACTAAGGAGAGTGTTGTGAGACTAACGGACACAATAGTCCTCCAACATGTTCTTTTTGTTCCTAAATTACACTGCAATTTAATTTCGGTGTCTCAACTGAATGATGATCTCAATTGTTTTGTCCAATTTAACTCTAATTATGTGCTATACAGGACCAATGTTCGAGGGAGGTGATTGGCACGGGTGAGAGACGGGATGGACTTTACTACCTACGACAAGGATTCAAGGTGCAAGCGGTTTCGGTTGCTAGTTCGAAGTCCTTGGAGCTATGGCATTATCGATTGGGTCATCCTTCCGAGACAGTCATGAGGTTGCTTCCTTTTTTACAAGATTCTAGGGGTCATTTAGCTAAAGGATGTGAAGTTTGTCATCGAGCTAAACATTCTAGAAATAGTTTTCCTTTAAGTGACAATAAAACCACTCGGATTTTTGAGTTAATACATTGTGATTTATGGGGTCCATATGATGAACTTCTTCCTGTGGTGCTCGTTATTTTTTAACTTTGGTGGATGACTATTCTCGTGCTGTGTGGGTTTATTTATTAATTGATAAAAGAGAAGTTTTTCAAATGTTTATGTCCTTTATTGCAATGATTGAATGTCAATTTTCTCAAAAGTTGAAAATTGTACATAGTGACAATTGAACAGAGTTTAACTGCACGAAAGATTATTTTATGGCAAATGGCATTTTATTTCAAACTTCTTGTGTGGGTACCCCTCAACAAAAGGGAAGAGTTGAAAGGAAACATAAACATATTTTGAATGTTGCTCGTGCATTGCGATTTCACGGAAGCTTGCCAATATATTTTTGGGGGGAATGTGTTTTGGCTGCTGCCCACCTCATAAATCGGACTCCGTCTAGTGTTCTTCACAACAAGACTCCTTATAAAATTCTCTTTGGTTGTGCACCTTCTTTCAGTGACTTACGCATTGTTGGTTGTTTAGCTTTTGCCCATAATCAACGAGCTAAAGGTGACAAGTTTGCTAGTCGAAGTCGTAAATGTGTTTTTGTGGGCTATTCATTTGGTAAGAAGGGATGGAGTTTATTTGATCTTGAGAAAAATGAATTCTTTGTGTCGAGGGATGTGAAGTTCTATGAAAATGTCTTTCCTTTTTCGAATGTGGAAGTCCCAAATCTTGCTCCTTTTTCGAATGTCTTTCCTTTTACTGAAGAGTTTATTGATGAGGATGTCCTCATTGCTCCTCAGATGGTCTCGCCCCCACCTAGCAACACGTTTGAGTTGCCACCCTCAACGTCCGAGCCATGTCCAAACGCTCGAGATGTTCCATCTGTGGCACCTTCCTCCACGGATGGCGAGGGGGTTGATGAAGTTCCCGTAGGCTCGGGGGAGGGAAACTTGGGCCGCGGGTTTCGGGAGAAGATCCCATCGATAAAATTACGAGACTTCGTGACACATACGGTTATCAAGAAAAGTCTATCTCTTACTCCACCTGATCTGCAATATCACACTCCCTCAGGTACGCCTTTTCCTATAGCACATTATGTTAGTTGTGACAAATTTACTGTGAAACACCGAAACTTTCTTGCAGCTGTCACTGCAAGAGTTGAGCCACGGTCCTTTAAGGAGGCTGTAAAAGATGTCGGGTGGTGTACTGCTATGCAAAAAGAAATTCGTGCTTTGGAAGATAATGGCACTTGGACTATGGAAAGATTACCCCCTGGTAAGAAAGCTCTAGGCAGTAAATGGGTGTACAAAATTAAATACAACTCCGATGGTAGCATTGAGAGATTAAAGGCCAGATTAGTTGTTTTTGGCAATCATCAAGTTGAAGGAATTGATTATAATGAGACATTTGCCCCAGTGGCAAAAATGGTGATAGTTCGAGCTTTTCTGGCCGTTGCCGCCTCAAAGAATTGGGAGTTGCATCAGATGGATGTTCATAATGCCTTTCTTCATGGCGATTTAGACGAGGAGGTATATATGAAACTTCCTCCAGGCTTTAGGTCTAATGATTCCAATTTGGTTTGTCGTCTGCGTAAGTTGCTGTATGGTTTGAGACAGGCACCTCGATGTTGGTTTGCAAAGCTCGTGACAGCTTTAAAGGGGTATGGTTTTCTTCAATCCTACTCCGATTATTCCTTATTTACTTACACTAAAGGGCCTGTACAAATTAATGTACTAGTGTATGTTGATGATTTGGTAATTTCTGGTAATGATTCCGCTGCGGTGACGTGTTTTAAAGCCTATTTGAGCAAATGTTTTTGTATGAAGGATCTTGGTGCGCTTAAATATTTTCTTGGTATTGAGGTGGCTAGAAACTCTTGAGGCTTGTTCTTATGTCAAAGGAAATATGCTCTGGATATTATTTCAGAGGCTAGATTATTGGGCTCAAAGCCGGTTTCATTCCCAATCGAACAGAATCATCAAGTTGGCGCGTGCCACGAGGCCTTATCTTTCGGATCCTGAGCCCTATAGACAATTGCTTGGGCGTCTTATTTATTTGGCGGTTACCCACCCTGACTTGGCATACTCGGTTCATATCCTGTCGCAATTCATGAACGAACCAAGACAGGAACATTGGAATGCTGCATTACGAGTTGTTCGCTATTTAAAGCAATCTCCGGGTCAAGGTATTTTATTGCGCTCAGACAGTGAGTTGTCTTTGACAAGTTGGTGTGACTCGGATTGGGCAACCTGTCCTCTTACCAGGCGGTCTCTCACTGGTTGGATTGTGTTTTTGGGGCATTCGCCAATTTCATGGAAAACTAAGAAGCAACATACTGTAGCTCGTTCTTCAGCCGAGGCCGAATATCGTTCTATGGCTTCCATTACTTGTGAGCTAAAATGGTTGAAAGGTCTACTTTTGAGTTTAGGAGTTCATCATCCAAAGGCGATTCCTCTTTTCTGTGATAGTCAGTCTGCGTTACATCTAGCGCAGAATCCAGTATTTCATGAACGCACGAAACATATTAAAGTTGACTGTCATTTCGTGCGAGATGCAATCCAAGAAGGCCTTATTGCTCCGTCCTATGTACCGACAACTGTTCAATTGGTAGACATTTTTACCAAGGTTTGGGAAAGAAACAATTTGATTTTCTTCTTAACAAGTTGGGCATTTTAGACTTACATGCTCCAACTTGATGGAGTGTGTTACAACATTATTTGTGATATCTTTTCCTTGATTTCATGCTTTGTTATAGGAAACTATTTCCTAAAATATGGTGTCTATTTTCCAAACTCTTGCCATGCTTCATGAGGCATTTTTAGGCAACTATTGCCGTGCTTCACGGGGCATTTTTAGGCAACTATTGTTTTTCTTCTTGTATATATATCACGTTGAATCAATGAGAAAAAGACAACTAACCTAAATTTTTCACAGTGTCATCCAAGTTGGGGGGAAGCAAGGAAGGAGATTCAATTTAGGTGATATCACTTGTGTGCATCAATTCAGGTATTTTTACAAAGGATTTCATTGCCTAAGGTAACTTCCTTCCCATATTCATGATGATTTGATTGCATATTTCCACATTGGGGACAATGTTTAATTTAAGTTGGGGGGGGGGAAGGCAACCATTTTCATGATTGTGATTGGTGTATTGGATTGATGTTGCATAACATGATTTACCCTGAGCATGAATTTTTGAAAAATTAGAAAAAAATCAGAAAATTTTGTAAATTTTGAAAAATTTGAGTCTTTTTAGTTAAATTCTTTTAGTAAATAGTGATTTTGAGAGCCTTAGTTTTGGTGACAATTCAATTCATATTTAAAAAATTAAAATAAAAAAAACCCACATAAAAATAAGCTCAGTTCCAACTTTGAAGTTTTGATTGCACTTACTCAAAACAAAAATCAAAATCAAAATAAAAAACATAAACATAAACAAAAATTAATTAGGGAAAATTAAAAGATGAAATGACAGACAGCAATTCATTATAAATTTCACTTTCAATTTTAGGCAATGCTTTGTTTGGGTTCAAAAGAGTTTAATTATTCTTCCCTAAAAGCAAGAACACACATGGTTTCCAAACACGTAACACTTCTACCCTAGTTTCTGTGATCTCTGCATAGAAAAACAATTCTATAGCTAGCCTAACTATCTGATTGATCATTCCACTGCCTGCGTGCTTGCTTTCGCTCCATTTCTAATGGCGTTGATGGTATGTTTAGCACTGCATGGATTTATGGTGTTAAAAAATAACTAAATAAATAAAAGAAATTAAGGAAATAAAATTACTTACTTATATATACTTATTTTTCATAATCAACTAAAAAAATTTAATTTGTTATTAATATTAATTAATTTTTTCTTATTTTCTTAATCATATTGAACAAATTACATTATTTTTTTTAATTTCATTTTATTATTCTACACTTTTTCTCAATTTTTCTTTCTCCTCAAACATAAATAATTAGAATATGTGATGGCTGTCTGGTAGAGCCGACATAGTTGTAGGAAAAGTTGAAATTAAAACAAGGCATATATGATACTTTGCTTCAGTTCTAAGGTAATGGCCCCATATGCACAAATGCAGAAACCCTCATGTAGTCCATTAACTTTAGTTGCATTGATTTGGCAAGAAATTGATAAGATTACAATCAAACTTTTTGCTTCCAATAAAGCACTCAAAAGTAGATCCCAAAGCCTGCCTAAATTCGCAAATATATTATATAAAAGTATCTTTGATAAAGGAAATCACTCAGAAAGAAAGATTCATAAGTTAAAAAAAAAAAAAAATTAGCTTGTTCAGAGGAAGGGAAGACAGTTGTGTTTGTTCTCTGACTGCGGTCTCCGTTTTTTCCGGAAATTCGACTAAATTATAATTATAATTATTTTTATGTTTTATCATTAATCACGCTTCAATTCTTGTATTTTAAAATTTATCTCTTTGTATCCTCTGCTGTCTCTCAAATTTATTGATATAATGAATACGTGTTGTTTTATTATTTAAATGGAATTGAATTAAATGTACAAATGGATCAAATGTGAGACAATTAATTTAAAGTAAGTGCTCTACTGAGATTACCGATAAAATACAAAAATAATGATACTATGTTAATTTACAACATGAATTTGTGAATGAAAATAAATAAATAAATAAATTATTAATTTGTGCACTTTTTTATACTTAACAAGGTAAAAGTTAATTTTTTTTACAAATATTTATTCATTTTGCACTTATTTTTCTAACACAATTAAAAAATAAAATAAATTCAACTTTTTTAATTGACTTCACATTCTTACTATCATCTTTTATTTGTTTTTTTTCTATTCATATATTCATCTTAACCATAGTGTTTGTTTGGAGTACTAAATTTTAATAAAAAATAAATAAATTATTTTTTGAAAGGTAAAAATATAAATAAATTGTGAATGTTGAATATTTGGTGTGTTTTTAGAAGTGTAGAAAAATTAAAATAATTGATAAAATTTATCAAAATTAAAGTAAATAAAAAAATAACAGAAATTAAAAATTTTAAACCAAATTTAACACTCGGTCCGAACTCATAGGTAATCTAATCATAATTTACCTAGTAAATTATGATGAGAATCTTAGATCGTTCCTACCGAAAGCAAACCTCCACAAGACCACCTCCCCGAGTTAAATTCTCACCAATTAGATCCAAAAACCCAACGCATCATCACACCCGGAAATTAGAAATTAGGAAGCTCGGGTTCCGAGGTTGTTCAAATTTTCAAATGTTTGATTCTTAGCAACCCCCTTTTCCTTAAAATATTACCGATTTGTAAGCCACGCTGCGAGCCATCCCCCCACCACTCCCCCTACAAATACGACCACACACTTGAACCCGACAAAAGTAAACAACTATTACAATTTCCAAACAAACACATTAGATTTCTCATGGCCAGGTTTCTTGTTGTCTGCATTATACTAGCAGAACTCTCCATCTTTATGGCAAAGACGACTGCCAATAGCTCAGCAGGTTCGGACCATCTGGAGCCAGTCTTGATAGGAGTAGCTGTTCCGAGTCCAGCTCCGTCGCCAGGAGGGGAGAACTCGGCTGGTATAGAGAGTAGTAGGAGAGTGATGAGTCATCATTCATGGGATAAATCTGTGGCCGGTGGAGATGTGATCCTTGGAGGATTTGCCACTGCTCTAATTGCTGCCGTTTTTTGCTACATCAGGATCACTAGAACAAACCAACAATCCAAGAGTACTACTAGTGCCACGTAGTTCCACACCTTTGCATCCCTTCCAATGGGTCTAACTCCAAATTCCAATCCATAAACGTATATGTAGTTTGTAGATCTCCGTCACATTTAGTAGGGAAATGTTTCTTCATCATTTTGTTTTAAGAAAATTCTTCTAGAATTATGTGCTAATGGTACTTTTATAATAATAATGTATCTTAACGAGTTTGTTTATATACGTGTTAATGGCACTAGTCAGAAAACTACATTACTCATATTTTTTTAAAAGAATTTTAATTTTATAGTATTACTCAATTTAAAAGGACAAATAATTAATTTAATTTTTTTGAAACTTCTCTCTCTCTCTCTAATTTGTTGAGAGCAGAATATCCTTTCGTTGGATGGGAGAGGGATATTTGTTTTGGCTTCCCTAGAGTTGATGTATGCCACTGAATAATTCATTTCGTGTACTGGGGCTTTCCTAGTTAACAATCTTTAATAATTTCATTTTGCTCTTCAGGATGACCTAAAAATTCTTGGCATTTCTGAAACCTATTCAAAACATTTGAAAATAGCCTAAACATGTCAAAATCTATCTAGAACCTTGATCGAACTGGCTCAAACTTGGAGCGACAGGCCAAATCAACTCAAAATGGGCATTTTGCCTAGGGAGGCATATAGCATACCCTGTGGTGGTGTTCTCTATCGCGTTATACTGTACTAAGGTTCTTCGCCTAGCAGTGTGGCATAGAACTCTGCCCACAGGGCCATGCACCAAAATTTACATGTGTTTGTAAGTGTTCTTCTTTGCTATTAACTACTAGAAACAGGAGTATTAACGGCCGTTACAAGTGGTTATTAAAAGTCCCAAACTAGTCACTAATACTCTTTTGCAACTATTTCACAGCCGCCAAAGATAGGCCGTAGAAATTTTGTCGCTAATAACTATTAACGGCTACAAACTTTTTGCGACAATTTTAGTGACCACTAAAACACAACAGAGTAAAAAGTGATTGGGACTTTTGGCGACTACCAAGTTACTTTAAGAGGTTTATTCATATACTTTTAGCAACGGGCTCAAGCGGTCACTAAAAATGCTATGGTAGCCACTAAGTCTTGTATTTTTTTCTTAATTTTGTTAATTTTATTTATTCTGTACTTGTATTTAATTGTACTACAACACTTTATAATATTAAGGGTGCGTTTGGTGCACTAAATTTTGGTAAAAATCTCTAAAGAGCTCTGAAAATCTCTATACATTTTTACATATTTTTACCTTCTTAGAGTTCAAAAAAAGTTCAATACCTTTCAAAAAAAATTAAAAACTAGAATTTGGTTAATTAAATAGTAAAAATTTTTTCGCAATTCTCACCATGGACTCCCAAGCTACCGAATAATACCCACTTTGACTATTTTTGTGAAATCGTAAAAACCGTTCCAATGGACTGTAGAAGCCGTTCTAATGGATTCGCGCGGTCAACTTTCGTCCAAACGTTTTCTACAATCCGTTTGAATGGATTGTAGTGCAAAGAAGTCATAACAGCCCAAAATTTGAATCCGTCCAAATAGAAATTCAATTCGTCGAAACAGGAATCTTACTATTCATTTTCAAAATACGCAGTTTGAGGTGTGTACACCAAACACAAAAAATTTTCCCAAACCACATTTTTTTCTCATTTTATCTCACTTTTCATCACTCCAAACACACCCTAAATCAACATGCCAAAATAATAAACTGACCACAAAAAGGTTGATGTATATATTAACAAAATTATAAATATTTAATATAAAATCATATTACAATATTCTTAAAAAAAAAACAAAAAGTAAACTTAAAAAAAAAAAAAAAAGAAACTAAAACTGGAGTAGTAGGGTGAACTTTGATATTGAGGAATCAAATATCAAACTTAAAAAAAATATTAAAAAAATATTATTGGCCACAACAAGTTTATCAATATAAATAAAAAAATTAACTACAAACAAAATGCAACCAAACTGTCAAATGGCATCAATTTCATTAATAGAGTATCACATAAAATTGCTAACTGACGGTAATCCCCTTCAAACTTTTGGTTCACTGATTGTAGATACAAAAAGGTTCAACTCAAAAACACTAGAAATTCCAATAAAATCATCCAAATTAAAAAAATACAACACATTACGACTAAGCAAAATTCAGCATGCATTCAATTGTACGCCACCACCTTGAATTCACAAAATAAATCATAAAACTCATAAAGAAAGGAAAGAGAAAAATACAATTCAACCATACCCCACCAATCGCAAATCACTATAATATGCATCATAAATAGATAGGAGACAGAGACAAACAGAGACCTTAAGGACGAGCTCATTTTCGCCGAGCTGAATGGTGTACTTCATTCTAAATTAGCAGTCCTTTGAAATGTCTGAACAAGTGCATGTACAAGTATACAAATAGAGATTGAATTAGAGTTAAGATAAAATTAGAGAGGAGGGCGGGGACAATTGAAACTTGCCATTCTAGAGTTTGCTGAGATCATTGGCTTTTGTCCCCAGTTGTCGCTGGAGCTCTGGCAGAGTGGAAGATCTCTCCTCTTGCTACCCCTCATATCTGTTTACATAATTATAAGATAAATTAATTGCACACGATAATTAAAACTTTAAATTTTAAAAATATTGACATATTTACAATTAATGTTGGTGCTTAACATTATACATACAGGATGAGGAATCTTTGATGTTTTCGTTCTGTGCTTAGTGCTCTACAATAACCCAAAGAAACTGGCCCTTGATGAAAAATCTTAGTAGGAGTGTGATACTAATGGGGAAGAGAGAGATTGGGGGAGCTGAAGTAGAGAGAGAGAGAGAGTACACCATGAGGAAAATAATGAAAGGATCTTTCTTTCGATTTTATCACTCGAAACTTGATCCCACAACAGGCAATTGGACTGAAGAAAAACATCCCTGCAAGAAGCAAAACACACATAATTTTCCAAATAATACATTACACTTAGGGAAGGCCTTCCAACTTGCATGTTGAATGCATCGCTGAATTTCATGACCACAATTCTTGCCCAAAAAAGATCCTGGGGAATACATTGCTCGACTTATTTCTAGTTCCACGAAAACTGTATAACTGGGGAAACCGAAACTTAGCATTTTAAAAAAATAAATTTCGTAATTAAGAATAAGATATCAAAAGGACCAGGCAAGCAGCAGCATTATATATATCAGATAAAGTAGAAACATATTTCATAGTACATTATCAGCAAATTTTGTCTACTAAACTGCTCCGAAGAGGTTTCTATTCATGGTTTTAAAAAACGATAACGGGCGTCGTAACGGTAATGATAGCGGTAACGCGGAAACGGCATGTAACGGATGTTGCGTAACGGAAACAGAAATCGGAAGCGTGAATTTTTTTCATATTCACAATTTACTCAAATTAAGTAATTTTTGATGTTTTAACAATTAAAATATATAAATATAAGTAAAATGTTACTTCATACATGTAATACTCCTTTTAATAATTTTTAATAATTATATAAATTACAAAATATAATTTAATACAAAATTTTAATTATTATATTTAATTATAATTAAAAATAATATAATATACTTAACTGAAATATAATATATTATATTTATATATTAATATTATATATTAAAAACATTATATTTACAACTCAGACGCAAGTGCCAGCAATTAATGCACACTACTACCAAGAAACCCATTCACCTACCGCCTTAATTAATAGCACTCCCATTCTTGCACCACTTTCTACCGTTTAGACTCTTCTTCTCCAAACTCTTCTTTCTGTTTTTGCTTGGCTTTTTAATTTTTTTCTTCGATTTTTCCGTTCAAAATTTGTAATAATAATCTACAGAACGAGGAAGAGAAAATCTGAAGAAGAAAGAACAAGATCCAATACTGAAAGCTGCAGCCAGAAAACGATGAATGAGGGAAGTTGTTTGCTTAATCTCAATATGGAACTATTTCTTTCACGATTTTTGATTTTTAAATCAGATGTTTCTTCTTCATTCTAGCTTTGGTTTAGAGTTTTGTTGAAAAATGAGGGCTTTATTTTCATATTTTGGTTCAAAGATTTGTTGAAAAATTAAGATTTTTTTTCGTGTATCTGTTGAAACAAACATGTTCTTTCTGTTTTTGTGATATTCTTCAATTTATATCGCCATTTTTACCTTTAATAGAGTTATAATGCTGCGTAACACCTCTGTAACGGCCGTTATGCCGCCGTAATGGACCGTTATGGTATGATTACCGCTTCACACCGTGTAATGTGGATGTAATGGTTTCGGCACTTGCCGATTCTGTTACGTAACGGGCGATACCGTTACGTAATGCCAAGTTTTAATACCATGTTTCTATTGCAAGTTAAGAGTGGGGCATTTGCCAAATGCATTAAACATTAGAAGGCAATCCTCTTATTTATGCAGCAGATTTTTTTCTTGATCTAGTTTCATGGTTTCAAAAGATGTCTTTTCTGCGTTTTAGTAAGTATTTCAAGTCGAAATTACCCAAAAGGCTCCAGGTTAAAGTCGTCGTTCAAAATTGTGACTGAAGTCATCATTCGAAGCAAACAACCATGATGGAGCATTACATCAAACATAAGCCATGCAATGCAACAATGAAATTTGGGCTCACTAGATGATAATATATACACACACTCTCTATACATGTAAGCAACAAAAAGGGGAATTATCTCTCTATACCAAGAAGCAACAAAATTGCTTAAGAACAATTCGAGAATCACAAAACATTACCATCTAGATAATTAACATTTAGCTCTTTTACAACTTTACCTTGTTGTGGTTTTTTGCCTATCCAAATTCCTTTCATCCTCAAATTGCAAAAAAAACCCAAAATATCAAGCTTCACCCCTAGCATAATCAAGTTCAACCCAAAAAAAAAAAAAAAAATGGGAAAACCAACACAGTAATAACTAATTTAACCCAACTAAGCTTTGATAGTCTTCCAATGTATACTTTCTGGGTCCAATGAAAATGGAATTCATAGGTATAGAAAGAATGCCTATCAAATAGATTTTTTTTTTCTTTCGACCATATTTTGATTGATGCATACAATTCAAAAAATAAATTGTGAAAAAGAATCAATGTACAGATTACCCTTTTCAGTTAGAAAATTTACAAAGAAAAAAAATTCAAAATGTAATAATGAGGTGAGGACCTTCAAATGGAAAAAAATTAATTCACAGGAAAGGGTGATTACAAAATGGAAAAAAAAATAATTCACAAAAAAAGGCAATTGCAAAAAGAAAAAAAATTAATTCACATAAAAAATCGACGAACGTCACCTACCTTAGATCTAGTGTGTTTCACGACTTCTTAGGCAAAAAACGACGCTTCAATGTTAGGGTTTTGGTGGCGAAAATTGTGAGAGGGCAGATGGTGCTTTGCTGAGCAATGTACATAAAACTAGAACCAAAAGGCACTTGAGTGAGAGGAAAGAGAGGGAGTTTAGAGCAAAGAAATCCAAAGGGAGACTGATTGAGAAAGAGGGATGGAGAGAGAGAGGTAACGTGGGGAATAAGAGAGGGAGAATGAAAAAGTTGAAAAGGCATTTGCGGGGTTAATTTAGGTTTTAGCGACTATTGCTTTAGGCAGTTGCTAATACCTTTTCAGTGACCCAACTATATGATCACACAAGTTTTGTATACACTAATGTCTACTTTTCTACTAGCGGTTCTAATACAAAAAACCTCATCAAGTGTCACAAGGATAATAGCATGCCCCTATAACAGGTGCAAAACTTTGGCAGCATGCGCGAGTTAGCAAATCTGCCTGCAACTGTTTAACGAACTTTCGAATTAGTATAGGCTAGGCCTATAAATAGGGGGCACCCTTAATTCATTTTGCACGTTCCTTCCCCACAAACTAGAGCATTTGAGGCGAGGCTATGGTGGCAAAGTTTCTCTCTCTGAAAAAAGCCCGCGTCAGTAAAAGTTTTTCCTTTTAAAAGATTTTTATTTTATTTTATTTTTTTGCATGATTAAAATAGTAAAATTCCTTTTATGTAAAAACGAGCCCTTTGTCAATAAAAGGTATTTGGATTATAAATCAAGTTCGGGTTAAGCCTGATGAGTGATATTGACTAAATTTAGCCGAGATAATCTAGCAAAACCTCTGATATCACATATTAGTCACTCACATTATACGACCATGTTATGTTATGCCATAACATCATTCATGCCATATTATATCATACCATGGCCCCGTTTGGCATCCCTAACAAACACAATAAATCACTATAAATCTCTAACAACCCCTATACCTCTAATTTTCCTGCTATTACTAATTTCAAAAAGTTTCAATATTTCACTAAAAAAACAAAAAATCTAGAAGTAGATTAATTGAATGTGTAAAATTTTTTACAATTATATTCTTCGTGTCGAAAGCTTTCAAACGAGTACCATTTTCACTATTTTATGTGAATTTTTTTAATCTGTGGGAACGAATTTGAAAAATTGTTCCCACGGTTTACATCTATTCAGAAAAAAGGCACCAAAATTAACCTCAAACCACATTTTATCTCAATTTATCTTATTTTTTCTTATTCCAAATGGGGCCTATATCAATCCAACCATATATGTTCAAATGCTAAAACATGCTATATTATATCATATACCATGCTCAAACATCATTTAACATGCTAGAATAATATAAAGCATGCAAACACACCCACTTGGGTTAATACAATCTTAGAAGTCAAACACTTACCAACTCAGGGCATTCACTTGAGGTTCCACGCTAAATATGCTATTGATTTTGGTGATGAGACTTTTCCTTGCTTCAGGTGTTACTAGATAGCAAACTTGATACTTCTTCACCTATAGTAAAAAAAATATATCGTGAATTTTTTTATTCCTGGGAGGAAATGATATATGACTTTAGGCGAGGAAATGGCTTCCTTGCTCCCCCATTCTCTTTATTTCTCTCTCTCTCCCCCCTCTGTTGGGGTTCCCATATCAGTTGTGGAAGAGGCTAGTGGTTAATATAAAAGTGTGAGGAAAAGTCTTACCATACGAGCTAGCTATTAGGGATGAGAAAGGCCCAAGACCACCGAGTAACTGGTATCAGAGCTTAAGTGTACCATCAATCCCAGTCTATCGGGAGGAATGGGTTACCTGGGTGTACCCTCAATCTCAATCCATCAGGAGGAATGAGCTATTCCTTCTTCCAACCCAAAGCCCGATGTGTGAAGAGATAGATTGTTGGAGTTCCAACATTGGTTATGGAAGGGGCCTAAGACCCGATATGTGAAGAGGGAGATTGTTAGGGTTTTCACACCGGTTATGGAAGGGACTGGTGGTTAGTATATAAGTGTGAGAGAAAGTCTCACTTTACGAGTTAGCTTTTGAGAATGAGATAGGCCTAAGACCACCTAAAACCCTCCCCAGATCTGCTTCCCCCACTAAACATGTTTTTTATTTTTTTAATTATTGATTTGTATTGCAAAATTAACTTAAATTAAAATATTATTAAAATAAATTTTCTACTTATTTTATAAAAATAACTTAAACTAAGAAATTACTTTATTTAGTAATATATTTTAATTTATCAAAATAACTCAAATGCTGCCAATTTGCCTTCTCTATCTTTCTTTCCCATCCTCCCTAAATCTTCTCTCCCCTGTGTCCTTGTGGTTGGCATTGGCTCGCCGCTACTGGCTATTGTCGCTGCTTGCCTCGCCTCTAGTAACCCTCGTCATTGTTCACCCTCGCTACCCTGCAGCAAGTATAGTTTTTCTGGCTTTAGTTAGGGCTTTCTGCTAGTTAAGGTTTTCAGATTGTATATTTTTAGATTTTAACAACCAAACAGAGACTCCAGCAAACCAAACAAGTCCACTAGTGCTACTGAATCGAGAACACAATGTCAACTTGCTTTAGGGGTGAGTTCAAATCCCTAAAAAACCAACAGCCAACTTAGGCACAAAATAGCATCTATAGGACAAAACTGCCCCAAAGGGCATAAATGAGTCTTTTTGACCTCAAAACATACTCCAACCACTTGTGATGGTTAGTGCATTGACGGGCTCATGAGAGCTTCCCGAAAACATATTATCAGCCCCGTAACTCTTCTCGAATCAAAAGTTATGGCCATTTGAATATTTACCAACAAAAACACCAAAACAACCCATCAATTCATACCAAAACACCAATCCAATAGCAAATCAAATTTGAAAATTAGCATTAATTCATTCGGTATCAATTTATATTTCTATAAGGAATGTGCCTTTGTTCATCAGGTTTTAAAGTACTAGTATTTCTTACACTACTAGAATAGAGGGATTTAGAATCCCATAATTCAAGTGACTACCAAGGCAAACACTAAAACATATTTTAGCCACTGTTTTTTAGCAGTCACTGACTAAAAATGGCAGATGCTATAAGGAAAAGAAAACATTAATTAAAAAATGAAAATTTCCCAATCTTCCCTAATAGCCTAACTTAGCATTTTTTAGCCAATTTTTGAAGAGAAAAGAAGAGCACAAGAAGACCATTTCTTTTAAGACCACATGCATATAATCAATTTAGAAAGACAAGTATCACAGTCAAAGTGGGACCCTAATTGAATTCAATTCGTCCACCTCATCCACTAGATAGGTTCGCGAACCCACGTAGGGCCTTGGCATAGATCATCTTATCAAGAAGACAAAACAACCAATGAAAGTAACTATGGACCCTAAACAAGGACGGCCACTCGATTGTGCGAGTCAACTAAGTTATCGAGCAAATGTGATATTATTGTCAGACACTTCTTACCACATAATCAGCACTGCTACGATGACATCAGTGAGAGAGATAAGGAAAAGGCATTTGCACACCTTATGGTATTAATTTTTTTGTGATAATATATTTGGTCATTTCTAAATTTTATATATAATAATTTAAAATTTAACATCTTATATATCTTATATTTACAGTCATGCATTAACATTGACATGAGTCCCGAGAGTGTGGGATGAAAGAGGGTGGAGGACACTTTCAAGGCCCGACTAAGTGGCTTATAGCACAAGTGGCATATGTAGTTTAAAAACAAGATAGAGAAGGGACTCACTATGGAGGAGGCGAGATAGCATTGCCCATCTGATATATTGCAAGTGGATGGGAGTGGCACATCAACGACAAATAGACAGATAGTAGTTACTAGGTTAATATTTATTAAAAAATATAGTCTAATTGTGGCTTTAACAATGAACATGTTTTTTTTTTTTTTTTTAAGGAGAAGTGTTTGAAAAATGTGCAGAATCGGTCTCATCAGACTGTTACACACTCGATGGATTCACGTGCATTTGTTCTTGCTCGTCATAGCATGGTAATTATTAGTTTACGTGCTTCATTTATATCATTAGTCTTGTACTTATACATTACTTTTCATAGGTGGATCCTGAAAGTGATAAGCTAATTAGCTTCTTTAGATTGTGGAAATATACGCATACAACAAAAAATAACCAATGGTATTACCCAAAGGTGAGAGAGTTACATGTGAGTTATTGTAATTTTTATTTGACATTGAAATTTTTGAGTTTTAATTTAGCAATACTTTCACATTAGTAATAATAAATTTTAGGATGAGATGCAAAGATTGATGAGTGAGTGTACCCCTGACGGTCATGTCGCATTGAGTGAGAATGAAGTAGGGAAGCAAGTCTTAGGGAGGAAGTCTGGTTATGTACGCGGGATGGGCTATGGGCCAAAGCCCCTTTCAGTGCGTAATCTTCACTGCTCGGGTTGTGCTATTTCGAGATCTCGTGAGGCGCAACATCAAGATAAACTTCAAAGTTTCATGAAAAAATGGAACAAATAGAGACTGAGCGAAATGTCCTTTCCAATAAGGTCGATAATTTGATACAAATGTTTGAGGAGTTCTGCTATGTCAGGACCACTTTTACTCAGAGTGCACCTTCACCTCCCTAATGTTAGACATTAACAGTTAATTTTGAACTTGGATTTAACTTTGTTTATTTTATTTGTATGCAATCTTAATGTTTTTGTTTTGTTTCTTGAATTTTGATGTTTGTTGTTGGATTATTGGGTTAACTTTTAAAATATGATAATTTGTATGTTCGGTTTTAATGTTGTAGCATGTATAATATGCTTGATATATGTTGTAACAGGTTTATTCAATGTTTGGTTTATTGCTGTAACAAGTTTTACTATAAGAGCTTTATTTTTGTTGGATTATTATTGTAACAAGTTTTTCGGAAAATTAAATATTAAGAAAATTATTTTTTTTAACCAATACTTTTAGCGAGAAACATATTTCCTCACTAAAATTGTCCTTATTGTACTTGGCCAAGCATAGACAATGACTAAATTTTCTCATCAAAACTCACTATAGGCAAGGAAAGGACAATTTCCTTGCTAAAACTACGAATTGGCGACAAAATTTGTTCCTCGCTAAAGGTCACTATAGGTAAGGAAACTATAATTTCCTCGCTAAAAGATATAGGCATAGGCGACCTAAGTTTTCCCTTGCTAAAAGTCACTATAGGCAACAAAATAGTTTCCTCACTAAAAGTTACTATAGGTGAGAAAATCAGAATTTCCTCGCTAAAAGATATAGGCATAGGCGACATTTTTCCTCGCTAAAAGTCACTATAGGCGAAGAAATCAAAATTTCCTAGCTAAAAGATATAGGTATAGGCAACATAAGTTTTTTTGTGCTAAAAAGTCACTATAGGTGACAAAATGATTTTTCTGCGTAAAAGTTACTGTAGGAGAAGAAATTAGAATTTCCTCGCTAAAAAGTATAAGCGACCATGCATGAGCGAGGAAATATGCAAAAAATATTTTTCCTCGGCTATAGTTTTTAGCGAGAAAAATTAAAACTTTAATGAGGAAAATGTTCCTCGCTTGTACCCATATTTCCTGTAGTGTTCTTATGCCCTCGCCCTCCCCTTTGCCTCCCTATAGCAGGTACACCATTTCTTTTGATTCCACGCTGTATATTTCCCTATCTCGATTCTTATTAGGGCTTTCCATTTGCTTGGACTTGATTGGTGTTTATAGTATCTGAAAAGCCCTTCAGGGTGTTATGGAGAAGATATGAGACAAATGTGACTACCCACATATGGGCTTGAGGGTGAGAATTGTTGAGTTCGCAATCCCATGTTGGGAAAGTCCAACTTGACTTTCTAAAATTCATTTATGGTGTTTACCAACCAAATGGTTTACAACCATCCATTTTTTGGATGTCCAACTCATCATCCAAGATTGGGTTGGCTACTTTGGTTTAGTTCTCAAGTGTAAAAGGGGGAGTCTAGAGAATGGGAAGGCATGTAGAGAGAAAATAAGAAGTACAAAGAAAAAAATAAAGAAAAGATTAAAGCGTAGAGAGGTGAGAGAGAAATTAGGTGTTTGTCTTTGTAGTGTGAGATATATTTCGGGCACTTTTTGCCTTAATTTTGGTACCGAAATATTTTGTGTCCTTTCTCACATTTTTTATTATCCTTTTGTCGTAGTAAAATACTTTTCCTGTCTTCGCCTGTGGACGTAGGCACTACAGCGACCCACGTAATTCGTTGTGTCCTTGTGTGTTGCAATTATTTTTATTTCTTGCCCACAATTATTTTTCCTACTTCATTACCATATTAATCTCAATTTGTCACAACACGTTTCCAGTTCTTTTGTCTTTCTTATGTGTATTTATTATTTTTATATATAATCCAATCAATTTAATGTGTGACCTCATATTCCTATCTCAATGAAAATAAATTTTCTTATATTTTTATTGGATTTTATTCTCATCTGAATAATAGATTCTTAAGAGTTTTAGTATATACCTTTAATTTCCAAGTTGATATGTTAAAAATTTTTTAACAAGAGAATAAGGATGAGAATGAAAGAAAAAATGATAAGAAAGAAAAAAAAGATCAAAATAATGAATAACATATATATGTATATATATATATATATTCAAATAGTGAAATATAAATTTTATTATATGGGAAGAAGAAGTAAAGAAGAAGAAGATAAGAAAGAAGTAAAGAAGAAGAAGATAAGAAAGAAAAAGAAAATCAATGAATAATAGATGTGTATATATATATGGATAAGGAGAAAAGAAGATGAATAATAAATATATACATAGAAATTTAAATTATAACAAAATATATTTACAAGCATATTACACTGAAAATATGATATCAAAATATGTGAATAAATAAAGATAAAACGAAATATCATTTTTTCAAGGAAAGAATGAAAATGTATTATGAAATTGTGTTTTCATTATCGGTATTTTAACAAATATTTTTAGTTGGATAATAGTTGCTATATTTTTTATTAAAACAGCGGCAACACAAAAAAAAATCCTTTTTTTTCTATTAATTGTAATTGTATGAATTTTTGTGCTTTTTTTTTTCCTCTGCACTTGGTGGCAACCCTTGATGTCTTTTTAATAAAAATTTATTTATTTATAAAAAAAAAAAAGTTTTTTTTTTCTTTTTGACATTGAGATCATAACGGAAACAACTCCAGTTATCCAGAAAAATGGCTCAACTAGGCTTTGATGAACTGGCTTGGGATACTCTTATAAAGAATTACGGACCTGGTTTCAAGCTTCTGACTTTAATGGACTAATATTATTAGTGAAAGCATTAGGCTAGATAAACCGCAACCAATGTGCTCACAAACAATAGGATGCAATCACCTATGAGCATGGTTTTAAAAATGGTAACAGATGTCATAACGGTAACAGGTGTCGTAGTATTAACTGTAAGGATAACGCCAAAACGGAATGTAACTGATGTCGCGTAACGAAAATGAAAATCAAAAACGTATTTTATTTTTTCAAATTCACAATTTACCTAAATTGGACAATTTTTGAAGTTTTAAAAATATATAAATATTAATTATTTAATGATTTTATATTAATCAATAATGTCATATATATATATATATATATATCAGTTTATTTTATGTAAGCGGTGTCTTAAAAAAGTGCAATAAATAACACAATAATAAATATTCAATTATTAAAGTAAAATAACATATCAATTTAGAATACAACAATTCACTGGTTAATAAATAAATAGTCATATAAATGAAAAAATAATCATAGTATATTCTCATAGAAACTTTAAAAAAATAAAGTCGAAATAACATATTATTGTTAATTTGTTGTGGTATAACTGCTTTTCTTAATTAATAGTTTTTAATATAACAAATATAAATTATATAATATATTACTATAATGATATTATTACTTATATTAAATTAAAGTTAATATAACTTTTAGTATAACTAATATTTTGTTAATATGTTATGTTATAATAAGTATGCTAAATTAATAATTTTTAATATAAAATGATTAATTTTTATATTATTTAATATAGTTAATATAAATTTAAAATATATTAATATAATAATATTATTAATTATGTTAAGCTAAATTTATTATAATTTAATTTAATATAATTTTTAGTATACTTAATATTTTTGTTCATATGTTATAATATAATAATGATGCTTAATTAATAGCTTTTAATATAAGTAATATAAATTACATAATATCTTAATATAAAAACTTTTTTATAATATTTAATTATAATTAACAATTCTAATGTATTTGTACTAAAATATAATATATTATACTTACTAAAATGTTATATATTATATCTATACTATGATACTAAAACCATGTATTTCTCTCTCCTTCCCTTCTTCATTTTCATCCTACGTGGCATAATTCATTGAACTCCATTCTACTTTTCAAATTCTTACAAAATTTTAAATTATTTTTGAAACACAATGGCAATAATAAAAGCTGGCATTAAAAAAAATCAAAAAATAAAAAGGAATTTGGAAAGTCATTCTTTTTTTTTTTTTAATTTCCCTCTCTATCTCACACAAACTGATCAACTATTATTTTTGAAACACAATGGCAATAATAAAAGTTGGCATTAAAAAGAGTCAAAAAATAAAAGAAAAATTGGAAAGTTACTCTTTTTTTTTTTTTCAATTTCCTTCTCTATCTCACATAAACGGATCAACTCCAACCATCACCCTCTATCTGAAAGTCTGTTCATTTTTCTCTTCTCCGTAAGCTCCACGATTCATTGACACTTCGTCGTCACTGTACTTTGCTACCTCTTTGCTTTTTTCACTGATCAAACTTAGCAAAGCTCACGACTTCAGATATATTCTACTATTTCGCTAATGGGAAAGGGTTGAAAATAGGATGCGGAGCTAAATATATATATATATATATATATAAACCTATATGCATTGTATATGGTCTGGGTCGAAGGGTTAATTTGATTTTTATTCTGTTCGTGACGTACTTTTAATTTGAATGTGTTGTCGTGTGATTTTCTTTGTTTAAGGGTATGCTGCTGAGATCCCGATTATTTTTTTCTTAGGGTTGAGCTGTTGTTTTGTAGATTACTTTGATTTTATCTATATCTTGATCAGGTTCGCTTTATTTTTTTGTTCTCTATTTGTTATTATTTTTCTTGGTTAGATGCTAGGACAACTCAATTTTTTTATTTCTGGAGTTGGATTTTCTAGATAAATTATAAATTTACAAAGAATCTGTTTATATTTTAAAAAATAACTGTAATGTTTTTTTGAAAAGTGATGCAACATTTCCAGTAAGACCGATGTGGGTGTATGGATCAATATGGTATGCCTCATAATGGGCAACCGAGGAAGGAAAATATAAAGCGGATTATCGCTAGCAACCATTCATCGGTAGGTACCAGAATTTCAAACTCGGTGGTCGCAAAGCCAGTGGCTTCGCCTCTTGCCGCCCTCCTTCAGGATCACAACCGGGCTTAAGCAGCCTAAGCCACCAGCAGTACGCGGCCATGGAATGGGTCCGAAGCAACTACAAGGTCTATAACTATCGCTAGGACCCAAAGAAAGACCACACCCTCACACCTGAGTGTTAGGGTTCTCGTGCGAAGTCATGCTTTTGGGCTTAGTTTGACAACAATTTAAAAAAATGATTTTATTTTGCTTATTTTTAGTTTTATATGATTTTTTTTATCAAATTATAATTTTTTAATAATTCTTAGACATGTTATTCACAATTTAAAAATAATTGTAAAAAAATTACTTAAAATAGTAAAATTCATGTATTTTTATCCGTACATGAATTTTCTTATTTTTAAGGATTTTTTATTTTTTTATAAAGGTGAGTAACATGTCTGGAAATATGAAAGATAAAAATGAAATTAAATTTTGATTAAAAAAAATTGCATAAAGCTAAGAAAAAAAATCTCCCTTAAAAAATGGACATTCATAAATTGACAATAGCAAATGCTCATTTGATTGGTTCCTCCATTTGATTATCAAGTCTTACAAATCAGGTTACTTCTCAGTGCCTCCTCTTTTGGCATTTGAAGTTACAGAACATTTTATTTCTTTCATGAGTTTATTATCTTTTCATCTCATGTGATGGATATTCTTTAGTTTCAAAGGGCTTACTTTTTTTTTTTTTTTTTTGTCATTATCATCATGGCGTGCATACTTATTTTATCATTATTACAGAGAAGTGTTCAATCGAAGTTACATGTAAATGTTATGCTGTGAATAAAAAATATTTTTTTTGCTATAGTAGAATTTAAAATATTTATATTTTAATTGTACATGTATGTTTTCAATTTAATTAGCAAATGTTAATCATTTAGGTATATATCATGCATGTACAATTTTTTTTCTTTTGTTCAAATCTTATATTCGTAAAATATGTACTCTAATTGAAAAATATTTTTAAGTATATTTTCTAAATAGGGTTTGTAATTTTTTGTAATGCAGAAATACGTGTCCTCCTATTAATCTGTGACATAGTGATCATTTAGCCAGACATGATGCTTAGATGATTTCAATAACCGAGTTCATAGAGAGGGTTTCCTAGTTGAAAAGTTTGTTAACTGAAAAATTTATCAATGTCAACTTCTTCGTAAAAGTGGAAAAAAGACAACTCAATAATATATGATGAAAAAAATTATTGATCTTCTACCTCTAAGTTGGAATCAAGCAAAAGAAACAATAATAGAGAAATATAATGTGAAAAAATCTGCTGAGTTACTTGATGCTTTAATGGAAGAAAAGCGTGAGATTGATCTTTTGTGGATAGAATTTGAACAGGAGAAAATGAATTCTAACTCAGCCATGCAAGAACACATTCTTAAAAAAGATCGATTGTTTCATGATCTTAGAAAGAAAGTTTTTAAACCACATCTTGCAATTTTAATTCACGTCATAGTTAGTAATCTCCCACCTTCATAGCCTATCGCAAAAAATTACAAGAAACTCAAAAAAAACTTCTCAGACATGAGAGCATTGGGAGAATTTTTAGAGGAAATAGAAACTGATATGCTCTAAAGCCTTGGATGAAGTGAAACAAAATTTGAAAACGACAAATGGCAAGAAGCATAAATGAGTCACACACTCATTTGAAGGTAAAAGAATCATTTTCTTTTTTATTTATATATGTTTACCTAATTTGGGTCTTATATAATAATTTAAAATCTTTATAGTTTTATAAATGTTGTTTTGTAGGTTGAAATATGATGGATTAGAAGTATAAAGTTTCGTTTTGAATAGGTAATATTATACAAATTTTTATTTATTTTCAATAATTTTTTAAGAAAATATTATATATATTAAGAGATAATTTTAAATATTTTTTGTTTAATAGGTGATTTTGTTTATCATGCTAGAGCTGGATAAGATTAAGAGAATGGAGTTATATGTTATGTTTTTTTGCAATTATACTTTTGGATTACTATTTTGATAATTGGATAACTATATTTAGTTTTTTTTTTTTTTTTTTTTGTCTATCTATTTTGACATGTGGATGTATAACTATATTAGTATTTCTTAATATAAATGCCTATTTTGATTATTTTGAAAATATTTTTTAATGTTAATAATTTTAAAAAAATTTATTATGTCCGAGCATTGCACGGATTGCTGCTAGTACTTATATATTAAAATGTAATAAATTGGAAACTCAAAATATCGGATTGAGGGGGTCTGAAGTTGCTTTTAAACTTTAGGAACCTAAAGTTAAATCTCAGCCATTCAATTAATATAAGTTTGATCTGACCCTTCAATTTCAAAATTCATTTTTAACTTTTAAAGAGGGGTAAAATAGTCAATTGAAAAAATATTAAATGATGAATTGAAAGGAAGAAAGAGAAAATTTTAAATGATGAAAGAAAAAAGAGAAAAAAGAAAAACTAAACATAAATAAAAATAATAATTAAACATAAATAAAGATATAGTAAAATTTTAATTATTTTTATTTTTTAAAAATAATTAAAAATATATTAAAGATAAATAAAAATATAGTAATTTTTTAATTATTTTATTTTTAAAGATATATTTAAATTTATATACATTAATTTAAAATTTTAATTATTTATTTTTCTTTAGTTGTTATATTTTTATTTATTTGTAGCCGTTATCTTTATTTTTATTTAGTTGTTCAATTGTAAATCTTAATCTAACAAAAGATTTATTATATCTCTATTTATCTTTAATATAAATTAACATATTTTTAAAAAGTAAAAATAATTAAAATTTATTATATTTTATTTATCTTTAGTTGTTTTCTTTATTTGTCTTTATTTGCCATATTATATTACAAATCTAAAGTAAATAATGATATAATTCAATTGTAAATTTTAGTCTAACAAAAAAATTATTATATTTTTATTTATCTTTAATATAAATTTACATATTTTTAAAAATTAAAAATAATTAAAATTTATTATTTTTATTTATCTTTTATTGTTATCTTTATTTGTTTTTACTTATCATATTTTTACTGTTACAAATTCAAAATAAATAAGTCTATAGCAACTAAAGACAAATAAAGATAACAACTAAAAATAAATAAAAGTAATAAATTTTAATTATTTTTACTTTTTAAAAATATGTTAATTTATATTAAAGATAAATTGAGATATAATAAATTTTTTGTCAGACTAAGATTTACAACTGAACAACTAAATAAAGAAAACAACTAAAGATAAATAAATAATTAAAATTTTAAATTAATATACCTAAATTTCAATATACCTTTAAAAATAAAATAATTAAAAAATTACTATATTTTTATTTATCTTTAATATAAATTTAATTATTTTTAAAAAATAAAAATAATTAAAATTTTACAATATCTTTATTTATATTTAATTATTCTCTTTATTTATGTTTAGTTTTTCTTTTTTCTCTCTTTTCTCTTTCAGCATTTAAAATTTTCTTTTTCTTCCTTTAATTCATCATTTAATGTTTTCTGAATTAATTGTTTTACCCCTCTTTAAAGGTAAAAAATAAATTTTGAAAGTGAAGGATCAGTTAATTGAGCGGCTAAAATTTAACTTTAGGTTCCTGAAGTTTAAAAGCAACTTCAGGCCCCTCAATCCCAAAATATCATACTCATTCATTCAATCCTGATGGACCGTCTCCCAAGGGACCCACCCACTATCCAAAAAATCAATTGCAGCTCAGTTTCTTCCTCACGTTTCGTTCTCTGTTCTAATTCTTCCACTACGGACATCTCTCGAGGAACCCATCCACCAACTCTTGGCTTTTTCTTCACGCTCTGTTCTCTCTTTCAATTCTTCCAATGTTTCATAGTTGTCACTTCATCAGTTTTTTCTTCTACAATTCAAAATTTTTTTCGCAATTTTTGTAACAGTAATCTATGGATTAGAAGAGAGGAGAGGCGAGGAGAGGAGAAAATATCAAGAAGAAAAGAAGGGCAAGATCAATACTTGAAAGCTGAAGAAGACAAATATGTTAAGTTGTTTGTTAAATCTCGATTTGGAACTAGAAGTCTCTAATGATTCAATTCTTACCTCTATTTCTTTCACAATTTTTTATTTTTCAAAGGACCTAAATCAGGTTCTTGAATCCTTTTCTATTTTCAGGCTTTTAAGTTTGAATAAGAGTTTTGTTAAAAGATTAGGATTTTTGTTCGAATTTCAGTTGAAAGATCAAATTAAACATTTTTTTTCAGTTTGTTTATCGATTTCTTTTTAGATTTGTTAATTTTTTTGTCAAGCATTGAACCATAATCCTCGTTACGTTAGGTGTGACTTCTGTTCCATAAACTATAACGTGACCTTAGCGGTAAGGAAGTGTCCCGATTTAGTTATATAACAAGCACTATCATTACGTAACATCGCTTTTTAATACCATGCCTAAGGGTTCTTTACACTTTTCCCGACATATGAAACTAACCCAATTGGATGATATCTTCATCCTAAAACCCAAAAGATGGTCATAATTTTGAAATTTCTAACAAAACATTCTCAGCTGAAGTCCTGGAATCAATCTTTGACGTAGAATAATAGGATAGTGGGTTTGATATAATTTAATTCTCATACCATTAACTGGTTTCAGTCTAATTTTGGATCAAGCCAAGTTTGAAAGGAATTATTGCTCTCACAATATTCATTTTCCTTTTTTTATTCTCTGTTAATACATATATATAGATATAAAAATAGTTAATTTTTTCCTTTTTTTTTTCCTCCTCAATTAGTTTGTAGATATGATTGATTGATGACTGTTAGATCTATTCTCAATTGTTCAGACAGAATAGCCTGTCATGAGAGGAGGAAGTTGGAAGTTGATAGAAGCTCCAAATGATTAAACCTGCTTAATTTAATACCTAAAGATGAGAATGATAGAAACAAAATAATCACAAATTTCCCCATACTTACTTATTGTATAGTAATACTAAATTAACTCAATTTCACAGCCAATTAGGTTAAGATTACTTCAACCACCCACGTATGATATTAGAAATTCATTAATTTTTTCAATTATCTTATGCAGATTGTTAGAATAAAAGAAGAAAAGAATTATGTATTAATATTGATGATCAATATTGTACAATGAAATCCTATATTTATAGGGTGAATAAGAAACCTAAACTTGATAGGATTATAACTAATTTAGGATATGTATTAATTTATGACATATATAGGAATATTCTAGAAATATTCTAACACCCTCGGTAAACCTAAGAAGGTATAGGAGAGACCAACTTGAGTTTAGAAACCAATTCATGAAACTGTTTAGGAGGGAGAGCTTTGGGAAACAAATCAACAATCTGAGCAGTGGAGTTCATATGGAAGTGCGTTGAAGGAGGTATAGAGAAGTGCGTTGAAAAGTTGAAAGCGCTTGAAAACACGTTGAAGGAGGCGTGGAGAAGCTCGTTGAAAGGTTGAAGGCACATGGAAGCACATTGAAGGAGGAGCGAATAAGCACTTTGAAACGTTAAAGGGGCATGGAAACGTGTTAAAGGAGGCGTATGGAAGCACATTGAAAAGTTGAAGGCACTTGGAAGTGTGTTGAAAGGTTGAAGTTATAGTTGAGCACAATTAGGTCTCCAACATAGAGGCTGAGAGGATTGAAAATTTTAGGAAAGAAAAGTAGGGTAGTAGGGTAAGGAAATTTTAAAAAAGGAAAATTCTAGGCTTTAAGGGGAAATTAGGGTATTTAGAGGATATGCCGCTATGGTAAACTGGAAAAGGGTAATTTAGGAAATAATGATTTGGGAAATAAGGGCCTTTATTGCTGGTTTTGAGAGACAGAGATGAAAATTTGAAAAAGAAAAGTATGTAAATTAAGACAATAAGGATAATAAATTAAGGAAATAAAAATAAGGGATATAGAGAATAAAGGAAGGGTTATAGGAAAATTGTATAAAAGAAATTATTTAAGGGTTGCAAGGAATTAGATAAGGGTTTGATTTGAGAAATTGGTGTCTTGGGTTTGTGTAAAAGTAAAAAAATAAAGAAGCAAAAGGACCAACAGGGGGTTTAAACCTTTACTTTGGTTGGCGTGCAAGCACGTAGAGTTTTCTAAGTTCGTTAAGGAGAGCCAATGAATAAGGAATTTCTGGAGAAGTAGCATGAAAGGTTGAGTTGAGGTAGTAGCAACACTGGTAGAAGCTGAACTCTATCGAGAAGACAGAGTAGGCAAGGCTTAAGAAATAGCGATGATCTGGACAGGGCAATAGTGATCTGAAAAGAGGCGGAGTCACCAATATTGGTCGGTGTGAGTCACTGGACTGGAATAGCAAGATTGGTGGTGAATCGTGGAAAGAAGAGCGAGGGTTAGTAGTAAGAGAATGAGCTATAATAGCAATCACTACCATCGTATCGATGAAAGACTTAAACTATCCAGGGTTGAAAACCTTAAGCTTTGATGCCATGTCAGAAGAAAAGAAGAAGAAAAGAATTATGTATTAATATTGATGATCAATATTGTACACGAAACCTTATATTTATAAGGTGAATAAAAAACCTAAACTTAATAAGATTATAATTAATTTAAAATATCTAATTTAGGATATGTATCAATTTAAGATATGTATTAATTTAGGATATATATAGGAATATTCTAGAAATATTCTAACACATATGTTTGAAGAGTTTCGCTCTGTCTAAACCACTTCTACCTAGAGTGGTCCTTCACCTCTCCAATCTTAGACATTTGACAATTAATACTAAACTTCATGAATTTTGTTTTGTTTATTTTATTTGTATTTGACCTTAATATTTTTATTTTATTTCTTAGATTTAGTTGTTTGTTGTTGGATTATTTGCTTTAACTTTTATTTTAGTTTGGAAACTTAGGTATCTGGGCCACCTTGTGGGTAACTTGGTTAATCCTTAGAGCCTAGACTTAACGACTGGATAAACTTGACAGTGATCCTGTAAAAATTCAAACTAGTAATTACTGGAAAGCACAATTTAATATTTTACTAGTTAAACTATCATTAAGGGTAATCTAATAGGTTTTAGTGTTGTAACATGTTTTTTTTTTTTTTTTTTTTGTATGTTTGGCTTATTGTTGCAACATGTTTTTTTTTTTTTTTTGAAAAATTAAATATTTAAAAACTTTTATTTTTTTAAACCAATATTTTTAGTAAGCAAATATATTTCTCGCTACAAGTATGTTTTTTTCCCTAATAAAAGTCCCTTTGATGAAATTTGTATACTATAAACGATGGCTAAATTTCCTCCTCAAAAGTGACTATAAGTAAGGAAACCACAATTTCCTCACTAAAAGCCATAATTGGTGGCGAAACTCTTTTCTCACTACTAGTCACTATAAACAAGGAAACTATAATTTTCTCGTTGAAAAATAGGCATAGTTAACATAATGTTTTTCTTCACTTGTAATTTTTGAGGAGAAAAATTGACTCTTTAGCAATAAAAGTGTTTCATGTCAATTACCAAAAAAAAAAAAAAAGTGTTTCTTGTCTATACTCCTATTTCTTGTAGTAATATCACGTAAAAAATTAAAAACTTACTGTGTTTATTTACATTAAATTTTGAAATAATAGAGTGATACGATAAATGAATTTTGTGAGTTAATATTATAGAGTTGAGCTAAAATATTTATGGTATACAAGAAAATCAATTTTTTAAATTTTAATAATAATATGTGATTAAATATAAAAAAAAGTACATATATATACCATATTAAATCACCACCTACAATATAATAAGAAATTAGATTTGTTAAACAATATGCGATTCAAAATTATGAAGAAAAAAAAGGTTAAGAAAACAAGTTAAACTTCAACCAATCCAAGTGTGGCACACTATTTTTTGTAAAATATCTAATTTGAAATTATGAAACAAATAAGTTAAGGAAATAATTCCCATTCATCCTATCAAAATGTGACTCATATTTTTTAATATAATATCTAATTTAAAACTATGAAAAATAAAAGACTGATAGTTTCTAATTCGATTAACCCACAACGTTTTGCTATTCATATGTATAATAGACTTATCTCTAAAAAAAAAAAATGTCATTGCATAATAGATTTTTATTTCAAACTACCACTAAAGTCTCAATGTAATAGTACGTTGATGTGTTTTTTAATTGAAATGTAAATATATAATATACTTATATACTTAATACACAACTGTATTATCATTTAAATTTAAATATTATTAAATTAATTTTTAATGTAATTAGAGTTGTAGTTCATTTTTATATTCAAAATCCATTAGCTTAAATTTCAAAATGGAAGATATAATGACATTGAGACATGTCATTTTTACTAATTAAATTTATATATTTTAATTCTAGACGTAATTAAAGTTGAAAATCATTCTCATATTTTAAATTAATTAAATTTTAAAATAAAAGATCCAATAACAGTGTGACATGTTATTGAAATTCAATATCTAATACTTTAAATTAACTTTTGAACCAATCATACGTATAAGGTCACATGTTACGTTTAAAACCAGGAAAATAAAAAATTGAGAAAATTAGATTCAATATTTAGAATTCCAAGACGTTTGAAACTTGAAACCAACGACTACCATACATATATATATATAATAAATATACTCTCCTTCTTTATATTTATATTTTTATTTTATTTTACAATTAGAGATAAATTTTACGGTAAATTTAGAAAATTTTGTAAAAAGTATTTGAGTTTTATCAACCAACAGAAAGCCTGTTTATCCTGCTTATGGTTAAAATTTCCGAAGTTTTCATATTGAGTTTTACCAAGCAAGGAAGCCCTTTCCATGGTTAAGATTTCCAAAGTTTTCCGTGATAAGAATTCTCAACCAAAGGCTCTAGTGTTTAAGTCAGCAAATTTTCCTCATAAAGTGCCAGAATGCAACCACTATTGAACCAAACATAAACAACCTACACGAAAACCTTCCCAATGAATTTTCACACTTTTTTTCTTTCTTTTCTTTTTTTTTTTTTTTTTGGGAGTTGGAAAATAATTTTTTTCTTTTTTATGGATGACTCGAGATGTTCAGATCAGTTTATATACATCTCGACTAATATTTAATGTTATGAAATTAATAATTCGATAAGCCTCAATGGCCAGAGGAGAGATGTTCGAACTAGTGTCTATTAGAAAACAAACTCAAAATTTTACCAGCTACCCGGATTGGAAATGATTTTCCCACCTCAAACTTGCAAAGTTTTTTCTACAATCATAATAATTCTCCAACCTAAATATTGGACCCAGCGTTGGTGGTCATGAAAGGGGTGTTAAGCATAGATACAGAACACATGGATCCAAAAACCTTGGTCTGCTAAAAGCTTGAAAAATACCAAACCTCCTGGCCCAGTCCTTCTGTTCACAAAGTTTAATTTATACCACGACAATGTCATCTCCCGCATGTAGACACAGAATTGTGCGCAGATACATACATATAGTTGTAACAGAAAATGGATCCAATGGTCTTCTTGTTCAGTTGTCCTCTGCCAAAAGACTCACTCAATTTTTATTTTTATTTTTTTTAATAATGGAAAACAACCTACGGACTCGAAGCGTAAACCTCCGAGATTTACAAATTCCTCAATTTAATTATTAATATTGATTAAGCTTTAAATCGATTCAGGACAATATGAATATTAATTTTTAAGAGTGCACAAAATCAAATTGAAAATTGTGGATTATTTAGGGCTCATTTGGTTTGTTTTTATATTTTTTATTTTCTATTTTTATTTTTTATTTTTTGTTTTGAATTCATTTTTCATTTTGTGCTTTCGAAAACAAAGGAAACAGGTCAAACTCATTTGGTTACTTGTGCTTTCAAAACTTATTTTCGAAAACAAAAAATAACTTTACACATAAAATAAAAATTAATAAAAAGTCATTTTGAGAGTTTTTAACAAAAAATGAGAAAAATCTCAAAATATGAAAAACAGACTATTTTCTGTTTCTTCGTTTTGAGATTTTTAACACATAAAACAAAAATAAAAAATAAAAAATAGAAAAATAAACCAAATGCCACCTTGGTTTTTGATTCGGTTTCAGTTTCTTTTCTAAATTCAAATTAAAATTGTGGTTCATTTCCGGTTGTTGCGTATGAAGAACAAAAATAACTAAAAATTGAATTAGAAACTAAAAATATAAATATGTATAATAATAGTTTTGTACCAAAATATATTAAAAACTATATATTTATCTATTATATAATTTTAGATAATATAATATAATATAATAGATTTGTATAAAAATTAAAAATTAAATAGTTTATGTATAAATAAAATTTTGATTAATTCAATTTTTATACAGAAGCAAATCAAACAATAGGGAAGTTTAGAATTATAAAAGTTAGTATAAATTTGTAAAAGTTGAAGTCTTGTAATTCGTGTAGAATGAATTTTATAAAAATTTATAAAAATTTTTGAAATTTTATAGGTTTTCAAACAGGCATCGTATCGATTAGCTCGATTTGAACTAATTAAAAAAAAAACCCTCATATAATTCAATTTTTTATTCTAATTCTACCCTAATAAACACCACTGCAGTACTGGCTTTTTTTTTTTTTTTAAGTATAGCCATTAGTACTCTTAAAAAATTGCTGTAGTCTCGAACTCGTTGTGTATTCGTTGGTTTAAGTTCTAACCATATCAATACGTACTTGAACTAGAATCTGAAACCGCTTGGTGCAAGGGAGTGGATCTCCTTTTTAGCCAGTTACATTTTAGCTGTTCTTGTTACTATAAGTAGCCAGAGTTGCACAATCATTGCTAGTCTCAAAATGTGCCAAAAATAGGAGGAAAACTCATCAGTAATTTCTGTTTTTGGCTAAGCAAAAACTAAAATCTAATCTTGCCTCCTATTCCTTGCAACTTACCCTATTTCCTTCAAAATTATGACTTGTTGCCATCTAAGTTTATGTAGCTCTAAAAAAGTCCGAAAAAAATTAAAAATTAGTATAAAAGTAATATATGTAACGAAAATTAATTAAAGAAAGTTGAGAAATTTTAAAATTTTTTGAGTTTTTTAAAAGTTTTTAGAGCTGTCCATATATTATAACTTATTAATTTATTTTTGGGTCCATAAACTTTACTGGATTTTGGCTTCAAGATAACTATATTGTATCACCTTTATCTTTTATCTTTTTTTTTTATTTTTTTGGAGGGGTTGTTGTTTAGGGAGTCTTTGATTGGAAGTAATGGGATGATGATTAAGCTTAATTTAAGGAGGAAACTATTGTTTTCCCCTTATTTTTGAAAGGAATGTATAGTCAAATTAGCTCTTGAATCTATGAAAATACGTAATTTGCTGCTAATGATCTCAATCAATCAACTACATTCACAAAATAGTAGAAGACGAGATAAAAAGAATGAGGAAATCCACACAGGAAAATCTCAAAAACTTTCACTAAAATAAATATTGATTACAAACTCAAATTTTTGATAAATCGACTCCTCAACTCTACACTCTTGTTGACGTTTACTCAAATCCATGATTCACCAACTCCTTTAGTGAAATTCCTTCAACTCCTCGAAGACACAATACCGAATCCTTGACAACTGCAAATGTTGAATCCTCAGCTCTTCCAAGATTCGAACTCTTTCGAATCATACAAATGCAAGAATGCTTCGCTAAGTGTTTAAGAGAATATTTAGACTTTTTTGGCTTAAAAACTGTTATATATTCTTTCTGTATTTCACCCTGAAAAACGTTCAGAGGATATATATAAACAAACTCAGCCAACTAGGGTTTGAAAAAAAAAACAAAATAGGCTGAAATTTGTACCTCGCGGGAGGGGCGCACCCGCGGTCAGTGATCATCCCGCTACCATTGCGCAACTCAGAGTGGACTTTTCGTACGACAAATTCTTGAAGTTCTTCTCTTTGGATTTTCCCACGTCTAACCACGAGTTTCTTGCGTAAATCAGTTCTGACACTTGTTTGGCTTATTTAAGACTTTCAACCATTATGAAAACAGTTATTCTGAGACCTTTCAGAATTTTATTTGACTTAAGAATCTAATGGCTTAACCTACACTAAGTCTAAAAGTACAAATACTTTTCTTTGATCGTGAATTTGCTAATTTACAATATTTGTTCTTGACAATCTAGTCACCACAGTGAATGGAAATTTCAACTCTAGACTTGATTCAAATGGGTTTAGCAAAATTTCAAGTTTATTCCTATGGTTATGCATATAAGGGATTTCTCTCTTGAAGGATCTTGTGTTAACCATGCAAGATTGCTCATTGGGTTTCAAAATTTCTCAATTTATTCAGAAATCATGTCACGGTTTTCATCAGTAATTACAATCATGTCAGCTTCAAAGAACACCTCTCCCTCTCTCTCTCTCTCTCTCTCTCTCCACAACAAGAAAACAGAAAAAGAGCAAACAGACAAATCAAATGAGAAAGAGGGCTTGCTTGTCCTTTATCTCTCAACTTCAAATCCCATCTCCTTCTTCCCAGTTTCCTCCAACGAAACACCTGCATTCCACAACAAATCTAACAATTATAATTAAATGCAAAACCCATATCCCATGTTTGGTTGCTGAGAAAATATTGTAGGAATTGAAAAAAAAAAAAAAAGATTAGATAAAAAAACAAATGATGAGATGATGAAGAACCTTGAGGATGACAAACTGGAGGTTCTTCAAAGAGGGAGAGAGAGAACTGCTTGTGGGCAACACCAATGTCAAACAAGATAAGACCAGAGGAGGGATTATAGACAATAATGCCCTTGACTGGTAACCACAGAAACAGCTCTTCTTGGGAGAGACCCTCAACTCCAATGAGCCCACCATAGCTGAGATTAGCTCTGACCACACTGTCAAAGAAGACCCTGGTCTCAAACTTGGCCATGCAGGGCTGGTCTAAGTGCACTTGTAGGTGCCCATCAGGGTCAAGATCATAGGACTTTACATTCTTGGGGAACAGCCCTGCAGGCAACCCTTGGCTCCTCAGAAGGTCTTGAATATCGTTATTGGAGGAGTGCTGATGGCAGTGGGTGAGAAGCACAAGAGAGATACATACAAAAGTTGTATATATCACCTGCTGCATTGAGAATGGGCTGGGAAGTGAGAAGGGCATGCTTGCAACTTGCGAATTCTGTGTGAATGCGTGTGCCTTGTTGAGAGATGTAGGAGGAAGAAAAGGAGGCATTTGAGAAGGGCTTGTGGTGTGAAGGGTGGGGGCCACAGGGGATGTAAAAGGTGGGGCCTTGTGGGACCCATTATTCCATAAAGTGCCCTCGGGGGCAATTGGTGCTCTAGTCCAAGAAGACATTGACTGACCTTGATTAGCAGTGCCGAAATGCCCAAAATAGCCTCATAATTATGGCACTCGAGTGAATATTTTTCTACCATAGTAGAAGATTTTTTTTGAAATGCCATTATTACCTCTTACCTTTTTTACTTATATATATATATAATGTCGCATATCGAAGGGGGAAAAAAAACAAAAGTGATCAAATTAATTTCTTTCCATTTCTAAATACAACATAATAGGATTTGCATTATTACTTTATTTGAAATGGTAGATTTAATGAGATTTAATTCCACTCAATGAAATGTCAACAATATGTTTGAAATTGAAAGAATATTTTGTCAATTAAATTTGAGTTCATTTCATTATAACTTAAATTTTAAAATTTTTATATCATTTATAATTTGACCTAAAATAATAAAATTTAATAAAAATTTATTTTTTTTTTAAGTCATTTAAGTAAATAGATAAATTTACTTTCATATATCATATTTATTATATTTTCTATTTTTTATTAATATAGTCAAATTTGATTTTTTTTAAATTAATTCAATTCTTAAATTAAAAAATATGTTCCGGATAAAAAAAAAACATTTATCGAATTAAATCAAATCAAGTTAACTCTTTACTTTAAAATTAAATCAATTCGAAAAGAGAAATGTTTTTTAAACGGAGTGCACGTGCTTAAAGAAAAATATGTTATTTTTTTATGTGTAAGAAGTTTCAAATTTTAGTGTGGTTTTTTAAAAATATTAGGTTTAAAAAATAAATATAATTAATTAAAAAGAAAAAAGATTTATAAATGCGTATGAAATAAATTAAATTCTAGTTATAGAAAAACTCGTTCGTCTAAGTATAAATGTGAAATAATTAAATGTTCTAACGCCTATTTTAGTAATTATAACGCCAGAATTGTCCCGGGAGGTCCGAAACCTCGTTAATAAAATGTCTGCAATTGTCCTATATCGTAGAATAATTTAATAATATATACTCGTCCAGAATTCTTAGGGAAAAAATGAAAATACGAAAATACAAGGTTGACAGACCACGAGAGAAGTTAAAGATGAGAAAGGTCAATTTGGTCATTTCGCTATAAAAGTGGGTTAGATTGTAGATTAAGGCACAACTAAAAAGTGATAATCATGGAGGGGTAATAGGTAAATTGGGAGAGTATGGAGGCATAACTTATAAGACTCTGGGCTTTAGTCTGCATGAGAACAAGAATAATTTCTGCTGAAGAAAGGGCAGAAGCTGCTGACGGACACTACGAGGTTTTTGTTTACTTTCAATCCTCCCTCTGCTTTGCCCTTTATTATTATTATTATTATTGTTATTTAACGTATATTATATTAGATGAAAAATATTGAAATGAACTAGAAATTTAAAGTAACATTTAGTTTACATTTTTTGTTTTTATTTTTATTTTTGTTTTATATGTTAAAAATATCAAAACGAAAAAATAAAAAATGTTTTATTTTCTTTATTTTAAATTTTTTCTTATTTTTTTGTTAAAACTTTTTAAAACAATTTTTTGTTATTTTTCATTTTATATGTAAGCTCATTTTGTATTTTCGAAAACAAATTTTTAAAGTACAAGTAACTAAATGAACTGTTTTTCATAATTTTAAAAAATAAAATGAAAAATAAATTAAAAAATAAAAAATAAAAATAAAAAATAGAAAAACAAATCAAATAGCGTCTAAGCAATCTAACTATAAAAAAAAAAAAAAATTCATATTCATTATACATATTTGACCCCGATCAATTGAAGAATTTTCATACAGTTAATTAATCAGTATGTCAATGTGTTTTTGAGATTAATTAAAAAGGAAACTTTAGAATTTCCCTCGAGATAAATAAATAAAATAGTTCAAAATTAAAAATTAAAAGTTGATAAAATATTCAAAAAGAAAATAAATATACTTATGTTAAAAAAAAAAAGCACTCAAGCCTTTCACAAGTCACCAATTTATAATAAGTCTCTTTAAAGGAAAAAAAAAAGGCCAAAAATGGGTAAATCAAATTTTTAAATAAAAAAATTAGTTACATATTATTTATAATAAGTCTCTTTAAATAAAAAAAAAAAGGCCATAGGTATATTATTTACCAACGAAGCGTATAACAAAACAATGATATTCAAAAGCCTTTATTTCTCTTTATGACTTTTTAGGCCTCTCTAATGATACTTCGTACATCTATTCATTAAGAATGTTTCTTTCTTTTGCTTTGTCCTAAATTCCCCGTCCATGACTTTTTCATCACACACTCACTCACTCACTCACTCACTCTCTCTCTCTCTCTTAAAAGACAGAGTTTCTTTTTTTCTCTTTAATTAATTTGATTTTTGGTTTATGAAAATTTAGATAATCTTAATTTTAAGCAATTATAATAAGATTTTCAGCGTGTTACTTGGTAATAATTATTGTCTTGGACAAGAATTGCTTTCAATTGGGACATCTATCATTGACAATGATACATTCACGCCAATAATTCAATCAGAAACTTTATTTTGCTCATTCCAAAATTTCCAAGTCAATCAGCATGATGAAAGTGTAAACTAAAATTAGAGCTCCCAAATGGATAAATTTGGACGAATTTGAGTTGGGTCATAAACGAGTTGTGATTAAATAGGTCCAACTTAATTATATTCATTTAATAATAGGTTATTATTGGACGAGTAGGATATGCGATCTCAATTATATCTATTTAATAATTCTTTTATTTTTAATTAATATTCAATTTGGTAATTAAAAATGTAACGACCTGCATCCCTATAATACAATATTGTTCGCTTTGGACTTGGTAAGCTACTTTTCAAGAAGTCACCCATCCCGGTATTGCTCCTATTAGAGCACGTTTAACGGTGGAGTTCCCACTGAATCCAGTGCTCTCACAGCTTTAAAACGCATTGTTCTTATATAGATATCGAATATTACATATATCCCACTTCCTTCCACGACCTAGGTGATGTGGGATGGAAAGCATTACTTCTCTGCTTCACCTCTGGCTTCACTTCCCACAAGCAAAGTCCCTCACGGTCCCTCACAATCCTCCCCCTTACAGGGCACGCGTCCCCGCGTGGCATCCTACTTCACTCTCTCGCCGGCAGAGTTTCTCACAGACAGGTCTCCCACATGCGGAACCCCCACACGCGTGATCCCATACTTCCGACTAGGCATTGGCTCTGATACCATTTGTAACGACTCGCATCCATATAGTACAAAATTGTCCGCTTTGGGCTTGGTAAGCTACTTCCCAAGAGGTCACCCATCCTAGTACTGCCCCCATTAAAGCACATTTAACCTTGGAGTTCGCACCGAATCCAGTGCCCTCACGGCTTTAAAACGCATTGTTCTATATTAATATCGAATATTACGTATATGCAACTTCCTTCCACAATCTAGGCGATATGGGAGAGAAAGCATTGATTTTCTGCTTTACCTTCGAGTCACTCTCTCGTAAACAGAGTCCCTCACGGGCAGGTCCCTCACCGTCCCTCACAATCCTCCTCTCTTACAAGGCACGCGTCCCCACGTGACCTCCCGCTTCACTCTCCCACACGCAGAGTCCCTCACAGGCAAGTCCCCCACACACGTGATCCCACACTTCCGGCTGAGCATTGGCTCTGATACCATTTGTAACGACCCGCATTCATATAGTACAATATTGTTCACTTTGGGCTTAGTAAGTTGCTTCTAACGAGGTCACCCATCCTGGTACTGCCCCCACTGGAGCACGCTTAACCCTAGAGTTCCCACTGAATCCAGTGCTCTCACGGCTTTAAAACGCGCTGTAATATATTGATATCGAATGTTACATTTATGCCATTTCCTTCCACGACCCAGGCGATATGGGATGGAAGGCATTACTTCTCTGCTTCACCTCCGGCTTCACTTTCCCGCAAACAGAATCTCTCACGGGCAGGTCTCTCATAGTCTCTCACAAAAAATTTGATTGATTTAAAATTTTTTAGACATTAATTAAAGTTAATTTTATTGTGGATGCACGAATTGTGTGAATTTTTTTTTTTATATTTGAATATTTTTGTGAATTACAAATTTGTGGTTTTATTTTAAAAAAAATTATTAACACAAGTTATTCATGAAATAAAATGTTAATTATTCCTAAATTTAAAATAAGTAATGTCATTATTATATATATGCATATATGTATTGAATCGATACTTTTAAATAGTAATAATATATTAGATGTTGGATATGTGGTGTCATACTAGCTAGAAAAAAGTGTGGTTAGAATTTTTTTTTTCTTTTGAGTTCTCTTTCCTATTGGAGTTAGCCTACTTGTGTGTGTGCACGCGCCAATGCAATAAACGCATGTTGTACCAAAAAAGAAAAAAAAATTGGCAACAGCGAGTTGACAGTAAGTCCGCGTGGTTGAAGGTAGACTACTTTATTTCTTGTAATTGTTTGTTCACGCCCTCGGATTGTGAGAAAATTTGGTACATGACAAACTTAAATTTGGCCCAAAAAAAGTGAAACTTTTGTTATTTTTCTACTAATATGTTAAGGGTCTTGTTAACAAGTATTCTTAGGACACTCATTAAAAGTTAATAAAAATATACATGTAACAATAAAGATCTAACAAATTTTATGGATTATATAATTAAAAAAAGAGAGAGGTTTATTTACTTTAATTGACAAATTATCTTTTTCTTAAGTTCAAATTACAACATTAACCATCATTCTTAGTTGAAGCAAAATTACCCAAATAAATCAAACTCTTACTTTACAAGTAAATATATATATATATATATATAAAATAAATTCAGATAAATGTGCAAATTACATATTGTATAAATATTATCTGTTAAATAAATCATGATTTGGATGTAAGGAAAATACAAAATATTTTTTTCTTATCACAAAGATCAAGATGAAATAGGATAAAAGTAGAAATTTATTTATATGGGTAATTTCATAACTTTATCTTAAAAAGTAATAATTATCAATTGATATAAATAATACACTCTTTCTTAGTACGCTGATAAATTTTTTAACTTTTTGAACTGAAATAAAAATAAACAAATGACATATTTTCATTGGATCTTAATGAGTGTGCCCAGGGTACCCGTTAACAAATGCAATATGTTAATGCTTCTTTTTTTTTCTTTCTTTCACTTTGTTCGAAATCATATAAAGATGATGAAAATATTTTTTATTTATTATAATATTTTTTATCAATTAATATAATAATTTAATTTTCAAAAAATTATAATTTTTGAAAAAGAAAATAATAATAAAATACTCAGTATTATATACCTGCAAATACTTATATGACTGGTGATTTTCTATACTTTTTTTTTGTTGATGTTTTTTTGTATATAAAAGTTTTCATATACAAATTGGGTGTTTATATTAACTGATTGAACGAATAATTGAGTGTTTAATGGATTATCAACCTATTTAAACCCATTAGTCAAGTAATTATTGTCTTTCACACCCAATTATATCCGCTAATGATTTTTAATTGGGTACAAACCTATTTAATTTGAATTTAATTAGGTGATTTATGGGTTTGGGTAATTATTTTCACCACTAACTAAAATTATGCAACTAATATTATAAATACATATTAAATGTATTTTACTTTTTTAATATTACTTTTTTCAAGAAATAATATTTTTTAAATATGAGAAAACAGAAGTGAAGTGCACTAAATATATTTATAATTTTCATAGAAACTTTATTTTCTTTTATTACAATTCAAAAATTTCATGCTACGTACGTACGAAGCTTTCATAAGAATATCCTGCATGGTACAACGATAAGGTGCATCTCCTTCAAAATTAAATTTCAATCTTTGATATAAATGAAAAATGAAATGTCTACAAATTTGTAAGATCATCAAGTCTTAATTTAATCATTTGTATTATTGAATATTTATTCATTAAACAAGTTTACAAGTTGAAAATAGTAGAAAGGAAAAGGTGTAATTAACCGTGTGAAGAAAAAAAAAAAAAGGCATGAAGAACAACTCCACTTAGCACGATTTGAATTATTTGGAGTTACTGGAATCGTCAAATTTTCAATTGGGTGAAAAAGTATCCTCTAATACTATGTTTGGTTGGGCCTAAGATTCTAGAATTGGAATAAAATTTTGATCAATCAAGAAATTTTCATGTTTGATTAATCTTTAATCAAAGAAATTGAATGAAAAAATCCCATATTTACAGAATTGTAATTACTTGCTAAGTTCAAAGTGGTATTTAAAAATTCTATAAAATGAGGAATTATTTCAATGGTGTGAATTGATAAAATTGTTCTCATTAGTTTAATGTTCTTTAGAAATAAAAAGTTAATTTATCCTTTTAACCCATATTTCCATTACACTTCCAAATGTATTCATACATAACAAATATTTCAAAAAGAATTCTCATTTTAATTTCTTGACGTACCAAACTTAGAATCTTCCTCTATTTTTATTCGTATTCTCATTTATGTCTCCATTCCTATTGGCAACCAAACATGGCTTGAGAGTGTATTTAATTCACGTTTAAAAGAAATAAATTGTAACTACTCAATATAACAATATTATCCACAATGAATTTGGCTAATGCAACGTGAAAGATTCCCAATGATGCACCCATTATGATATTACTCTCACTTAAGTATGCTTAGCTGTGAAGTTCCAATTGAATTCGTTGTTTGCACGCCTTTAAAACATATTGTACTAGAGAGATGTTTCATATAACATACATGGTACTTTACTCGACTCCACTTAAATGATATAGGACATGAGTGTTTCACAACACTTAGGTGGTTGCCCACCTAACAACCTTGATGCACCTATTCACCAGGTTACTACTAGTCTGTCACATCTCTCTCCTTTCAAGTGTAGGCTCTTTGCTAGGCATTGACTTAGATACCATTTTAAGTACAATGAAATCACATTTGACTATCACATTGCCAAATCGAGGAATGCATGACCTACAAAATTCTGATCACCACAATATTGTCCCTTAGAGGAGAGTTAATCAATATTGACCTACTCGATTGATCCTCTAAACAGTCCAACTTCATATCCAAAGAAGAAGCACAATCATAGTGAAAATTCATGTATGTGTTAGATGATGCAATCAATACACTTAATAAATAATAAAATACAAAGGCATAGATGTAGTGAGGAAAATTATATCCAGTGAAAAACCTTAAGAAGGTTTCACTATAAAAACATTGGTTACCAAAATCTCAATCTCGCAATACATTAACTTCTCAGCTCTATGTTGTTGAACCTTTTTGTTCAATTCCTCGATTCAGCAACTCCCAAGCAAAAGCCCTCTTTGGCTTCTTCTTCAAAGAATACGCACCGAATCCCTAGTAATCGTTGAATCCACAACCTTCAAGATTCGAACTCCTTTGAATCAAGCACACTCAATGTTTTGGCTAAGTTATCGAGAAAACACCTTACTCTATTATTCTATGGCTCTTCTAAAATTGTTTCACTCCGTGTTACAAAACACAGCCTGAAAAATAGAAGATGTGAAACTTACGGGATAAGTTATCCCGTGGCCATCCCACGACTCATAGCATGCTTCTCGCACAACTAAAGACCAAACCTACTCTTGGTATTTTCCAGTGAACACCACATGGGCTTCCTACGAGTTTCTCGCGAAGTGGCTAAACAGACTTGTTTCGTATTTGCAAGCTTCTAGGCTTATTCTGACACTTTTATAACTCTTTCTAACTTAAGACACCGATGTCTTAGCCTACACCTAAGTCTATAAATTATAGGACTCTATTTTGACCATGGACTTGCCAATTTTACAATTTTGTCTCTAACACATTGGAAATCAATGAATGTGATGTATCGATATCAATTAAAATTTCTAGTTATAGATGACAATGGATATGGTTTCTGCATATTCTGCAATGCCCATTCTTAATCATCAAGTACATGTTTCCATCCCAAACTTATGTTTTTTAATTAAAAAATCCCAAACTCATCCCATATAAAAGTTGCCAAACTGAAGAATACAAGACCTGTAAATTCTTATCACTATCGTTTTATCCCTTTAAAGGATAGTCAATCCACATTGACTTATTGATCAACCCTCTAAATGGTCCAATTTCAAACCTAAGGAACAAACAAAAGCATAGAAATAAATGAATGTATATTATGAACCCAAAGTAATTAGTTAAAATCATTGTATCGAGTTATTTGTATTTAGTTTAATTGTTGTAGTAAAGTCTATAAATAGAGAGAGTTGTATAGAAAAAAAAAAATTATGAAAAAGAATTTTCATTTTGGGATTAATTTCTCATTTAAGAGAGAAGGGTTGCTCTTGAATCAAACCTGTTTGTTTTCATTTTTTTTCTTTTATTTTCTTACTTACCAATTAAGAAGTGGGTTTACTTCAATTGGTATTAGAGCATTTGATTTTGCAATAACAAGCTTCAAAATTCAACAATAGATAAAGAGTACAAATTGAAAAAGAGTTGCAACAATTTTAGGAAATTAACAATCTAATAACTGTTAGCCTCAATTTGATGGAGGAATGGAATAGCAAAACGGAAGAGGAAAGGGCTTTGATAAGTTAGAAGATTGATGCTTTATTTTTGGAAATTAATAACAAAATAGCAACTAAAAATAATAAGGAAATTTTGAATGTTCAATAGCCACTGGTGGCTAGTTGTAATTGCCAAGGTCAGATACAGAAATATGAAAATCAAGAAAACATGGAGTTACATTTGCTTAATATCATATTCCCATTTGCTTAATATCATATTCCCAAGAAGATTAGTGGAGAAATGTTCAAAGTCATCGAAGATCAAGAAAATAATCAACTAGAAATGATGACTGGAGAATCAAGAATTATCCAATATCAGTATGCAAATTAGAAGCCAAAAAATGATTTTTTGGACATAGAAAATGTATAAACCAGCAGGAATGAGTGATTTTTGTTCCTATTGAAAAGGGGATTCAGTTCAAAATATTCGATATTGGAGTACAAGAGAAACCGAACTTAGGGTTTTCTTTGGCTAGATCAAGAGAAGAAATTCAATGTATGGCTAAGGTCTTTAATCCGGGCCCAAAATCAGAGTTCAAGAGTGATCGATGCAACAAATTCAAAAATCAATTCACAATATTTACAAATTCAATCAATATCTTTCACAATGGTAGAAAATATATTTTTACAAACATTTAGAGAGCAAGAAATACAAGAGTTGCAGATTTATCCGCTACAAGTGATGGTAAATTACAAACCAATTACAAATGAACTCCTTAACTTAGAAATACTTGAGCCTTGTGCTATTTTGTGTATCTATGTTCAAAAAATAAGGTCTCTTTTCGCAAGATGTTGATGCAATATAACTCTAACTATCAAGCAAAGATAGATGAGCTATCGCGGAGGGGGAAAATCTACTTATTAATTGTACAGGTTACGAAAGTTACTCATTGTTGTCGATAAGTCTTCGGAAGAAGAGAACGAGTTGTAAAACATTGGACAACACATTTTTTTTCTGATAATACATCTACACTTTGGATTTGGGTTCATGATCTACACGGAGAAATTGCAGCACAGCGTGGCAACAGAGACAAACCAGATCGATGGGCTACCGAGAATTCTTCTCAAAGAATTTCGGCGGTCGAAGATAGCCATAAATGAGTACAGGGGGAGTTGGAGAGGAGATAAGAAGGAGTAGTGGAGTAGAGAACTTGAAACTAATAGTTCAAATTAGATGTTTAACTAGGGAATAGTTTGATGAAGCTTCTAGAGGAAGCAATATTGAAGGCACATTGAACTGGGACAAAGCTTAACCATTAGGCCAGATGGTGGATCAAGTTGAAGTCAGTTCATAGGTTGCAAAGAAGAATTAGGCCATGGGGCTTATAGGATTAGATTTTTATGCAAAACAACTTAAAAATAATAATAAAAATAAAAAATAATAATAAAAATAATTGTCTTGCACAGTTGTTGTATTTGAATTTAAGGAAAAGGTCAATTTTTAAGAGAGTAGGAGTTGTTATGAACCCAAATTAATTAGTTAGGATTCTAAATTAATTAGTTAGAATCATTATTGTAACGACCTAAAATATACGTAATACAATATTTTTCGCTTCTGGGCTTTATAACTTCACAATTTTGTTTCTTTGAGGACCACACAGTTGCCCTAAAGAAGGGCTTGTACTGGCTAGATTCGTGAACTCTTATATATAGCACATTCCTATTCTACACCCATGCGATATGGGACAGAGACATTGCTTTTCTGCTTTATCTCCTACTTCACTCTCTCGTAGGCAAATCTCTCACAGTCATTCACAATCCTTTCCCCTAATAGAGCACGCATCCTAGCGTGGCCCCACACTTCTGGCTGGGTCAGGTTCTGATACCATCTGTAACGACTCACAATTTGTGTAGTACAATATCGGCCATTCTGGACTTTACAACCTACAAGGCCTGTGTAGGTATCAGAGAAACAAATTTGTGAGGGTTGTAAAGCCCAAAGTAAACAATATTATATTATATAGATTGTGGGTCGTTACAATTATATCAGGTTATTCAAAGTTAGTTTAAATGTTGAAGTAAAATTTATAAATAAGGAGAGTTTTAAAGAAAAATATTATGAAAAGGAATTTTCATTTTAGGATAAATTTCTCATTTGGGAGAGAAAGTTTGCTCTCAAATCAAGCCCTTTTATTTTCATTTTTCCCTTTTATTTTTTTACTTACTAATCAAGAAGTGGGTTGACTTCAATCTGATGCATCGGTATCAATTAAAATTTCTAGTTACGGATGGCAACGGATAAGGTATTCACAAATTTTGCAGTACTCATTCTCAAAACTATTTAATTATTGAATGCATGTTTTTAATCCAAATCCTTTTATTTTTTAATAAAAAATTTCAAACTCGTCTGATATTGAACTTGCAAAACTTTCTTAAACTCATCTTATCTATGAACCAGGTCCAAGTGGTTCTTGAACAATTAAAACTTTACAAAACTAACAAGCAAGTGGATCATTAACAAAAATTCATTCACTTCCATTCATCAAGCTTATCATAGCATAATAGATGGGGGCTTTATAGACAAAAAAATAATATACCAATGTGAGATAGGATCAAATGAAGGCATTCCTTTATGGATGAGAAAGAGTAACATATTACACTTTTGATACTGATGTAGGGGATAAAAAGCATATCATAACTTTTTTTTTTTTAAATAAGTAATATATAACACCACTTTAATTGCTTTATTGGATTATTTTTACTAACATCATATACTATTTTTATCAGATGGTGTATGTTTAACATAAAAAATATAATTTAATATTAATATTACATAAATTAATTCTTAAATAATATACAACTTAAATACATATAAATATTTATAAAATATAATATAATACATTAATTGAATATTTAATGGGTGCACTATAGGTAGCAGGTACACTATTAGCATAAACGAGTATTACATACCCTATGGACAATTTGTCCCAAATCCACTCGATTATTATTGAATTTCAATTTTAAACTCTTTCCAATTATTTTAGAATACTTCCCAATAGGTTTTTAATTGAATATTAGTCATCTATTCCCCTCAAGGTGAAAGGAAAGTATTATAAGATGGCGGTTAGACCAGTGCTGTTATATGGATCAGAGTGTTGGGCAATAAAGTATAATCATGGTCAGAAAATGGCAGTTGCGGAGATGAGGATGCTAAGGTGGATGTGCGAGATTACAAGGAAAGATAGGATTAGGAACGAGGAGATCAGAGGCAAAGTAGGAATAGCACTGATTGAAGATAAAATGAGAAAAAATTGATTAAGATGGTTTGGCCATATTAGAAGGCGTCCAGCGGAGGTACCTGTTAGAAAGTGTGACAGTATGGAGATTGCTAGGAGTATGAGAGGTAGAGGAAGACCCAAGAGAAGTTGAGAAGAAACTATTAAACATGACATTGCCTACCTAGATCTATCAGAAGATATGACCTTAAATAGTTTTAATTGGCATCGACAAATCCATATAGTCGACCCCACCTAGTGGGAAAAGTCTTGGTTTATTTTGGTTTGGTTATTAGTCATTTATCCTAATACTGCGTTTAGCCAAGCGCACTTAGCCATAGTATTTCAATAGAATTTGCTATTCAACGACTTTAAAATGCATTGCATTAGAGAAATATTGAATATTATATATATGGAATTACACTCAACTCAACCCAAGTGATGTGAGACAAACCCTTGTTCGCCCGTCCATATCACCGCTGATTGGTCGTATAAATATTACTTATATAATAGTTTAGCACTTTTAATATATTTTGTATAATTTATAAAAATTTAAATGTGTTAATATTTTTTTTTTTATTGAGATATCTAATGTTAAACTTTTCAAGGAGCGGGTTCAAGAAGATTAGAAATTATGAAAGTAAAAGCTTAACAATTAATTTTAAAACATTTATTTCGTAATTTCTAGTCCCATAACAAATGCAACTTTAATTGATACATTTGTGGTTTTTTTTTTTCTATAAAAAAAAATATTCATGGAAGGGCCTTCTAGGATTCGAATTTCTAGGATTGGAATTTCTACTATAGAGAATAATTAGGATTTCACAGGAAAATTTGAGAGCCACCCAGCTGAACAAGGAGCAGCATCGATTGATGTTTTGGTAGACGGTGTTGGATATATTAAAGATTTGTTTAAGTGAAAAAATAATGATAAAAATTTAAAACCATTACTCATGTTTAATTTGTGAGGGAAAGTGAGGAAAAAATGAATAGAATTTGAAATATTATAAATAATTAAATTAAAAAATTATTTATTAATAAATACCTTTTATTTTTTATTTTTTTATTTTACTCAAATAAAATTATGCATTTTAAATTTTATATGTCCATTCTCTTTTTCCTTTTTTTTTATTTATCATTTTTTTCTTTTAGCAAATTCTCACTCTAACAACACATTTAATGAATTATACTTGTGACACAGTGGTTTGCGTTGGTCAGATACCGTTCTCAAAGACAAAAATAATAAATTCTCTGCAATAGTATTGAAAAAGATAGAATAATCGTTGCAATAACATTACTTTGACAATTTAGAAAGCTAACCATTCTACGTCTCCTAATAAAAACATGATTTTTAAATCGGATTATAAAACCCAAAAAATAATAAAATATTATGAAATTGAGTTTAATATGAATTTAAAGACTGAAAATCTAAAGCAATGTGCCCCCCCCCCAAAAAAAAAAAAAACAAAAAATGCAAACAAATCTGAATTCAAATTAGCACTGGATTTGAACTCTCAATGCATTCCAGGAGTGGTAACCAAAATTGAAGCGCCAAACGATGGGATTTGACCCAAAAAGGCCGCGCGTTAAGAAAGTTAATTGAGTGTTCCGACTGGTGCTGGTAAGTTTTGGCCGATGCCGGACTTGTTGATGCGTGTTAAAGCACCGGAGCCAATATCTACTAATAAAAATTACGAAAAAAGAAAATAATACTAAACGCTTTTAAGTCACTTGACAGCGGCAATTTGATCATTCTACAATGACTTTGCCATTTGTTTGATTAAGCAGCGCTCACAAAGTAGTTAAATATGTATATATATATATATATATATCTACAGGTCATGAATCCTGTCAATGCAGAATCTGAAACGAGTAATGGACATGTCTCTCTAATAGGATAAATTATTTAATATATACTTGATCTATATATGCACATTCAATCAATAAAAATTAAAATTATCCAATAGACTCAGTTGTTGTATAATATATTGTTACGTCCAGATTTGTCCCACATCGATTGGAGTCGGGGATTGAGGCCACTTTATAAGGGGTTTTATCTCCTCTCATTAGTATCGAGACCTTTTTTCCACAGCGGGAAATAAAACTCCCGACGCCCTCGGGTCACAGGAGGGGGACAATATCAACCAGGCGAGCCGGCGGTGACGTGACACAATTTGGTGCACAACATATATTTATTTATTTATTTATTTTGGCTAGAACTGCAAATGATGGGCCTAATTAATACACATAAATTATTTTCTAAAATAATCAGTTAATAACAAGATGGATAAATTATAAAAATTATATTCTACAGTTTACAATGACAATTAATTTCTTGTAATTATAGTCAAATTTTATTTTAGTATTTTTTTTTAAATTTATTCACGACAACTGTTACGTGTCAATAATATATTATTGACGTGTAACTTTTTTTAATTAATTTTATTAACAATTCTTAGTAAAAACATTAAAATAAAACATAATCATAATTATAAGATATTAATTTACAATTAAAACTGTAAAAATTAAAGTGAAATTTGGAACAATTATTTTTTTTTTGGGTAATTTACTCCAACAAGATTATTAACAATCTTCAAAATGTCTTGAAATTGGGCACCCAGGAAATCTCACCCTCCGCTTGTGTTTAAAGCTGTCCCCCCTGATAATGCCTTTCATAATTATTAAAAGTGAGAAAGGGATCCCCAAAGCTGTTACGTTCAACCCTACCACCACCATATGTATATGGGCTGCCAAAAAGATAATCTGCAGCACTCCTCCACTGGTTCTCTTCTTCACAGGGGGCGGCGGCGGCGGAGGGAGCAGCACCTTCTGGGAGACCCCAGTCCCTCCTCCTATACTGCCTCGACAAACAAGGCCAGTAACCAAATAGACTCTCACACAGCTCCATCCCTTCTAACCCATACCCATACGGAGTCTGACCCACTGGCTTTCCATAACCTGCATAATATGATCTACAACCACAACCTCCATCCTCGTAACCCGGCCAAGGATGGTAATTCCCATCACAACTATACCAACCCTCTGATCCCTCTATGTCCTCACCTCGGCTCGACTCCAGTACTGGCTTCTCAGGTTCCTTTTCATCATCATGATCATCTACCTTGCCACCAGAGGGTTTCTGCTGTTCTTCAGTAGCTTTAATTGCTTCAGCTCTATCAGAAGGCTTCTGCTGTTCTTTGGTTTTATTAGGAGTTTTTTCTAGGCTTGGAACAATATCATCTTTACCATAAGGAGAGGGAATGGACCCGAAAGAGAAATTACCCGAGGGAAGGCCGTTAAAGTCCGGAAAGGAACGAGGATGGCAGATTTCTTCGGAGGGAGGAAGGGATTCGCCATAGGCGAGAGTAGGATCATAGCCACCACCGTAAGGGGTGGGATCGTACTCTGCGAATACAGTGTCGTTGTCGTCGTCGTCATCAACCTCGGGAGGGACGGCGGCGGAGGTAGAGTAAGAAATTAGAAACCGTGTATCGGGAGAGAAGTAACCGGTACTATAAGGAATTGGATCGTATTGAAGGAGTTTTAGTTTGGTGATCACATCAATATCTGACTGAATCGCAACAAAAGGGTAGTCATAAGAAGAATCGCACGAATTCGAAATTGTATTGTACTCAATGAGCTTTGGCTCGGTACCACTAAAGTTGGAGTGATTAACAGGTGATGGAATCGAAGAAGAACCATAAGGAATTGGATTATAGTAATTAACGCGTGGAGGAATCAAAAAAGGGTCGTAAGCACCTCCATAGGAGGAAGAATCATAACCAGAGAAATGAGGGTCTTGACTGAACTCGTAGGTGGAGTCAGACACTGAATCATCTTCAAAGGGAACAACATCGTAATTACAAGCAATATGATAAGGGGAGGAGGTCCTAAAGTACTCACCGGAATGGTCCTGATAGAAGTCGGAGCTGTAGCAATCCATGGCCAGATCAAAAGCTTGAACAATCAATCCGAGGCCGGTAGTGGGTTCATTACTACTTATTAGAGAGAAGACGAGATGTCTTTGGGAGAAAGAAAGGGCCTATTGGCAGCCAAGCTGAATTCAAGATGGATTTGTTTTAATTCTTATCTTTTTGAGGGACCACTGTAAGCCAAACCGCTATATTGTTATCCAATTATTGGGAAAAAGATGCCCCACCCTAACTCCCCGTGACAACACCAGACCCGTCAATGGGTGTGAATAGTTGTAAGGGCGGAGTTGCGAATATCTTTGGTCCTCAAGTATTAAATTAGATTATAATTTGGTATTAAATTAGATTAAAAAAATTTTTTTCTTTGAGTTACGAGCTGAATATCAAATTTGGATTGGATTATAAATAATTAAATTAGATATTATATATTATTAGTATTAAAAAAAATTTGAACCAAAATTTTACTTGGACTATAACTTACTATAACTTATATCTGTCTCCATTCTGAATAGTTGATCCAATTTGGTTTGGTTCAATAGTAGTTTTTAGAAGTTGTTTGAGGTGAAACTTAAATTTGATGGAAGTTAAAAGACATTTTAAGAAACTAAAATAAATTTACCAAAATTAAAGTTTTATTAACTTTTAAGGTTCAACGAAACCTTTTTAATGTTTCATCTATATAGATGCTATATTAATAAAAAAAAATTTGTGAAGAAAATTATAAAAAAAATTTGAAAATATCTTTGAATTTATAATTTTAATTGATAATTGAAAATATACATTGAAAGGACTTTAATTTTTTTGATTCTTTTTTTCTATTTAATTATTTTGATAAAATAACATTTTTCTTATTATGTAACCAGAAGTAAATTGATTTTGATGAGTTTTAATTTTTTAGAAAAAAAACTCCCCATCTTATGTGAACCTGGGGAGACTAAAATCACTTTTGATATTAGTCATGTGACATAAAGTTACGAGTCATTCAAACAAAATTGAACGATTTATATATAATAAAAGTAAATTTAAAAATTTTAGATAATTTTTTAAATTTATTTTTGTTGTGAATTGTCCGATTTTAATTAGACAGTTCACAACCTCGATATTATATAACTAAAGGGATTCAATGAGAGAATATAGAATTAGTAGAAAGGAAAAAAGTTGGAGTGTTTGTGAAAATTGAATATTTAGGGTAAATGGAAATTTTTTTCCGCCTGTAAGATATAATTTACCTAAGAGGGGTGCTATAATTAGTGACAGATGTGGCTTGTGTGATAAGGAAAAAGAGGATTTAATCATCTTTTTTGGAGTTGTGAGGAAGGGTTGTGTGGTTTGGATCTTATCTAGGGGTAAGAACGGCGAATTTAATTAATGAAAATATTGGAGGTTGGATTTGCCATATGTTAATGAAAGGGAAAGGATAATGATAGAAATGGTTTCCATTTTGTGGGCAACATGGTTAGCATGGAATGATAAGATATTCAACAATTATGTAAAAGGTCCGAGGTAATTATTTCAGTGGCTAATAATTTTGCTAACCTTATGAATTTTGTTAAGAATTGATGGGTGATTTTAGACCTATCTCAACCCCAAAAACTAGTTTAAAAGGTGAGATTTTCCCTCATATTTATAAATTAATCACTAGCCCCTTCCACAATCGATATGAAAAATTCCAATAATTTTTTCTTTCACACATCAAGTCTTGGTCGGAGAAAATGATAACCATTTATCTTAGTTGGCTGTGATTAATGGCAAACTTGCTCTAATACTAGTTAATGGGTAATCTTGAGCTTATCTCAACCTTAAAAGTTAACTAAATGGATAATACTTTCCTTTACACTTATAAACTGACCACTAATCTCTTTCACAATATGAAAAACCTCAAACAATAACGCCAGTTAGTTTTTATGATGTTGCAATTGCCATTGATGGAACGTGGAAGCCAATGGAAAAGCAGCAGTTGCACGAGTGACTATGGATATCAACCGAGGACAATTGGCAACTAGAGTGGAGATCATACAAGCATCTTCAGCACTCATAAACTGAAACTCTAGTGTGACTTAGGCCCTGTTTGGACAAATGAACAAACTCTATAAACCTCTATAAATCTCTAACAATTCTTTTACTTCTAATTTTTCCGTCATTACGAATTTCAAAAAATTTTAATATTTCACTAAAAAAATAAAAAAATCTGGAAATAGGTTAACCGAATGTGTAAATTTTTAATATAATCATATTTTTCGTGTCGAAAGCTTTCAAACGAACACCATTGTCACTATTTTTTGTGAATTTTTTTGAATCCGTGAGAATAGATTTAAAAAATCGTTCTCACGATTTCAAACTTTTCATAAAAAAAAAAAAACGCCAAAATCAATCCCAAACTATATTTTATCTCAATTTATCTTATTTTTTTTTACTCCAAATAAAACTTTAATGCAGTTCAATAGGCTAGCAATTTCAAATTTAAGAAAGTTCTAATTTTAACAGATTGTTTATTGATAATCTAAGTATCTTAGAAATGTTGGACAAAGCAATTGGGAGGTAAGTAATGGAGTTAAAAATCTGACAGGCTATAACTTTACGTTTTGAATGTTGTAATATAATAGCAGATAGGAAAGTAGTGAATAGTGCCTATAAAAGGCTAATGGATAATGGCTAATGATATATATATATATATATATACATGAGGTTAGAATTTAAAGAAAAAATTAGTTTAAAAAAATCTGAAGAGAAAAAAAAAAAAAAAAAGGACTAACCGTGGAATAGTTGCGTGACATCGTAAACGAAAACAACCCATCTATTGTATTTATAGATCTCAACAAACAAAAGGCAAAAGTATGCACCTTCTGCGCTAATGATCAATAAATGACCAAATGTCATAATCACACGATACGACGCGACAGCCCACCTTCGTGATCACTTATGTTACAATACATGTGATGAAGGTTGGGCCTGGCACCATTTCAAGAGTGGGGCCTTCCTCTGTAAGCTTAATCTCCCAGTGAAAAAGCTTTTTAGTTTTTTATAGTTTTAAAAAAGTTTTGGGATAAGCTCTGTAAGCTTTAATCTCCCGGAGAAACTTTTTGTTTTTTCTATGGGCGAATTCCAGTTTATTTCTGTGAAATTTTGTACGAATCTCTCTTCAAAGTCTAATTATTTGTTGTAATAACGGGCCCAAAATTTTAATTTATCGTAAACTCTTCTGTCAATTAAATATCGTTTAATCCATAAAAAAATTAAGACTTGGATACGAGGATATGCTTGAAAGTTTTAAAATATGGATCTTGAGATGTTTTAGTAATTTGATTTTTAAAGTGATTAAAAATATAGATTTAAAAATAATGAACCCATACTTACGAGTTTATTTTTTAATGGATTCTTAAATATTTATTAATGTATATAGGGGTTGTTTGGAGTAAGAAAAAGTGAGATAAATTGAGATAAATTGTGGTTTGGGGAGAGTTCGTAATGCGTGCAGTGAGAGAAAAAGTTGATGTGATATAAAGTTAATAGAGATTTATAGAATTTTTTGGAGAAATTCAGCAAACCAAACGACCCCATAATAACACATATACTTTTATCTATTTGTTAAGCATCAAACATTATAATAACTATTAGTGTTTGAATATATGCATATTGTGAGGAACTGTGAGGGACCTGCTCGTGAAGGACTCTACCTGCAGGAGAGTGAAGCCAGAGGTAAAGCAGAGAAGCAATACCTTCCATCCCACATCACCTAGACCGTGGAAAGAAGTGACATATATGTAATATTCGATATCAATATAGTACAACGCGTTTTAAAGCCGTGAGGACACTGAATTCAGTGGGAACTCTAGGGTTAAGTGTGCTCCAGTAGGGACAATACCGGAATGGATGACCTATTGGGAAACAGTTTAACAAGCCCGAAGCGGACAATATTGTACTATGTAGATGCGGGTCGTTACAAATTAGTATCAGAGCGCTAGGTTGCATTCATTTTGGGTCTTGGGTAGTAAGGCCTATTTATTTCCGTTGGGAAATTGTTACTTATTGAAATACATTATTGAATTTGGGAGTGATAATGGTTGTATTTTGAAAATTGTATAGACGTGGAAGAGGTGGAAATCAAGGGAATCGACTTGGTGGTCAGAATTCTAATGCTCCAGGTGTTGGGTATAAGGATTTTCATGAGGTGTCATTGGCTGATAGTGGCCTTCCACAGCCAATGTATGAACAAATAATGCAATTTATGATGGCCCAATGGGCCCAGATGTAAGAATTAGGTGTACCAGCAGCAGTTCCTAGCCCACAACGGCAGTACCTGCACCGAGGGACACATCAATCATCAGGATTATCAGCCAATGTAAGAAACATGATCCCCCCAAGATCAATGGGAAAAGAGGTCCAGTCGAGGCAGAGAAATGGTTGGAGGAAATTTCAGAGATTATGGAAACTTTGAATATAGAAGGTGATGAAGTTGGAATCAAAGTGGCAGCAAGTCAACTCTAAGGAGATGTTGTTTATTGATGGAGGTCATATAAGAACACGATTAATATATATGCTTTGACTTAGGAAGCATTTAAGGAAGCTTTCCTTGAGAGGTTTTTCCCCACAATAATGAAAGAGATGAAGGTCCAGGAATTTCTTGCACTAGAATAAAAGAACTCATCAGTGCAAGAATATGAGAGAAAATTTACAGTGTTGACTAGATTTGCCCCACAATATGTGCAAGATGAGGTGGCAAAAACCAAAAAAAAGATTTTTTTTTTTTTTTTTTTTTTTTGAATGGGGATTAAGTGCTTACATCAGGAGGCAGATTATCGGATTAAGGCATCAAACCTATTTTGGTGTGGTAGCGGCAGCTCTCGCGGTGGAAAGGGATGCCATAGACTTCAAGTCCAAGCTTCGTAGAGGCTAAGGACAGACTCAGAGATAGATTGTAACACAAGAATATGGTTCTGGTTCTAAGAAAATGAAGGCTAAAGAAAAGGCCAGTAGCTCCAAGAGATCTCAGCAATATTAGCAATTCCCTTATCAGAGAAAGAGTAGTTCTAGTTCAAGATCAGGTTCCAATTCGTCCGGCAGTCAGTGACAACAACAGTTTCAGTCTCTTTAGAGAGGGAGATTTCATGACCAATTTGGACAGAGATTGTGTTACAGGTTGTAATCAGACGGGACACGTGGCAGTTAATTGTCCAATTAAGGAGATGTCACAGGGGAGTATTGAATTAGGTGCTCCACGGATTGAGTATTATCAGACACAGCAGTATCCAATAAAGCCAGCACCACCTATGCAATAACAACCTACACAACAAATTTAGCAGTTTTAGCAGACGCGTGGTGGTGGTGGCAGCAACGGCGGCAGTGGCCAGCAAGGGAAAAGCAGAAGTAATGGCAGCTCAGGGAGTCAGAGGACTAGGGGGCATGCCTATGCACTTGCATAACGGGATGAGATTCCAGATACTTTCGCATTACACGGTACATTTCTTTTGTTTAGTACTTGGGTGCATGTTTTATTTGATACCAGCACATCACATTCATTCATTTTGCATGCTTGTGTGAAGACTTTGGGTTTGACACCTGAGAGGCTGGAAGAGTCTATGTTTGTGGATTCTCCTACAGGTAGCAATTCTTCAGTGAACTGAATCTGTAGAAATTATGTTTTACAACTAGATGACGTTCAATTGTGGATTGACTTGAGGGTTTTGAAGATGAAAGAGTTTAATGCGATATTGGGAATAGATTGGTTGTTCACTTATTGTGTGACAATAAATTATTATCATAAGTTAGTGACGGCTATCCTACCAGATGGTACCATAGTTACGATTCGAGGTGAAGTAAGAGCAGTTTTGCCTTCCCCGTTGTTTGATACGAGGTGTATGGGGAAGTTTTCTGATTTGTTTGCCAGTTTGAGATTGAATGAGAAGGACTTCAAACACTTTCTTCCAAGAGTTGTTTCTGAGTATGAAAATGTATTTTCTGAGAAATTATGTGAGTTACCACCTAAAAGGAAGATTGAGTTTTATATAGATCCTGTGCCAGGCACTTCTCATATTTCTGTGACACCATATCATATGGCGTCAGCATAGTTAAAAGAACTAAAAGTTCAGTTAAATTATTTGTATACTCGAGATTTTATTCGACCTAATACATCGCCGTGGGCAGCATCGTCAGTATTTGCAAAGAAGAAGGATAAGACCTTGAGGCTCTGTGTTGATTATCGGTTGTTAAATTCAGTGACTATCAAGAATAAGTACCCACTGTCGATGATAGATGACTTGTTTGATCAATTGTGGGGATCAACTTATTTCTCTAAAATTGATGACTATCCTACCAGATGGTACCATAGTTAAGATTCGAGGTAAAGTAAGAGCAGTTTTGCCTTCCCCGTTGTTTGATACGAGGTGTGTGGGGAAGTTTTCTGGTTTGTTGGCCAGTTTGAGATTGAATGAGAAGGACTTCAAACACTTTCTCCCGAGAGTTGTTTGTGAGTATGAAAATGTATTTCCTAAGGAATTATGTGAGTCACCACCTAAAAGGAAGATTAAGTTTTATATAGATCTTGTGCCAGGCACTTCTCATATTTCTGTGACACCATATCGTATGGCACCGGTAGAGTTAAAAAAATTAAAAGATCAGTTAAACGATTTGTACACTCGAGGTTTTATTCGACCTAATACATCGCTGTGGGCAGTATCGGCAATATTTGCAAAGAAGAAGGATAAGACCTTGAGGCTCTGTGTTGATTATCGGTTGTTAAATTCAGTGACTATCAAGAATAAGTACCCACTGCCGATGATAGATGACTTGTTTGATCAATTGTGGGGATCAACTTATTTCTCTAAAATTGATCTTCATTCAGGTTATCATCAATTGAGGATTCGGGAAGAAGATATTCCGAAAATGACATTTCGTACCCGATATGATCATTTTGAATTTATGGTTATGCCGTTTGGGTTGACGAATGCTCCAGTGGTATTTATAGATTTGATGAATAGAATTTTCCGACCCTACCTAGATTGGTTTGTGGTGGTGTTCATAGATGATATTTTGATTTATTCTCATGATGAATATGAACACGAACACGAACACGAACACGAGCAACATTTGAGGATAGTTTTGTAGACACTTCAGGACCACAAACTGTTTGTTAAGGCTAGTAAATGTGAATTTTGATTATTTGAAGTAAGATTTTTGGGTCATGTGGTTTCTGGTGAGGGAATTGCAATGGATCCTTCTAAGGTTTTAGCTGTGTTAGATTGGGCATGGCCAAGATCAGTTTTTGAAATTTACAGTTTCTTGGATTTGGCTAGTTATTACCGCTACTTTATCTAAGATTACTCTCAGTTAGCAGGTCCATTGACTCAGTTGACTCGAAAAAAGGGTTAGATTTGAATGGAATGATGCTTGCGAGAATGCTTTTAACGAATTGAAGCGGAGATTAACTGAGGCTCCAGTATTGATTATACTTGAACGTGGACTAGGATATTCGGTATATTGTGATGCTTCATATGAAGACTTGGGGTATTTTTTTGATGCAAAATGATTAAGTCGTGGCATATGGGTCTAGGCAGTTGAAGCTACTGAGAGGAATTACCCTACGCATGATTTGAATTTGGCCGTGGTGGTTTTTGCTTTAAAGAGATGGTAGCATTATCTATATGGTGAGAGATTTAATATTTATTCAGATCACAAGAGTTTAAAGTATTTAATTACCCAACGTGAATTGAATATGAGATAGAGGATTATAATTTTGATTTCTAGTATCATCCAGGGAAGGCCAACGTGGTGGCTGATGCGTTAAGTAAAAAGTCACAGAGTTTAGCGGCCATAATGGTTCGTTCTCAGTAGCGTCTTCATGAAGATGTAGGTGATTTTGAATTTTGGTAGGATGATAATGACGTGGATGGCACCACCTATTCTAGTTTAAATTATTTGCAAGTGGTACCTTTGTTGCTGACACGAGTTATTGAGACTCAACAGAAAGATCACTATTGTCAGAACATGAGGTATTATTTGTGTTTGGGATAGGAAGCTGACAGTTGGAACTTGTCTATTGAAAGATACTTGAAGCTTAAGGTAAGACTTTTATGCCTGATGTGGATGGAATTCGAGAAGAAGTACTCTTGGGATTTCATCATTCGAGGTTTGCAGTACATCTTAGGGGAGCAAAAATGTATAAAGACTTGGGACATCAATACTAGTGGAGTGGTATGAAGCGATATGGTAGAATTTGTGTCTCATTACCTAACCTGTCTGCAGGTAAAAGCCAAACACCAAAAATCAGCTAGGTTGTTACAGCCATTGCCAGTAGCATAGTGGAAGTGGGACCATAACACTATGGATGTTGTGATGGGTTTACCGAGGACTCGTAAGAGACATAATGCTTGAGATAAGCGGATGCCTGACTAGGGGTATAATACGATTCCCTAGCAAAAGGACCAGGGGGTGTAACATGGTTCTCCTGAGTCTTAATTGATTGGGGGTGTAACACAGTTCCACATTTGGTGTAGATATATATATTGAGATATATGTTTGCCGTAAACGTAAATGGTACAGGTGGTAACCAGTGTACAGTACTAAGTGTCAACCGTCCTAGGATAAGGTTTGGGGTGAAGGGAGACGAGAGTATGTATTGACATTGTATTGCATCACATCCCATTACACGAGATTATATTTATATTCCTTGATATTGGGATGTTGATATGTGTGACTGTGACATTGATTAATGGGATATATGATTTATATTGTTGACTATGAGTTTGGTATTAAAATAGAGACATAAATAGGAACAACGATGACCTGATTCCTAAGGTGGGATACGTAGGCAGCTTAGGTTAGAGTAGCCTGAGTTCAGTCTAAATTATGGATGACAATGACTATGTTTAGTTTTCTTAACCGAGAGTTGAATTATATTATTGACAAATGGACAGTTACGAAATCAAATATTATTTTATATGGGAATGAGTAAGGATTTTGGGTATTTCAATAATTTTAATTCAGTGTGAATTAAATTTTATTGTTTATTTTGGTTCTCACATTTCCATACCATCCGTCCCGAACAATTAAGTTAGGGGCGTGATAGCTTGGTGTAAGAGCCAATACCCAGCCAGAAGTGTGGGATCACGTGTGTGGGGGACCTGCCTGTGAGGGACTCTGCCTACGAGAGACTCTGCTTGCGAGAGAGTGAAGCAGGGGATCACGCAGGGACGCGTATCCTCTAGGGGGGGAGGATTGTGAGGGACGGTGAGGGACCTACCCGTGAGGGACTCTGCCTGCAGGAGAGTGAAACCGGAGGTGAAGTAGAGAAACAATACTTTCCATCTCACATCACTTGGGTCGTGGAAGGAAGTGACATATATGTAATATTCGATATCAATATAGTACAACGCGTTTTAAAACCGTGAGGACACTGGATTCTATGGGAACTCTAAGGTTAAGCGTGTTCTAGTAGGGGTAGTACCAGGATAGGTGACCTCTTGAGTGGGGGCAGTACCGGGATGGGTGAGTTCCTGGGAAGCAATTTACCAAGTCCAAAGCGGATAATATTGTACTATGTGGATGCAAGTCGTTGCACATGTGAAATAGTATAGGATAAATTATACCTATCTCTCCTTAATATTTAAATAATTATATTTAGTATCCACAACATTTAAAAGTTATACTTGCTTCCCTTATTTTGAAATATTATTAACATTGACCCCTTTCGATAAAATTATTTATTAAAACTAAATATAAAATGTCAAATTAATCAAAATTTTAGATATTTTTCTTATTTTACTCCTATCTCTCACATCTCGTCAATTTTCTTTACAAGAATCCTTAAAAACTTTTTATTTTTACTTATTTTTTAAAATTTGTATAAAGAAAACTAACAAAAAAGTGAGCGAATAAGGAATAAAATAGCAAAAATACCTAAAATTTTAGTTATGTTAACATTTTCTGTTAAGTTTTAAATGTTGATTTTATCGAGAAATGAGTCAATATTAACAACATTTCAAATAAGAAAGGTAAGTGTAATTTTTAAATATTGTGAGTGTAATTACCCAAATGTTAAGAATGTAGTTTGTCTAGTAATATATTATGATTTATATTAAAATAACACAAAAAATAAATCAACAATAAAATTCCAAAACACTTTTAATCCAAATCGCTAAAAAAAAAAAAAAAAAAAAAAAAAAAAAAAAAAAAACCTCCCACCTACAGCAATGCAAATGGGGAATATGTTCTCACAAAAGTATTACTATCCAAAATTTTATAAATCTATGAAAATTTCTCATAACCCCCAAATCAACGTGTTCAAAAAATTAAAACAAAACATCCATTCATGAATTATGAGGTGTTCAACAAATTTTTAAAAAACTCCAGAATCTATCACTTAAAAACTCTTAAACATAATTTCATATCAACACCCCAAAATTTAAACTTTAAAACCACTCATATAACCCATAAACTTTTAACTCAAAGCACGTCCTAAAAATGAACAAGCGGGCCAAAAAAATTCTCGCATCTTAATAAGGAATGCTTATATATTAGACTTTGAAACGATTCAAATTATTCGTAAGCTATTCGAGCTTGACTCAAAAAAAAGTCTGACTTGAATTCTATTCGTGACTAAAACAAGTTCAAATCAAGTTTGATTTGTAACACATTTAAATTTAAACTCGAATTTAAGTTTAGAAAAGTTCTGTTCAAAACTCGCAAGCCAATTCAATAAAACAGTATATATGTATATATTTATAATATTTTTATTATATTTTTTATAATATTTCATTTATTATATTTTAAAATAAAACGTACTTTTGGTTTAGTTGAGCCACTCACGAGATAATTTCAAGTCTGAATTCTTCCTTATCGAACCGAATTCAAACCTATATAAAAATTCAAACTAAACTCAAGTACGGTATAAATAGTTCGAACTGAACTCAAATAAAATAAACCTTGGTTCAATTCAGCTCGTTTCCACCCTTCATTCCAACCTGCCGTAGACAGATTGGTCCAAATCATCTTTTTATTTTATGTTATTTTATTTATTTAGTTATTTTAATTTATTACCTATTTATTCATCCTCCAGCTTAAGGTCAGAAATATGAAACACTCAACCCAGTCAAAGCTACAGCTTGCCAAGTGTTAAAATGCACGCTAGTTCATAATTCCCATGAAAGCATAAATTGTTCCGAAAATGACAGACACCATCATACAACCAATAAGAAGTCATGAGCCGATCCAAGCTAAGTTCAGTCATATATAAATCATCAAATCAAAACTTGTCTATAATACATACTCGTACAATATTGCCCCCTACTCCTCAGAATTAAACTTGTCTAATTGTCTAAAAACATTTATCAAGAAGTTGATAGATTTCAATACTCAAGCAGGGCTTTTCCAACCTTAAGCCATCTATAAATGCCTGTCCACCAATACATGGCTAAAGAAGAAATATCAGCAATTTCCACATAGCAGCTCGCCTCTTGCACATAACAAGGAGAAACTGAAAAAGAAGAATACCCAACAAAAAAAGGGGGGGGGGGCAATTAAATCATTCAGGAGGTGTTGTAGGAAAATAAACTCAACACATCTAGTATATATTGTCAAAACAGAAGGATAATATTAAACCAAGTCTAACTTGCATTATGTTTGTGGGTGGAAGACCTTTAATGAAAGGAGACACATCAAGTACCTCATCCAGAGGTAGATTCTGAATTAGTTGCCTCTTGTCTTGGTCTTCGTCGGTTAGAGGTTGGACCATCTCTTTGTCTAACATACCTTTTACTCTCGTATTTTGATCGATTAGATTGCTTTGGTTGATATGTAGGGTATTTGCAAGGAATTATCTCTCCATTTATATATTTATCTCCTGAAAGAAATAATAGAAAGCTATAAAAATACATTCACCACAACAACAATAGATTTGGATTCGTAGCAAAAGCATTTTTTCACAGATATATCACCTCCATAGTCCTTGTTTTTAACATCGATATATGAGTCCGGCAGCACCCATAGAACTCCAGGCAATCCTACAAAACAGGATGTAAGCAGAGTAGCAACTTAATATTTTGATCACAATGGGACAACAATTCTAATATACTCATTTACCTTTGAATTTCTCAGATGTTTCTTCTGACACAGTGCACTGGAATCCAGTGTAGGTGGTGGTACTAAAAGCGTACATGTTCTTCTTTGCTTCTTCCATGCTGAAATAAGTGCCCACATATTTTTCAAACATTAATATAACGTAAAATAAGTGAAAAATAGAGCACAGTTGAAATTGTAGAAAGCCTCCACATAACCAATATAATACAGCCATTATTTTCCACATCATTAAATTCTCCGATGAGCCTCTTCTTTTTCCCTTTTTATTAGGGTAAAATACAATTTCTTGTGCTCAAAAACAATATCTTGGCCTTAATATAATGATGTGTTCCATCATGTCCCAATGACCGTATCAAAAATTGTTTGTCCTCAAAACTGTTAGCTTGTTTAGGTTTTATTCAAATATTTTTTGTTTTTATATGATTTTTGAATGAATAGAGCTCATTACTTCTATATGTATACCGTGTTGCATATATAAATACAAATTAAGAGTGAACAAGAGAAGTTGAAAACAAAATAATAATAATAAGACATTGTAGATGTTATACCAAAATGTTTATTTTAGTTGAAAAAAAAAAAAAAAACTAAACGGTTACATATTGGTAGTCACCTTAGGGGCCTAGTGTCATATTTATTTTGAGGGAGACATTACTTCTATATGTATATTGTGTGCATATATAAATACAAATTAAGAGAGAAGAGAAGTTAAAAAAAAAGACACTGTAGATTTTATAGCAAGAATGTTTATTTTAATTGCAAAAACTAAGCAGTTACATATTGGTAGTCACCATAGGGAACTAGTGTCATATTTATTTTGAGGGAGACATTTTGATTATTTTTATTAAGAATGATCAGTTCACATCTTAGTATAGACCATAGGAGTTAATGTGAGAAATCAATCTTGGGAGAGGCACTTTGATTTTGGGCTTCAACCCCGAGGGGTAAACTATAGTTTACCCTTTCAATTATATCTTTATTTTATTCTTCAAAAAATGCTTTGGTGATATGCTTGCGTGCACAGAAAGATATTGAAATCTTCCTCATAACTATTTTCTTTGTTAAACAAAAGCAATGCAGCTAACCACACACTGCCTCCCCTGCCCTTTTTAAAAGGATAAAAGAATTGAACTTGCAACAACTCTCTCACACATAGCTCTAGGTAATGTATCCAGATGGCCATCATTTATATTGCATTTTCAGATTGTGCATGGATTAAGGATTGTTAAAAGGGAAAAAGAGTGGGGAGGGGGAAGGATAGGGATTTAAAACTCCTCTTGTTTGGATTGTGATAAAAAAATAGAAGGGAAAATACATGGAATTTTGGAAATTAAAATTAATTAAATTAAAAAACTAATATATTGATAATGCCTTTTATGTAATTATATTTTTTTTAATCCATTCAAACAAGGATATGTATTGGGGATTTTATTGTTTCCTTATTCTTTTTCCAATATTTTTCTGTTTCTTTTTCTTTTCCCTCACCAAATGCTCACTCCAAACACACCCTTACGCAGTGTTTGTTTGGGGGATTTAGGGAAGGGATTGGATTCCTAATCCTGTAGGACCCACAAATCCAATGTTTGATAACAACCAAAAGAGAGTGGATAAGTAATCCGTTCGGATTGCTAATACCCCAAAATGAGGTAAATACCATCCCATGGGGAGTGTGGTATTATTTATACCCTAACTTCGGATTTACTTCTTGTCAAAATCTAAAAGTCCAAACTTTTTTCTTGTTACATCTCATACCAAATCACATCTTTTATCCCAATTTATATCCCATCAACCAAACACCAAAAAAATAATCCCACGTAAAAATTAATCCCATGTTATATCTAATTTCATATATTATCCCATGATATTACTTATACCCTATCATCCAATCCCTCCAATCAAACATACCCTTTGAGATTTTTTTTCAACATTAAGATCTACAAAAATGAGGAAAACCACATCAATTACTATAAATGCTTCTGCTTATGATTAACCATGTTACAATAACCAAAATTTATTATCTATTGCAAGAAAAGGAATCAAAGTAAAAGGAAATTATAAAAAATATTAAATTTTGCATAAGTTGCCGCCCAAGAAATTCAAAATTACCTAAAAAAATTTAAAAAAATAAAAAACATTTCAAATCAAAGACAACGTTTCAAAAAGCTTTTTCAAACCAAAAATGTCATCATACATAAGATTCCAAGTTAACATTCATTCCTTACTGCTCAATCTTCTTAGTAATAAAAAAAAAAAAAAAAAAATTTAAGGACAGTACAAGAAACCCAATTCAAAAATGATAGACAAGAAGGCAAATGAAATTAATCAAACAGTTATCAACTGGAACACAACACCTTCAAGAAACAGAAATGGCAACGACTGAATGAGCAGAGTCAAATTCTCCAATTAGTAGTTGGAAAGTAAAATAGCAGCAAACAAAAGATTCAATCAAAAATTTTGAATTTAATAAACACAAATAACAAAAAAAACCCAATTCGATCATTTAGCTAGAACACAAGCAAATCAAGATTTAAGATTCCCTTTTGCTGAAGGGCAATTCAAAACCCAATTCAAGAATAAAACAAGCAGAATACTAACACAGATACTAAACTTGTATCTAACAGGTATTTTCATATGTATGTGGGGGTGTGTATGTCTATAATTGTGTGGATAGATAGATAGATAGATAGATAGAGAGAGAGAGAGAGAGAGGGGACGGTAACCTTCCGAGGACTGTGGCGAGAGTATTGAGGTAGGTCTCAATCATCTGCTCCCTGGTGGGTGCAGGATCCTTGGGGAACTCCATGACAATGAGCCAATGGTTATAATCACAGCCCGGGAGCATTATAGTCTCTCTGGGCTCGTTGCTGCTATTGCTCCTTTTAGCAGAGTAGTCCCCATCGACGGAAGCCCGGGCTAGGGTACGATGTGAAGGGGGGTTTGAGTGGGATATGCGTATCGCCGTGGTGGAACTAAATGGGTAGGTTAGAAGTGGAGTGGCCGTCGGTCTCAGGTGGATGTCAGCTGTTTTCAGGGCTTTGGTGAAGAACGAAATAGAGAGGCTGAGAGTCGCCATTGGAGCAGCTCGCGAGAAGGGATGAAGGGGAGATAAGAGGTTGATATTTATGAAGGGTAAAGTGGTCACATTTCAAATTTTGGGCAATCGGGGTGCGAGCCGAATTGAACCGGATTTAGCATACTTGAGTTCGGTGCACACGAAGCGTGCGTTTAGAGTGGTAAAAAATGAAATAAAATAAAATAAAATAAAATAAAATAAGTTGTAAATTTATAATTTGTACAATGAGATAAAAAGTAAATAAATTTAAAATTTTTTTGTATTTTTTATTTTTTTAAAAATTTTTTTGTCACTCTCAATAGAGTCAAAGTGTGTTTTACGTGTGTGTATATATATATATATATACACACAAATAAATGATGGGTAAGTAAGTAAAATGTTGATAAAAATTATAATTTCATAATTCATGTAATAAAAAAATTAAAATTATTTTAAATATTTTGGTGGAGTTTCACCTGATATTAAAATAAATCATTTTAATTCAGTTTGCAAATAACTTATTCAAGTGAAGGTAAATTAAATTTAATTAATTAATTTAATTATAAAAAATTAATTTAAAAAGCCAAGCTAATTTTAATGTAGATTCTTTCAAAGCCAACAACCTCACAACCATTTTTAGGTTTATATTTTCGTAAAAGAATGCATGACGAAGTGTAGACCCTAGCACTTAAGTTCAGATTGACAAAAATTTTTAATTTTTAGTTTTTATTTTTATATTTTTAAAAATTGAATTAAAAACCTCATTTGATAAATTTTGTTTTCAATTTTCAATTTCTAAAAGATAAAAACTATTTTTAAAATTTTTAAAATTATGAAAACATAAAAATATATTTTTTTTAAGTTTTGATTTTCCTCTACAACTACCAATCATAACCATTAGCTACTACCGACTATTGACCAACCACCACCTCCACCGTAGTTGCTAGTCACAATCTTTGCCGCCATCCATCTTAGGCCACCACTGACCACCGATCGCTACCTACCTTCAACCATGTCCAGCCACCATCGACCTCTGTCCACCTCCGGACATTGTTGATCGACCACCAACTTCATTATAGGTCGTCACCCACCTCCAATCACGCTACTTGCTCTCTTAATACTATAACTACCAACCAATAATTATCATTACCAAATAGGTTTTTTTATTTTTTATTTTTTTCTATTATGAAAATGAAAACTAAAATTAAAAAATGAACACAAAAATTAAAAATTGATAGTTTTATCAAACGAGCCCATATACTTAACAAATCTTTCTTTACAATAATTCCCAACCTAACTGAATCTGAAAATCGAAGGCTAACTCAACAATGAGAAATTTATGGTGGGTAAGGACGACATCAATAGGGAAGTTACATGCTCTTAGATGGTCAATTGTTTTCTTAACTTAAGTTGAATGATATGATTGGTTACATCTCCAAATCAATTAAGATCATAGATGGAGTGGGCTCATGTGTGTGTGTATTCAAATAAAGATGCAAAAAATGTGTTATCTCACTCTTCATTGTGATGATGGTGACTTTTTTATCTATAAAGGTCGAGCTTAATTTGTCTTGGGTTTCTAAATTTTAGCTTCTTTTCTTTTCTTCTTTTTATTTTATAAATTATTTTGATTGTAATCAAACTCTCAACAGTAAAAATGACTTTAACAAGTCAGCAATCTACTGACAATGCATAGGATTTTGCTTTCTTACCATTTGAATCAAATTCTATATATTTTCTATTTTAGTTTTTATCACAAATTAAATAAGAGAAAAAATTTTGCATTAATTTTTATTTTTTTATTAATAAATTTTTAATTCAAACACAACTTTGGTATCTTTGAAAATCAAGTTGCATATGTAGGTAGGTGGGTGAATATTTCTATGTTGCTAGATGAAGTACAAATGGATAAGTGATTGAAGGATAGTGATAGAGAAGATAACAATCTAGTTGTTGTTGGCAACGAAGGTTGGTTGGTGGTGGTGGATTCACAGAAGAGCGTGTGTTTGTTACATATCTAAGGAGATCTCACTCCGAAAAGACTAGTTATTAAGAGAGACAACTCAAGATATATAAACATCACACTAGCATACTATACTATAGATTTAAGATAAATGCAGCGTATACTACACATGTTTTATAGGATCGTAATATTCCACCACACTCCACAACTTTGCACCCACATAGGTAAGCTTTTCACGATAGTTTTAGCATGGCATTATGCAATGATTATAATGTGCAAAGCCTACTTGCATAAGTGCAGGGCTATGGAGTATGGTGGAATATTACAATTAGTTATTATGGGCCCTTGATTGTGAGCGTATGACGGGTTTTTGAATTGTTAGAGCACAAGGATTGGTCTTGCATATCCAAACTATTTTGAGAACAATATTATCTATTATTCTTTGAGGGATCCTAATCTTCCTTATGGTTCATTCGAGGGAATCATGCCTCTTAATATCACAAGGGTGATAAGAGTATAATTTGTTTAATGATTTATTCATAATCAAATAGGCTCTTAAATGGATCTTACAATCAAGGTTCTATTTGAAATGAAATGCTAAAACTAAAGCTAACAAACTATAGACAAAAGATATCCTAAAACTAAGGCTAATGAATTGGAGATAAAAGATATCTTAGTAGAATGGGAAAAAAACCATCAAAATATATTCCTTAGGTCCTAAATGAGTATTTGAAATATGACATTTGAGATATCTAATTGACTTTGATTTTGAATGAAGCTAATCTACACCTCCCATAGAACACAAGACCAATTGGATGACAATGGCATCCCTATTTTCACAGCTTAGTCAATGCCTTAGATCCATATTAACTTCTTTTTCCCTCAGTATCACCTTTGTCTATAAGGGTAAAATTAGGAAATCTAGCCACAAACTCCTCCAATTGTTGGGAATTTTGTACCTCTAACAAGTAAATGTAATTGAATTATGTTGCTAAATATTAATAAATAGGATAAATTACACTTAGACCCCTCAATATTTAGGTAATTACACCTAGACCCCTTTAACATTTGAAATTAGCAAATACCCCTTTTATTTTTAAATATTGCTAACCCCCAACCCTCCTCCTTTAGTTTTGTTGCTCACTCAGTTAATATTTTATTGTGAGGACAAATATGCCCCTGATATATAATATGAATATATATACACTTTTCATTTTTTTAGAAGTCCACTCATCTTATTTCACTCCATTCGAATGGCCATCTTTCACTTCATCTCTCTAAAACAAAACCCTCACCGTCCCTTCTAACCTTCCCTCTAAAACTCTAAAATGAAAAGAAACCCTAACCCAATCTCTAAAGCTCAGAAACGAAACGAGACCCTAACCCAAACTCTAAAACAAAACACTGCAAAGTTATTCTATATATCGTCATCTCCACATCCGATCGGCTGGTTATTCTCTCTCTCTCTCTCTCTTTCTCGATTTATATATTTAACATATTTACTCATATACATATGTGTTTGTGTGGATGTATATTGACTATTGTTTTTGTTTTATTCGTTAAATTTTTATTATTGATATTGGTTTTTTAGCCTCATATTTTTGTTATGTATTTAACCATGTTTAATTACAATCTCACTTCCATAAGCATTGATATTCTATAATCTACTTAAGAATTTGTGACAATTATGAATAAGATTGAGATGCACACACACACCCAACTAGGTTCATGTGTGTTAAATTTATACACATCTAACAATGACTATACACATTCTAGGGTGACTATACAAATTCCATATTCTCTAAATACATCCTATACATTAATACTATTAATATACACTAACAATTAATATACATTAACATTCTTACTCAAGTTGGAGCATTTATATCATATGTTCCAAACTTATTACAAATGTATCTTACTTTAGCTCCCCCTAGTGTTTTAGTGAGTAAATCAGCCAATTGGTCTTCAACATTGACATGACTCATCTTGATGACATTTTTCAATATATTTTCCCTAACAAAGTGACAATCAACTTCAATATGCTTGGTCTGCTCATGGAATACTGGATTAAAAGCTATGTGGATAGCAGCTTGATCATAAAAAAATTCTATAGGCTGTAATCCAGAGACTCCTAATTCAGTCAACATATGAAGCATCCAAATCAATTCATAAAACGTATGCTCCATAGCTCGATACTCTAACTTTGCACTAGATCTGGCCACCATAGTTTGCTTTTTACTTTTCTAAGAAATTTGATTTCCTCCCACAAAGACACAATATTCTGTAATGGACCATCTGTTTGACAGGAAACCAGCCTAATCTGCATCTATATAACCTTAGACAAGAGTATGACCATTATTTTTATACAACAGACCACGTCCTGGTCCTCCTTTTAGATATCTCAAAATGCAAATAACCACATCCCAATGACTAGAATAAGATGCATCAAGAAATTGACTAATTACACTTGTAACGAATGAAATATCTAGCCGTGTCATTTTCATATAATTAAGTTTTCTGAGTAATCTACGATATCTCTCAGGATCATTCAATAACTCTCCCTTATCTGCCAGAAGTTTTGTATTGGGATCAATTGGAGTATCAATTGGTTTGGACCCCAACATACCAGTTTTAGATAAAAAAATCAAGTGCATACTTTCTTTAATAAAAAGCAATCCGCTCGTGTGATCTCATAATTTTAATTCCCACAAAATACTTCAACGAGCCCAAGTCTTTGGGTATTGAACTTAGCTTGAAGAAATAGCTTTAGATCATGTATACCTCGCATATCATCTCCTATGATCATAATGTCTTCCACATAAACTAGCAACCAGATTTTACTGTGAGAGGAATGATGATAAAATACATCATGATCAACACCACATCACGTCAATCCAAAATCCATCACCACATAACTAAACATTCCAAACCAATCCTAGGGATATTGTTTTAAGCTATACAATGTTTTCTTTAATTTGCAGACTAAGCCAGACTCCCCCTGAGCAACAAACCCAGGAGGTTGCTACATACATACTTCCTCAGTAAGATCACCATGTAGAAAGGCATTTTTAACATCCAGCTAATGTAGTGGCCAGTGAAACACAGCAACAAGTGAAATGAAAAATCGAATAGAAGTGATCTTAGCCACAGGGGAGAAAGTATCTGAAAAATCTAGTCCTTGTGACAATTCTGAATAAGATTGAAATGAACACCACACCCCTAACTAGATTCATATGTGTTAATTTATACACATCTAACAGTGACTATACACATTTTAGGGTGATTATACAAGTTCCATATAGTCTAAATACATCCTATACATTAATGCTATTATTAATGTACACTAAAAATTAACATACATCAACAGAAATGATATTCTATTATTGTTGGGCCTATTTAGTTGAGTACATGCTCTTTTAACAATTTGTGTACTATTTTTGAGAATCTAAATGTGTATTTTTTATTTTAAATTCAGAATTTAAATGCGTATTTGTCTCTAATTGTCACTATTTAGTTAATATTGGTCATATATAATTCTGTTGATACATTAATCATGTAGTTGGTTAATATATTATGTTTTTTAATTTCTGTAAGGCTGTTGCTCGTGGTATTCTGTTTTAACTTTATTCTTTTTTTTTTTTTTTGGTGCCAATTTATGGTGGAAACCCATAACCAAGCTTTCATCTCGACTTCAGGCGTAACAAATCCAGTACCCCTCAGAAGGTGGTACATTTATGTCAAATTTTTAGATTAAGACTGCTACATTGATCTGTTAATAATTTGTGTACTGTTTTTGAGAATTTAAACGTGTATTTTTTTTTAATTCTATGCTTTATAGGTTACTAATAGCACCAAAATGCATATAATATAATCTCGCGGTGCACCACGGTGATGTTGTGTTCACAATTAGCAAGCTGGATCCTAAGAGATATTTTATGTTAGATCTAGGAGAGAACATATGGCAATATACGTTAGGTGGGAACGGTGGACCTTTTGGGAGTAGTTTGAAAGTGTACAAGTTAAGTAATGTTAGTTTTATATTATAGAGTGGTTCTGACTTGTTAGACATGTTTGCGATACCTACAAAAAGAAAGATGGACACATTTTTCGATATTGTTGAATCTTTCTTAGAAGGAAAAATGACCAAGCAACCATTATCAACCAAAGGCAATAAAGCGATGGAGATATTAGAATTGGTTCACTCTAATTTGTGTGGCACTATGACCATCTAGGCTAGAGGTGGCTTTGAGTATTTTGTCACTTTTATTAACGACTACTCAAGATATGGGTACATTTATCTGATGCACCATAAGTCTAAATACTTTGAGAAATTCAAAGTATTTATGGCAGAAATGGAGAACCATCATGGTAAAAGTATCAAGACACTATGGTCTGATTGTGGTAGCAAGTATTTCTTAGGAGAGTTCACAGATTACTTATCAAATGCTGGGATTGAATCCCGGTTGTCTACACTTGGTACGCCACAACAGAATGGTGTAGTAGAAAAGGAAATAGGAGCTTATGGATATGTTAGATCTGTGATGAGCTATTCAAACTTACCTATTTTGTTTTGGGGATATGTGTTGGAGATAGCTACATACATTCTAAACTTGATACCATCTAAATCAGTACCTACGACACCTATAGAACCGTAGACGGGGCACAAAGCTCATCTAAGATATACTCAAGTTTGAGGTTGTCTAGCACATGTGCTGAAAGAGAAACCAGATAAGTTGGAATCAAGGACAAATGTGTACTTTTTTGTGGGAAATCCTAAGGGAATGAAAAGTGGTTTATTTTCTTGTCCGAAGGATCAGAAGGTCATTGTTAACACCAATTCTCAATTCTCAGAAGACTATATTATGGACTACAAGCCCATAAGTAAAATTGTTCTAGAAGAGTTAAGAGTAATGAAACTAGACTAGCTTTTTCAATATTAATAGTGTAGGAAGAAACACCACAAGAAAATGGGTTCCTTATTTTCCATTACATCGTTATAGTGGCAGGAGTATTGTGACTCGGACTAACCCTAAACTAGTACGAACAGATACCATTGATGCACTGGTCTCACAACCAATGCAAGTTAATGGTGCACGTATGAATACCATTGATGTACCGGTTTCACAACTAGTAAAGGTTGATGGTGCACAAAGATCAGAGTTAATACTATGCATTACTACTAGTACACAGTCACGGGTTGTGCCTCATTGTAATAGGAGGGTTGTACGCCCACTTGATTGATATATGTTCCATGGAGAGTCATCTGACAAAATCCTTGATGAACTGGATATGAACCCAGTAACTACAATGAAGCATTTCAAGATAAAGATGTAAATCTTTGTCAGAAGGCTACAAAATCCAAGATGGAGTGCATATACTCTAATCAAGTTTAAGATTTTGTAAAACCACCCGAAGGGGTAAAACCTATCAGATGTAAGTGGATCTATAAGAAAAAGAGATGAGCAGACGGGAAGGTCGAAACCTTCAAGGTTATGCTTGTTGCAAAAGGTTTTACTCAAAAAGAATGTGACTATAAGAAAACCTTTTTGCCAGTAGCTATGCTTAAGTCTATCCAGATTCTCTTATCCAGTGCAACTTATTTTGATTGTGAAATTTGGCAAATGAATGTCAAGATAGCTTTCCTCAATGGAAGTCTTAACGGGTACATTTATATGATGCAACCAGATGGCTTTATAGCAAAGGGCTAAGAACACTTGGGGTGCAAGCTTACGAGGTCCATTTATAGGCTTAAGCAAGTGTCTAGATCTTAGAATACTCATTTTGATCAAGTTATTAAGTCTTATGATTTTGATCAAAGTCCAGATGAGTCCTGTGTGTACAGAAAGTGTGATGGAAAAGCTTTGGTGTTCCTTATGCTTTATGTGGAAGACATCTTACTTGTTGGAAATGATGTGGGAGTGTTATCTTCAGTTAATGTTTAATTATTTGGATAGTTTAATATGAAGGATTTGGGAGAAGCAAGTCATATCCTAGGGATTGAGCTTTTACAAGATTGCAAGAAAAGAATAATATGCTTATCTTAAGCCATTTATATCAATAAAATTCTCACCTCGGTTTATTATGCATAATTCTAAGAAAGTATTTCCAAGGAATACAGCAAAAGGCTAAAGGTTGAGATCAAACAATCGAGTCAAAGTCTTCAAAAGCTCAAAGTTTGGATTTGTCATGGTCAAACTAAAGAGATCTCAAAGGTAAGATCTCATTCTCATAGATCAAATTGGTAAAATTTTTCTTCTTTATATTGTTTATATGCACTATAATCATGATTTTGGGGTTTTTCACGTTCCCCCAACAAAGGCCACATCTGTTAGGACTGTAAAAAAAAAAAAAAAAAACTCAATGATTAGTTAAGAGAGAACCCACAGATGGCTTTGGGGGATATGAAGGCTAAATTACGACAGTAGTATTCTATTGAAGCGACCTAGATGCAACTGTATAAAGTTAGGAAGAGAGTCATAGATGAAATTAAGGACAGTTACAAAAAACTTCCCTAATATGCCGTCGCGATAAAAAGGATCAACCTTGGCAGTGTTGCAAAAATACAGTATGAGAGAGTGCTTGGGGAGCTAAGTCCACACTTCCTTAGGATTTTTATAAGTTATGAAGCATTGATGATAGGTCTACTGAAAGCGTGTAGGCTATTTATTGGTTTGGATGGCTACCATCTCAAAGGGCCATTGGACTGTTATTGGCTGCCATTGCCCTAGATGGGGGTGAAAGGAATTTTCCAGTTGCTTGGGGAATTGTTGAGACTGAGAATAAGGACAACTGTGGATTCTTTATGGATAATCTGTAGACCTGTATTGGCAATAAGAAGTTATGGACCATTATGTCCAATAAGCAAAAGGTATGCTTTTTATAATGAATATTTTGGATGGTGTTGTCATTTGTTGGTTTTGAGTATTCCATTACCGTATTTTTGTTGTAATGAAACTATTTTTTAAAGAAACTATTCCTATTTTTATGTTTTAACGAAACTGGTCATATTCAGTAATTAAATTTTGGTGCTGTTGATGTTTTCTATTTTTATGTTTTAAGGAATTGATCTTTCAATTTGAGAATTCTCCCTAAATGCCACTCAAAGAAGATGTGTCAAACATCTTTACAATAATTTCAAACAAGTTCACTAAGGGATTCAATTGAAGAGTCTCTTTTGGGTGGCTTCTAGGGCGTCTAATGTCGCTAATTTTAAGTAGACAATAGAAGAGATAAAAACAATAGGCCCTACTACCCATGATTGGAGTTGTAGGCACTACACATATTTAATCTTGCTGTTAAAGTAAAGCATGTAACAAACAACTTCACTAAGTCATTTAATATCTAGGTATGAGACCTACAGAGTAAACAATTTTGACATTATTCGATGGCCTAAGGAATAAGATGATGGCTAGGATTTGCGATAGGTTTAATCAGGCTGCAACATGGGATGGTGAGGTTACTCAAACTGTAAAGACCAAGTTAAAAAAAGTAACTAAGGAAAATAAAAAATACAGTGTGCTGTTTATTAATGGGGATGAGTATGAGATGCTAGATAGCCAGAGAAGATATGTCGTGTTTTTGGGTAGAAAGACTTATTCTTGTAGGGCCTGAGAAATATCAGGTATCCCATGTAAACATAGGACAGCTTGTGCATTGTTTATAAGGATGAGACTTGAGGATCTTGTTGATCCTTATTTCAGGATGACTAAGTACATGGAGACCTATGAGCTTATTGTTCACCCAATGCTTGATGAGTCTATGTGGCATGGTGAAGTACTCAAGGATCCTATTGAACCTCCAAGACTAAGGAGACTCCGAGGAAAGTGAAGAAAAAATAGGAGAAGGAAGGAGGATGAGCTTGTTGATGGCACCAATAAACAAAGAAAATGGCACAACGTAAAGTGCAAGAATTGTGGGTAGATGGGGCATAACAAGAGGACATGCCAACGAGCATCAGTTAAGGTAAGAAATTACATGTTTAATTACAATTTGTTTAATAATAACTTGTTTAAAGGTAATTTATTTAATGACATTCATATTTTTGGCGCGAATTAGGAAACGAGCAATTAGGCCACCAATAGCATCTCCACAAACAACAACTACCCAAACACCTACTCAAATAGCAACACTTCTACCACAACCTTCTCAATCTTCAGCAATCTGACTTTATTTCATAGTTGAAATTAGTTGGAGTTGTAAGTTTGTAATTAGTTGAAATTAGTAGGAACTAGAACTTCATTTTAGTACATAAGTACTAGTTGGTACACGAGTTTTTTTGTTTTGGTAAGTGGTATATTAGTATAAGCTTTTGGTTGGATTTTGGTATACATAAAACAGGGTACAGTTTGGTATAAAAGGGAAGTTGGGTATAGGAACCCACTGAAGTTGTTTGAGTAGTAGGAAAGGTTGGGAAAGAATACAGTTTTTGTGAATGTTCCAAATGACATCGTATATAATTTTGACAAAATTGCTTACAGTAAGTAACAACTATATTTGAATATATTTAATTAGTGTTTATATTTAAACTATTTTATATTTATGTTTCACCTATATTTGAGCTGTTTTATGTTTTACCAATTAAGTTATCGCAACCAAAAATGTGTGTTTAGTTTAATCACCTATGGAGTTGTTTTATGTTTTACCAGCCATATTCAATCACTATTTCTATGTTTTACACATGAAGTTTTTTGTGTGAAGCAAATTGGACTGTTGTTTCATTTTATTGTTATTATTTTGGATGTTTATCAGTTAAGATGTTGGACTATGGAATTATTTTGTTCTATTGGTGTAATTGAGCAATTAAGCTCATTGGTTGGGGATATTTTGCTGATGTAAATTGATTGTGGATATGTAATAACCTGAATTTTTTTTTCTTAATTAAATTGCTTAAGTGTGGTCGTGATACTTGTTATAATAAAAATCTAGAAAACTGAGGATTTGAAAATTTTTGGAATTGGTTGGAAAGATTTTCGGATTTAATTTCACCCTATGTGGGAGTTTAATGTAGATTTCTAAAATTTTTATCCAAACACTTCTTAGCCCAATTACTTATTTGGTTCAAACCAAGACCATTAACCCATGGGTCAACCCTTTTCTTTGACTCACCTCAACTCACTTCAACTCACTTTATCACTCAATGAATTGACTCATGAATAGTTGCTCTAAATTATTTCCCGACAACTTCATTTCCATCTTCCATACACTCTCACCATCTTTCAAAATTATTTGACTAATTGGACAAAGAGAAGACCCACATTGATGACCTTAAAGCATCTTTTTCAAATTATTTAGCAAACAAGATTTAAAGCATTTTGTTTGAAAACTAGCATGATTTAAAGCATTTGGTTAAATTGTCAAAAAGCTAGCATGATTGTTTAAATTTGTCAAAAAGTTAGCTTGATTCCCGGATCATGCCACCTCCATACATCTTCCCCAATGCTTTTCTTTAATGATATGGTTAGATAGTCAAAAAGTAAGCATGATTCTTGGATCATGCTACCAATTTTATAGGCATGATCTTACCTTAGTTGATTTTTTCTCCACTAATAATTTTCTCTACACTCCCTATAAATTGTGTGTCTTCCAAGAGAAGAAAATAAGAGAGAAATAATAATAAATTATTGATTAGTGAGGCTAAAGATTTGGTGTTGCTTGGAGGAAGAAGAAAGGCTTGGAATTTTTCAATTTGGGTGGTGTTCAAAGCTAACTCATTTTTCCTTCTCAGACTTGGTCATTAATATCTTCATTGAGGTAGGATGATGAATCTCCTAAAATATATTTGATGCATTTTCTAGTTTGAAGTATGAAACTTAATTGTGATAAAAATAAATACCCGTATATTGGGAGTAGGGAAGCTAAAATTTTGACTAAAGTAACTCAGTATGCTGACAGCTCTCTATTTGTAACTTCTTATGTGCTTCTAACCCCTAAAACGGTGGAATTAGGCTTTGGCTAAAACATAAAAGTTGTAGCCCTTTCAGTTTTCTTTTCAACCCAAAAAGAATTGCATCAATCCGATTTGTGAGTCAAAAGTTATGCCCAAAATACTGAGCACGTGTAAAACTGTATTTTCTGGACAAACTGAATTCAAAGCTGTTTTTGTACCTTTAGACCTTAAAATTTTAAAAAGTGTAAAACATGAAAGATGTAGGTCTTGAAGTCTAGTTTCTACAGATATAAAGTTTATAGATATTGGAGTCTTACTCTATTTTATATAAATTTTCTTTCAAGCTGCTATTCTGCTTAGCTTTAATTGATGCTTGTTTGGATTTGTTTAGAATATTATGTTTAAAGATTATTTAAATTTCCAATTTCCTTCTGTTAGTTATTGTCATGTTAATAATTTCTATTAATATGAAATTATTTTAAACTAGATATTAGGTATTATTTGACACTCCAATATTGATGATAATTGACTTAGATAATCAGTTTCATCATGGATAGTTGGATGACTTATTCAAACTAAAATGCTAGTATTTGATAAAATGCCCAAAAGAAACAATGGACTTGTTCTTTTCTCATTTGGTCTTTCTTAAATGAATTTGATTTATTTTTGGCATTGTTTTGTCAACCTAGCAAGTTATATAATTATATTTTTATGATTAAGTGAATTTAATGAAACTCATTTAATACCTTCCTAAACATTGGGATAATTCTGTGGACATTTGTGGATATCTTGAAGCCAAAAACCTATGATAAAGGTTTGGTTATAAATAAGATGATGATTGGAAATTTATTTAAATTTTTTTGAATAAAATAAAACTTATCAATTTTGCTAAAAATTAAATATAAGTCCAAGAGCTATTTATTATCTTTATATTCCATAAAATAATAAAATAAAAGGTAAAAGGAGCAAAAACCGAGATTTGTAGCCAATGAGGTTCGAACTTGCGACTTTAAATCGCAATTAGGGTCGCCCACCCACTAAGCTACCAACCTCGGCCTAATTAATATACCATTAGAAATAATTTTATTCTTATCAAATTTGGTACGGTAAACTTGTCAAAACAATTAACTAAAATACTAATTTGTATTCTAAATTTTTTTTTACTTGCTAATTGTTAATTTACATATAGTGCCTACCTTTGTGATAATGATATTGATGATTATGTTAAATCTTTGATTTATTGAGAATTACTATTAAAGTATGGATATAGATAAAGTGCTTAAAAATATATTGCATGTGACTAAATAATCTCACTTTTGATTCATCGCCCGGGAACATTGCCGGTTGTTATTAAAAATGTCTGATTTCCATACAAGATACCCTTGGAATGTAAAAGGGTGAGAAGAAATTAAGGCACTTGGTGTTAAAGCTGTTTTTGGCAATGGGGTGATGGGTAGGTAGAAATGGCCTTTTAGATGAGATGGGAACATGCATTTTATTTGGGAGATGCTCCCTTCTGACCTGGCCAGTCAGGTAGCCGGTCGCGATGGTTAGGTTTTTGGTATGTGACACCGTCGGTATGCATTGGATGCTAAGCCCGTAAAGTCACTGGTTCCCAAGGCTGGGGGTAGAGGAGGATAGGAGTATGATTATCTTAGGAGGATTTAGATTAAACTCCTTTACAAAATTTTACTGTGACCAGCAACCTCTCTTGTTATGTATGAATAATGTGTTGGAATTATTTAATTATATTTAATTCCTCTCGATTAATATTTTATAAAATATATATATATATATATATATATATATATATATGTATGAAACCTGTATCGCTACGGGGTTTGATCCCGAGACCTTGAAGATCTAAATCTGAGATCCCTACCATTGCAACACAGACTTCATTGTGGTATACACATCAGTATTTAACTATTTTACATGTAAGTAAAATAGTAGTTACGGTGACGGTTTCATCGAGCCGTTGTAAGTATAATTTACATTATTCAGTTGAGATCTATTGAATTAATTGTTGCATAAATAGTATGCCACCTAAATACATTCATTTAATACAGTGTAGTATTACAACCACTGCATATAGGCACCTAGGAGATTCTGATTACTGGGCTTTAGTAGCTCACCCCTTGTGGGAATATTTTTTTCAGGATATTAAGCACAGGAATACAGAAGATGAGCTGGAAAGAGATTAATTTCTCTTAAATATTCCATCAGAAGAGTTATCTATTTTTTTTCTTCTTTCCTGCACAGAGCTGGAGGACTTTATTTTTGGTCTGTAATAATTGTTGGATGATTGTAATTATTAAGCATAGACCTAATTTGCTTTTATTTGGTATGTAATGTTAATCGCGTGGTTGGGACACTTAGATGGCTCTGTAATATTTTTCTCTATCTTTATTTTGTGCCCTGTAGTTGAAATCCCATCAAATGGTTCAGTCCAATGACTTATAAATATTGTTTGGGATAATCATAGGATTTTGACTATCTTAAATTTTTCTTACGGGTCAACCCCAATTTGGAGGAAAACTCTGGGATGTGACAGCGTGTTATTATCATCTTATTTTTATACCTAACAAATAAATTCCAAGTCACCCCTGGGCATTCGGTTATGAAAATCCGGGGCGTGACAGGATAAGTTGTTGGTCTACTGATTATAGTGTTCTGTTTTGTTAGTGTAATTGAGCAATTGAGCTCATTAGTTTAAGATATTCTATTAGTGCAAATTGCTTGGGGATAAGTTGTTGGTATTAGTTGTTGGACTATTTTGCAATTGAACAATCTATTTTTGATATGGTGTTCTATTTTGTAATCGAGCTTATTGCTTTGTTTGAGCTTTATAGTCCCACCTATACCTTGCCTATCTGTCACACCAATCAAATTAATGATGAAATTCATAACTAAATCAACAAAGATATCACCAAATAAACCAACAAAGACCATTCACTTAAACTTTATTTGCATGGGCATGTCCACTGGGGTGAGCAAATGGTCGAATCGATCAAACATCGAACTTATATAAGAAAAAAAAAATGATCCATTTTAAATTAATTATCCAAGATGAAACAAAGTTGTCTCGGTTTGTTTTGGTTTTTTGTTTTCCAACAAAACTTATAAATAAAATTGAAAAATCAAAATGATCCCAGTGTTCACTTTTACTATTTCTAGAGTTCAACAGCACCATAAATAAACTTTAGAAGTATTCTATATTTTTGAGTTCTTCAAATTTTGAAAATAACAAGATAAGATTAAATATCTTAAATTAATAGGGAATAAATTCATACTAAAAACTTAACAAATTAAAAAATGATTTTAATATTAGTTCACATTTTGACAAAATTAGTTGAATTCTCAGACAACACAAACATATTACAAACCAATCAATTTAGTAACGATTGTTTATGACAATACAATCTTCTACCACAAAAAGATCACAAAGTGCTACAAACTATGATCAAATTAGTTTTGCTGATATTACAGTCAATACAATAAAAATCATCCAAGTGATGATCACAATTAAAACTAGCATAAGCTTTAGAACTACTTGGTTAACTTCTAAAGTTTGGAGTTTTGCAAGAATCCCTCTAAATTCATCCATTACATCATGAGGTATAGATTCACTCCCTTCAATTACTTGCTTGACTTTTCTAACTTCATTGGTGATGGAGTAGTGCACCAGGCAAAAAAATTACATTCTTTCTTAGTACATTGAAAATGAAGCTTCCTGGGGTTCTCTGCTGACTCCGATGTGCCCCTTTTTCCCCTATCTACACTACCTATTATATCTTAATTTGGAGATGATATCTCCAATACTGTTTGCTGACATATTGCTATCACAAGATAAATGGTTAGACAAGACTAAAACCTCACATCTTCAAACTAATTATTAACAAATTGAACTATAAACAATTACTAAAAAAAGCTAATATTTCTCATAATGTATAAAATAAAAATTTTTTATGCTTGACATTTTATCAAAAATTTGTAATGCATACCATGTTTCTTTAGGCTTTTTTTTTTTTGGAAATATCTAATTTGTTGAAATGTAAGTGCACTACTCACTCTTTTCTATTGATAACACAGAAGCTGGGTGATCAACATTCCTTTTCATAATAACCCTAATTTTTCTTCTTTCTTTCAATCCAATGGATGACCAAATGTATAACAAAAAAGAAAAAAAAAATTAGACTTTCAAATTGAAAGTGAATTGAAGTTATTTTTTGTGAATTTTGTATTTTTATTACCCTAATTTCTAATACAAGCCAATTTCACAACTGCCATTTTTTGTTTAATTTAGGCTTTGATTTTTTTTTTTTTTTGGCATGTTGTTTCTTATAATTGTAAGAAAAACTAGAAAGAAATGAACAAATAATAAACAAATATTACATAGGGGAGAATTATTATTGTACCTACAAGCATTGTTCCCTAAAAATGGAGAAACCCTAACAAAATGGAAGGGTTGGCATTAGTTGCTTGATGGAGAGAGAATCGACAAAAAAGATATGACAGAAAGATAGAACGTTTTCTCTGTTCTTCGTCATCTACCTTCTACCTTTTTTTTTATCCAAATGGCCCTTCTTCTAAGTCCTCTTAGTTTGTCTTCTTTGCTCTCAATTGTTACAAATACATTGTTGAAGCATTCAAAATAAGGGAGGGTTATTTTAGTCTTTTCATATATGAAAAGGGTAAACGTGGTATATGAAAAAAAAAATTTCCAACGCCATCGTTTTAACTGAAACTTTAACAATATACTAACAAAGGGGGATTAGAGGTTAGCAACATTTCAAAATAAGAGGTATTTGCTAATTTCAAATGCTGAAGGGGTCTAGGTATAATTATTCAAATGTTGAAGCGGTCTAGGTATAATTTACCCTAATAAATAAAGTTGTTATTCATTTTTGTGTTTAAATTTACTTTATAAAGTTAATAAAAAATCTGTTGATTATGAATATAACTTTAAATTTGACAAATAATTGTTATATGTATGAGGATCAAGTTTAAAAGTGTTAATCAAAGTAAGTCTGTGACTAATGTCTAAAGTTTAGGATCTTTGAAAAGATGGTTGCTAGTGCATTTTTTTTGCATTAAGAATGGCATAGTTTTATTCGAACTCTAAAATGTGGTGACATTAGAATGAAGGAACTTATATGTAATGAGATTTTATAGGATAGACTAGACAAAATTAAATGTTCTTGACTACCTCATAACATTGCGATAAGAACTTCTTCCAAGTGCAGAAGTGTACGATATAGTTTTACTCGGTGAGACCAAGATGGAATCCTCAGGGAACCTAGATGAATTGCATGTTAGGGTTTTTCTAAGTTAAATTCTTATTGATTTTTAATATAAATAAAAAAAAAATCAAATGGATGAGGCTTGAATGTGGGGTGATTAATATAAAAATTAAAGCATGTAAACTTGAATCAAACGATGAAAATAAAACCAAAATTTAAAACCCTAAATTTGTTCTATCCTATCCTAACGATAATAAAATTCAAACTAACTAACAATGTAAGCAATAAAAGCAGTAAATAAGATAAATGTATATCAAGATACAAAAACCTTTTGATCCAACCCTCAAATTCGGGTAGAGTTCTTGTCCTAGCAATGGATGTGATATTAATACTCAATTTAAAATTCATGTTGAGGATGGTTAAACTGGAAAATTTTTCATAAACTCTTTATTCCAAAACACAGTTTAAAATTCACGTTTAGGATTAGAAAATTGAAAAATATTCTTTTAATATATCTTTGGTCTAAATCAATTTCCTTTTATCCCAAATATTTTGAAAATTTTAATCGCATGATTTTATTAGGAATTTCAAGGAAATATGATTAAGAACAAGTGTTTTTGAAGGTTTTGAAAACAAATGAAAATAGGGTTTAAAAGCCCTAGCATGCAAGTTTTACGTTGCATGTCAGGTTCTGATCATATCCATGTAAAAAAAATAGGATTCCACCCATCATTAATGGATTAAATCAAGGTCAAAAGCCTAGCCTAGCATAACAATTGAATAAAAACATAAAATAAAAGAAAAAGAAAAGGGAACAAACTCCATTAAAGTAAAGTAAAGCTGAAAATTAATTAAATACTCAAAAAATAACTTGAATGCCAAAACTGAAGTAAAATCCTTCTCTATAAACCCTAAGAAGCTTTGGAAAAGAAAAACTGAAAATATAAAAAGTTGCCCTCAAATTTATGTGTAAGCGTTCTACTTATATAGGTAGAAAAATCCTAAAAACTGATGCTAGTAGAGTCGTGACGTTAGGACGGCATTATGGCATCTGGATGGGAAGGGTAAATTTGACCAAAAATGGCCAAGTGTTGAATCCTCGTGTATATTGCCTATTAGTGTCCGGACGGTAGAACCCTTTCCAGTTTCATCTGTTGTGTCAGCCTTTGTCTGCCTTTTCCTTCTATAGATGTTTTCAGCATTTTATTTCATCGTTTTCTACTAAAATCTGCACAAAAAAAAAAAAAAAAAACAAAGAGTAAACAAAATTAAACTAAATTGTATGTATTAAAATGAAAATTATAGTTAATAACAATGGAAATCAAGGTTTATGATTACACTTTTCAAGTGTAATCAATTCTAATATTTTTTGTTACAAGTAGAACATTTAATTTATGGTCTTAATCCATCGTGTTCTAGTGGACTCCTATTTATTATGAGATGTTCTTTGACTTAGTAGGAAATGTCTTATACGTGGTTACATCTTGTAATCGTTATATCTTGGGAACATTCTTGTGTAACTAAATTGGTGGGAATGCTTTTAAAATGTTATGAAATCCATATCTTACGATTCTCTTAGAAAAGTTAATTCAGCTCATTGAACGACTAGAGTGCTTGATTCATGATTAGATCTTGAATTTGGTAGTTCACGGAGAACTAATGGCAGTTAAGGATAAAGATGTAATTAGAGAGGTTAAAGGATTTTGTCCCAACTCTAATTATGAATCGTTTATGGACGATTGACTCATATGTAATGACTGTCAACGGATGCTTCTTCGATAAATCAATTTTGAAATTTAAAGAGTGCAATTCTAGGTATTTAGTGGAGTTACTCTAGAATTAATAATATCGTATTTAAGTTTAAAATGGTAAGTTTATCGGTCCCATTGTCGTCTTCTACCATTATACGAACAATATAGAACAACAATGAATGTAATAATTAATTTTGAATTAATTATTACAAAACACTCTAATTTGGATTAAATTAAAGACTAAATAGTCTTAGGTTAGCACTCATTTGATATAACCTTGTCTTGGTACAAGACTAGGAATGTGTCCAAACACTCTTAGTAGAATATTTTAATTATGATTAAATATTGATTTAATTATATTTAAAATGCAAATCATCCTCTAGCCTAGTTGTGGGTCCAAATGTGATCAGCACCTTTAGTTCCACTCGGCCCAGAATATTAGGGTCTAGTTTGGCGCAGTGAAAGGGCTTATTACATCACAATAGCTTAAGAATAGCCATCTTGGGCAACTCGTCTGAATCGATCCATTACCTAGACCAAATGGATGTGGGATTTAGATTCTTTTCGGAGATCAGATCGAATTCAAATTTTTTTAACAAAAAAATTTGGATACAGATCGGATATGGGATGGGATTGCCTCCACCCCGATTCCAATGCCTTTTGGATGTTCAAGAAATTGGGATTAATAATTATGTTATGAACTATCGTATTTTGTATCTGCTACTTTGAGTTGGGAAGATATTAGTACCTTGGAATTATGTATCGTTGTTATGTATTGGTTGGTAAAATGATACTTTGGTGGAATATTGGTTCTGGAAATATTTATGTATTACTTTAATGAATTATTATTGTAATGTTGTTTATGTATTATTTTAATTTTGAAGATGAATTATTTGGTAGTAATAAGTTACATGTGCAATCAAGTTATGTATCAAGTTACGGGTAGATTCAAAGGTGGACAAAGTGTTCGATTTTTAAATATTTGCGGATAAATCCGTTCTTTATTTGGAATAGGGATGGAAGTGTTAAAAAACATCCGTTTGGAGTTTGGGGTGAATTAAGAGGTGAAAGAAAGTTTCAAAATTTAGATTCAGAAATTACCATATCCGCCGCCGATCTACCCATTGCCATCCCTACAGTAGCTAAGTATGAATACATATGTAATAGGTTATAAGAAATCATAAAAAATCTGTAATGAAATGCTACTTGTTGTGGAGGAGGCTACACTACCCTCAAAGTGGTGATTTTCCTTTCAAGTTTGTGTACTCTTTTTCTCTCATTTTCTTCTCAATCAAACAATCACTATAGATAAATCCAGAGCATCAAGAAAGAACCTCCATCAATTAGTATCAGAGTTGAATCTGCCAACCATGACAGATAATACAAGATCTGCAATATAGTATAATGAAGTTTGTAATCAAATTATGTAAATGTAGAAATTGTTTGAAGCGAAGACCAAATAATAATAATAATAATAATAATAAAAGTGTCTAACCATCTAGTTACACTTACCAGGAGCAATGGAGGTTACTGAGCTGATTTTAAAGAAGGAAATTCATAGAATTTAAGCTGTTTGGAGTAGCTAAAGAGCAACGATTAAGGTCTATAGGGGATCCATACCAGATCCATCAAATTGGAGTTTCCCAGCTTTGTAAGGAAAATCCAATAAAGTGGTTGTGCAAGCCCAATCGGTTACTTACTCACTTTGAAGTTCAAGAATCATAGAAACTGATGATCACTTTCATGCACATAGAACATTAGTCCAGTCTGACCATTCATAGCACATAGATTGGATCTCCTGGTCATGAAACATAATTGTATTTAACTTTTTATAGTTTACCTTGTTTATTTGAGATTGCCATTAACCTCTAGCATAAGGTGCTATCTATGTATTTATATAAAGTTTTTTGACTGGGTTGTGTGGGCTATAGGAGCCCTAATTAGTCTTTTGGGAGTACCTTGTCTAACTAATAACTAAAGTTATTTTATATTATTATTTTGGGACTATGTGTCTAGTGTTTGCTTCAATTTAGATATTTGACTCTTATTTAAAATAGGGTTATTTGTTTAATTATATTTTGCATGTGATTAATTATAAGATTTTTTATATTAAATTTTATAAATTATTGAGTTATGTTAAATTTTCTAAATAATGTTTAAAGTTAGTTGTCATGCAGTATCTTTGCCAATATGTGAATAGTTTCTTAAATTCTATATTTAAAAATTTCTTAAATCCTGAGAAGGCTAAGTTTTACATTAAAATCATTAAGAGATAAAGTAAAAATAATTGTAAATTTTCAATAATTTAAATAAAAAATTAATTATTGCACTTCAGTCATAACCGTGAGTGGGTTAAATATTACATTAAAAAAAATTATTTAAATTCTCTCAAATTTCAACAAAGTGTATCAATGAAGGGAAAGGTGAGATAAGAGAAAGGGGAGTAAATAAGAGATTTTCCTTGTTTGCTTTTAAGGGGAAAATGGAGGAAAGAAAAATGAAAAGAAAAATATGCGATCTCTATATATTTTTTCCTCGTAAAAATAGAAAGAAAAGAAGATATAAAATTTAGAAAGTGGATGTTTTTTTATCTCTAACTAAACAATAATATATATTAAAGAATGAAAAATATTTCCTAATGGGAGGAAGGAAAATTCAACTGATGCTAGATTCTTTCGTTTCAGCTATTCATATGAAAACTAGGCTTTGTTTGGAAAGGTGAGTTTCTGACTGCTTAATCTTTTTATTTTTTTTTTTTGAAATGATTACACTCTTATATTTTAAATTTCTTTTAAATTATGAAGGGTAAAATGTTAAATTAATAAAAAAAATTAAAAGTAAGCTATTAAAAAGTTATATTTTTTTTCTTTAAAAAAAAAGCTGTTAGTGTCTGTATGGGTTTTTTATTTGGCAATTCCTGAGCAAACACTTTGTTTGTATTTGTTTCCTAAAATGTCACATTGTTGGTGAGTTTGTTCACAAACATAGGCCAAAGAATGTTTGTGAATATTGGAATCTAGTTGAGAGATTGTTGGTTACAGAGGAGGTTGTTACAGTGTTAAAGTCTTCAGTTCTGTTCTCTGTTTTTCTGTGAAAGCAGGTTCTTGAACATGAGCAGGGAAGCTCGTGCCCAAGAGCTGCCTCAGTCAGTCGCACAGATTCTTTTTAAGAAATTCTAAAAGACTTTTTTATCCCTCTTCTTGATATAAAAAGCAAATTTTCTTTTCCCAACCCTAGCTTTTGGTCTGCGCAGCTAATACTTACTTTTCTCTGCAAAAAGCTGAGAGGATGATCTTGGGTTCTTGATGATTCGAATCTAAGGCTTTTCTTACCATCTTTGGCAAAAATCTCTCTCTCTTGAAGCTCAGATCTGTGGTGTGGAATCAGATTGGGGAGCTGATATCTTCATGGATTGAAGGCAGAAATCTTCATGGGTTGAGGTGAGTTGTGGGTAGTCTAGCAACCAAGGTTAGGGAGTTGATGTACAAGTAAATCAATGGGATTTGGTTGGGAAAACTTGTAAAACTCTCCTTGAACACCTTGTAACCTCATTTCTATATAGTGAAGATTTTTAGACTGATCCACTTACGGATCCGGGGTTGTTTCTCGTTTGGGTTCAAAGGAGTTTTTCCCTAGTTAACAAAACTCTTGTGTCTTTGTGGTGGATGATTATCATGTGCAGATTTTTCTTAATGGATGTCAGTTAATTTCAGCTTATTATCCACTGTATTGGATACCAGTGAGTGATTTGGGAGTTTCAATTGGTATCAGAGCATCAGGTGCTCTTTGTTTGGGTTAGACTTTCTGTCTAAGAGCCGATCCGAATAGTATCCATGGATAACCAAAGGGAACGCTAGTCCACTGTTAGGCCACCCTTTCTAGGTGGGTCAAACTATCATTACTGGAAAGCTAGGATGCGAGCTTTCCTTAAATCCATAGATGAAAGGGTTTGGGACTCAGTTACAGATGGATGGAAGCCCCCTACAGTGAGTGATACAGATTTGACACCTAAAGCGAAAAGGAAATGGACTCAACAAGATAATGAAGTTGCTGGTTGGAACAGTAAGGCACTAAATGCAATTTTCTGCAGTGTTTCACAAGATGAATTTCGAAGGATCTCTAATTGTGAAGTTACTAAAGAGGCTTGGGATGTGTTGCAAGTTACCTATGAGGGTACTACTGCTGTGAAAATAGCAAAGCTGCAGCGGCTGACCACCAGTTTTGAAGTCATTCGAATGGCAGAAAATGAGACATTTGATCAGTTTTATATCAAATTAAGTGACATTGTTAACTCCTTCATTAATTTGGGTGAAACTATCTCACAGTCTAAGATAGTTCGAAAAATTCTTAGGTCTTTACCGGAGAGGTTTCAACCCAAAGTGACAGCAATTGAAGAAAGTAAAGATGTAGATCAGATGAAAGTGGAAGAATTGGTGGGCTCATTGCAGACCTATGAGGTGAATATAAATCAAAACAAAAGGAGTAAAGGAGTTGCACTAAGCTCAATCACAGAGGAAGACATTGATGATGTGGACACTTCTAAAATCAGTGCAGATGACATAGCCTTGTTGGTTAAGAAGTTCAAAAATTTTTCTAAGAAAAATTTTATGAACAAACCAGCTAGATTCAACAAAGGGGTAAAGAAAAGAGATGGAGAAAATTTCAAAAGTGTGAAGAAGCCGAATAGATCTGGAGACAAACAATGCTTTGAGTGCAAGGGGTATGGACATTTTGCACATGAGTGTGCAAACAGACTAAAGAGGAAAAACAAGAAAGTATTCACAGCTTCTTGGGATAATGAAGATGAATCGAAGAGTGAGGGAGATCAGGAGGAGAATGAGTCCACAGGGTCTGAAGATAATGCTACTCAAGTACTTGCCTTCATGGTGAAGTCTCAAAGTCTCACTCAAGATAAGATTTCTGAAGTCAGTGATGCTTTGAAGAAGGACTCAGAAGATGACAAGAGCATAACTTCAGAATCTGATGGTGAAAGTGATGTACATGAGCAATTTGAGTTGTTGCAAGAAAAGTATTCTGAGTTGTATCAACAGAGCTTAATTCTAGCTAAACATAAAGGAAAAGCTATCTCAAAGCTTAATGTTGTTGAAGCGAAAAATGAAAGATTGATGAATGAAGTTGAAGATTACAAAATCAAGGTTCTTGAGCTGGAAAATCTGATTGAAGTTTTAAAAAGAAATGAGGAGAAACTGAATTCTCAAAATCAGAATTTAGAAAAAGAAGTGGAAGAATTGAAGAAAAACATTCTCAAAACAACTCGGTCCTTTAAGAAATAGGAATCAGGTACCAAGAAACTGGATGATATATTGGAAGCTTAGAGAGATCCAAATGACAAAGCTGGAATTGGAAGCAAAAATCAGTATATGTCAGGTTCAAGTAAAGCAATCAAACAAATCATGTTTGTTCCAGCTAGCAAGAGTAAAGTGGAAATTCCAAATGAGAAAACTTTGGAAAAGAAGCGTGAGACTTTGCATTCAACATCAGACTCTTATGGTTCAAATATCAGAGAATTGAAGAAGAATTCCAGTGGAAGTAGAAATATTCAAGAGAAGGGTGTTCACAGGGCAAGTAAGAATCATCCAAGAGGTAATTCATCTTCCAATTGCTGGTCTCAGCATGGAGGTAAAACTTTTTTCAACACTAATGCACCCTTGTTGAACCGTGAACAAACTTGGAAATTTGTTCCCATTTGTCACTTCTGTGGGATCAGAGGTCACATCAGACCTTACTGTCATAAACTCCATGGATTACCCTTTGATTATCTTAAGTCAAGAGCTAATTCTGTCAGAAATTTTAGAAAAAAATTGTTTTTAAAAAACAGATATAGTGCTCTTGATCAGAATTTTGATGAAACAAATAGAGCTCCATTCAAACCAAATGAAAAAATTTTTCAAGAGAAAGTCTCTAAATCCAACACTCATAAAATCACAAAAACAATTTTCAAAGGTCAAAGTGATTCAACTAATAAGGTTAGAAAGGCTTGGAGTAGGTAATGATTTGAATTGTTTTGTTGTTCACACTGCTTTTAGGGCACATAACTCAAATTTGTGGTATTTGGATAGTGGTTGCTCAAAGCACATGTGTGGTAGCAAATCCATGTTTTCTTCCTTGAAAGATTGTGATGAAAGATCTGTTACTTTTGGAGATGGCAGCAAGTCTAAGATCCTTGGTGTTAGATGTATTGACTCTCCTGATTTTTCAAAATTGAAAGATGTTTTATATGTTGATGGACTAAAAGCTAATTTAATTAGCATTAGTCAAATCTGTGATTCACACTACAATGTGTTGTTTGCTAAAGATACTTGTTCTATTCTTGATAAAAGCAACAAAGTAGTGTTGAGAGGAATGAGAACTTCTGATAATTGCTATGCTTTATCTGCTAATTGTGAATCTATTTGTAATGTTGCTCAGGATAATATTGTTGAACTTTGGCACCAAAGGCTTGGGCATGTGAATTTTCGAGATCTTGCTAGACTATCCAAGTCTGAAGTGGTGAGAGGATTGCCAAAGCTGACAAAAGTGAAGAAAAGTGTTTGCGGGTCATGTCAAAAAGGAAAACAAACCAAAGCTATCCACAAGAAAACAAATAGGATAGCTACTTCTTCATGTTTAGAACTTGTTCATGTTGATCTTATGGGTCCTATTAGAACTGAAAGTTTAGGTGGTAAAAAGTATATTTTTGTTATAGTAGATGATTTTTCAAGATACACTTGGGTTAATTTTCTTAGAGAAAAGTCAGATACCCTCCAATCTTTTAAATCCTTGTGTAACAGACTTCAAAATGAAAAAGGTACGATGATCGGTAGAGTTATTAGACTTAGAAGTGATCATGGTAAAGAGTTTGAGAATGCTGAATTTTCTGATTTTTGTGATGAAAAGGGTATTTTGCATGAATTTTCAGCTCCTAAAACACCCCAACAAAATGGGGTTGTTGAAAGGAAAAACAGGGTGCTCCAAGAAATGACAAGAGTCATGCTGCATGGTAAGAAGTTGCCTTTAAAATTCTGGGCTGAGGCCTTGAACACTGCATGCTACATTAGCAATAGAGTTTTTGTAAGAAGAGGAACAAGGGCCACTGCATATGAGATTTGGAATGGTAAGAAACCCAGTGTCTCTTATTTTCATGTCTTTCGAAGTAAATGTTACATATATCAGGACAGAGAATCTCTTGGTAAGTTTGATGCTAGATGTGATGAAGGCATCTTTCTTGGTTACTCCATTAACAGCAGGGCACATAGAGTCTATAATTTAAAATACTCAACTGTTATGGAGTCTATTAATGTTGTTGTGGATGACGATTGTGTGAATTCTACTTGCAGGAAAAATTCTTCTGAAGAAGAACAAGAATTCACCCTGCTTCCCCAAGATGAATCATCATTGGAGACACAAGATAAAGTTGAAGAAAACAATGTGGAACCCGAGATTGAACATCATGATGACATGTTGGAAGAAGAAGCTGAGGATCACTCAAGGACGCTCAATCCATCATCAAGAGTGAAGCTAAACCATCCTACTACACAAGACATTGGTGAGGTAAATGCTCCTATGAAAACTAGGAGGTAAGTTCGAAATGAGGTAACTTACTTGTGTTACACTTCATGCATTGAACCTAAGAATGTCAAAGAAGCTCTTCTTGATTCTCATTGGATCAATGCGATGCATGAAGAACTTTAACAATTCTCTCGTAATGATGTTTGGGAGCTTGTGCCAAGACCTAGAGATGTGAATGTTATAGGAACCAAATGAATTTTCAAAAATAAGACTGATGATTTTTGGCACCATTGTTAGAAACAAAGCTAGACTAGTCGCACAAGGGTATTCTCAAATTGAAGGAATTGATTTTGATGAAACATTTGCACCCGTGGCTAGACTAGAGTCTATTAGGATTTTGTTGGCTATTTCTTGCTACTTAGGATTTAAACTCTTTCAAATGGATGTGAAAAGTGCTTTCTTGAATGGTCTTATTCAAGAAGAAGTTTTTGTTGAACAACCCAAAGGCTTCATTGATGTTAAGTATCCCAATCATGTTTTTCTTTTAAATAAGGCACTATATGGTTTAAAGCAAGCCCCTAGAGCATGGTATGAGAGACTTACTAGGTTCTTAGTTGAGTCTAATTTTGTTAGAGGGAGTGTTGATAAAACCTTGTTCATTTGTAGAGACACTAAACACATCACAGTTGCTCAAATATATGTGGATGATATTGTGTTTGGTTCTACATCTGAAAAGTATGCCTTAGAATTTGCTGAACTCATGAAAAGCCAATTCGAAATGAGCATGATGGGAGAACTTAATTTTTTCTTAGGATTGCAAATTAAACAAATGAGAGATGGCATTTTCATATCACAATCCAAGTATGCAAGAAATTTGGTTAAAAAATTTGGACTCTCTACAACTAAGCATGCTAGGACTCCCATGGGCACATCTACCAAATTGAATAGAGATGAATCTGGAAAAAGTGTGGATCAAACCTTGTACCGAAGCATGATTGGTAGTCTCCTACACTTAACTGCTAGTCGTCTAGACATAGCATTTAGTGTGGGAATTTGTGCTAGGTACCAATCTAGTCCTAAAGAGTCTCATTTGTCTACTGTCAAAAGAATCATTCGTTATGTGAATGGGACTTTAGATCATGGCATCTGGTTTGCTAATGATTCTTCTGCGGAGATCTCTTGCTGTTCTGATGCAGATTGGGCCGGTTGTTGTGATGATCGTAAAAGCACCTTTGGAGGGTGTTTTTATATTGGAAGCAATTTGGTAGCTTGGCATAGCAAGAAGCAGAACTCCATATCCCTGTCCACTGCTGAAGCCGAATACATAGCAGCTGGAAGTTGTTGTGCTCAAGCTCTATGGATGAAACAGATGCTTTCAGATTATGGCATTGAACAAGGTACCATGTCTTTATTTTGTGATAACTTGAGTGCCATAAACATTTCAAAGAATCCAGTTCAACACTCTCGCACCAAGCACATAGATATAAGACACCATTTCATTAGGGACCTTGTTGAGAGATGTGTCATAACACTTGAGCATATTCCCACAGCTAGACAGCTTGCTGACATTTTCACAAAACCTCTAGAGGCTTCTAGATTTGAATATCTTTGTTCATCTCTAGGAGTTATAGTTATTGAATAGTTTCGTTCAATGAAAATTGACTAAATGATCTTACAATTATTTCTATGAACTTGTTTGAGTAAATAAGATCATTATGTGATTTTTAAGTTTTGGAATTCTTGGATAAATAAGAGCATGTTGGCATTTGATATTTGTTTGTATCTTGAATCTTAGACAAGTGTCAATTTCAAGTGAAATTCTTTAAATCCCATAGCCTGTTGAGATTGTATTGAAGATGATATATTGATGGCACAGATTTGTCTCATGATCATGCTCATGTGATATTGCACACATAGTCAATTGAGATAGTGCCTTTCCTGAATTTCTAGTGTAATGTCTACATTGAATTGACCTATAATCGACTAGCTCACAACTTTATATCCCTATTGTCCAAAGTTGGAAGAGTGACAGTTTTGTTGTTATGTTGTCTATATATATATTAGTGATAAAAAGGGTTACCATTTTGGTCTCTACATTGCTTCGTTGGAGTGAGTTTTTTTTTAAAAAAAAAAAAAAGAGAAGAGATTAAAACAAGATGTGTGAAAACTATTATCACATTGCACTTATTGAATTTCTTTTCTATGGAGAAATAAGGAAAGTGTACATCTACTTGAATATCATCCTTTTATACATTCTCCAAATGGGAAAGTCATCTTCTTGTGTTGAGCAATCGATTGGTTTGACTTTTATGTGGACATTATCTAGAAAATTTAAACGTGGAACTACGACTAGTACTATGTCTCGAGATGTCGTTTGAGCTAATCATGATTCTTATCTGTGAAATTAATATGTCATTAGAAGTGCTACTCATATTTCTATGAGTTTGTCAAAGATTTTTGCAAGATCTTTAACATTTTGTCTTTGATGAATTATACTCATACATATCAAATTTCTATATGTTCTGAAAACTCCAGCATTTTAACTCTTAATTGTCACATTTTGTTTGCTTTAAAGCTCATGGATTTTCATAGACTTCATTGTTTGTTTCACAGTCTTTTTTCATTGTTCAATGCTGTTTTTGACTTGGTTCTAAGTGATTTCTGTGAACATTACAGCACCTGTGAACTCTGTCTTTAATAAAAAAAAAAGAGGAACTGCTCTCTGGCAGCTCGTGGTCGCGAGCTTCTATTCTCATGCTCAAAACAGCCTTTGTGAGGAAGGGTTAAGTTTGTTTGGTTGTTCTAATGTTATTTCTACACCCCTTGCAATTTTAATTGTTTTGTTTAAAAAAAAAAAATTGGTTTTACTTTTACTTTTTTTTTTTAAAGTAGTGGGGGTATCCGTTCAGTTTCCATCCACTATTTTTGTTTTGGGCTGAAACGGACAAACAGTGGTACGTCCTGCTGTGTTGCAGTTTTTGTGGAGTAGTGGGAATGATTTTTTTTGTCTTTTACTGATGTTCCATTGTTTCTGTTGGCTCATTTTTATTGGGTAGAGGACATTCTGGTTCAGTTTCTGATCTCACTCTCTCTTTTTATTTTTTTTTTTACTTGAGATTTGTATCTCTATATTTTTTTATTTTATTTTCCAACCTTTCAGAGAGAGAGTGTTCTTTGCATTTAATTCCTACTCAGGTCATTATGTCGCTGCATTATGAAGAGAGAGGTTCTGTTCACTGGGTTTAATTTTTTTTACAGCCGTGGGTGTTCCTTCATCTTCTTCTTTCTTTTTTATTTGGTCTCTCTGTGACCTTTTGTGTCTCACACCCGAGTGCTTCCTTGCTCAGGGTTTTACCTTCACCTCTCTCTCTCCTTCTCTGTACCAACCCTCCTCTCTCTTCCATGGCCAAAACAAAAGGTCTGCAGTCAGCCTTAGCCAAAACCAAAGCTACCTGTGTCAAGGACAAATCATCTGCGGCCAGCAAACTCTCAAAATCCAAGGGCCACAGAAGTAAGCCACCGCCTCCCCATCCTCGTCGGGCTTCACTTCGCAACCCTTCTCGTCGCGTTGCTTTCACCGCTGCTGGTCCCTCCTCTCCATTGGATGTCTCCTCAGATTCCGACCAGTCCTATCTTCCATCTCCAAAGGAAGTTGCACAAACAGCTCCAGTACTGGTGAGTTCACCCAATCTCTCTTCTGTTCCAGTGGGTTCTGATCCCCCTAGGGTTTCTCCATCCCCTTCCTCTGATTGCTTTTTACCAGGTCGCTTACCTCTTTTTGATTCTTGCTTCTCTCATAGACCAATTACCTTAGAAAGACAAGTCAATCTCTCTCATTCTTCACTCCATGATTTCTGTCCATAATCAGCACAACTCTAGACTTGCGCTTCCCTACGGTGTTCTCATCACAAATTTACTCCGTGATCTGTTTTCGTCTGTCAAAACGTGTCGATGAGCTTTCACTGACTCAAGATCCTCCCATCAATAGGACCACCATCCGTTGAACAATTGCTCAGAAACAACCAGTGCACTCTGGCTCTCATATTCCCCCTTTTACCTCAGCACCTTCCTCTGAACCCTCTCCTGCTGCTCCTCGCCCTCGTGGCCTATCTTCTGAAACCCAAACCCCTACTGATCCTTTTTCAGTTGTGGTTTTCACCTTGACCTCTTTTACTGAGCGCCTCTCTCGTTTGGAAACTTCCAACCATTCCATTCAGGCCACTCTTGATGCTCACCTTCAGAAACTGTCCAGGTTCAGCTCGACACTCTCCAAATGCACATGCTGGAACAACTGCAAACTACTGCTCAATCAGCATCCAGGGTTGAAACTCACATGGCTAGCATTGTCTCCTCTGTGCGAGGATTAGTTGATCCAGCACAAGCTAGCTTAACTGATATTTCTTCTAAAATGCACAGCTTGGCCAATGACATTAGTGACTTAAACCGTATTTTTGTTCGCATCGAACAATTTTGCCGCAGGGGTTCACGACACTAACCGCTTAAATGTCTTGAATTTTTTTCTCTTTCGCAATTCCTCACAAAAAAGGAGAGAATGGTATTTTTACCTTAGCTGACTTTTGTCTTAGCTGTGTTTGGTAATGAATTTTGACTTGAATTTTGACTTTAGTTGAATTGTTTTTAGTTGTGATTGCTGAGAGGTTGCTTGCTTGAGGGGGAGCACTATATTTAGTTGTGTTTGCTGAGAGGTTACTTGCTTGAGGGGGAGTAGTACTTGAGGGGGAGCACTTTATCTGATTTCACGTCATGAGATTATGCTTTACATGCACTGTTGTGATTATTTGCTTTTGCAGGTTTGCTCCAAATGTTGATTTAATTAGGATATGTGACATTTTTTTTGTAATGTTGGGGGGTGGGTGTGTTTTGTCTCGAAATTGCCAAAGGGGGAGATTGTTAGTGTCTGTATGGGTTTTTTATTTGGCAATTCCTGAGCAAACACTTTGTTTGTATTTGTTTCCTAAAATGTCACATTGTTGGTAAGTTTGTTCACAAACATAGGCCAAAGAATGTTTGTGAATATTGGAATCTGGTTGGGAGATTGTTGGTTACAGAAGAGGTTGTTACAGTGTTAAAGTTTTCAGTTCTGTTCTCTGTTTTTCTGTGAAAACAGGTTCTTGAGCATGAGCAGGGAAGCTCGTGCCCAAGAGCTGCCTCAGTCAGTCGCACAGATTCTTTTTAAGAAATTCTAAAAGATTTTTTTATCCCTCTTCTTGATATAAAAAGCAAAATTTCTTTTCCCAACCCTAGCTTTTGGTCTGCGCAGCTGATACTTACTTTTCTCTGTAAAAAGCTGAGAGGATGATCTTGGGTTCTTGATGATTCGAATCTAAGGCTTTTCTTACCATCTTTGGCAAAAATCTCTCTCTCTTGAAGCTCAGATCTGTGGTGTGGAATCAGATTGGGGAGCTGATATCTTCATGGATTGAAGGCAGAAATCTTCATGGGTTGAGGTGAGTTGTGGGTAGTCTAGCAACCAAGGTTAGGGAGTTGATGTACAAGTAAATCAATGGGATTTGGTTGGGAAAACTTGTAAAACTCTCCTTGAACACCTTATAACCTCATTTCTATATAGTAAAGATTTTTAGACTGATCCACTTACGGATCCGGGGTTGTTTTTCCTTTGGGTTCAAAGGAGTTTTTCTCTAGTTAACAAAACTCTTGTGTCTTTGTGGTGGATGATTATCATGTGCAGATTTTTCTTTATGGATGTCAGTTAATTTCAGCTTATTATCCACTGTATTGGATACCAGTGAGTGATTTGGGAGTTTCAAAAGCTATTAAGAAGTTATATTTTTTTCCTTTAAAAAAAAACTAACTTTTTAATAATTATCTAATAACTAACTACAGAAAAAAAAAGTAATTTTTTCTTCTGAAATTAAGTCTTAATTTTAAATAATTTTTCAATGACTTGGTCAAATTCTGTAATGACCCACATTTTTATATTTTAATCTCAATGTATATAGGCCCCATTTGCTATTCCTAACAAACTCCAAAAATCACTATAAATCTCTAACAACTCTTATACCTCTAATTTTTTAGCCATTATTAATTTTAAATAATTTCAATATTTTACTAAAAAAATAAAAAATCTGGAAGTAGATTAATTGAATGTGTAAATTTTTTTACAATCATATTCTTCGTGTCGAAAGTTTTCAAACGAGTACCATTATTGCTATTTTTGTGAATTTTTTTGAATCTGTGGGAATGAATTTGAAAAATCATTCTCACAATTTATTACTATTTAAAAAAATATGTTAAAATTAATCTCAAATTATATTTTATTTAAATTTATTTTATTTTTTTTATTCTAAATGGAGCCATAATTACGGTTTAATAACATGATGATGTGTTTGACGTGATGATTTAGTTAACTCATTTGTTCGGTTCTTGGACTGAATTTCGGATTTTGCCTGACATTTAGAACATTTTAAACGGAGGAGGGTGGTCCTGGCGTACCAACCAAGGGGTTTTGGTGCATGGGTGGGATTCCCTTGGTGTACGGGCTGATTTGGGCGTATGGGCCCGGTAAGGGGGCTGCAGTCGCCCATTAATTGTAGTTGCTGCAATTTAAGAAATGGCGTTGTTTTGTCCAAAAATTTATTAACTTGGTAAGTTTTATTGGACGGAGAGATTGAGTGTGGAGTAAAAAAATTATAAATAAAAATAATTAATTTTTTATTTAATTAGGTTAAAAAATAAAATAAATAAAAATATTTTTAATATGATTAAGTAACTTTTAATAATAATTTTGGTGTTTGATAAAATAAATATAAATTTTTAGTAACGTTTGATAATTTTTTGTGTGTTCGATAAAAATTTTTAAAACTTTTGAATTGAATTAAAGTGAAATAATGATTATACTCCTTGTCAACTCATTAAAAAAATTAATATGTTGGCAATCTGCTACATAAGATTATTAACGACATAAAATAAAAAATATTTTTAATATACTTAAGTAACTTTTAGTAAATTTTAAGTGTATAGTAAAACAAATAAAAATAAATAAAACTAAAAATAATTAATTTTTATAAATAATTAATTTTTAATATGCTTGTTAACAATATAAATATAAATAAATTTTATTTTATTTTAATTTATAACATATTTTCTTGTGCCAAACTAAACTTAAGTGTTTTTGTTAAAATTTTAAAGGTTAATTTATGAAAGATAATTATGTTTATTCAAATTATATATAAGAACGTAAGAGTTTTTTTTTTTTTTAATTGAAGAACATAAGAATAGAAATTTGTAGTTTCACTTAAACTTCATTTGCAAGATAAAAAAAGATAAAAATAATAACCTGAATTTTTTTTCTTAATTAAATTGCTTAAGTGTGGTGGTGATATTTGTTATAGTAAAAATCTAGAAAATTGAGGATTTGAAAATTTTTGGAATAATAAAATTAGTTGGAAAAATTTTCAGATTTAATTTCACCATATGTGGGAGTTTAATGTAGAATTTCTAAAATTTTTATCCAAACACTTCCTAACCCAATTACTTATTTGGTTCAAACCACGCCCATTAACCCATGGGTCAACCCTTTTCTTTGACTCACCTCAACTCACTTCAACTCACTTTATCACTCAATGAGTTGACTCATGAATAGTTGCTCTAAATTATTTCCCGACAACTTCATTTTTCATTTTCCATACACTCTCACCATCTTTCAAAATTATTTGACTAATTAAACAAAGAGAAGAACCTACATTGATGACCCTAAAGTATCTTTTTCAAATTATTTAGCAAACAAGATTTAAAGCATTTTGTTTGAAAGCTAACATGATTTAAAGCATTTTGTTAATTTGTCAAAAAGCTAGCATGATTGTTTAATTTGTCAAAAAGTTAGCATGATTCCCGGATCATGCCACCCATCTTCACCCATCCTCCAACACCTATCTTAAATTATGTAGCTAGATAGTCAAAAAGGCCAAGCTAGATTATTTGGATTATACTACCTAATGCATAATGCTACTTTAGTGGTTTTCAAGTCTAGGTAGTGGAGCTTGTTTTTCTCTACCGACACTTTCTCTACACTCTCTATAAATTGTGTGTCTTCAAAGAGAAGAAAATAAGAGAGAAAAAAATAATAATAAATCATTATTTTAGTGTGGTAGGAGATTTTGTGTTGCTTGAAGGAAGAAGAAAGGCTTGGAATTTTTCAATTTGGTGGTGTTCAAAGCTCAACTCATCTTTCCTTTTCAGAATTAGTCATCAATATCTTCATTGAGGTAGGATGACGAACCTCCTAAAATATATTTGATGCCTTTTCTAGGTTTGAAGTATGAAACTTGATTGTGATAAAAATAAATACCCGTATATTGGGGGTAAGGAAGCCAAAAATTTGACCGATATAACTCAGTATGCTGACAGCTCTCTATTTGTAACTTCTTATGTGCTTCTGACCCCTAAAATGGTGGAATTAGGTTTCGTCTAAAACATAAAAGTTGTAGCCTTTTCAGTTTTCTTTCCAACCCAAAAAGAATTGCATCAATCCGATTTATGAGTCAAAAGTTATGCCCAAAAATAATGAGCACATGTAAAACTGTATTTTCTGAACAAACTTAATTCAAGACTATTTTTGCACCTTTAGACCTTAGAATTTTAAAAAGTGTGAAACATGAAAGTTGTATGTCTTAAAGTCTAATTTCTACAGATATAAAGTTTATAGATATTGGAGTTTTGCTCTATTTTATATGAATTTTCTTTTAAGCTGCTGTCTCAATTTAGTTTTTAATTGATGCTTGTTTGGATTTTTTTTAGAATATTATGTTTAAAGATATATTTAAATTTTCAATTACCTTCTGTTAGTTATTGTCATGTTAATAATTTCTATTGATATGAAATTATTTTAAACTGGATATTATATATTATTTGACACTCTAATATTGATGATAATTGACTTAGATAATCAGTTTCATCATGGATAGTTGGATGACTTATTCAAACTAAAATGCTAAGTATTTGATAAAATGCCTAAAATGATTTATTTTTAGGCATTGTTTTGTCAATCTAGCATGTTATATAACTATATTTTATGATTAAGTGAATTTAATGAAACTCATTTAATACCTTCCCAAACATTGAAATAATTCTGTGGACATTTGTGGATATCTTGAAGCCAAAAACCTATGATAAGGGTTTGGTTATAAATAAGATGATGATTGAAAATTTATTTAAATTATTTTGAATAAAATAAAACTTATCAATTTTGCTAAAAATTAAATATAAGTCCAAGCGCTTTTTATTATCTTTATATTTCATAAAATAATAAAATAAAAGGTAAAAGAAGCAAAAATCGAGATTTGCAGCCAATGAGGTTCGAACTTGCAACTTTAAATCGCAATTAGGGTCGCCCACGCACTAAGCTATCAACCTCGGCCTAATTAATATACCATTAAAAATAATTTTATTCTTATCAACTTTGGTACGGTAAACTTGTCAAAACAATTAACTAAAATACTAATCCGTATTCTAATTTTTTTTTTTTACTTGCTATTTGTTAATTTACATGTAGTACTTACCTTTGTGATAATGATATTGGTGACTATGTTAAATCTTTGATTTATTGAGAATTACTATTAAATTATGGATTTAGATAAAGTGCTTAAAAAAATATACTGCATGTGACTGAATAATCCCACTTTTGATTCATCGCCCAGGAATATTGCCGGTTGTTATTAAAAATGTCTGATTTCCATACAAGGTACCCTTGGAATGTAAAAAGGTAAGAAGAAATTAAAGCACTCGGTGCTAAAGTTATTTTTGGCAATGGAGTGATGGGTGGGTAAAAATGGCCTTTTAGATGAAGATGGAAACATGCATTTTATTTGAGAGATGCTCCATTCTGACCTGGCCAGTCAGGTAGCCGGTCACGACAGCTAGGTTTTTGGTAGGTGACACCGTCGGTATGCATTGGATGCTAAGCCCGTAAAGTCACTGGTTCCCAAGGCTAGGGGTAGAGGAGGATTTAGATTAAACTCCTTTACAAAATTTTACTATGACTAGCAACCTCTCTTGTTATGTATGAATGATGTGTTGGAATTATTTAATTATATTTAATTCCTCTCGATTAATATTTTATAAATATATATATATATATATATATATATATATATTTGAAACCTGTATCGCTACGGGGTTTGATCCCAAGACCTTGAATATCTAAATCTGAGATCCCTACCACTGCGACACAGACTTCATTGTGGTACACACATCAATATTTAACTATTTTTACATGTAAGTAAAATAGTAGTTACGGTGACGGTTTCATCGAACCGTTGTAAGTATAATTTACATTATTCAGTTGAGATCTATTGAATTAATTGTTGCATAAACAGTATGCCACCTAAACACATTCACTGTAATGGGTCACTTAATACAGTATAGTATTACAACCACTGCATATAGGCACCTAGGAGATTCTGATTACTGGGCTTTAGTAGCTCACCCCTTGTGGGAATATTTTTTTTCAGGATATTAAGCACAGGGATACAGAAGATGAGCAGGAAATATCACGCCCCGGATTTTCATAACCGAATGCCCAGGGGTGACTTGGAATTTATTTGTTAGGTATAAAAATGAGATGATAAAAACACGCTGTCACACCCCAGAGTTTTTCTCTAGATTGGGGTTGACCCGTAAGAAAAAATTTAAGATAGTCAAAATCTCATGTTTATCCCAAACAATATTTATAAGTCATTGGACTGAACCATTTGATGGGATTTCAACTACAGGGCTCAAAATAAAGATAGAGAAAAATATTACAGAACCATCTAAGTGTCCCAATCACGCTATTAACATTACATACCAAATAAAAGCAAATTAGGTCTATGCTTAATAATTACAATCATCCAACAATTATTACAGACCAAAAATAAAGTCCTCCAGCTCTGTGCAGGAAAGAAGAAAAAAATAGATAACTCTTCTGATGGAATATTTAAGAGAATTTAATCTCTTTCCAGCTCATCTTCTGTATCCCTGTGCTTAATATCCTGAAAAAAATATTCCCACAAGGGGTGAGCTACTAAAGCCCAGTAATCAGAATCTCCTAAGTGCCTATATGTAGTGGTTGTAATACTACACTGTATTAAGTGAATGTGTTTAAGTGGCATACTATTTATGCAACAATTAATTCAATAGATCTCAACTGAATACTGTAAATTATACTTACAACGGTTCGATGAAATCGTCACCGTAACTACTATTTTACTTATATATAAAATAATTAAATACTGATGTGTATACCACAATGAAGTCTGTGTCGCAATGGTAGGGATCTCAGATTTAGATCTTCAAGGTCTCGGGATCAAACCCCGTAGCGATACAAGTTTCATACATATATATATATATATATATATATTAATCGAGAGGAATTAAATATAATTAAATAATTCCAACACATCATTCATACATAACAAGAGAGGTTGCTGGTCACAGTAAAATTTTGTAAAGGAGTTTAATCTAAATCCTTCTAAGATAATCATACTCCTATCCTCCTCAACCCCCAGCCTTGGGAACTAGTAACTTTACGGGCTTAGCATCCAATGCATACCGACGGTGTCACCTACCAAAAACCTAGCCGTCGCGACCGGCTACCTGACTGGCCAGGTTAGAAGGGAGCATCTCCCAAATAAAATGCATGTTCCCATCTTCATCTAAAAGGCCATTTCTACCCACCCATCACCCCATTGCCAAAAACAGCTTTAGCACCAAGTGCCTTAATTTCTTCTCACCCTTTTACATTCCAAGGGTACCTTGTATGGAAATCAGACATTTTTAATAACAATTGGCAATGTTCCCGGGCGATGAATCAAAAGTGAGATTATTTAGTCACATGCAATATATTTTTAAGCACTTTATCTATATCCATACTTTAATAACAATTCTCAATAAATCAAAGATTTAACATAGTCATCAATATCATTATCACAAAGGTAGGCACTATATGTAAATTAACAATTAGCAAGTAAAAAAAAAATTTAGAATACAAATTAGTATTTTAGTTAATTGTTTTGACAAGTTTACCGTACCAAATTTGATAAGAATAAAATTATTTCTAATGGTATATTAATTAGGCCGAGGTTGGTAGCTTAGTGGGTGGGCGACCCTAATTGCGATTTAAAGTCGCAAGTTCGAACCTCATTGGCTGCAAATCTCGGTTTTTGCTTCTTTTACCTTTTATTTTATTATTTTATGGAATATAAAGAAAATAAATAGCTCTTTGACTTATATTTAATTTTTAGCAAAATTGATAAGTTTTATTTTATTCAAAATAATCTAAATAAATTTCCAATCACCATCTTATTTATAACCAAACCCTTATCATAGGTTTTTGGCTTCAAGATATCCACAAATATTCACAGAATTATCCCAATGTTTAGGAAGGTATTAAATGAGTTTCATTAAATTCACTTAATCATAAAAATATAATTATATAACTTGCTAGGTTGACAAAACAATGCCAAAAATAAATCAAATTCATTTAAGAAAGACCAAATGAGAAAAGAACAAGTCCATTGTTTCTTTTAGGCATTTTATCAAATACTAACATTTTAGTTTGAATAAGTCATCCAACTATCCACGATGAAACTGATTATCTAAGTCAATTATCATCGATATTAGAGTGTCAAATAATACATAATATCTAGTTTAAAATAATTTCATATCAATAGAAATTATTAACATGACAATAACTAACAGAAGGAAATTGGAAATTTAAATAAATCTTTAAACATAATATTCTAAACAAATCCAAACAAGCGTCAATTAAAGCTAAGCAGAATAACAGCTTGAAAGAAAATTCATATAAAATAAAGCAAGACTCCAATATCTATAAACTTTATATCTGTTGAAACTAGACTTCAAGACCTACATCTTTCATGTTTTACACTTTTTAAAATTCTAAGGTCTAAAGGTACAAAAACAGTTTTGAATTCAGTTTGTTCAGAAAATATAGTTTTACACGTGCTCAGTATTTTGGGCATAACTTTTGACTCACAAATCGGATTGATGCAATTCTTTTTGGGTTGAAAAGAAAACTGAAAGGGCTACAACTTTTATGTTTTAGCCAAAGCCTAATTCCACCGTTTTAGGGGTTAGAAGCACATAAGAAGTTACAAATAGAGAGCTGTCAGCATACTAAGTTACTTCAGTCAAAATTTTGGCTTCCCTACCCCCAATATATGGGTATTTATTTTTATCACAATCAAGTTTCATACTTCAAACCAGAAAATGCATCAAATATATTTTAGGAGATTCATCATCCTACCTCAATGAAGATATTAATGACCAAGTCTGAGAAGGAAAAATGAGTTAGCTTTGAACACCACCCAAATTGGAAAATTCCAAGCCTTTCTTCTTCCTCCAAGCAACACCAAATCTTCAGCCTCACTAATGAATAATTTATTTTTATTTCTCTCTTATTTTCTTCTCTTTGAAGACACACAATTTTATAGGGAGTGTAGAGAAAATTATTAGTGGAGAAAAATCAACTAAGGTAAGATCATGCCTATACAATTGGTAGCATGATCAAAGAATCATGCTTACTTTTTGACTATCTAACCATATCATTTAAGAAAAGCATTGGGGAAGATGTATGGAGGTGGCATGATCCGGGAATCATGCTAACTTTTTAACAAATTTAAACAATCATGCTAGCTTTTTGACAATTTAACCAAATGCTTTAAATCATGCTAGCTTTCAAACAAAATGCTTTAAATCTTGTTTGCTAAATAATTTGAAAAAGATGCTTTAAGGTCATCAATGTGGGTCTTCTCTTTGTCCAATTCGTCAAATAATTTTGAAAGATGGTGAGAGTGTATGGAAGATGGAAATGAAGTTGTCGGGAAATAATTTATAGCAACTATTCATGAGTCAATTCATTGAGTGATAAAGTGAGTTGAAATGAGTTGAGATGAGTCAAAGAAAAGGGTTGACCCATGGGTTAATGGTCTTGGTTTGAACCAAATAAGTAATTGGGCTAAGAAGTGTTTGGATAAAAATTTTAGAAATTCTACATTAAACTCCCACATAGGGTGAAATTTAATCCGAAAAATTTTTCAACTAATTTTTATCATTCCAAAAATTTTCAAATGCTCAATTTTCTAGATTTTTATTATAATAAATATCACTACCACACTTAAATAATTTAATTAAGGAAAAAAAATTCAGGTTATTACAGGAAAGAGATTAATTTCTCTTAAATATTCCATCAGAAGAGTTATCTATTTTTTTTTCTTCTTTCCTGTGCAGAGCTGGAGGACTTTATTTTTGGTTTGTAACAATTGTTGGATGATTGTAATTATTAAGCTTAGACCTAATTTGCTTTTATTTGGTATGTAATGTTAATCGCGTGGTTGGGACACTTAGATAGCTCTGTAATATTTTTCTCTATCTTTATTTTGTGCACTGTAGTTGAAATCCCATCAAATGGTTCAGTCCAATGACTTATAAATATTGTTTGGGATAAATAAGGGATTTTAAATATCTTAAATTTTTCTTGCAGGTTAACCCCAGTTTGGAGGAAAATTATGGGGTGTGACATCGTGTTATTATCATCTTATTTTTATACCTAACAAATAAATCCCAAGTCACTCCTGGGCATTCGGTTATGAAAATCCGGGGAGTGACAAAAACCCACCAAGTTAATGAATTTTTTGGCGAAACGATGCCATTCCTTGGACTACAACTACTGCACTTAATGGGCAACTACAGCCCCCCTTACCGATATGGGCCGTGTCCCCAAGTGCACGTAATAGGTTCGTTTGGAGTTCTACAATATAAAATAAAATCTTACAAATCTCTACAAACATGAATTACGAAAGAGTAAAATTTTAATTTTTCACTCGCTGCACGAATTACGAGACATTTACTTTTACAATTTTATTTTATTTTATACACTTTTATACAACTCCAAACACAATGTCACTTCCAACATTCTGTAGATTACTTTCTGCATTTTCAACTGAGGGTCATATACAAATCTCTTCCATCGGAGGCCAATGGCTAGAACCATCATCACTCTCAGGTGCTTTTCATTTGCATCCTTCCGAAGCTTTGCTATTATATGTGTGTGTGTGTGTGTGCGCGTGTTTGTGATACATATTTTGGTTTTCGGTTAATCGAGGGAGGAAACTAAGTTTTGTGAACTGAGTTACACTCAAAATTAGCCTGATCCCTCTTCCAAATATTCAATTAGCATTGAAAGTGAGGTGATTCTGAACATTCCAGCGACCTTTCTCTTCCCAAGTTCATAAGGTAGGGATTGAATGCACTTTTATTGTTTGCGCTATGTGTTTGAGTTTGCGGTGATGTTGGTAGTTTATTTCAAGTGTTTGGATTCATGATTTAGATTGTGATACATTACATATATGGACATATGTGTTTATATATTTTACAAGGAACAAGATGAAATGCGTCTCAATTGTTGTGCCTTCTCTGATAGAGTGAATAAATTGGAGGTGTTATTTAGTGTGTGTTTGGAGTGATAAAAAATAAAAAAAATAATAATAAAAAATATGATTTAGAGTGAAGAAGGACGTTTGATATTTCTTTTTAAACTGCGTTTTCTAGATATGAAGAGTGTCAAAATCGTTAGAACAGTTTTTCAAATTTATTCTAACGGATTCATAAAAATATTTTTTCTCTCTCTAAACAGTGCCAAAATCGTTAGAACGCCCTTCAAAATCCGTTTTAACAGTTTATTTGTAAGGATTCTACACCAGTAAACCGTTAGAATGGTTTTCCAAACTCATTCTAGCGAATTTAAAAAAATTCTTTTTTCTCTCTGAACAGTGCCAAATCTGTTCTAACAGTTTACTTGTACGGATTCTACATCAGTAAATCGTTAGAACGGTTTATCCAAATCCGTTTTAATGAATTTAAAAAAATGGAGATAAATAAGTGATAATGGCATTCGTTTGAAAGTTTTCAATGCGAAAAATATAATTGTGAAAAAAAATTTCGCATTCGGTTAACCTCCTTTTGAATTTTTCATTTTTTAATGAAATATTGAATTTTTTTAATTAGTAAAGGTGGGAAAAAATAAAAGTGTGATAGATAATTTTAATGATTTATAGAGATTATTAAAGTTTTATGAAATTTTTTAGAGTTTATTAGCACTCCAAACGGTACCTTAGTTCCTTGATGATTGAGGATTGGATATGAAAAGAGAAACGAAAGAAAGCAGTTTCAAGTTAAAAAAAAAATTAATTTCAAAGTTGAAAAACTAGAAAAATAGAGCAATGTTTTTAAGTTGCTAGAGTGTCCCTGGGCGCACAGGTAAGGATGCCCATGCACACGAGCTATACCATGTGCCGGCTTGAGTGCACGACCCCTTTACTTGGGCAAACGAGCTTCAGACACTGCGGGTGGGTGTACCTTTTAACTTAGGCGCCTAAACTAAGATTTTTCATACCCCTGAGTGCATGGACCTTTTTATGGGTGCCCCTATTAAAAATTTTCAAACTTTTAAACTATTTTTGAAATAAGATACTTTTCAAAAATTTTTGGTATTGCATTTCTAAATAATTTTCAAAAGATATTGCTTCTAAGAAATTTTATGAGAATGAATGAAAAGTGAACGGATAATGAATGTGGTTTGTGATTCCATATACAATTGATGTGGAATGTGAAACACAGTCGATGTCGTTGTTGATAATGTTATAATGTTGTCATTGATGTTAATGAAGTGATGTGAAAAGATAATAAGTTGATATTGTTGAATTGTGATTTAGGGGATAGAGAATTCTATAATACGACGATGATTGATATTGGTTAATCATGACCCTTGATGTTGATCCATAAACAATGATACTAATATGGTTAATCATGACCCTTGAGTTAGGGCTCATAAACAACGATGCTCAGTTCAATATTTTCGTTGGGTGATTGACCCATAAAAAAATGATGATTTAGATTGTGCTTGCTGATCATAAGATAGTTTTGCAGAGTGTCTATCCCATATTTGTTTGAGATGGTGATAAATGAATAAATAATTGATAATGAGAATGTGATTATAATGTTGATGATGGTTATGATATTTTTGATGGTATTGATGTTGAGATGTGATAATATAGTTGTGATTATCAGTTATAGTTAAAATCTATTGCACGATAGTACTATGTTAGAGCATGAGTTATATATTATCTGTTTATATGTGTATCATGGGCACACATAAATTGGTACTTATGTCTCTATAAACTTTATTATAGGTACAGAACTTGAGATTTAGGTGGGTCTAACATGTTTCAAATATATTTTAGAGTTATATTTTGTATTTAAAGGAGTTGTATTAATTTGTATTAGACATTATTCGATATAGTTGTAAAATCCTGCCTGCTTGAATACTATTTTAATTATTGTACGAAGCATTATTGCTCAGTTTAGATCGAGACTTTTATTTTATATTATTATTATTGTTAGAAGTCTACTGCAAGGTGGTTGTAAATGATTTATTGTTGATTGCATGCGATTTATTAGTTCACCTTTTGAGTTACGAAACTCGGGACTTGACAAATTTTTATAATTTTAAGGCCTCGTTTTTGAGTTTAGAAGAGAAGGTAAAAAAGAAAACATTAATTAGGAGAGAAAAAAAAATGATAATATTTTCTTTTTATTTGTTGGTAAATTTAGGAAAGAAACGATAATAACTTTCTTTCTCTTTATTCGTGAATTGAGAAGAAATAGAAAGAAAAGAAACGGTGTATTATTTTATCATTAAATCATTTAAAAAATTAGAACATAATTAATTTATTTAATCATAAGACATATTTATAATTTATTTTTTCTTATTCTTTAATTTATGGATAAATATGTCATTTTATAAGTTTCAATAATTCATTTTTTTATATTCTCAATTAGTTTCTTCCACTTTTTGAGGGTATGAAAATTTTAAAATTTTAGTACTCACTTTTCCCTCCATTTCTTTTTAATTCATTTTTTCTCCTAAAAAACAACTAACAACGAGCTAATAACTCTAAAAGTTATTTCTTTTTTTCATCTTTTCTTAACATTTCGCTCTGTCCAAACGGAACGCGACTACTTTCTCAATGACTTCGCAGTACTGCGTCTACTGACACGAAAGTCAAACGATCGGCCCTCTTCGTGTTACAAAGAAATGCAATTCTCCACCGCCCCTCTCCCTCGTCGGTGAACATCAACCCTTTGCCATCGTCGATCTTCGGTGTTTTAGGTAGGTTTTATTTTTTTTATTTTTTATTTATTTTATCAGGATTTATAGTTTTATATTTTGTTTATATTTTCTGTGTGTATTCACCCATACAGGTTCAGGAACTACAATTTGTTTGTTGCAGAAAACCTTTTTAGAAATAGTTTTTCTTCCTTAAAAAAATTATTGGGGATTTTAGCATATTTTCTTTCTTTTACCTTATTTTCTATTAATTTTAACGAAGAAATATTTTTTATATATACTATAGCACAAAGCAAAAAAAAAAAAAAAAAAAAAAAGAAAGAAAAAGAAAAAGAAAAAGAAAAAAATTGCTTCTGATCTAAAAACAATTACCACGGCAGAGCCTTCAGATTAGATCAAGTATTTTTCTAAAAGCCAAGTGTAAAAAATAAATGTACATATTTTTTTTGTAATTAGCAAATATCTATATATTTGTTGTCTTTAAGAAAAAGCTATCCATTTGTTCTTATTTTCTAAATAAAAAGAGAATAAATTTAATTTTCTATTTTATTTTTCTTTCTTATTTGTATGTTTGAAGCCCAATAAATTTATATATTTTGTCAAAAGTTGTAGTCTCAAAATTAATAAAAAATATAAAAAATTAAAAAAATTAAAGTTGTTTAGAATTTTATAAAAACTTTTTTGAAAATTCATCCAAACACTTGTACTTTTATTTTGTTTTATCTTTTATGGGGGCTTTTAGACTGACAAAAGGTAAATAAAGTGAAAAAATTTGAGATAATTTATGAGTTCATAATTTTGTTTAGAAAGATAAAAAGTGAATAATTTTTAGAAATTTTTAAAATTTTTGAAATTTTCCAGAGTACCAAACACACTCACGTATACAAATCTAGATTCAAATATACCACCTCATATTACAAATTTATATTTTGAGTGTGTTTGGAGTTGTATAAAAATGTATAAAATAAAATAAAATTGTAAAAGTAAATATCTCGTAATTCGTGTAGTGAGTAAAAAATTTAAAATTTATTATCTCGTAATTTGTGTTTGTAGAAATTTATAAGATTTTATTTTATTTTGTTACGCTCCAAACGGAGCCTTTATTATAATTTTCCCTCTGCAGATTCTTCTCTGAATAACATGGACAACCCTACCATCGACAAAGTGGGGATGTTTTTTCACAGGTTTTAAAAACTCTCTCTCTCTCTTTCTCTGCACTTTTAAAAAAGTGAATAATTAGTTATTTATTTATTTATTTTTGTTATTGTTGCTGTACTTAATTAGTAATTTTTATCCGAAACTCTCCACGGAATAAATTATTCATGTTGAGGTATTCGACTCTGGTTAAAGATAATAATTAACGAAAGATATTGAACTTACCGTTAAGTAGTTTTTGTGCACAACATTTTTTTTTTTTTTGAAGAAAAAAATCTCAATTATGTTGTCTTAAAATAAAAAAAAAGAGATTAAAAAATAACTTTTTCCTTCAATGAATACTGTTTTTGGTTGAATTTAGCAATATACATGAATTCATCTTACGAGCGAAATATTTATGTTGGGGCTATACCATTAAAGTAGGTAATATGGAAATGTTTTCATCACATTTACCAGCACATTTACTTTTATTTTAAATATTTAGTTTCCTTCCTTAGAGGATCCTGACTTGTAGGCCATTATTATAAGATTGAATTGTAATAAATTTGTTACCATACTTAGCTAGAAACTGTTAGGATATTACTTAATTGTAGGCTAATTTTCATATTGTATTCATGTATATAATCCTTAGCAAGTTAATAGAAAATTCAAGTTTTGATCAAATCAATATCCAGTGAGTCTTTTCATGGTATTAGAGCTTATCATACTCCACTGATTTTTGATCCTGTCAACTTCACCAAACCTACTTATCTTTCATGGCCACCCAAATCGAAGCTACTTGTAATGTCACCACTCTTCCAAACACTACCCAAATAGTGGCTGGTCTTCCTCTTGTTGCCATTAATCCTGGCACACAACTTCCATTTCATCTTACTTCGTCTAATTTTCCATCCTATCGTGCCCAACTTGAATCCCTCATGGTCGGCTACGACTTAATGGGATGCTTTGATGGTACTATACTTGCTCCATCTAAAACTTTAAATGGCCAGCCCAATCCATTATATTCTCACTGGTTTCGCCAAGATAAATTGCTTCTACATGCAATTTTTGGTTCTATTGACGAGAAGGTCATGCCTTTAATCACCATTGCTTCCACTACTCATGATGTGGAGGACAAGATTAAGTGGTTGTACGCTAACTAGTCTCGTAGCCATGTTATGCAACTCAAGGAGGATTTATCTCTGCTCCAGCATGGTTCTCAAACCGTCTCGAAGTTTCTTCAGGCTGTCAAACTTCATACTGATGAACTTGCTACTATTGATTTTCCGCTCTCCAATGACGACATCACACTTCATGTTCTCAATGGTCTTGGCCTTAAGTTTTGTGACATTGCCGCTCCGATCAGGGCTCGTGAGACTTCCTTATCATTTGAGGAACTCCATGACCTTTTAGTTGTGCATGAGAGTTATCTCAAGCGACTTGATGCTACTTCGGCATCTTTGATGGCTATTGCCAATACAACCCAGCATGGCCGGTCTCGTCATTCATGCTACTCACAACAGTGTACAAATACCACCAACACTGGTTATTTTCATTCCCACAAAAATACTACCAAGAATTTCAGCAAGGGGTCCAATCACATTTAGAAGTCCAAGGCGAACATTGTGTGTCAGCTTTGTGACACTCTTGGCCATTCGGCCAAAACATGTTGCAAGTCTTCAAAGCCGTCCTTATTTCTGCTAAGGGTGATACCACCAACAAACGTTGGTTAGTGGACACTGGTGCCTGGCATAATATTACCTCGGATCTTTCTAAGCTATCAATTCATTCAGAGTATGACGACACTGATGAAGTCGTCATTGGAAACAGTTCAGGTTTGACAGTCACACATATCGATTCCTTTACTTAAAATTGCAATTCTCATTCCTTTAAATTAGATAATACTCTTTGTGTCCCCTCTATTCATTAAAATCTAATTTCAGTCCATCATTTTATTAAAACTAATGATGTTTCCATGGAGTTTTACCCTTATTTTTTCGTTGTGAAGGATCTAAAAACGGGGGAAATCCTCCTGTGAGGACCATGTGAAAATGGTGTATATTCACTGCGGGCATTGGCGGATTCAAAATCTTCAACGGTCACGGCCTTAGTTGGTGAGCGCAGAAGTCTCAATGGCTGGCATAAACGTCTAGGACACTCCTCATTTAAAATTGTGTCTCATTTAATTAATTCTTTTTCACTTCCAGTTTCCAAACAAAATGTACGCACTTTAGATTTATGTTCCTCTTGTTGCTTAAATAAAAGTCGTCGCCAACCTTTTAGGCCGACTTCTTTGCTTAGTCCTCATGTTCTACAATATGTGTATTTGGATGTTTGGGGGCCTAGTCCCATTACTTCAATTGATGGTCATCGATTTTATGTCATTTTTATTGATCATTTTATGAAGTATGTGTGGTTTTTTTCCGTTAAAAGCCAAATCGAAGGTTGAATTCTATTTTTCGCAATTTCAAAATCATGGTTGAAAAATAATTTGATTCACCCATTAAAAATTTTTATTCCGATAATGGGCATGAATTACCCACCTAGTGGGAAAAGGGTTGGTTTGGTTGGTTTGGTTTAATGGGCATGAATTCCATAAACTAAAGTCATTCTTTAGTACAAATGGAATTGGTTTCTACACTACTGCTCCACATACCCCTCAACAAAATGGAACTTCCGAAAGGCGCCATCAACAAATTGTTACCACTGGACTTACATTGTTAACCTAAGCATCTCTCCCATTAACATTTTGGAACTATGCTTTTGAAACTACGGTTTACATAACAAATCGAACACCCACTTCAATTTTGAAAAATAAAACTCCTTTTGAAGCTCTATTTGGTCGAACACCGAACTTTACAAAACTTTGTATTTTTGGGTGTCTCTGTTTTCCATGGCTTCAACCTTATGCTCAACATAAATTGAATTTTCATTCTAAATTCTGTTTATTTTTAGGATATTTTACTTCTCAAAATGCTTATAAATGTTTTGATTTCTTGGCAAATTGGTTTTATTTATCATGGCGTGTACTTTTTTATGAAAGTGTTTTTCCCTTTGCGTTAATGTCACCATCATCAAAACATGTGTCTCCCACCACATCTTGTCGTCCCGTGGCTAATTCTATCCCACAAATACCTTTAGTTTGGTTTACGTCATCACAACTGGCCTCATCTTCCTCTTCAGATCATTCGATCACTTCCCTACTTAACCCGGCCAAGCATTCCCATTCTTTTAGTATCTCCTTGTAAGCTAGCACACCACACTCATGAGTATGCCCCGATACCTACACAAGCCCAGCCACCACCCTTAGTTTCCAACTCTAATTCCTCCTTACCACATCCCACTCGAACCATGGTCGCTAGCTCTATGAATAATATTCACAAACCAAAACAATTAAACATTGTGACCAAACACTCTATTTCAGACAGTGTTGAACCTACTTGTGTAACTCAAGCTATGAAAAGTCCTCAGTGGCGCCGACATATGTCTGATGAACTCAATGCATTGATGAGACACGGAACTTGGGATTTAGTGCCCTGCCAAGGCTCACAACATTGTTGGCTGCAAATGGGTGTATCGGATTAAATACAAACCAGATGGGCAGGTTGATTGTTACAAGGCACGTTTAATGGCCAAGGGCTTTAATCAGGCATTGATTATACCGACACTTTTAGCTCTGTTGTTAAGCCCGCTACAGTTCGCATAGTACTTTCCATTGCAGTCATGAAAGGGTGGCCATTCACCAACTTGATGTATGCAATGCCCTTCTACATGGCACTTTACAGGAGGATGTTTATATGGCTCAATTGCTGGGATTCATTGATTCCACTAATCCCTCATATGTTTGCCAACTCAAAAAGTCTATTTATAGGATCAAACAAGCGCAACGGGCTTGGTATATGGAACTTAGCAGCAGTCTATTAAAACTTGGGTTCACAAATTCTCCCTCGGACTTGTCCCTTTTTTTTCTTAATGAGTCTAATGTAACAATTTTTATCTTAATCTAGGTTGATGATATTATTGTTACAAGAAGTGATTTGCAGGCCATTTCCAATTTGATAAATCAATTGGGTGCATTATTTTCTCTTAAGGACTTGGGCCTACTTTATTATTTTCTTGGGGTAGAAGTTCGTCAGGTTTACTTTTAACCCAAAGAAAATATATACGAGATCTGTTATCTCGTACATCCATGGATGGTGTTAAACCCGTGAACACTCCTCTTGCTACACAACCTTTGCTCATACTTAATGATGGTAGTCCACCATTTGATGCTACTAGGTATCGCAGTGTTGTTGGCTCCTTACAATATCTGGCACTAACTCAACTGGATATTGCCTTTGCGGTAAATAAGTTGGCTCAATTCATGCACTCTCCAACTGAAACCCATTAGACTGTTATAAAAAGATTGCTCATATATCTCAAGGCCACCATCACTCATGGTCTACTCCTTTGCCACTTCAACATGTTTAAACTTACATGTTATTCTGATGCTGACTGAGTTGGCAATCATGATGATCACACCTCCACCTCTACTTATGTTACATTCTTGGATCCCAATTTAGTCTCTTGGCGCACTCCTAAACAACGCGCAGTGGCCTGCACATCCACCGAAGCTGAGTATCGCTCCCTAGCTACTGCCACCACTGAAGTTCTTTGGCTCACAGCTCTCCTAGGTGAACTTGGGATTCTATTACCAATGTTCCCAGTTTTATTATGTGATAATTTGGGTGACATGCAATTAAGTTTAAATCCAATTTTCCATTCCCGGATGAAGCATATAGAAATTGACCTTCATTTTGTTCAAAAATTGGTAAATGAAGGCAAAATTCAGGTCTCTCATGTCAGCACAATTGATCAACTCGGAGATTTGCTTACTAAACCACTGCCTGCTCGTTGCTTTGTCACCTTTTGTTCCAATCTCGGCATCTCTGATGGACAGCCAAGATTGCGGGGGCGTAGTATGGAAATGTTTTCATCACATTTACAAGCACATTTTCTTTTATTTTAAATATTTAGTTTCCTTCCTTAGAGGATCCTGATTTATAGGCCATTATTATACGATTGAATTGTAATAAATTTGTTGCCTTACTTAGCTAGAAACTATTAGGATATTACTTCATTGTAGGCTAATTTTCATACCGTATTCATGTATATAATTCTTAGCAAGTTAGTAGAAAATTCAAGTTTTGATCAAATCAATATTCAATGAGCCTTTTTAGTAGGGTTATTTAACCCAACTTTTTTTGTAAAGCTCTTGAAAATTTAGAAAACTTTTTTTTTTATTTGAAAAATTATTCTGACCTCTTCAAAATTTAAGTTTCCTTTACAGATTCTTCTGGTGTCATATATATCAGTTAAAAAGTGTATCCAAAAATTTATTAATATCAAATATTTTTCTATGAATTAATTAAATATCTTTAAGTAGGGAATTATTTTTTTTAAATAAATTATGGCATTTTGTATAAGAATATTTTTATTAGTCCATATAAAATTATAAACTATTAACGAGATACTATATAATTTTAGCATTTATACATTACAGGGTGTTTGGAGTGACAAAAAGTGAGATAAAATGAGATAATTTGAAATAATTTGTGAGTTTGAAATTCGTATAAGGAAAATAATTTTAGATATTTTCAGTGATTTTTAGAATTTTTTAATATTTTATATCGTGTCAAACGGACTCTACATGACATAATTTATTAGAAAAACTTAAAAGCGGACAAAATTATAGACTTTTAAATTTCTTAGATGCATGATCTGTTATTAAAAAAAAAAAGAAAAAAAAGAAAGAAAATTGATTACAAAAATACTTTTCTTCTTGAATAAGGTTTTTTATTTTGATTTAATAATATATTTGAATTCCTCTTGGGAGTAAAATATCTATAAGTTAATTAAATAAATTTATATATCTGCCTCTATTTTTTTCTTACATGCAGGTTTATCTCCACGCTGCACAAATGCTCAGAAGAAATGGATAATATGTTAGCTGCGGAAAGAATGAAAAATGAAGATGGTAGCGACAAAAGGGTACAAATACTCTGTTTCAATTAATTAATGTTGCAATTCATTTGTACATTACATCTTAAGAAATTAATTGATCAGAAATATATATATATATATATATATAAACAGATAGTGGCTGACCAATAATTTGAATAAAGAATGGTCAAAAATATATATTTTTATATTTTAAGAAGTAAAGATATATTTTCAAATAATTTAGAGAGGCGTATATAATATTTATTATTTTAAATGTTCAAAAGATTAAGTGAACATAATATTATTTAAAAAATAAATTTAGGTGGTTTTTTTTTTTGGGTAACTGAGAGTGTTTAGGCATTACGAATAATCCCTAGAACCCTAAGGTTAGTAAACCCTCCAGTAATTCTGAGGAGATTCAAACTAATGACTATCGAATAGTAAATCTAATATCTTATCAGCTGAGCTAACCGTTAGAGTTTTTTTTTTTTTTTCAAAGGGTACACCCTTCTACATGATAGAAATTCACATAAATTTATGTATGCACCATTAACTCGTGTCTTGCTTTGCAGGTTAGTGTGTCCAAGGACTGTGAATCAATTAATAAATGACGTCATTTTGATAAAAAATAAATAATTTATTTAAAGACTTTTTAATAACTATTTTTTGTAAAATAAAATCATTAAATACAAAAAAGAAAAAAATAAATAATAAATAAATAATGAATTCCCCAAATAACTATTTATGAGAAAGTTTGTATTTCTTTTTGCGTGAATAAGTTACCTTTATTGTTTCTTTTCAACTTTGTTTATCAAAAAAAAAAAAAAAAATCGAACCATATAATGGGGTGTTGGGAAAATAAAAAATTAAAAAAAGTGTAATACATCAGTCACTTTTTGGCATTTAAAAGGCAAATTAAAAGTTACTGTTAGGACTCGTTGGAATGGGATTGAATTACCCATTCCAACAATTTTTGTATGACGTCTCAAAATTTTGAATTGACAAGATCTATTGAAACGAAATTAAATAACCCGTATCAACAGTTTCATATTATGTATTAGAATTTGAAGGAAAAATTAGTAAAACTTAAAAAGTAGGTACAGAAATCAAAAGTAGATGAAAGTTTGGTAAAAAGTTACAACTTTTGTAATTTTTTGAAAATTTTATCTCCCAAACACCTCCAAAATTGTTTTTTATATAGCTTCATCGCTGCTGCTGCGTGTTAAAATAAAGGTTTAAATGCTTAATTATTCATCTTGAACACAAAAAAGATTATGCTCTTAACGCACAATTAGTTAAAAAATTTATCGGCCTGACTAATCTTAAAAAGCAATTTATGAGGTGACAGTTTTGTTCGAGATGGCATTTGAGATTTCGCTCAGTTCCTTTTGTGGAAAGCGTGGAGTAATGTGTGTCGAGGCTCAATGATAAGTGAAGCCCAATTGAAAAGAATCAATAACGATACGTAACATACACAACAGAATATTATATCACTTTCAGCAGCAAACTTTTAGTGACTGCTTTTAGTTATCGTCAAAAGTTAACAACCGCCGAATAGCCGTCATTAGTGATGACTTTTTGATAAAGATTTTTAATGATCGCTAAATTCTTTAGAGCCTAGCGTAAAACGGTCGCTAAATGGGTGCTAAAAACTTTTAACGAAGACTTTTTGGCTTTTAATGATGACTTTTAGCGGTCACTTAAAGTCTAATTTTTGGTAGTATATGGAGTAATCGACGAACTTTAGGTTTGAGGCATAGAAATTTTTTATCTTTTTAATGGCATACACAACAAGATCTATGCATGATTTGTTGGAACACCAAATATAAACTCACCAAATATAGACTCAAGTTTATGGGCAAACCTGTCTTTGAATCCATGTTAATTTAGCAGCAGATTTAATCTGGTTTGATTGTGCCAAGAATTCCCCATCCTTCCTCTCTTAATGAGCACTCTCCTAATAGGTGAGAATGCTAACAGCTCTCTCAAAATATGAGATGGAAGAGGAGACCTAGCCTTCTCTTTATATAGAATTTCCGTAGGTCTCCCCATCACTGACCTAATGGGCTACTATGGTATGCATTAATTATCAGACCCACATTATAAAACTAGACTTACAACCCATTTAATTAGATCTATTTTACGGGCTTCCCTATGTCTCATAATAAACCAATTTTATCTTAACCCGTTTTAATGGAAAAACTAAAAAAAAAAAAAACTCACATTATTGTAAGCCCACAATATGGAAAAATTCCAACATTCTCTCACTTGGACGACATTAATAGTAATTAATTTTGTAAGAATATTTTAGAAAAAAATTTTAATTTATAATTAAAATTTTAATGGCCCAATTTTGAAATCAAATTGCTCTTAAGACAACTCTAAGTTACCGTTTGGCTCAACAGGATCATTGATATTGAATCATAGTGGTAACTACATCATTGAACGACATAGTACTTTTTATCGTCACACGTATCAATCAATCTTATCAACATGAATAGAATGTGGTAGTGTAGCAAAAAATAATAACGCCCATATACGATCTATCATGTGCTATTTTTTTTGTCAGTCAATGATTTCTCATCCTTATGTAGCACAAGCTAGCTAGAGAAATCTTTCATAGCTTATAACAAGCATGTATATTTTAATACAAATTAATATCTTAAAATAATTTATGTGTCACAAGACATACCAATAGGGCTATAAAATAATAATTCCCATAGACATCACTTAAAACTGACATAAGTATTAAGACTTTATGTAATGGCATGTCGTATATCATGCAATATTATCTGATAATAAGGATAATCAAGCTTTATGACTGAATATATTGATGATTATCATAAAATAAGTCAATACCAACAAGAATGTATAAACAATAAATAATCAAATAAACTGACTCTTGCAAACCAAATACATCAAAAGACTTCACTACACCCATGCTAACATGTTTCTTAAAAACATTAGGGCGGAGTCCTTTTAGTCAAAGGATCAACAATCATATCAACGGTCCCAATATGTTTTACTATTATGTCACCATCCTTGACAAGTTCTTTCACTGTCAAATACTTGATTTTCATATACTTAAACCTTGTGGTACTTTTATTATTTTTTAGCAAACAATACTGTTGAAATGTTATCATAATATAACTGTATGGGTCTAGTAATGGAATCAACTATAAACATCTCAGGAATAAGATTTCTCAACCAAACTGCTTGTTTAGTTACTCCAAAACATGCGACAAACTCAGCCTGCATCATGGAAGAAGTTATTAGCGTTTACTTGCTAATTTTTCATGACACTGTACCACCTACCAAGATGAAAATATAGCTTAATATGGATTTTCTATCATTTGCAAAGTCAGAATCTGTATACTCTACCAACTCAAGGTTTTCAACTTTCTTATAAATCAACATGTAATCTTTAATTATCTTCAAATATCTCAAAACTTTCTTAGCTGCAGTCCAATGGTCCCAACCAGGGTTAAATAAATATCTCCTTAACGGACTTACTACAAATGTAATGTCAGGTCTAGTGTAAACCTGTGCATACATCAGGCTCCCTACTGAACTAGCATATGGTATTGCCTTCATGGATTCTATCTCAATTTCATTCTTAGGACACTGTGCCAAACTTAATTTATCACCTTTAGTGAGTGGCACGTCCCATGGATTATAATTTTGCATATTGAATCTTTTTAGTATGTGCTTAATGTATGCACTTTGAGAGAGACCCCAACAAGTTTCAAAATCTATCTTTGTGGATTTCAATTCTAAGAACAAAAGATGCTTTTCCAAGGTCATTTATGCCAAATTGTCTAGATAATAACTGCTTAACCTCATGCAGGATTCCTAGGTCACTACTCGCAAGTAAAATATCATCCACATAAAGAATGAGGAAGATAGATTTACTCCCGCTGACCTTGATATAAATGCATCAATCCACTTTATTGTTCACAAAACTAAAAGAGGTGATTACATTGTCAAACTTAAGGTACCAGTGGCGAGATGCTTATTTGAGTCCATAAATAGACTTTTTAAATAAACAGACTTTTTAAATCTACACACAAGATGTTCTTTGCCATCTTCCTTCAATCCTTCAGGTTGCACCATATAGACCTCCTCACTTAATTCCCCATTCAGGAATGTGGTTTTAACATCCATTTAATGTAACTCTAAATTATAATGAGCTACAAGGGCCATGATCACTTGGTCTCAATATAATCGATCTCTTCTCTGTGCATGAAACCTTTGGCAATTAATCTGGCTTTAAACCTCTCAGTATTCTCTTTGGAGTCTTTCTTGATCTTATAAGCCCATTTATGCCCTAGGGGTTTACAACCTGTGGAGAACTCAACAAGTTCCCACACATCATTATATCCCATAGACTGTATTTCATCCCTCATTGCATCCCACCATAGATCAGATTGGGGACTAGAAACTATTTCTGCAAATGATTCTGGATTAATAGCATGACCAATGTCATAGTCACTCTCTCCTAAATAGATCACATAATCTAAATGAATAGCAGACCTTCTTTGCCTATTAGATCTTCTAAGTGGAACCTGTGAATCTGCATCTTGTGCATCAAGAGCCTCAACATGTAATTGTTGTATAGGCTCTTCTTGCTCTATAAGAGCAATCAAAGGTGCAGGTACTACTATCTCCTACTATATACGCAAAAGAATACAAACCGTACTAGTTTGTACATTCTCATTAGTAATCTTTGAGTCACTACTATCAGCTACATTAAACTCTAGAAATTTAGCAATTTGTGATTCCACAATTGTAGAACCCTCTTCTCTATAATAAAATCTATATCCCTTTGAATGACTAGGATATCCTATAAATTAGCAACGAGTAGATTTAGGATGTAATTTATTATCATTAGGATTATAACGACGTACTTCTGAAGGACATCCCCCCAAATTTGAAGGTAATTTAAACTAAATTTTCTTTCAATCCACAACTCAAAAGGGGTTTTGGGTACAGACTTACATGGAACTCTATTTAGGATATATAAAATTGTTTTAATAGCCTCACCTAAAAGATATTATGGAAGGTTAGCCCTATTCATCATGTTTCTCATCATATCTTTAAGTGTACGATTCTTCTTTTCGGTTACACCATTTTGTTCAAGACTCCCTAGCATAGTAAACTTGCTTACTATTCCACAATTTTCTAAGTATTTGATAAACGGGCCTTTAATTTGTCCACTTATGCCATGTTTGCCATAATACTCACCTCTCCAGCCATATCTAACAATCTTGATAACCTTTCCCACCTGTTTCTCAACTTTAGTTCTAAAGATCTTGAATCTATCAAGAGCTTCAGACTTTTCTTTAATCAAGAACAAATATCCATATCGGGAAAAGTCATCAATGGAAGTTATAAAATATACGGAGTTACAAAAGGTGTGTGGATTAGGACCACTTGTATCAGTGTAGATAATTTCCAAAAGATCAGAGCTACAAGATGCCCCTTTTTTCTTGATCTTAGCTAGTATGCCCCTACAATAGTCAACACATATCTCTAAGTCACTTAGGTCAAGAGTATGAAGGATGTTATCCTTTATCAACCTCTCTTGCCTGGTGCTTGGGTCTTGCGGGTGGGTTCAAGCACCTCCAGTTTACCTATCGGTTATGCGATTCGTTGGGGGTTGCAATAAATCGGTGTAGATTTCGGATTATCCCAAAAAAAAAAAAAAAGAAAAGAAAGAACATTGTATGAAGTGGAATAAATTTCATTAGGAGCCAAACACAATTTATATAAATCATATGACAAAGTACAATATCCAATAACTTTTGAGTCAAAAAATAAATTAAGAGAACCATTTCTAAACTCAAAAGCATAACCATCTTTGTCAATTGTGAAACTGAGATTAAATTCTGTCTAAAAAATGGTGCATACAAAGTGTTCCTTAATGTAAGTTTAAATCTAGAATTTAAATTTAAGCATATAACTCCTATGAATTCTATTTCCACTTCTTCATTATTGCCAATTATATGCTTGAAATCTTCCTTATTTGGCTTCCTTTTGTTTATGAACCCCTCCATGGAAAATGCAACATGATTAGTTGCTCCACTATTAAGCCACCAAGAACTTTATGGGGTTATGGCTAAATTGGATTCACATATAACAAGAGCCAAAGATTTACCTTCTTGCTCACATTTTTTTAGCCAATCTTTATATTTAGGGCAATCAGGTATTTTATGATATTTCTTCTTACAGAAGAAGCACTTGACTACCTTCTTAAAGGCATTTTTATTAACCCGCACACCATTGGACTGACTAGATTCTCCTTTATGGTTTTGAACATTTGAACATTATTATGAGCATGAGACTTAGGCCTTTTACCTTTCATTTTGTTTTATGGTTTAAAAACAAAGAGTATGTTTGAACTTTCCCATTCAAGAGTTTTTCTTCCTCAACAACACATCTAATAATTAGGTCATTAATATGCCAGGCTTCATCTTGGGAGTTATAGGTGGTTACAAGAAAGCCAAACTCAGGTGGAAGTGTGTTTAGGGCTTGGTAAACAATACGAGCATCAAGAAGAGTAACATTAAGGGCTTTCAATTCAGTTTGGTAGTAGACTATCTTAATAATGTACTCCTTAGCACCTTTTACTCCATCATACCTCATGGAATTAAGTACTTTCAGAAGGCTACCTATCTCAGCATTAGATGATACTTTTTACCTCTGTGCTACAACAGCTAAGAATTCATTTGTCATAGTGGCTTCAGTGAGACCACTCAGCAGATGTCAGGAATCAACCTTTTCATTATTAGATAGCACATACGATTAGACTTCATCCAAGTTGCATGAGCTTGCTTTTCTGCATCACTACTAGTATCGGTGACCTCAGTCAGTTTATGTATGGTGATAGCTAAATCCACATCAGTCATCTCCATTACAAATTCTACGTCTTGCTTCCATTTTTTAAATTTCGAATCAGTCAAAACCTCAATGGTGACCATATTACTATTGATAGAAAAAGTGGCTGATAATACATTAAACAATACAATATATTAATATAAAAAGGTAATAATATTACTCAAAAACCATAAATGAGTATCTCAACCAAGAATTCAAGTACATCATTATATAAATACCTTTGGGCAGAATGCATAACATGCAAATCAGAAATTCTCCACATAAAACGGTCAAGAGAATTTAAACCAATCATAATAAATCTACCACCTTTGGGTGAATAAATCACTAGATCATTCAATTCACAACCATATGTATTATGTGTCGTCTCATATTTTATGCATAGTTAACACGTTTAAGCAAAATGACTTTATACATTAAATCAGAGATATCTCTAAAACATGTGAAAATCAATTTTACAAATTCTATGGATAGGCCACTTTGGTGACAACAATCCAAAAAATCCATAAAACCTTCTCACATATGGGATATGCCTTATATTAACCTCAAATTAAACTTGATGGTGTGTAAACTTTATGGACATTGGGCTATATTGTCCCTCAATCACACCTAAACATGTGACAAATTTTATGAGATTAAACATTTATCTCTTTAATTTCACAACAAAATTTAATTGTATTGTAAAATAACTTTAATTTGGCTTTTGTTTGAAGTTTAGAGTCAAAAAGGCGTTGAAAAGAAGTTTAGGGGCATAACTAAAAAGTTCAAAGACTTTCTCAAGAGGCAGAATGCATTTAGGGACTAAAATGAACGCTTACAAATTATGTTTCTGTGTTAAAACTTCATAAAACTATAAATTATGTCCCAACAACACCATTTTCCAAGGGTACCAGAAGCATTATTTTTTATTAGCCAGAAACAAATCAACGTAGGCAACCATTAAACATGGAGATTTTCCTCCATTAAAACCCAAAATTCAATCAAACAATCATATGCCTATAGATTTAATATATTATGGCAAATAAAACAACTATAATTCTCGAACAATTTGCATCAAATCTTAACAAAAGATTTAATTCTAAATATACGCAATAATTTATTTAAATATATGAATAAATAATTCCAAAAATTATTAATGGATCTAAGATCATGTATCGTACTCTAATATCCTAGAAATTTTTTATCTCTTTAATGGCATACAAAACAAGACCCATGCATGATTTGTTAGAATACCAAATATAGACTTAACCAAATATAGACTCAAGTTTATAGGCCAACCTATTTTTGAATCCATGTTAATTTAGCAACGGAAGTTGCGGAGATGAGGATGCTAAGGTGGATGTGCGGGATTACAAGGAAAGATAGGATTAGGAACGAGGAGATTAGGGGCAAAGTAGGAATAGCACCGATTGAAGATAAAATGAGAGAAAACCGATTAAGATGGTTTGGCCATGTTAGAAGGCGTCCCGCAGAGGTACCTGTTAGAAGGTGTGAAAGTATGGAGATTGTCAGGAGTAGGAGAGGTAGAGGAAGACCCAAGAGAAGCTGGAAAGAAACCATTAAACATGACCTAACCTACTTAGATTTATCGGAGGACATGCCCCTAAACAGATCAAATTGGCGTCGAAAAATCCATATAGCCGACCTCACCTAGTGGGAAAAGACTTAGTTTGGTTTGGTTTGGTTAATTTAGCAACGGAATTGATCTGGTTTGATTGCGCTAAGAATTTTCCTTTCTTCCCCTCTTAATGAGAACTCTCTTAATGGGTGAAAATACTAACGGCTTTCTCAAAATATGAGATGGAAGAGGAGATCTAACCTTCCCTTTATATAGAATTAATTCCTATGGGTCTCCCCATCACTGACCTAATGGCTTCTATGGCCTACACTAATTATCAGACCCACATTATAAAATTTAGAGTTATACCTCATTTAACTAGATCTATATTATAGGCTTCCTCATGTCTCATAATAAACCAATTTTTCTTAACTTGTTTTAATTGAAAACTAAAAAAAAAAAAAAAAATCACATTAATGTAAGCCTACAATATAGAAAAATCCCAACATGCGACGGCAAGATAACGACAACTTGCATTTTTTTATCATCCGAGTTCGCATGACGGTAGCATGTGCGTGTAAATTTATTCTAAAATTGTTAAAAGAGTATATATTGTTTGACGGTCAATTTTTTTTTGGCAAGAACAGCAGCCTAAAAGAAAACAAAATTACAAAGGTTTGTAATTTTACCACTAATTGTACAACCGAGCATGATCGACAACACTCTAATAAATATTATTAAATCAATAGAATTAAGGTTTTGTTTTCACTTCATTCTTTTATTTATCTATTCTCCTCTTGCACGCTGCAGGTTGACGTCCCTGTTGCAGAACCCTTGAAGGTAAATCAAATTAACCTAGGGGATAAATTTGCGCGGGTGCCAACCTGGCGTTCCTTTGACAGAATTCCTGGACAGACCACAATTAAGCCACAAGTAAGTAATATTGTTATCTTATATGTGGTTTTTGCTGAAGCATGTTTTTTTATTTGTTTTTAAACAATGTGAATAAGATGTTCAAAAGAACAAAAAGAAAATTAAATTTTAATGAGAATAGTCATGTATATATATATATATATGGTATTTTAATAAAAAATTATATTCAAATATATGATAAAAATTAAAGGTAAAATACATATCTTATTTAAATTCATATTCCCTAAAATAAACATGTTCGAACGATTAAATTGTTCTACCCATTCATTGGTTGAATGATTATATATTTCCTTACCAGTGGTGCTTATTAAGGAAGCATTGCCTTAAATGATCAAAATTATCAGATCTCAAGAATTGAGAATAAATAATCTGTCAACCCAAGCTATGTTTTATGTTTATATATAAGTACCACCCAAACTAATAATATTTGAATACTTTCCAAACCAAGATTGTATCTCTTTCTGAAAGTAGCGGAAATTTCCTAAAATTGAGCTTTTTTTCTTCCAAACTAGATTACTTCCGCTACTTCCAAAGGGCATGCATTAAAACTTAACCTTATATTATTGACATTTAATTGCTCCTAACAAAATAATTTTTCTTGAAATTCTGACTTAAAAATTTCCATGTGTGTGGAATACTATCTACAATCAATAGTTCTCAAGTACTTAACTGATAATAATCTCATGGATAGATTACACTGTGTATGTATAATTTTACGTTCACTCTCACATTGATTTATATATTTTTCAACAATAATAGTTAAACACATTCAATTGGAATGTATTTGTCACGCCTCGAATTTCACTGCCTAAGTACGCGAACAAAAGAAGACATATACACCATTTAACCACTTTTTCTATCCCACATGAGAGTGATATACACACACTATAAAACAATAAATATAAATAAAATATGAAAATAAATAAACTTATATTTAAATTTATGTAAATGCCTTAGTTGAACCTAACTAGGCAACAAAACTCCAAAACAAAAATATAAGTCTCCAAAACCAAACCAAACAATCTCTCAAACTAAAAATAAATAATTAATATTTACCTCACAAATAGAGATTTATTACAATCCTCTCAAATAATTTTCTAAAATCTAATGTAATTAAATAAAAGAAATAAAATTTTAATTCTCATGTTCAGCATGTTCAACATATGACTCAAAATCATTACCTGTATCACAAATTGTAAATGAATGAGCACTAATATTACGTATGCTTAAATCCCTAATAATAACATAAATGTAATAATGCCCTACTATGCTACTAAATGAAACATCTCAACACAAATAATGATCTCATACAATATCTTGAAATAAGAAATTGAATTTAATTATTTATTACTCTTCTTTTATAACTTAGTCACATATTAACATCACATAACACATCAAAAAAAAAAAAAAAAAAAAAAAAATTTGGTTTTAAGATATTATTGCTTGGTTGTCCCGTTGATAAATGATTCAACTAATATATACCATCCTTTAATGTTTGCTTCTTAGGCTGAAACTTCTTAGGTTGAAGCCTTGGAAATATTAATTACATCATCCTTCGATACCTGCTTTCTAGGCCGAAACCTTAGAAATATTATATGTTACCCTTAGACATTTGCTCACTTCATAGGTTACCGACCTACTAAACTCGATCACCATCCCACGCGGGTTTCGAGACTTTCAATCTTTAGGTATATATATTTGATATTTTCAGTACCCCTCAACCCAAACAAAACATATCAAATTTCACTATGAACTCGCACATTAAATAAATTCTTTTTAATGAAAATTTTAAATCTCATCAACCATCAATTCACCAACACATTAAATAATATAAATTTTAATACCATTAAGCAAATAATTGAATAACCACCACAATGCATATCTATATGTATATTCAAATCAATCAAGTTAAGGATTTAATGAACCAATAAAAAAATTACCAAGTAATTAAATGCCAGCAAACGTCCAGAGTCAATCAAGTTATTGATTTAGTAAATAAAAAAAATTAAGAAATTAAACGCCCTGAAAACACTTAGTAGAGCGTCCAGTAGTCAATCACATGTTCAATTCATTCTCGTCCAAGGGTTTAAAAAAAAATCACCACCAAATATCAATTTCAACCATCCATCTGGAAGCATTAACAAGTATAATATCATATATATATTTATAACTATCTTGACATCACGAACTCACAGACTAATCTATTAAGCTATATATATATCTATACGTATATATATTTAATACATTAAAAGGCCGCCTCTTACCTCTGATTTGACAATTGAAGGAGAAATCTAACAATCCTAGCAATCCGTACAGCACAGTCAAGCAAGAAGAATTATAGGCCGCCAAAACTATATTAGGATTTTTCCCCTCTCTCTCTCTCTAAAGTTAATTTTACATGAATAAATATAACATTATATCTATATGTAGCAGCTGAAAATTTAACTCTAATAAACTTAATTAACTACCTATCCCCAATGATTTTAAAAAAATTATACCTTTTCTTTAAAATTTTAAAATCTTTTCAAAAGTTATCAAAATTTAATTTTTTTAAATGCAACTCAAAATGAAATAGCAAAAATTTCAAATTATTAAATTTAAATAACGAACTAAATTTACTGAGTAAAAAAAATATATAAATTAAATCAAATTAAATTGGGTCATTACAGTATTGGGACTCGACAGTTTTTGTCAATAAATTTGATGAAAGAATCATATTGAAATTTAACTTTGAGTACAAGAATTGACTATTACAATTAAAAATAAAGAAAGTAAATTGAAATTCAAAGTAAAATGCAACGACTTAAAGTGTGATAAACTTGATTTTATCTTTGTTACAACCTGTCAGAATTTTTGCTTGCTTTGTCGCAAGTAAACCAACATAAACTCAATTAGAACTTATTTCACTAGTACTTGTAGGATGAGCTTAACTAACAAGTGATCGTAAGAATCAGTAGTTCTCAAGTAATTGATAATAATTTTATGAATAAATTACACTTCGTATACCTTTGTACATTATTTTTAATCTCACTTTAATCCATCTATTTTATGCAAATCTCACATTGAGATTTGATATTGTAACTGTATGAGCTGACTATTACAATTAAAAATTGAGTAAAATGAGATCTGATGTATCCTGATCTTATTTTGCAAGAAAGTTTTATAATTTTTTTCTTGTTCCGATAACTTAGGAAGTAAGTCAAAATATATATATATAACATCAACAATTAGAAGTTAGTTTAATTGTAGGGATGAACCCAACAACTATGAGATAATAGTGAAAAGCTAAAATTGAAGTGTCAATGAAACCAAGCTTAGTTACTTATCACAAGTAAAGAAGCTGAATTTGTATTTTCCTTTGGCTACATCAAGGATGGGGCAACAATATCACGCCAAGAAGTGCCTGGACAACAAGTTCTTACTGTAAGACCTAGAGCTGTAGTGGGTCAAACAAATTCTACAGGTACATAATACGTGTTAATAATTTTACTATTTGAATATTGTATCTGATCTTCTCATCATTATCATACTTTTATAATTTCTGAATGTTTAATTCTCTACAGTGGAAGGTGATGAAAAGATTGTTGAAGAGATGGCAGTTTGTAGATTTTGCTTTAAGCGATTTGTAGAAGAAAATGCTTTAAAGACAGTGTGCGGATGCAGTAATGGACTCATGCATGAAGATTGTCGGAGTAATTGGTCAAAAGATCAGAGATATGACGACAAATGTAATTATTGTGAGAAAGATGTTCTGAAAATTCCTGTTACTTTGCTTACCAACCTGAGTTCTGCGCAAAACCAACCGGAGGGTAAAACAAGAGGGTGGTTTTCCAGATTCCAAAGCAAAGATAAACGTTGAAAAAAAAAAAATCTAAGTGCAGGGGCGATTGTGAAATGTTTATCATTTATATATGTGTATATATATATATATATATATCATGTGGATTACGCTAGATATATAGCAAAAATTGACACTAGTAGTTGTGCGACTATGGATAGTACACCCTGTAATGGAATCAATATGTTATTGTTGTCGACAATGTCTGTAATATCCAGGGCCCAAACTAAATTTAGTTTTGGAGAATTTAATGGAAATTGGGAGTATGTTCTAAGATATTGGGTTGAAGTTATTTTATTTTGGGCTAAGACTTTATGTCTCGAGCTGTGTTTGTAATGTATTTGGACTACTAAAACCCAAGTTGAGGGCTTGCTGCACTTGGCTTGTAGGATTAGAGCCTAAGTAGTCGGCTAGACTGGGTGCTCTTTTGGTGAAGGATTAGAGCCTAAGTAGAAGGCTTTACTTTTTTTCTTTTTCTTTTTCTCCTTTCACTTGTCTTTTTTTTAAGGGTAAGAAAGAATATATTAATAAAGCAAAAATTACAAAATCATATGAACATATTCCCAAATTTTACAATAAACCTCAAAATTACAACCCAAGGCTTAACCGACGTATAGGACCAAAGCCACTATACTACACAAATCAACATAATTCCAAACTAGAAACCCCAGAACTCACCGGTACTAAGGTACCCAAAATTTTGCAACAAACCCCAAAATCATCAGTACGTGGTAATAGAGAGTTGAGAGAGAGAGAGAGAGTTTCAGAGTTACCACTTCTGCCTATAATTATTTGCTGAGGAAACTGCGCCCTCATGCTCGAGACACCCTGCATTCATTCGTCGAACTGCAAATTATTTCGTCATATTCTGCACCCCTAAGTCATCATTATATATCGCTTCTATATTTCAATCTCAACTCTATCATCCACTCAGAAAATAATTAGAATGAGGTGAAAATTTTGAGGAGTAAAAGATTATAGAAATAATTATTATCCTTATAATAGTTAATGGAGTAATAAGTTCATAATACTTATATTTAAATTGGGAGAATAAATACAACTGGTAATGATTATATTATGTTTGAAATATTAAAAATTTTGAACGAGTACAAGTTAATTATATTTGGAATGTGGGTAAATTGACCAAGGGTGAAAATTAATATTTAATTTTCGTAAACTCATATAATAAAATAAATTATCGTAATAATTTTTACTTTAAAAATAATTAAATTTAATAAAATATATATCATTAAAGTATATAATTTTAAATAGAATATTAATTATAAAAATATTTTATCATAAATTAATATTTCGATGGTAATTAATTTTAATATTTAATTATTATTTGTTAAAAATTATTTTTATATTGATAAAATATAAGTTGCATAGTTATTTAAAGGAAGATTTGCTAAAAGAGTGTTAACATTAAAATAAATTAAGTTGTTTGAAGTTATAAAAGTTAAGATGAAGCATAATTTTGGTTATTTTTTACTACCTGGAGTGTAACCGAAAAACCACAAAATATAGAAATCAATAGTGTCGTTCAAGCGAATTTTGGTTCATTCGAATAGATTTTGGCAAATATTTTTTGACTAATATTGTAGATATTTGTAAAATTTTTTTTATTTTCTGAACTCCAAACGTGCTCTAAGTTACTAGGACCGTAATTGTTATCATTAAAAAAGGTAAGTTCAATTGTGGAAACTAAAATTCACCCTAGTTTCTGACTAAACATATCAGCATATTGGATGTAGGAAAAATTTTTTCTTTTGAAATATTGACAAATTTATAATCTCAATGATATATACCAAGATGTTTAAATATTATATCTCCAGTGTAATTCTGGCTCGTACATAAAGTACAGATAAGCAAATTTAATTAAATATGATGCATCAACAAATATAAAATGGAGTGCAACATATTAAATAGAGAATAAATATTTATAACAAAACTTGATGTAATGGATCGATGGTGATATGGGCGAATCAACCAAAGACTAGGTGAAGTACCACTGAGGCACAGTAAAGCGTTGGTGTCTCCACATCATTTTGAGCGAAATTGAGTAACATATCTATAATATTTAGCATCTCTTAAGCGTAATGTATTTTAAAAACATATAAGTAACAAATTCCATTAAAATTTCACAGTTAAACCTACTTGAAAAAGAATAGTATTAGGGTACACTACCTCCTAAAACTCTTTGCACCATACCTAATTTAGATCAATGTGAATAATATTGTACTACAGGCATGTGAATTGCTATATTTGAATCTTTCAAAATTTTTACAAAAAACTTAAGACATTAATAAATGACCACTACAACAAATCACACTTTCGGCGACCATTTTTTCTGACCAAATATAAATTTGGTCGTTAAAGGTAACTTTTTCCGACCAAATATAAATTTAGTCACCAATAGTCACTTTTCCCCGACCAAAAAAATGTTAGTCGCCAAAGGATAATTTTTCCGACTAATTGGTCGCTAAAGGGCAACTTTTTCCGACCAAACATAAATTTAATCGCTAAAGGTGAACTTTTCCCGACCAAAGTGTAAAAAAATTATTACAAAGAGAGTTAAAATAATTAAATAAAAATAATAAAAATTTAAGGGAACTTTTCCCGACCAATTGGTCGGGAAAAGTGAAAAAAATTATTACAAAGAGAGTTAAAATAATTAAATAAAAATAATAAAAATTTAAGGGAACTTTTCCCGACCAATTGGTTGGGAAAAGTGAAAAAAATTATTACAAAGAGAGTTAAAATAATTAAATAAAAATAATAAAAATTTAAGGAAACTTTTCCCGACCAATTGATCAGGAAAAGTGTAAAAAAATTATTACAAAGAAAGTTAAAATAATTAAATAAAATAATAAAAATTTAAAGGAACTTTTTCCGACTAATTGGTCGGCAAAAGTGTAAAAAAAATTATTACAAATAAAGTTAAAATAATTAAATAAAAATAATAAAAATTTTAACACTTTTGGTGACCAATTGGTCACTAAAGGGGAACTTTTCCCGACCAATTGGTCGGCAAAAGTGTTAAAATTTTTTAATATATATATAAATATGTAAAATATATATACAAATGAAAGTTTGGCCTAGTGGCCAAACACGCCAGCTTCCAAAGAGATGGCATAAGTTCGAGTCTCACCAACAACAATAACAAAAATCTCAAAAATATAGAGACGACACGTGCTACAATCATAGATCAACACGTGGCACAACACCAAGGTGCCATGTGGCATGATGACATGTCAATAAATAATACCACGTGGCACCACATTTAAATTTTTATTTTTTTAAATTAATTTAAATTTTCAATTCTAAACTTTTTGTTGACCAATTGGTCAGGGAACGTGTACAATTTCCGACCAATTGGTCGGGAAAAGTGAAGAATTGCCGACCAATTGGTCGGCAAAAGATTTTGTATTTTTTTCCATTAAAAATTCTTTGCCGACCAATTAGTCGGGAAATGTTTTACATTTGCCGACCAATTGATTTTTTGGTCGGGAAAAGTTTCCCCAACGAGCCTTCGCCGACCAAATACCGACTAAATAAATTTGGTCGGGAAATGTTTCGCCGACTAAATTATATCCTTTAGCGACCAAATTTTTGGTCGGTAATTGTGTGATTTTTTGTAGTGGACAAACGAGTACCAAGCTATTTCAGCAGCATTGGGCAAAATTTTCTAGTTAGGTGTGTGTTTAAAGTGCCAAATTTGGCGAAAAGTTTCCAACTTTTTCAAAATTACTCCAAATTTTTTCAATTTTCTCCACACCAAAAATCTTCAAATTTCTCCAACTTTTACTACTTTTTTTCTAACTTTTATCAATTTTTTTAACTTTCTCTAATTTTCTCCAAAATTTTTTATAATTTTTGAGAAATATACCGAACACTTAAAAATTCAAAATTTGTCTACTTTCTATTCTTTTTTTCTTTTGCCAAAATTTGGTACTCTAAACAAGCATTAGCTTAGTGCCCAACAAAAATTATACATGTATAACACCAATGATGCAAAAGTAATAGTAACTTGCATGGGATTTGGTTGGATGCCCATAACCAATCTGTGTGTATGGAGATCGCCAAAGGGACATTGATTGCTTTACTTGCAGTTGCAAATAGTAAGAGCCTGAGTTTGCAAAGTCCAGAATATATACTACCTTAAATCTTATTTTATTCTTTCTTTTGATTGTTCAGCATGCATGGACATTAACCTGCATGTTCTTATCATCCATATTAGAATGATTTGATTTTTATTGCAAATTTATTATTTTTAAAATAGTAATGCTATGGCCATGTTAGCAATTCTTATCCTAAAATTTTGGAAGAATAAATTTTCTTTTTAATTTGTGAATATTTTTATAAATATTTTTGTTAGACAAAGAGGAATTTAAATATGTGACGATTGTTCAACTAGACACGGTACGAGAACATGAATCAACCACAAAATTATTAAAGAAAATAAGAATTTGACACAATAAGATTGCATTAATTTAAAATTGATAAGGTTTGATATGGTTTTGAAGTAACTTAATTACTTCAACATCATTAAATTTTAAAATATTCAAGCAAAAACACAGATTGACACAAATTAATTTCATGCAACACAACACGACGCGAGAAATTTAATAAGAAATTTACTAAAATGAGGTTAATATTATAATAAATTATAATGTTATGACCTTAATTATTTCAATAAAAAGATCAAACCTTAAAATAGGATTTAATCAAAAGCTCAAATGTGCAAATTGTAATTTACTGAAGTTTCTAATTAAAGATATCATTATATCAAATGGCCCAAGTAGGAAAACCTCTATTATTGGATTGTTGAAAATTTTTATAAATAATCTCAATAATGTATATCAAGGTATTTGAGTATTTTCTCTCAAGCGTGATACTTGCTTGCACGTAAAATAGTGAAAAGAAAATTGAATTTAGAAAAAATGCACAGCAATATATAATAATAAACGTCGATAACAAGAGGCAAATCCAAAATTTTGAGTGAGATGTGGTTGAGATAAAATTTTTTTTTGTAACGAACCAAATTTTTGAATCTAAGTAAATTTATAATTTTGGACATGAGTATGATGAGATAAAAAGTAAATATGATTAACCTAGCAAAATAACAAGTTTAATTGAGCTAAGTTTGGAGAAATTTAAACCAAAATATCACACTTAACTGAAAATGGAGAGAGAGAACCCCAGGCGCTCGGGGAAGTAACATCGTGTGCCAGTGACATGTCTGAGTTTCTGTCACACAACAAACTTAGTCTTTTTGTCGGTGCCCTTCAGTAGTCTCATCCAACTTAGACCTACACCTGAGGGAGAGAGGATGAGGGAGAAATAGGAGAGGTTGTCTACCTTCCTTCCGCTTGTGTTATACATATTTATACATATATATATATATATATATATATATATACTATGGGTGTGTGCATGGTGTTATTGGTTTCAGACAACGGAGCAAGAAGGAGTTAAGAACAAAGGCAAACGATGATTGGTAGGTGCCCTGGATCTTAATCAAATCCAAATTGATTCTACAATAATACACTTACAATAGTTCTGAACATAATGGTATGGTTGTTTTGATGAAAGGATCAACTGGTTGAGCGTACGGGATTTATGAAGTTTCTAAGTTTACCGGCAAAGACACTGTTTTTCATTTCTTCTTTGTTGCATCACTGAGGTCTGGAATTTATGCATCTTACTTACATATATGATGTGTAGAAGAAATTAAGATAATTTTAGCATGTTCATTTTGAGTTTTGAAGTTATTTCGTGGGAGAAAATGCAAGTTATACACGTGTATGTTTATGTCTATGGGGAAGAAAACGTATGTAAGCATATATCTTGGTCCATACTTGATGAAATCTTAAATTGATTGCTTTTTTGGTTCTCATAGTTTTATGGTGTTATTTGAAACAAAAAAAAAAAAAAATTGTAAGGATTTAGCTTTATTTTGAATCAATTTGAGGCTTAAGTTATGAAATAGTGAACTATAAAAACAAGGTAACCATTCTACGCTACTGTCCTTCATCCAGGGCACACGGGCCTAGTGGATCTAGGTGCACGCCCATGGCTGGGCAGACGGGTAGTGGCCCCTATGCGCACTCCCCTTGACCAAAACCCAATTTTCCTTCTTTTTGGTTTATGAAATGTGTTTTATCCCACATTTTGATTACCAAATATTTTAAAAAGTCACATTTATAAAATTATGGATGGGATAATTGAATAAATGGAAAATATATGAGTGGGGAAGATATAATTTGTATATTTTGTGAACCAAGTGCTTAAGGAAAGATGATTATGTTGTGATTAAGTATATTATTGTTTATGATGAGCATAATTCATTGTCAATAGATTGTTATAATGATAATTTGATGGCTATGAAAATGATATGATAAAGAAAGTGAAAAGAGATGGAATGATAATAGTGGTTGATTATGATAAGTGCTATAAAATTGATGTTAAGATGATAATAATAGAGATAAATGATATGTGATGTTGTAATTGCGGGATTCATGGATACTGGGAAAATAGGTAGGAGGATACAGAGACTATCTTTGGGTTGAAAGACCCTAAACCTGCGCAGAGGTTGGTTTTTATGCCAATATGTTAGTAGCCTACAACATGATGATTATTTAGCTAATCGTGGTTCTTAGATGTTACCCCAAAAACGATGACATTTTGGTTAATCATTTTCATTGGATGTTGGTCCATAAAAATGATGTTGGTGGTATCCATCCCATGAATATGATGTGATGATATGAAGAATAGTAAAAAAATAAAAGAAAGACAATTAATAAATAATTGATTATGTTAATTATTGAGTTATTAATATTGGATTATGATTATTGGTTATTAAGGTGGATTAATGACATGTGATTTTGGATATTGATTTTATGATTTTCATATATTATTTATTTATTATTGCATATTATATACGTTCATGTTATGCATCGGGGGCATAGGTGGTTAGTGCTCATGTCCCTACAAATTTTGGTACAGGTGTGGATCTTGATAATTAGGTGGAGCCAGCTATGTTGGATTCAGTTTTAATTTATTAGAACTCATGTTATTATCTTAATCAGCTGAAACTGTAATATTATTTAATTCAGATTCATTAATTTGATTAGCTTATAAGGCCATAAGATCAAGATTTTATTATTATGTTGGGATTGTATTGGAGCTCTAATGCTTAGTTTTAACCAAGGCTTGGTTATTATTATTTTATTAATAATTTATCATTTTAGATTGTGAATGTCTGCTTTAGGGTCATGGCTCTCTGACAAAGGAATATGTATATTTAATACATGTTGTGTGTGACATAATTCACTTACCCTTTGAGTCACAAGATTAGAGGCATGACATTTTTAATTTTTGAGAGGGTAAGGTAATATATCTTTTCAAATTTGCAGAACCAATACCCTATGTTTGAAACCACCAGAATTTTACATGGTGTTTAATCATTTCATGCATGGGATGCTCTCCATTGAGCAACTAATTCTACTATATGAAGGGGGCATGTCACCTTGAAGTACTTCAGAGCTACTATATCTTCTCTTTTCATTAATCCTTTCTATTGATATGCTAATACTTTCTTCATCTAAGTGATGCAAATGGGCTCTAACCCAAAAGATTGATATATTAGGTCGAGGTGACACTTGCTTATATAAGGCACTTCACAATCTCTCACCCAAGCAATGTGGGATGAAGGTACGAGCAGTCACCTTTATTAGGTCAAGGTCATACTTGCAAATATAATGCACTTCACAGCCTCTCACCCATGCAATGTGGGATGAAGGTATGAGTAGTCACCTTCTACTAGAAGAACACCTACATCATTACCTCCCCTCTCATAGGCATGTCTCATGTGATCCCACAATTTCTCACTTGAATTTGCTCTGATACCAAATTGATGCAAATGGGCTCTAACCTAAAAGACTAATCTATTAGGTCGAGGTGACACTTGCATATATAAGATACTTCATAACCTCTCACCCAAGTAATATGGGACGAAGGTATGAGCAGTCACCTTCCACTAGAAAACCACCTGCATCATTAAAGGTTGTGCAGTGTATATTAGAGTTAATCTGTGCATACCAAATATTTGTTTAGCAATTTTCGTGGATGAATTCAGAAGTGTTATGGAAGTAATTAAACTAGTAGTATATCAACAGGAAATTTTTTCATTTATTTACTCAATTTTTAAAGTAACAAAAATAAGAGAATAGAAATCTCATCTTCATCGACATCAGTATTGACAGACTTTCTTTTTTTTTTTTTTTTCGTTCTTGGTATTAGAAGACATGCTTTGCTTTCCACCTTCCAAGACTCGATGAAGGGACAAATAATTCAAAAGGACTTGTCTTAGGGTATTGAATTACAAGTTAAGAGATTTGTTTTCTTTAAGGTTAATTATGTGTTTTACCTCTGGTACTTAAAGGCAAAAATCACTTGTACTTCTAAATTTAAAAAATTTATTTTTACACCCTTTGCACTTACACTCCCCATAGTTCATATTACCTAAACTTATATCCTAGATTTTATTTGATTTTTAGTGGATATTTTTGTCTTTTCATTTAAAAATTTAACACTGTTTATAATTTTACTTTAATCTCAAGTAGGAAGGGTATGAATGTAGATTTGTAAAATTAAAGGTATAAGTAATTTTTGCCTTAAGATAGGAAGTAAAATAACAGTTATCCCTTTCCCTTATTATAGGTGAGAAAGACAAAGGGGTATAAGTAATTTTCACTTTTTAAGTATAGAAAATAAAAATACAATTATCCCTTCTCTTGAGAAAGAGAGAGAGATTTTTTTCCTTGGAAGGAAATTATTGTGAACCTATGCCCAACTTTCTCAAAGGGATCTGCATCAAAGAAAAAAAAAAGGTTTATTTTACCTACATCTATTGTGGATTCGATTTTGTACATTAGACTTTATAAGTTTAATAAATGTAAATCTAAAAAGTTTAATAAATGTAAATCTAAACTCCCTGAAATTTGTATTACATCCACTTAAACCCCTTATGTTAGATTTTTCATCCAAAAAATAAATTACCTTTATATCCTTAGTATTAATAAAAAAAATATTTATATTTTAATATGGTGTATCTTTTTTTTTATAAAAATTACAGTATAATTAATTTATTAATTTTTTTGAATCTTTTCTATATTAGTATACTAAATTATTATGTTTCACATTATTATTTCAAATTTATACTATATATGAATTAGTAATTATACATATATATAAATTATTTTTACTTTTTTCTATTAATAAAATAATAAATTTAACATGGAAGAGAGAAAAATTTAATTTAGCATTTTCTTCTACTTATTTTTCATTAGTATCAAATAATAAGGGATAAACCTTACTTTCAATTTTCTTTTTATGATTTTTTTTATATTAATAGCAATGGTATAAAGATAATTTTCGTAGCATTGAATTGGTCAAAAGCTACTTTTTGGATAAAAATCTAATAGAGGGGTTTAAGTAAACGTAATGCAAATTTTAAGGGGTTTAAAAGCACATTTATATAACATGTGGGATTTAGATATACGTAGTCAAAACCACAGACTGTATAAGTGAAATAAAGCTAAGGAAAAAAAAAAGACAAAAGTAATAAGGGGAAGATCAGTAAAGGTAGCATTCTTGTAATTAAGCCATGTGCATTCATTACTGCAACCTCATAATTTATTTTATAATAAAGATTAAAAAATAGCACTATGTGATTAACTCTAAATTCATATTCTATCCTAAATATTTTAATATTGGTAACTTAAAAATTAATAAATCAAACCATTTGGTGAAATTTATAACTTCTATTAATATCTTTTAACCACCTAAAACTACCCATAATTTATAAAAGAGGTGCAATAGTAATGTTTTCAATTCTATAAATTATTTAAGTAGTTTTATTTTTGTATTTTTAATTTTTTTGTCTTTTTAAAATATTCATTGATAACTAATTATTTACTTAAATATCATTATTTATTATTTAAGATAAATATTTTAATTTTTAGTTATTTCTTGATAATTTTAAAAATATAAAAATAAACCCACACTGATAAGTATGTGCATCCACTTGCAATCATTTCATCATCATTCAATGGCTTTCAATTTTTTTTTCTTTTTAGACCCTAGAATAATTTAGTAAATAAAGTTCACTTATTGGGTGAGACGGGACTTGAAGTGTGCTTAAAGTTATATAAATTAATATCAATTTATAAAAGTTATAGTTTCATAATTCATGTAAAAAATTTGAATTTTGTACAAATTTGTAGAGGTTTGGAAAACCACAAATGTGCCGCGTCCCGAATTTTGTGACCCAAGGAGTGAGTGAAAGATGTCACGTATCCTAATACAACAGTTACACATTTATCCCTGATCAGATTCATGACTACATTAGAGCAGACAAACACAATTTATGCCAATTAAACTATCATGAGATAATAGTAAAGTAGCTCCAATTAGAATCCCAAATATAAGATAAATAAAATTTGGCCTTAAGGTCTTACAAACCAAGCGAATAAAATAGTATCACAGTTTCAATGTTTGAACTAAAATGGTAAGAAAATTTTCTTGAATAATTAACAAGAAGCGTGACGCCGCGATCTATCTAAGATTCAGGAGCTGCACCTGTATTACAATCTGTAGGGACGTGAGCACCAACCACTTGTACTCACGGTGCATATACCAATATATATAATATGCAATAAAATCAAATATATGCATTACTTTATTTAATTCAATTTGATAATCATATGTCAATAACTCACTAAATGAACATGTCACAGAAAATATTAATACTTTGATTATCCTATCAGCGATAGATAAGTTATCACTGTTTATTAAATTCATTTACTATTATTTAGTCATCACAACAAATCATGCGGTGGATACCAGCAATGTCGTATTTGTGGTTTTCAATCACGGGCCACGAGCCAAACGCTCAATCGTCATGTTGTAGCCTACTAACCGACTGGTATGAACACCAACCCTTGCGCAGGTTCTGGGTCTTTCAACCTAAGGGTAATCTCTGCACCATTCCTATTTTTCTAGTATTCACTATCCCCACATTTACAATATGGGGGGTAAAATTGTAGTTTCACAAACTTTGGGGGTATCATTATGTAATTTTTTAAAACTTTGGGGGGTTATCCTGTAATTATTTTGAACTTTGAGGGTAATTTTGTAATTAATCAAAAATCCAGGAGTCATTTTGTAATTATCTAAAGATTTGGGGTCATATTGTAATTTTTGAAAACCCACTTTTTTTTTTTCCTTTTCCCAACTTAATTCTCTAGCAAAGGATTAAATGATATTAAATATATTAGATATTATATATTATTTATACATATATACATAGACCACAGACCGACTTTTGATGTAACTAAATTTTAATCACATTTTATGCAAAAGAAACATATAAAAATTATCATAATATTTTTACACAATATATATATAAATATGATGTATTTAAATCTCTACCTCAATATCCTAATGTAATGCGAGAACCACATGGATATGGTCAATAATGCCTTGTACTCCCAAAATTATTGACCTTGGTACCACGTGGCTCTTTTCTATTTCTAGTTTTCCCTTATTTTTCAGCCGAATAGTGCCCTTTTTTCCTTTTTTCCCTTGGTTCTTGCTTGCCAGTGCACTACCTCCCTCACCCCCCTTTTATACTCATTTACCCTGCCACATGGCAAGCTCCAAGGCACCTTTGAAGGCACCAATCAATGCTATTATGGCCGCCAAACAAAGCTACAAATGTGGTTTGCCTTAGCAGGCAGATGGAAATGAGGAAAAGTGGCTTGACTGCTTGCTCACCAAACCTATATACAATAGGCTGGATTGCTCACATGAGGCAAAGCCTCGATTGGCTACACGTCTACATATATATAATCTTATTTTAATATACATATATATTAAAAGTTTATAAATTAAAAATTAAAAAAATCAAAAATGAAAAATTAGGATTATTACAAAACAACCCTTTTATATTATTATTGTTATGAAATATAATGTTGGATGTTTAAAAAAAAAATCATCCTCACTCACGCATTGCAAAAGATTTTGGAAAAGAAAGTAGTGCAACAGTAGTTACACGCACCCAAGGCTGTCAACCAAACAAGTGAAGATAGACAATCAAAAAATGAACAAGAAAAACACCAAAAGATTCAGACTGCTGTTGTGAATTGAATACATTTGGAAACATGATACATATTTGTAGACTCTATTAGATAATTCTAGAATTGACTCAATAAAATTTTTTAGAACTTGTAGCAGGATAGTAACTTGTGCAAACATAATTGTAATAGGTTCATGGTTCTCAAAAAACCCAAAAGACCCCTAGAGTCCCAAAACAACAACTAAAAACACAAAAACTCCAAAACTCCCAAAACAACTAACATCTTAAATTTCCTAAGTACTGATTATTCTAGAAAATCTACCTTGATAATTTCAACACTCCCTCTCAAAGTGATTTTCTAGACACTACTCCCAGCTTGTCTCTTAGTTGTTCAAATTGTCTTTGAGGAAGTGACTTGGTAAATATATCGACAACATTTTCATGACTTCAAATTTCTGCAATCTGAAGAGTGCCATCAAGAACTTTTTCTTGAACAAAATGATGCTCGAGCTTGATATGTTTAATTCTTGCATGACATACTGGATTAGTTGCAAGCTTAACTGCACTTTGATTGTCACCAAGAATAGTGGTTGGCTTAATTGTAAATGAATAAATATCTTTAAGGAGCCTCTAAAGCCAAACACATTCTTGAGTTGTAAGAGAGACAGCCTTATATTCTACCATTGTCGTTGAAAGAAAGAAAGAATCTTGCTTTATGCTACACTGAGACACACTTGACCCTCCATAAAGGAAAACATAACCAGAAGTTGACATTCTACCATCCAAATCTCCTCTTAGATCAGCATCTGTATAGCCAAATAAAGAAAAATCAACTCCCTTTTGTAGAATAATCCCATATAAATAGTAGAATTAACATACTTCAAAATTTTCTTTGCTGCCTCCAAGCGTGGTTTCCTTGGTGCTTGCATAAATCTACTAACAAGTCCAACAAAAAATGAAAAATCCAACCTTGTGATAGTCAAATAGATCAGACTACCAACAAGAAAGTGATAGATATACGGGTTAGGTGGAAATGATCCCTCATCTTTTGTCAATCTCATACTGACATCAAGTGGAGTGACCTGTAGTTTTGCTGTGTTAAGTCCAAACTTCTCCACAAGCTTCTTTACATAGACCATTTGAGATGCAAAAATTCCATCCTTCAAGTTTTTCCACCTTCAAACCAAGAAAGTGGTTTAATTCTCCTAACATTTCATCTCAAACCGAATAGAAAATTGTTCTTGTAATTCAACAACTTTTTAGTCATTATTGCTAGTGCCAATCATATCATCAACATAAAGAAGAATAATAGCATGTGAATTTCCATGCTTCTTGATAAACATGCTGGAATCTAAATTGAAAGCTTCAGAACCACAAAATTTAAATATTCAGCAATTTTCCATACCAAGCTCTTGGAGCTTGTTTTAACCAATAAAAGGCCTTCTTGAGCTTACATACATAATTTAGATAAGAAGAAGAAGCATAACTTGGTGGCTGCTCCATATAAATGTCTTTATCAAGCTCTCCATATAAGAAGGCATTTGTCACATTAAGCTACCACAACTTCTAGCCATAGCATACTTCCAAAGCCATGACAACTCGCACAAAAGTAATCTTTGCCACAGGACTGAAAGTTTCTTCATAGTCTTCTCCATACTTTTGAAAGAAACCACAAGCAACTAGGCGTGTTTTAAACTATCAATGCTTCTATCTGCTTTCCCCTTGATTTTATATACCTATGCAAGAAACAGGTTGAACATCCTTAGTTTTAGGGACAAGGACCCAAGTTTCATTTTTCTTGTAATACCCCGGACTTTGTATTAGTATAAGCATATGGTCTTTGACGTGTTTTGGAAGTTAAGATATGTTAATTTAATGATATGGATCATTATTGGTGTTTAGAGTTGAGAGCTTTGAAGGAAATAGGTTAAGCAGTCAAAAGGACATATTATAGCCAAGTGCTGGAAAATGGGGGAACCTTGGGCACCCACTTGAAAGGAGCTTGTGCGCCCAAGGTCTTGGGCACCCACCTGAGAACCCCTTGGGTGCCCAAGGCACAGTGGTTTTGACAGATAAGTGTTGCTCTGCATTTTTCAGTCGGCCCCTCTCCCCTATAAACCTATATTTAGGATAAGGGGGTGGAAAATTCTGGAAGGCACTGTTGAGGGGTTTAAAATATTTTTATATATAAATATGTATTGTTGATTTGATGCAAGAGAGAGAAGTTGCTTGGAAGAAGAGAGAATCGGGTGGAGAAGCAAAGAAGAACAAAGAAGACAACCGGGTAGGTTTTTGAAGGGTAGGTCTTTCTACCCTTCATAAAAACCAAATTCCTTTTGCAAGATGGTGATTAGAACCCTAAGAAACCTTCCTATGTAATTTATTTGTAGTTTTGATCAAGGAGGGAAGAGATTGAGTCCATCAAAGTTTGAGGGTTTGGAAGCTCAAGACACCTTCATGTTGATCTATCTTCTTACCACTTGAGGTAGGGATTTAATGCCTCATTCTAACATATGTGTTGTGTAACAAGGAGTAGAATACTATTAGGAAACCTTTTTCAAATGTTGGTTACATTTATGGAAGAAAAATGGGAGTTATACACATGTATATATATATATGTATAGGTTGATAGAGTGAAAGTAGTGTTTTGATCCATAACTTGGCTTGTAGTAAATGAAAACTCAAATATTTGATTTTGTTGGGTGCCTAAGATCCTTGTGTTGATGTTAGAAACTTGAAACTTTAAGTATTCTTACATTAACATGGTCAATTTGAGGTCCCAAGGGTGAAAAATAATAAAACCAGAAAACAGGGCATGAAACTCGAAACTTGGCCCAGGCTGTGGGTGCACGAGAGGGACACAGTTGGGCGCCCAAGCCCTTGGGTGCCCAAGAAATTAAGGTATGGGTGCCCAAGCCCCTTGGGCACACGGCTGAGTATCAGCTTGGGCGCCCACGGAGCCTAGGTCACTTTTCTGACATTGTTTAGTTTAGCCTTCTACTTTGGGCATATAGAATAGTTGGTAACTTGTTTTCACATGAAACTTTTACTTGATTAATTTCATTGATTTAAATAGTGATTAAGGGTTGATTATCTTAAACCTATGGGATTTAACTTGTACGGGTGCATGAATGCTATCTTGAATGAAAGGAATTGGAAGCTTATTTTGAGATAAGGGTCTTAATCGAGTTGAATTATAAGTATGTCTTGATGTAAACTAAATGTTGAGGTATATGAACTTGTGATTGATTAAGTGAAAGGTAACTTGACAAAGAGACATATGTTTATAATTTTTGGTAAATGTGGAGTGCTTAATATGGTTTGATCAATGCTATATGTAATGAGCTATGGAATGAACCGTAACATTGACATGTGTGTTAAATGGTACATGTTGATAAATGTTAAATGTTTAATAAGGTTGATCAATGTTGATATATGATAAATCTTGGGAAGAACCAAAAAGTGAACTTTTGTTAACAAATGATGGAAATTAAATGAGGATTGGATTAAATAAAATGAAGAGATGAAATGAGTTGTGCTACATGATGAAATGGAATGTGGTTGTGCGTATTGGAAAGTGATGGTGATGAATGTGAATTGTGATTGATAAGTATTGAATGTGATGAATGATTGGTTGTGTGCCGGGGGTCATGGTGGGGTGCGAAAATAGGAAGGGCCGTGAGATTACCCTTAGGTTGAAAGACCCGGAACCTGCGTAGGGTTTGGTGTCAATGCCAGTGGGTTAGTAGCCCACAACATTATGTGTGTTTTGGCTCCTCATGGCCCTAGACGACGATCCTAAACGACGATGTCGGTTTATCGTTTCCATTGGGTATTGACCCATAAAAGACGATAATGTGTATGCACCCAACCCCCGAGAATTGTATGGTTATGGCTATGTGATTGATTAATGAAATGATGGTATTGTGGATGTGATTTCATGATTAAATGATGAACAAATGTAATATGGATGTGGATATGTGATTGAATGTTGAATATGTGATAATGTGATATGGAATATGGTTGGATAAAAAGTTGAGAAATTTAATAATGGAGAATAATTGGACTTGAATGCTACATTATGATGTTATTGAATAAAGATAAATATTGTAAATATGGTTATGTGGTCGGCTATGTTTAAACATCAAAGAGATAATTGGAATGTGATATAAACACATGTATGGATTTTCAAAGATTAAATATAAATTGGAAACTTAATCCTTCTTATGATATTGTTGTGTAAAAATATATATATATATTCCATGTCGGTTATGTAGTTATGTTGATAAATTATTGTGGCACTAGAACATATTAAGACAACTTGATGCACCATGAATAGTATGCACGTTTGGAATATATACCATATATGTTTATTTGCGGCATCGTAGGTACAAGTGGATCCGTGCTTACATCCCTACAGATTTTTTTGACGCAGGTATAGGCTATAACATTCAGATGAACTAATGGAGTTGGACTAGAAGGGTGTGCATGAGCCCTACCAGGCTTAGCTAAGTTCTTGGTTATTTGGTTTAAATTTCTTTGGAATTGTAATATTGTACATTGAGGACTAGTTCGATTTGGTTGTATGTGCCCTAAGGCCTGAGTTATGTATTAATGAGAGGATCGTTAAAAGTTTGTGACTTGATTATAGCCAAGGTTAAATTTATGATATCTTAACTATGTCTCGGGCTCACTGGTTTACGTTGCGCTGCTCTGATGATGGGTTGGTTATGTTAATGCATGTTGTGTGTGTTTATCACTCACCCCTCGGGTCATGAGATCCGGGACGTGACATTTCTTAAGAGCACCCATTTCCTCATCCATGGCATTTTTCCATTCTTTAACATCTTTAGCTTCATCAAAGCTAAACGGCTCTTCTTCATCAACTGGATTAGCAAGGTAGCAAGAATAGGTACTAACAAAATTATCATCTTGATATCTGGTTAGTTTAACAATATTTCTTCAAGGTCGCATATTATTAGATTCTGCTGCAAAATTACAACCAGAATTGCTATTGTTTTGACTAGATATTCTAGAATTGCAAATACCTTATGTAAAATTGGTGCTCACAATTTCTCCTAGTTTTTCTGCATTTAGGGATTGAGGCATGGCTATCACCTCAAGCTCCACACTACCAAGTTTCTCTTACTCAGGAGGAACTTCATTTTCATGATAATATAAAGATACTTCATCAAACACCACATCTTTAGAAATAAAGTATGTGTGAGTTATAGGATCCATGCATCCCCAACCTTTTCTTCTTTCATCATAACCAACAAAGATGCATTTCTTAGCTTTTGCATCAAGCTTACTCCTTCGCGATTCTGGCATATGAACATAGCAAATAGAACCAAAATTTGAACTATAGGTTTTACTCCAAACAATAACTCGTATGGAGTCTTCATGTTTATAGGACTAAGAGGCATGCAAATAATTAAATAGGCGGCACACTTTATACCTTCTGCCCATAAAGCCCTGGGTAGCTTCTTGGCATAAAGCCAACTAATTACACTTGAAAAGTGTAATTACAAACTCTACATTTTGATACACCTTGATGCATTTAAGTAGTTAATCTTGAAGTTTTATCAATATTTTATTATTTATAGTCATTATTTTCTTAATTGTAGGGAAAAGGGCAAGAAAAGTGAAGTTTATAGCGATGAAAATAGCCTAGAAGATGAAGGAAAAGTTGTGGTTCAGACCCTACCAAGGATCCGGACCAGCCTAAAGACCCAACATGGAGGAGGAAGCAAAAGCTGAAGATCCATCATTTTGTGGTCCGGACCCCCACCCAGATGGTCCGGACCATGGTGGCTGGGCACGTGACTTTTAAAACTTATCTTTTAGGGTTTCCTTGCAAACTTTTTAAAAACCCTGTTGCACAGCCGAACCCTAAAGAGAAAAAATTTTATTTTTCTGCATACTTTTGAGTGTTCTAGCATAGTTTAAGAGTTTTTTAATTGTACGTGGGATGTTTCTACGTATTTTTGAAGCCGTCATTGTTTTCGTTACAGCAAGTGTGATTCAGTACTCTGTTTCAGAATTGTTTTCCGAGTACATTATATTTTGTTTCTCTATTTAATGATATGATTTATTCATTTTATTCAGTAGATCGATTAAATATGTGTTTGTTTGTTGATTTTGTTTCGTTTAAAGTTATGTTAGCGTAAAAGCATAGTTCTTGATTTATTGAATCAAGGAAGGGTAGTTTACGACGATCTATGGGATGTGCGTAGACCCTTTGCATGGTTTGTGAAAACCTATGCGTAGGGATCTACTATTTTCAAATCTATTTTAATTTGTTTCAAAAGCATTCGAAAACAAAAACCTTTGACTACATTCTCTGTAATCACTGGTAAAGATTTTCGATTCAAATTGGTTTAATATTTTTGGACGAATTAAAAATAGGATTTGAACCCAAATCTGATTTCGTTTGTTTGAAAAGCTTTCGAAAACAAAAGTCTTTGACTAAATTCTCTGACTAAATTCTCTAAAATCACTGGTAAAGATTTTTGATTAAAACTTTCTTAATATTTTTGAACAAACCCCTAAATCAAATTTAAACCCAAGTGTTTTCTTAGAAAATCTTTTCGGTTTTATCATCCTAAACGAGATTTTAAAACTGAGTATTGGAAACGTAATAAAGCTTAATGAAGATGTCTTTCCAATCTATCCTTCCTTTCACATGAACTTTAGATTGTAGTTAAAACACATCCCATAGTGAAGTAGTGAATTACCTGGAATTGAAAGTTGGATCAAGAACCTCTTTAATACTGTGCTTGTTATTTAATTTAATTTTTGAGTTGATTTGTTTCCTTTGAAATTTTAGAATAGATTGTTTGCTTGCACTTTAAATTAAATTCAATTCATTTAATTAATATTTAATTCATTTAAAACCTAAAACCAAAAATTTGATTTATTGGATTCCTTTAGGTAGTTATTAATTTGCTCTTTTGTTTAAATTTTAAATTTGCAAAACCTTAGAATTTAGTTTCAATTGAAAATCAAACTTTGCCTACATTTAAATTCTAAACTCCCATTATAACCTAGAAACTGAATAACATAGGCTCCTTGTAAATTCGACCTCGGACTCACCGAGTTAAAACTATACCACACACCCTTGCACTTGGGGGTTAAATAGACGCACATTCTAGAAGCAGTCACCAACTTTTACAAATCTCCACAAGACGCCTAATCTTCCTCTTAGTCACACCATTTTGTTGAGGAGTTTCTGCACATGTGAGTTGTTTCTTAATGCCAGTCTCTGCAAAAATAGAAGAACTCATCTAAAGTGAGCTCCCCACCATTATTTGTCTAAAGCCTTCTTATTTTCCTACTAATTTCTCCTTCAACAAGAGCCTTAAACTCTAGAAACCTAGAAAAAACTTGTGACTTGTGCCGTACAAAATAAATCCACGTAAATCTTATATACTTATCAACAAACAACAGCATATAATGAAAACTAGAGTACAAAGGAGTTTTAATTGGTCCCATCGAATCACTATAGATCAAATCCAATGGAAATAAGCATCTGGTACAAGATCTGTCAAATGGAAAATGATGTGCCTTACCAAGTTGACATCCTTCACACATTTCTCCATTACCAGAATTAGACAGATTTGGTAGCCCATTAAATAAATTCTTATGCACCATAACTTTTAGTTTAGATATGTTAAGGTGCCCAAGTTTAGCATGCCAAATAGAAACATTATCATTGTTACTCATCTTATCAACATAAGAGTTTGAAGTTGATAAGACAAATAAATCATCAATTCTCTTACCAATGTGAATAACATCAGCCTTTAGCTCTTTTACATTCCGAAGAAATTTCACTTCTTTTGGGCCAAGCAGCACATAATTTCCTGCATCAACAACATTAGCCACTGAAAAGACATTTTTCTTCATTCCGGGAACATGAAAAACATTGTTGAGAGTGATGGAATCATCTCCCTCTTCCTTGATCACAACTGTCCCTCCTTTTTGACTGAGTGAATAGTATTATCTGCTGTAATTATAGCATTATTCCAATCAAAGTCATTAAATCCAGAAAATTTGGACTCATCTCCGGTCACATGATGGCCACAACTAGAATCTACAACCCAGTCTTTGTCAAAATTAATGGAAGTCATGGCTTTGTGATGGTTTGAGTCATGAAACACAAGTCCTAGTCTTCATTTTTCTTCTCAATCTCGGCCAAATTGCATTTTCTTGATATGGCCCAACTTACCACACTGGTAACATTTGATAAACTTCTTAGTACCTTCAGAATTTTTTGAAGCTTTGCTAGAGCCTTCTTCTGCTTATTCATTCTTCTTCTCTTGCCATTTCTTTTTGGCAAACAGGGTATTGCTTTCTTCTTTCATACTAACACCAGCCATTTGCTTGGCTAAAATCTCTTGTGATGACAAGAGATTTTAAAACTCCTCCAAAGATGGTTGTAAAGCCCATCCTTGAATTGAAGTAACAAACGAAGTATATTCTAGTTTCAAACCATGAACAATGTGACGCTTGATTATTGCTTCAAAAATTGTTTCACCTAACAAGGAAATTTTTGAGCATAAATTTTTAATTCTAAGGAAATATTCAGAAATAGAAAGATGTCCTTGCTTGGCAATAGTTAACTTGTTCTCAAGAAATTGCAAACGAGCCTCATTCTTCTTATTAAACAATCTTTCAAGAGTTTGCCCAATTTAATTTGCCAACTTGCAATGATAGATATGGTCAAACAAGCCATGAGAGATTGATCTCTTCAAAGCGAATTCCGCCTTGGCATTCTTGTTCTTCTTCCATTACTTGAGATCTTCCTCAGAGTCATCATTACCAGCATTTGCCTTCGGAGGATTGACTTCACATCCTCCATCAACATCCAACAAGTTTTCACCAAGGAGATAAGACTTCGTACATGAACTCTAGATTTTGTAATTGGTATGGTTTAGCAACTCTACACCAATACTAGCCACACGCTTGCTTATATCCATCTTTTGGAACATTGATTGAAAATCTTTACAAAGAGATCTTAAAATAACCAGAGGCTCCTTTAGAAGAAGGCTCTGATGCCATGTAAACAAATGTAGTGCAACAGTACTTACATTATCCCAAGATCGTCAACAAAACAAGTGAAGATAGATAATAAAAAAAAAAAGAACAAGAAAAATACCAAAAGATGTGTACTGCTATTGTGAATTGAATGCAATTGGAAACATGATACATATATAGACTCTACTAGTGTTAACCCGTGGAATGCCCGGGCAATGCAAAATTTTCTTAAAATTAGTAATATTAAGAAAATAAAAATATCTTCAAAACAATCAAAATAGACATTTTATTTTAAGAAATGCTAATAGTCATAAATTCACATTTCAAAATAAATGGAAATAAAAAAAATATGATCTTCCATTTTTCATGATATTAATCCAAAAGTACAACTACAAAAAATATAACATATACCCACATCCATAACAAGATTTTATCACTACAATTAGAGAGAGATTTTATGTATTTAAAAATTGTAATTTATTAAAATTAATTTTTCAATTTTTTAAAACAAATTATGTAAATAGATTCGTTTTTTATGTGAAAGGGGCAAATCTAATTTATGAATCTTATAACAACACCTATTTAAAAAGAAAAAAAATAATTTTATTACAGTGCGTAAACGTAGTTCTACAAAATAGTAGAACTTATAAAATAATAGTATGTTAAATCCACATGTAATAATAACAATCACTCTAAAATAGATAAAATTAAAAACAAATGAAAATATTTTAAACAAAGATTCAATTAAGGGATTTATGAATTTTATAAAAATGCCTATTTAAAAAGAAAAAAATTATCACAGTGCATGGACCTAGTTCCACAAAATAGTAAAATTTATAAGGCAATGATATGTCAGATCCACATGTAATAATACAATTGTCACTCTAAAATAGATAAACATTCAAAAAAACTAAAATACTTTAGACAAAGATTCAATTAAGGACTAACTATCCAAATTCATAGCAAATGGTTGAAAGAAAAAATTAATCGATTATCAAATCATATTCATGATATTAACATGATAAAAAAATTAAGATTAAAACTAATACATATGAAACAAAATAAAAAATTAATTATTATACTAAGAGAGTGCAAATCAATGAAAAAATCTTGTAGTTAGTGAAGTTTTTTTCTTTTTTTGGGTAATTGCAGTTAGTGAAGTTGAGAATCTAATAATTAGTATTCATCACCAATGTATTCACCCATATCATTCAAGAACGCATGCCATGATAATAAAAAAAAAAAGAAAAAAAAGCAAGCCATTTGAAAATAAAGAATACACATCACATGAGATGAGAAGAGAATGCCCACAAAGAAACTAAAAAAAAAAAAAAAAGAAATAGTTGAAGATGAGATGAGACGGTGACATTAATAATAAGAAGATAAGTATCAACTTACTTATCCACCCGTGCCCTTAATTGTCTTGGAGAGGAAATATTTTAAAATAGGAGATTAAAAAAAAAAGTGATCTTAAGCTCACAAGTTTTTCACATAAAAAATAATAGGCAAACCAAGAGTTTTTCACATTGAAAATAATGGGCAAGAGTGAGTTAGAGTGATAGAGAAGGGGGAATTGGAAAATAAGAGTGACACTGACTTTCAAGCTTTCTTTTTTTTTTTAATTTTTTTCTCATTATTTTTTAATGCAAGCTTTTATTTTTTTTCATTTTATTTCAAAAATAACATAAATAAACAAAGTAAAATTTTCAAAAATTTAAAAAAGAATGAGAGAGAAAAGATTTTAAAATAGAAGATTAAAAAACAAAAGTGAAATTAAGCTTACAAAGATAAGGAAAAGAGAGTATTTTTTATTTCCATGTTTTGGGATTTTTAAAACATAAAACACATAAAACGGAAACGAAAAAAAAAAAAGAAAAAAGAAAAGCAAGCCAAATGCTATTTAAGAGTTCTTCACATTGAAAATGATGGATAGGAGTGAGTTAGGGGCTGTTTGGAAGAAAAAAAAAGTTGGCAAAAAAGTATAGTAAAAATAGAAAGATATGACATAAAGGTGATATGTGTTAAAATTTTATTAGAAGAAAGTACAAAAAGTAGTTAAAATTTGATAATTTTTCGTAAATTTTGGTCGGCCAAACGGGGCCTTAGTGCGATAGAGAGAGAAGGAAATTGAAAAAGAAGAGGGGTGACTTTTCAATTTTCTTTTTAAAATTTTTTTCTTACTTCTTTTTAACACAAGCTTTTATTATCGTTCATTTTGTTTCAAAAATAAAATCAAAATTTTGTAAACAAAAGAAAAATAGAATGAAGAATAAAGAGTCATGTCACGTAAGATAAAAGAAAGGAGAGACGGAGAGAAAAGTTTTAGTAATATATTATAGATTAGATAATTCTAGAATTGACTCAATAAATTTTTTTACAACCTGCAATAGTAACTAGTGCAAACATAATTATAACATGTCCATGGTTCTCAAAAAACACAAAAGACTTCAAAACACCAAAAATAATTAAAAATACAAAGGACTCTAGACTCCCAAAACAATTAAAATCTTAGATTTGCTAAATACTTATTATTCTATAAAATCTACTTTCATAATTTTAACAGATTTGACACTGTTGTAATAGGATGGTGGCTAGGGATGTAAATTGGGCCGACCCGCCCCTAAGTCAACCTGCCCCTGCCGCCCTAGCTGATCTTAGAGTCGGGTCGGGTCAAGGGTCACACCACCCCGCCCCTGACCCGCCCCAACCGACCCGACCTATTTTTAATATTTTTTTTATTTGTTTAAAGAAAATAAAATACAAAATAAAACTCAAACAAACACATTAAAATCATTATTGATAAAAATTAAAATTTATTACAACACAACCAACTACATAATTAACATTAAATTTAAAATTACAATTTATAAATGTAGAATTATAAAAAAAATAAATAAATGATAGAGTAATTAATAGGTGCATCACTTCACGTCTTATACATCCCAACTAGGTCGGCACTTATAAGAGTGACTATCATTTACAAATATTACTCTATCTATACATAATTATTAATTTATTATTCATCACTAGATCTACTAGTATGTTCTTCTCTTTCGCCTAAATACATTGCATCAAAATCAAGGGCAAGTTGCTCTTTTTCGGCATCTTCCTGTTGTCTATTTTCTGTAAGATACCAATCTTGTAAACACATCAAAGCTTCTACTGTCAGAAGGGCTAGTCGACTCTTGAATTGACTGATAACGTGTCCACTAGCACTAAATGCTTGCTCGGATGCTACGGTAGAAACTGGAAATGTGAGTATATCACGAGCTAAAGCTGAAAGAATTAGAAACTTTGATTGTTGTCCCTTCCACCAGTCTAAAATTAGAGGTGTACCAAGATAACGTTAGAGGTCGGATGAATTTGAACTTGCACTTGTTGATGCATCTGTCCGTCGAGATGTTATTTTTCTCCAAATGGATGTATTACCACCAAAGTCACGGTGAGAAGAGGACGTTGTGGCCATAGTTGGTTGGATAGTTGTACGATTGCTATCATACCGAACCAATAGAGCTTGCATTTTCTGTTTAATTTGATTTAATTGTTCTTGGGCACTTTCATGCCCATGTATCATCTTTAATAATTGAAAAAAAAAAGATCTTCTTTATACCTAGGGTCTAAAATAGTAGCAATACCAAAATGTATGGGAAGTGGGTTAAAATATTTATCAAATATTTTCTTCATTACAACAACCAAAGGAGCATAATATTCTTGGGCACCATATTTGTCAAAAATTTCATCAATAACCCCTAATTGATAAATAACAGTTGAAGAAGTAGGATAATAAATTCCACAAAATATTTTAGTAGAACATCAAAAACATGTAAAAAATCTTTATAGAAAATTACATTTGCCCAATCAATTGACTCAATACTATCTAATCCAATAGCTTGATTACTTAAAATAAATAAATCAATTACTTTTTGATATTTAATAGCAACTTTTAACATTGTATAGGTTGAATTCCATCTTATATTAATTTCCAGTGGTAATTTTCTAGGTTTTAAACCAATTTGATTACATTTGCCAGCAAATAGACTAATTCTTTTTGGAGAGCTCATAGCACAAATTACAGTTTTTTTTTTATGTTTACAATAGAAGATTCATAAATGTCCAATCCATCTTTTACAATTAAATTAAGTATATGGGCACAACAACGACCACGAAATAATGAACCATTTGTAAACAAAGCATTAGCTAAATAATTAAACAAACATCATTATATGAAGCATTGTCTAAAGTAATAGAAAATATTTTTGTAGATAATTGCCACGATGCAAGTTCATGCAAAATAAGTTCCCCCACGCTGAATCCAGTGAATGGTTGTTCAACTAATTTAAATGAAATAATGCGTTTATTTATTTTTCAATTTTCATTAATATAATATGCAGTTACACAAAGATATTTAATATGTTGGCAAGATTTCTACATATCGGCGGTCAAGCAAACATTTCCTTCAAAATTATTAAAATAAGTTCTTAATTCATCATTTTTTGATTCAAAATCTCGTAAAACTTTATTTTTTAAAGTATTTCTTTAAAAATTACGATATTGTGGTGTAAAACTTTCGCGAATAAATTTTTTAAAATGTCGATTTTCATTCATTGTAAAGGGTTTCTCATCTTTAACAATATATCTAACTAAATTATTTTGTGTTCTTGCAGGGTCATAAGAAAAAATATTTAAATTACCCCCTTCATTACCTAATTGAGTTTGTGTTGTACGTGAAAAATATTGATCAATTAAACTATTAATGCGAGAATCCTGTTGGTGCCTTCTATTTAAACGTCTTTTTAAATTACTAGTTCCAGATGTATTTCTACCATCTAATAAATCCTCACAAATAACGCATTTAGCCTTATGCATTCTATCATCACGTGAAATTCTAATAAAAAAAATCCCATACTTTTGAAGTGCCATGCTGTTGGGCGTGACGGGAAGATGATGCACCAACATTACCAGCTGTGGTAGTAGGTGTTGGTATTTCTGATGACGCAAATTTTTCCATTTGTTTTTGAGGGGAAAAGGGTATTGAGTCTCCACCCTCCAAATCAAAAAAAATGAGTGTCCCGTGGATCCATTTAGAAAAAATAATTTAATAAAAAAAATTAAATTATGCAAATTAAAAAAATGTATGTATGCAATTAAAAAAATAATTAAATATTAACTTAAAATAATTTGAAGCCTTGAATCACTTGATCTTGAAATCTTGACTTCAAAATTGACAAAATGGAATGCACTTGAGCACAATTGAAGAGCATACTTGAGTGTTGGTAGCTTGGTAGTGTAGAAAGTTGGAGAGAAATTTTGTTAATTTTTCGTGAGGGTGAGTGAATGTGAGTGTAGGGTATTTATAATAGAAGAGGGTGGGAGAGTTTTGTAATTTTTTAGAATTTGTTTGTAATTAAAAAACAAAAATGGACCGTTGGGGGGAACGGTCACTGGCACCCCAACGGTTGCTGGTGCTAGGCACTGGCTAACATAAAAAAAAAAAAAAAGAAAAGAGAACGGTAAAATAAAGAAAAAGAGAAAGGAAAGGGAGGGGGAAGTGGGGGTCAGGGAGGCGCAGGGCCGGGGGTGGGTCGAGCCTCGGGCTGGTTTAAAGGTGATCCAAGCCCTAACTCGGGGAGAGAGGGACAGGTCGGGCCGGGGCTCATACAAAATGATGAGTTAGGCTTGGGTCGGATTAATTCCGGGCCTCGGGCCGACCTGACCCATTTACATCCCTAATTGTGGCTGTCCCGGCGGATTAACAAAAGACATTAAAAAATGAAGAAGAATAAGAAGAAGATGACGGTGATGAAAGGTGAAGATGAAGAAAGAATAAGAAGAGGCCCGTGCGAAGATGCTTATATTTCATCCTCTTTGATCCCAGAGTTCACCGGACAGAGCCGTAGAGGTGCCCTTCTCAATATTCATGCTCCATTACCCTTTTTCTTTCATAATGTTTTTTTTTTTTTTTTTTTTGCATTTTCTAGCTAGGTCTTTACATTTATGCCTATTCCGATTTTGTCAAGTAATTTGTGATGCTGGTCGCAAATCAGAAGGTCTTCTATCAGGACCTTTAGACTTTAGTTTTTGCGTGTGTTGGTGTGTGTAAGTTTAACCGTGTGTTGCTGTAAACTGAATCAACATATTCAAAAGTTCATTCCTTTCTGTTAAAAAATGTGATCTTGGGTGTTGAACAGAATTAGGTAATCTTAATTGAACTATGGTACAAGAATCTTGCCCATATTTGAGGTGTTACGGATTTCAGTCATGATTGAGTTTTTATGCTGGGGTTAAACTGGAAACTTCAGTTTTGACGACGGGTTTACCTGATTTGTGAGATTGAAGTCCAACCCTTCAAATTGAATCAGGTGTCTTTGATCAGTTAACCCAAAACAAAAATTATTTTATTGATTTTTTTTAAAATACTAATTGAAGTATTAAACATGTAAATTAGGATATTTGATCCACATGCTGTGGATGACGGGTTAATTAACTTTATATATATGTATATATCTTGAAAACTGGTTCTGTTGCAAAACACATAGGACAAATTTCAAGTTAAAATATGAGGTGGAAGTGACTGGTCTTTTGCCATCTCTTAGGCCCCTTAGAGGACTTGGGTAGAGATGGCTGCTTTGGCATATGCAGAGAGATAAGTGAACTGCAGCAGTTTTTATATCCTTTGATTCTATTTGGATTGCCAACTCTAATGCTGATTTCACATTCAAAGAACTTTTCCTCAGTGTTTCTTAAAGTTGTTTCTTTGATTGGCCAAGGGAAAATAAAAGAAAGGGGAAAAAACGACAGTAGAGGAGCTGATTATCATACTTTTTTGTTTGATTGGGCTCGGAAAATGAGCAAACATTTCTCAAATATTCCACTTTTTGTTGATTGCCCATACAAAATGTATAAAAAATTTGGGTGCCCACACAAAATGTATAAAAATGAAGTGACTTCATTTCTATTTTATTCCTCTTTTCCATTAGCATATCCAAGATTAAAAAATAGTCGTCCTTGAAATTTTGTGGCATTTAGTGTCTATTTATCTTTAGTTTTGTTTTTCCTTAACTTTTGCTTGCTGATTGTACCAGAGTGATTTTCTTCCTTGTACCCCTCTTTTTCTTATGCAATGGAACAATAAATGCTTTCTGAAAAATCAAATAAACCTTGTTAACACATTAAATTTCAATAAATTAGTCTGATTTTTGTGAGTTTTGACATAAAGTCCAAGTTTGGACTGTAATTTTTTTGAAAGGTAAAGTTTGCTGTTCTGATGAGTCACTGAAGATAGCTTCAGAACAGAATTGGGTGTATTTCGTTGACACTTGCATTGTCTGAAATGTAAGCATATATTGCTCTGCTGAATTTACGTGCTCTTATGGGAATAGAATTTGATTGTTGACATTTCTGAAGGAATCCTTTATCCATTATGCAAGATGCTTCACACATTAATTGCACTCTTAAAATAATGAATCTGTAATCAGATTCTGCCCATAAATTTTACCTTGCACGTAGCTCTTTTCAATGATCCAATCCAATTAGGGTTGATAGTTATTGGCTTCCTGTGCAGATTATGAAATCTATACAGGCTCAACTCGGAGGACTGCCTCTTTGGGCATATTATGCAAAATTCATGCATTTATCCAGTCCACCCCTTTGAGCATCCATTGTTGTTGAGGACCAATGGTGAGGCAATTGGTTTCAATTTTTAAATATTCTGTTCAAAGGCCGTTCATTTACAAAAATAAAAACTCACCTTATTTGTTAATGCTTTCATTAATAATATTTAACGCCGTTGAAGTTATAATTGGTCGAAAATTTATCTTTTCGTTTAGTGTTTGTTTTTTTCTTTGTAATAATTGGCATAATTGGAAATCACTTGTAAATATATTTTATGTTCATTTTTTCCCATTTTATTTTATCCTTTGTTACATTATATTTCCCTCTTATCATTGGTGTCTGCTGTGACACCATCTAGAAGCTAAATTTAGTAACTTTTAAGGATCCTATATTAGAATCAAGGAACAAAATGCTGTTCCTTTTTCCACAAAACAGTCAAAACACACCAAAATACAACATAATCATAAGTTAATTATTTGATTAATTATTTAAGTTGTGTTAATTTAGATAGCATTTAATTTATGCTTCTGAACATTTTTGCACAACAGCCTAAATGTTTCTGAAGTATGTCCAAAATTTTGCTAAAAAATTTTTCGTTTCTGTGCTAACAAAATCATCCCATTGAAACAAAATTGTGATCTTTAATTATTTTTATTAATCAATTCTGTAACTACTCTAAAGAACATTCATGGAATTAAATTACTCATAGAATTTAAAGTAAAAAGATTTTGTCCAATGAGAAGCTTACATGAAAAGGAAGATAATAAAACAAAATATTAAAATAAATCTCACCAATTACAATTTTATTGCTAGAATGCAGACAATGGGTTTATTATTCTAGCCAATGTCAAAAGATTAGTGAGTTTATTGACCATTTTTTTTTTTATATATGTATTGTGAGTGGGCAACGGAGTTTTGGGAATTAGGTTTGTACCATTTTGAAATGGCATGGATCTTCTCTAATGAAACAAGTAAAGTTTTTGAGCTTTTATGGGGATAAAAGTTCACAAATGATTAAAGAAAACATGGAGGATTATCCCTTTTTGTTTAGGACAACTTGTTTGGAGCGATTTGAATAGAAAGTTATTTTTGAAATTTAGAGTATCCTATGTATTGGATTAAAAAATTTTTTTCTTCTTATTTTTGTATAGCTAATTATCCTGCGTTAATAGCATTTATCCAAAAACAAAATAAATAAATAAATAAATAAAAATAAATAAATAAAAAAAATCCCGTGGTAATAGTCAAACTTGAATATATGTGTCTATATATTCTTGTCTTTTGTTGAGAATATGGATTTGTAATTTGAGGCTTTGCTTGTAGATATTTATACAATCACCTTGATGACTATTGTAATAAATGATCCGAATATTTGCTTATCAGATGAAAGAAAAATATTTTTTTCCAATATTATAAGGAGAGGGTGGACATGTGCCCTCTTCCCCTTCACCTATTGTTGAAACCCCATAGTTGCTTATTGATTTAATTAAGATATGTTTAAATAAAAGCTGAATTAATCTATGCAACTTTATTTATGTTATTTTTAGTCTACATGAAGTCGACGTAAATAGTTATTGATTTTGCAGAGGCATGGGTATTTAGCGCATGAGGTCAGTCTTGATTACTAGATTGGTCCATGTGGAAAGTCTTATCAAATCATTTTTCAATGTCAATACTAGCTAAGGAGCTGGATATTATGTTGGAACTCGGTTGTTATTTTGCTGAGGCACTGGCATCTAATGCATTGCCAGCTTGAATTCCAAGGTGGTCACGCTTGATTGCTAGATTGGTCCACCGGGAAAGTCTTATTTAAAGGATGTTCCTGTATTAGTACTGGCTATCAAACTGAATATTATGCCGAAACTCGGTTACTAACTATTGAATACAACTAAGAAAGGCTAGAATAAAATTAGAAATTCATGTCCCCCATTTTCAATGAAACAGCTAGGATGCAAACCCTGGGCTTTTTCCTTAGAATATCTCTTGTGATAGGTGCCCTTCTTTGGCCACTTTCACTTTAGCCTTACCAAATTGCAGTCTCTCATCTCAGTCTCTTTGGAAACATCTACAAGTTCTCTAGGGTGAGGTTTTCTACAATTGAGTTGAGATTTACAAGTTTTTTTAGGTAATCCTATTGATCTGTGCGATGGAACTTTTGTTATTTATTTTCACAAGAACTTATTTGTTTTATTTGGTCATAGAGTTATTCAATTTTTTGGAGGATCATAATGTAGACCTAGATACTGCCTTTTTGGCGAAAAGTAGGCAATATCAAGAATTGATTTTGATGGCTGATTGTGTACAACCAAGGAGCAAATGTCTGTTTGTTTGCCTCGAAGCATTCTTTGAACCAAACAAAACATTAGTAGAATAAAAAATTCTATGTTTTACTGAGGTCTTCTACCATTGAGCAGAGATATACAAGATATTTTAGTTAATCTTATAGATCTAAGGTCTTGGAGTACCGAAAAGGTTGTTTCATTGCTACCTAGGGGTTACTAGTTCAAATCTTGGAATTAGCCTGCAAAGGGAAGGTTGCCTGCTTCTGAACCTCCTCTGACACCACATCACAATGCAGGAGTTTTGTGCACTGTGTTTCCCTCATAGATCTTTGTGACGCTACTTTGTTATCTATATTCAGAATTGCCTCTTTGTTTTATTTGATTATAGGGTTATCAATTCTATGGAGAATGGTAACTTAGATTTGGACACTGTCTCTAGAAAAAAGTAGTTAATCTTAGTAATTGATTTTGATGGCTGATGGTGTACAACCAAGGTGCAAACTTTTGATTTGCTTCCATCAAAACAGCTGAAATGTTTCTGTCCTCTAAGGCACCAAACAAAGCATTAGTAGAATAAAAACTTTCGGTGTTCTATTGAAAACTTTAGTATAATGTTTCTCCTCTTTTGGAGCAAGTATTATTGAACCTTATATTTCCAGTCTTTAGGGGGGCCTTCATGTCCATCTCCTAATCTTGCCTTACCATACATTCTAATTCCTCATATGTCACTTCACCTCCTCTCAAAGTCCATCAGGAAGATCCAAATGGGCATATTATTTCTTTTGTTGATAACCTTCATAGCTGGTTGAGTCAGTTATGTCTATGTTCCCTCTGCTTTTTAGCTGGTTGATATTCTTAACATGCCTTTATTGTATGTTTTGTTTCATCAGTTGTTAGCCAAGTTGGGTCTTTTTTTATTTGCATACTCTAGTTTGAGGGGAGTGTTGGAATGTCTCTAGTACGATGTTGTTAAAAGTGGCGTGCACCCCTAGGGCAACAAGACCCCTTTTTGTTTTAGGCGCTTACCTTAGTAAAGCTAGGTGTTACTTTAGAGGGGGGAAAATAAAAGAGAAAAAGAAACAAATAAAAGCTCCAATCATTTTGAAATCATCAAATATGAACTTATGTATGCAGCGTTATTTTCCTTTTTTACCTTTTTTTTTTTTTAAACCTTTGTGATAATTTTCCAACTAGGCAAATATAGCAGTAGAAAATAATATTATTGATGATGAAATAGTAACTATTCCTTGCAAAATATGTAAGTTTAAAAGAAAAGTATAATCGTATCAACTTATATTAATAAAAAAGGTTCTAAGATGCTCTAATCTTCATCTATATCCATCAGTTCGTTGTCTATGCTCTCATCCATCACGAGAAGCATGTTCCATATCTTTCCATGTCAAACTTTCACCATCAAAAACCAATTCATCTTCTGCATTAGAGGCACTATCACCAATCTCTTTATTTAATCATTCATTACCATCGTTAGCATCATGCGAAGAGATAGGATCAATTACATTCCATTAGTTATAACGAGTGGTATGAACATCAGTAGGCGATATGGACGTGTGTATGGACGTCGGGCCAAGGAGGCCCAACCATTATTATTATGGACTGATTATTAATATTTATTTTAGTTAATTAGGTTTTATTTTATTTATTATTTTGGACCCATTTGTTTTTGGGCTATTTTAGTGTAGGTTTATTTTATTTTAGACTTTTTGTGCTAAGTTCATGAAATTTTTTATTTAAACCCTAAGTAGGGTTAACAGAACATTAGCTTGAATGATATTTTTGATTATTGATTCTTCCCCTACAGTTGCTGCCCCTCTTTCTCCCCTCTCTTCCTCCTCCACCTCCTCCTCCTTCTTCTTTGATTCTTTCTTTCTCTTTATAATCCTACACCAATTTTGATATCGGAGCAAAGATCTTACAAACTTTTTAATCTCCATCACTATTGAATAGCCAGAATAATCTAAAAAAAAAAAAAAACAGTAGCCGCCGCAGCAGTTACCGCGGCTGCTGCCGTTGCCCTACACACCCTTAAACCCTTCGAGTACGTTTTCGTGCATCTCTACTAATATTTAATTCCAGCGAACCCCACCATTGGCACCACCAACCTCTGGCAAACTCGCCGGCGACTCCGGCGACTTTTCCAGTGACCTCTGCGCGAAGTCCAGAATAACCACCACATTCTAGTGATATGATCTGTGCTTCGGCAAAGCTCCGGCGACCTCCGGCGACTTTCCCGTCGAGGTTCAGAATACTCGTTAGACTATTTTGGCAGATTTGAGGTCACCAGTTTACTCCGATTCCCAATTCGAACGGTTACTTCGTTTCATTATATTTTTGGTGCTATTAACTACTCACTATTTTAGCATTTAATTAAATTATTGTGTGCACCGCGACTCCAATCATCCCAACACTCCTTTCTATAAAATAATCCCATTACCCACGAATATTCCTAGCTATTTTTGCATCCTTCCCTATTTTTTTTTTTTTTTTATCTCTTGAAAGTCTTGAATAGTGAAATGAATGCTTTCACCCAAATATACCTTGAACCAATAATATTTTATTTGTTCATTTATTTCTTTCGTGCTTTGATCCCTGTTAAAAAAAAAAAAAAGGGAGGTAAAACTATTGGTTGCATCTTGTTCGAGTTATCTTATAATCTAAACAACATTTAGAGTTTTACGTGTCTTTATATATAAACACTTTAGGTTTATATTAGTAGTAATTACGTGAGTCGTTATTGATATCAACAAGTTTAGTCATAGAATCTTTGTATGCAATTACGTAGTGGTCGCACATTGATATCCTTTAGCACTATGGCAGATGACCAATTGCAAACCCAATTAGCAGCCCTCACTGAAGCTATTCAAAGACTAAACACTAGAATGGACATAATTGAGGAACACACTAGGCCTAAGAATCAAAATAGAGAACTAGTGCCACGTTATAGAAGTGATAGGTTAATGATGATAAATTAATGAAACAAGTCAATGTAGAAGCCCTGACTGTTGATGGCCGCGGTGTTCACCAAATGGCTGAAAGATATGGACTGTTTCTTTGAGTGGTACCAGTTTTCTAAAGAGAGAAAGTGTCAATTTTCTAAAATGAAGCTGACTAGGAGTGCCCAATTGTATTGGGAAAGTGTTGAGAATTTACTTGTTAGGCGTCATGAACCCCCAGTTGTAGATTGAGAGGAGATGAAAGTAAGGCTTGAGCGTAAGTATTTACCTTTGTCTTACCATGGTAATTTGCTAGATCAATGGAACGATATCCGACAAGGTAATAGGCTAGTGAACGATTACATAACGCAGTTTGATGAACTCATGATGAGATGTAATGTTCAAGAGGATGAGGCCGTTACTTTGAGTCGGTTTAGGCGTGGTCTTAATAATGAGTTGCAAAGAGAGGTTGTACTTAGGGGAATCACCACTTTAGACGAGGCTTACACTCTAGTCCAAAACTATGAACTAGTAGGTAAGCCCCACTTTGCAAAGCGTAATGATAATCGCCCCTTTACTAACCGTCCTTCTTTCTCAAACACTACGTCTGTTTTTGGACCACCTCCTAGTACCCAGATTGTGAAAGATAATAAGAATAAGGGTAATTTACTTGAAGATTCTAGAAATAACTCTCGAGTCCAATATTTTAAGTGTCATGGTTTTGGACACATATCTGCTAGTTGTCCCTCTCGAGCTCTAGTTATTGGGGAGAATGGGAGAGTCGAGGATGATGAGTCAATAGAGAAGCAAGTGTACGAACCCAATGTGGAGGAATTTGAAGACGTGGATGAAGAGTATGAGGAAAATTTAGTGGGATGTCTTAGGACCATTTCCCGTAATATAAGAGAGAGACAACTCACTTTTAACAACCATCGGATGGGTGTAGTTCGGTGTATCCTTACGTAAGCCCGAGAGACGGAAGACTGGCGTCGTCATGCCATTTTTCACACTTATACTACGATTAATGGTAAGGGTTGTAAGGTCACAGTGGATAGTGATAGTTGCATTAATGCCGTATCTTCAAATATAATTGCCCGTCTAAGACTTCAAACTGTTCCCCACCCTCACCCATATAATGTTTCTTGGGTAGATACCTTATCCATAACGGTAAAAGAGCGTTGTTAGGTGCCTATTCAGTTCCTTGATTATAAAGGCAAAATTTGGTGTGATGTGATTTCTATGGATGTAGGCCATATTATTTTGGAAAGGCCATGGTTGTTTGATTTAGATGTCACTCTTTATGGCCGTTCTAATTCATGCTCCTTTATGTTTAATGGCAAGAAAATTCATCTCAAGCCTATTCCTTCGAAACAGGCTAACCCTGGCAAAGAGAAAGAGGTGATGAGTAGAAAGGGGTTGAACTTTATTAGCCCTAAAGAACTCATTCGTGATATGGGTGAACAAGAATGTATCGTGTTTGCCTTGGTAGTTAAGGAAGTTCTTATGGACTCTTTGCGAGACACATCAGGAGAGGCAAATAAGATACTTGCAGAGTTTTAAGATGTTTTTCCTGAGGATCTCCCAGATAGTTTACCCCCATTGCGTGATATTCAACATGCAATTGATTTAATCTCAGGAGCTACACTTCTTAACTTGCCACACTATAGGATGAATACTACTGAGCATGCTGAATTACAAAGGCAAGTTGATGAACTTCACAAAAAGGGATTTATTAGAGAGAGCATGAGTTCCTGTGTTATTCTAGCCCTCTTAACCCCAAAGAAAGATGGTTCTTGGGGAATGCGTGTAGATAGTAGGGCAATAAACAAGATAACTGTAAAGTATTGTTTTCCTATCTCTCGGCTAGATGATATGTTAGACATGATGGCGGGTGCCACGGTATTTTCCAAAATTGATTTAAAAAGTGGGTATCATCAGATTAGAATTCGGCCAGGGGATGAATGGAAAATTGTTTTTAAAACTAAAGATAGCCTTTTTGAGTGGTTAGTCATGCCGTTTGGGCTTTCAAATGCCCTTAGTACCTTCATGAGAGTAATGACTTAAGCACTAAGGCCATTCATAGGAATGTTCTTGGTGGTTTATTTTGACGATATCCTTATTTCTAGTAAAAGTAGGGATCAACATATGGATCACCTTGTTCAAGTTAGTTCCACCCTTGGGAAAGAAAACCTTTATGCCAACTTGAAGAAGTGTTCATTCTTTACTGATAAGGTTGTCTTCTTAGGATTTGTGGTATCTTCTGAAGGAATTTTGGCTGACCCTTCAAAAGTTAAAGCAATTCTAGATTGGCCTGAACCTAAAATTATTCATGATGTGAGTTTCCATGGATTAATTACTTTTTATCGCCAATTTATCAAATGATTCAGCACCATTATGGCCCCTATAACTGAATGTATGAAATAAGGAGAGTTTAAGTCGACAAAGAATGCTGCAAGGGTCTTTGAAAATATCAAGAAAAAATGACGGAGTCCCCTGTATTGCGTCTTCCTGATTTTTTGAAGGTCTTTGAAGTAGAATGTGATGCATTCAGACTAGGTATTGGAGGAGTACTCAGTCAGGAGTGTCACCCTATCGCTTACTTTGGCGAGAAATTGTGTGAGGCTAAACAAAAATATTCCACCTATGACAAGGAATTTATGTAGTGGTACAAGTCTTACACTACTGGCACCATTATTTATTCCCGAAAGAGTTTGTCCTTTATTCTAACCACGAAACCTTGTGTTATTTGAGTTCCCAAAAAAAGCTTAATCATAGGCATGGTCGTTGAATTGAGTACTTGCAAGCCTATTTGTTTGTCATAAAACATAAGTCAGGAGTTGAGAACAAGATAGCTAATGCCCTTAGTTGTCGTGTGTCCTTACTTTCTGTCATGAGTGTTAAGGTTATAGGATTCGATAGACTTAAGGATGAGTATGAGTCATGTCCTGACTTTGGAGAAATTTTCAAGAGCTACGGAATGGAAGGTCTGAAGTTTCTGATGAATTCCTTCTTCAGGATGGATTTTTGTTTAAGGCTAATAAACTTTGCATCCCGAGGACTTTAGTACGGGATTTCTTAGTGTGGGAAGTTCATGCTGGAGGTCTTTTAGGACATTTTGGACGTGACAAGACCATAGCAGAAGTTGAACGTCAATTTTACTGGCCGAATTTGAAAAAAGATGTTTATAGAATAGTAAGTCAATGTCGTGCTTGTCAACTAGCTAAGCATAGGAAACTGAATACTGGTGTTTACACCCCCCTTCCCGTTCCTAGTTGTCCTTGGCAAGATGTTAGTATGGACTTTGTGTTAGGACTCCCTCGCACATCTAGGAAACATGATTCTATTCTTGTGGTGGTGGATCGTTTTTCTAAGATGGCTCACTTCATTCCCTGTAGTAAGACACTCGATGCTTCTAGAGTTGCTAAGTTATACTTCTCAGAGATCGTCAAATTGTATGGTCTACCTAAAACTATAGTGACTGATAGGGATGTTCGTTTTACTAGCTACTTTTGGAAAACTCTTTGGCATCTAGTGGGTACAAAACTCAAATTTTCTACAACACATCACCCTCAAATTGATGGCAAAACGGAAGTTGTTAATTGTAGCTTAGGGAATTTCTTAAGGTGTTTAGTTAAAGATCATCATAGGAATTGGGATTTAATCCTTCTTACTGCTCAATTTGCCTACAATAACTCTGTGAATAAGTCGATAAGAATGAGCCCTTTTGAAGTTGTGCATGGTTATAAGCCCAGAAAACCTTTAGACCTAGTTCCGATGTCTCCATTTGCTAGAGTGTCTGAGTCGGTTGATGCGTTTGCGCAACATATTTGAGACTTGCATGTTGATATCAATAAGCGTTTAGAGTCAATTAATGCGACTTGTAAACTTAAAGCTGATTTACATAAAAGACATGTTGTTTTTAATGTTGGTGATTACGTGATGATTAGAATAAGGGCAGAACGTTTTCCTTCTGGATCCGTTTCGAAATTACAAACTCGTAGTGCTGGTCCTTTTAAAATTTTAAAATGGGTTGGATCAAACGCATATGTCATTGATATACCATCACACTTTCATTTTAGCCCCATCTTTAATGTTGAGGACCTTATTGCCTACCAAGGACATATTCAACCTCCTGATGAGCCATTTGATGCCCCATCTGTTGACTATCATCCAGACTTACTATCTACTACTTTATCACTACCAGCAGTCCCTGCACACAATAATAAAATTGATGCAATTTTAGATGAGAAGGTTGATCTCACAAAGGATAGCGTGGTTTGAAAGCTCCTTGTTTGTTGGGTTGGTCGTCCTGATTTTGATTGCACCTGGATTCCCGTCGAGACACTGTAGCAGTTTGATTTATACCTCATGGAGTTTTATGAGAGTCGCCACGCCACCTCCTTGTCAGAACCGAGTTCTTTCCACCCCGGGAGAGTTGGTGTGGACACCAATAGATGATATGGATGTGTGTATGGACGTTGGGATAAGGAGGCCCAACTATTATTATTATGGACTGATTATTAATATTTATTTTAGCTAGCTAGGTTTTATTTTATTTATTATTTTGGACCCATTTGTTTTTAGGCTATATGGACTGATTATTAATATTTATTTTAGCTAGCTAGGTTTTATTTTATTTATTATTTTGGACCCATTTGTTTTTAGGCTATTTTAATGTAGGTTTATTTTATTTTAGGTCTTTTGTGTTAGGCCTATGGAATTTTCTATTTAAACCCTAATTAGGGTTAACAGAACATTAGCTTGAATGATATTTTTGATTATTAATTCTTCCCCTGCTGCCCTCTTTCTCCCCTCTCTTCCTCCACCTCCTCCTCCTTCTCCTTTGATTCTTTCTTTCTCTTTACAATCCTACACCAACGAGCCTTTAAACTTTGTGTTCTAAAATCTCTTTTTGGCCTTAAAAATTTTCCACTTTCATATTATTAACCATCTTGGTCCAAAATAATAGATGGGCTTTGTGTTCAAGCTAAAAAAGAAAAAAAGAAAAAGTTGAAGTATTGCATATCATGAAAGAGGCAAAGCCTTTACTGCCTCTTGCTTGGACCAAGGTGCTTGCCTAGGTGTCACCTTGCTAATAGCCTCCCCTGGAGACATGTAATGCACTTAGTCCTCATCTTATGTTGCCTGAGCGCCCAAAGGGCTTGTAACAACACTGCTTCAGTAAACATCTATTGTTCCTTAGATAGGTCTTTTCATCTTTCATTTATCAGGTAGATTGTCTCCTTATCTTCCGTATATCTGGGAGAGCACGCATCTGTAATCTCTATTACTCCCTTGTAGCAGTATTTACTCTTGTACTTAAACATATCATATTGAGGGAAGGGTACAGATAAGCCCAACACCTGTTCTCTGTTAATCAGTTTACTTCTTAACAAAAGGAGGCCAGTCAATTAATCTGCATTGATGTGTAGCAATTTTTACTCAATTTTTGACTACTTTCTAATTTGTTTAACATATTATCTTTTCACTTGTTCCTGATGATGACTTGGGAGATTTGTGCTTTTAGGCTCTTACATGGCATAGGCAGTTTGGGCTCTAAGTTGATTGAGATTTTCCATGGTCCAGTTGTCCATATATGATATACCCAATATTATGTGTTTTAAGTTTTCAGTATTTATGATGTTTATAAAAACATTGGAAGATGTCGGTTATTGCATCTTTTTCCTTGATAACTCTGCCCCCTCAACTTTTGATGTAAATGTATTTAGAAAATAAAAAATAAAATTAGATCAAAAACATGATTTTGGTTTAGAAGTAAAATTAGATCTTAAACCTCATTCTCTTTAGTTAATTTTTTAGTGTGCCTTCCAAAGAGAGCTTCATCCTTGCAGCTTGGATGCAAGTAGTCAGGACTGAATTAGGTTGTTAAAGGTGTTTAAGCATCATCCTTACTTTTCTCCATTTATTTTTTCAAATCTTAGGTTGCTGAAGCAGTGAAAAGCAGGGGATTATGGACTTCTCCCTGGAGGCAAAACAACAATTGGAATCTCTTACAAAGCATTGTCCCACTTTTGAATTTGGAGATCAATTGAGTAGCTTACCTGAGGAGATCTCACATTGTCTCCTAACTTCCAATGCAAGATGCAGTAAGAACTATTGTATCGTCCAGAAAATGGAGTTGCATGTGCTATTCCCTTACTAATATGATCTTTGGATTTCCCCATTTCCCTAATGTGGAGCGGAAACTAGAATGTTTGATGAGTCAAACATTAAAACATTCAAGCTCATATTTTTGTTTTTGGAAATGAGTCTCACACTCGTGTCAACAATGAACGGACCACTTTTGCGGTGCAGAGGAATGTTGAGAATCTTATACTCCAAGTGCAAATTGCAGATCAAGCTTCCTAATCTCTAGGAGTTGGATCTTATGTTTTATGTTTTTGATCAATGATGACTAAACATGAAAACTCTATCTCAAGCTGTCAAGCTCTGGAGTCTCTGTGCTTATTGAAATGCAGTCTATTCCTTCTGGAAAATTTGTTTGTTTCAACCTTACTTTGACAGATTTAAAAATAAATGGTTGTAATCTGTTACACCCCCCCCCCCAAGGGGGGGGGGGCTGCAGGAAACTTCAGTTGTTTCTGCTCCTAATCTGAAGTATTTGAAAATACACCATTGTTCTGGTATTCATGAGTGTGAGATCACTCTTCTGACTCCAATTCTCAAGATGTTTCTATATGAGGCAGAAATGGTAAGGGATGTTAATTTAGAGAATATTTTATCTATTTCCAGTGTCTTCCTTTGCTTCATAGAACCCCGTCCAGCGAGGAGAACTGATTGTAGTTTTTGTGTTGTCAAGGTACTTAAGAGGATTCTTTAATGCAACTGCATTTTTTTCAGTGAGGTATGTTTTTCTTTAATCCCTTTGATAGCATGCCCTTTAGTCCCATCCCTTTTTTTTTGGTGAATTCATCATACTCATATTTTTGGTTGGTGGTTCAGTATCTTTTTTCTCAGAACAGTGATATGTTAATACAACCGGATGCTTCTCCTTTCAGTTGTCTAAGGTGTGCAGAGCTTTGTATGTGACCTTTCTAACAGCTTGTCCAAAAGACGATTGCCCTTCTTACTAGGTTTTGGAATCTACATATTCATTGTCATCTCTGTAGGCACCTGTAGTCTGATGCTGTTTTATTTTATGTCAGAAAATCAATTTTATGTTGATATATTCATTTTGTACTGAACTAAACTTTGGGCTTTATTTTAATTTTTCCCTTTTAAACACAGTATCTAGAGCAGCCTCCAAATATGTCCTTAGAAATGAATTCTTAAGATTTGTTGAATTCTTAAGATTTGGGTCTGGTGAACATGGTAAATCACCTTGAATTTTTTAAAATTTAAAACTTTGAGGGGTGTGAGAATGAGCTAGAGATTGTGGAGTTTCTGCTTAATAATGCACAAGTTCTAGTTGAAATAGAGGTCAGAACACCTGAAAAAAGTGATCATGCTGGTCCTTCCGGGGGTAAACATGACGAGAAGAGGACTGCTATAAACAAGAAGCTACTGGCTTTTCGTAGAGCTTCTTCAAAGGCAAAAATATCATTCTTATAATTTACTAAGGACAGGTAATAGTCACTTCATGCTTTTCTTTTTCATTTCGGTTTTATGAAACTAATTAACTTCGTAACATCCATTCTTTTTCCAAATATGATTTGATTTTGGTCTGTCTTCCAAATTTTTCATCTTACATGATCATACATGGTTCGGGACCAAGGTTTAGCTGAGTTATACATGATCATATAGGTATGGGAAAAATTATATGCGTTCGTGTGTCTATTTCAGCTTGCAACTAGTCCCTGGAGCTGGCTAATCGTTCTGTATGCAACTGTTCAAGCACCAAATTTGCACTTATTTTCGTAAGTTTATAGAAGAATCCTGTTTTTCTTACCACGCAGGGCCGACATTGTCTAAAGATGCATCTTTGGTTGTGATAAGCTATTTTCCAACTGAAGTTCCCATTATGGCCGGTTACATTTTATTGGTTCTATATTGTTATCTACTTAGTAATGACACAAGCAATTTTATTTTTTTGTGCAGTATCTGAAGAAATATATTGTTCTGGTGGCTTTTGGAGTGCATCCTTTTGGCTTTTTATCTTTCTAGAAGTTGGTTCGAGGTACTAATACATATATCTCTGTCAGCCGGAAACAATCATTTTTGTATTTGCAGGCAGATTTTGTGTCCTGAAACTTTTCCCTCGTTCTAAATTGCCCAACATAAGCTGCCTGATTTTTTCAGAGTTGGCTTCTGGGATTGAAAGAGCTGGAGTACTTTGTTTTGCTTGAGAGGCACTTTCCTGTGTGTAATGAAAAGTTGCTTAAATTGTGATTCTATTGTTTGGTTTCTGTGCAAAGTTAATTTGCTAGCCATATAATAATTCTGTGGTCTTGTAAAATCCTTTTTAGCACAGCAACGACGCACAGACATGGCATCTAAAAGGGGACGGTTGGTTTCTAGGGCAACATAATTGGTGAAAAATAATAGGAATAATTATCTTTTTACCCCCTATACTTAGGGAGAAAATCACTTACACCCCTGAACTTTAATAATCTACCTTAGTATCCTTATATTTTGAGCTAAAAGTGAAGTTGTGAGTGGCGTTAAATTTTCAAATAAAAATATAAAAGTATTTATTAAAAATCAAATAAAATCAGATGGTGTAAAAAATATAAATTAAAAGAGGTATAAACACAATTTTTAAAGTTACTTCCGTTACCTTTGACGAAGTTTTTAAAGTTTTTATTTTAATCTAAAATAAAATATAACGAGTGTAAAGGTAGGTTTTTAAATTCAGGAAGTGCAGTTGATTGTCAGTTTAAGTGCAAGGGACAAAGAGACAATTATCACAAAATATATAATACTACTATTTGACAATCATTTGAAGTCTTTCTCAATCCTCTTAGTAATATAATGCAATGAGTATTCTTGAGGGCCAGGTTGAAGTACTAATTATTACCTTTGTCATAAACAATTTTGAAATTTTTGAATTTTTTAAAGGCCAATTCTGTAGTCAATTCCAACTCATTTGAGACTAGGTTTCATTGAGCTGAGTTGAGTTGAGTTGAGTAAAGGTCGATTTTTAATTATATATGTGGGAGAGAAACAGTTGACTATCACAAACTATCATTAATTGACAATAGATCGTAGAATTCTTTTATTTTACTTTACGTGTTATATTCTCACAAACATTTCAAACTTGAGATGTTGATGTTATTGGATTTTTATCACCGAAAGTAGTAGAAGAGAATTTTTAGGGTTCTTCGTGGTGTCGTTCTTGGGCTGTTATTTGACTTGATTTTGTGTTTGCACAAACTAAGGTTAAATCTCATGAATATATCAAGATGGACATTGTAGTGCTGTGATTGGACATATCTTACTTGAAATTCATGCCCTGTTCATAAATTTACTTTTTGGTGGGTGGTTATACTTGTCACTGGATGAGGGTTCACTTGATTCCTACTGAACTTATTTTAGGAAAATGTTAATGGGGCAATCACGAGTAAGTATAGGTAACGTGATTTTGATATGATTTTTTTTTTGGTAAGTGATTGTGATCTGATCTTGATCGTTCGTGTGTGTAGATTTTACATTAGGCCCCATCTGTGTAGACGATTGAGATTGGACCATAGTACTCCTTTCTACTATCAATCATGTTAAGCCTAGTCGAATAACTATAAGAGAACAAGGAAAGATAGATTACAAGCCTACAGAACTAGACTTAGAGAAGGGTCCTAGGATATTGATTTATTGATTGATGTCATAAGTTTTTAGGCCTTGGGACACGATGAAGATGATCAAGTCTACGCATGCGATTCACTTTTGTGGGCCATTGCGTTGTTTTCTTTGACAACATTGGTATAATTTAGGCCCATTTCATGTCTTCTTGTAATATAAACCAAGGTTCATATATGTACTATTATATAAAGGATAGAAGAGGGACATTTGGTGAACTCTTAAATTTAATAAAACCTTAAATTTAGTGATTCCTCCCGCCCCTATTTATTATACCCCTCAATTTCCCCCAACCACTTATACTTTTCATGGAAAAAAAAAAAAAAAAAGAAATACTTTTGGTAACTATCATTTTAACCCGCTAGGATAGTTCAGAGGTTATTAGGACTAACTGTAAATCCGAAATTTTTGAATTCAAATTTTGCTAACTATTATCCTGTCTTGTTCGGTGTTTGGGTTTTGCGGGTGAGTTCAAGTACTCCTGGTTTATCTATCAGCTACGCGATTCGTTAAGGGCTGTAATAAATCGATGTGGGTTTTGGGTTACCAAAAAAAAAAAAAAAATCATTATTTTAATTAAATAAATATAATTTTCATTTTTTGGTATTCCTTAAATGTCATTTTTTAATCATCCACTACCTTTCACATTTTATAATCTTTTTTTAAATATCATTTAATTACAAATTATTTGCTCAAATGTCATTTAAAACTATTCATCTAATATTTTACAAGTGTTCCAGTAATTTTTTTTTATTTTAAATTTGGTTGCTAATCTATGTAAAATTAAAAAATATATTTTACACACGTAGTGTGTGTATCCACATCTAGTACTAGTAATATGTAAACGCATGTTTTTGAATGTTGGCAATATTAGTTCCATCCAATATCTTATGCTATGTTTGGTTTCTGATAGGAATGAGAACAAAAACCATAAATGAATTTCCATGTTTGCTATATCAAAAAATCAAAATAGAAATTTTCTTTTGCTAATGTTTAGTGTGTGAATATATTTGACAGTGGCATGAAAATATGAATTGAAAGGCTAAATTAGAATTTCCTCAAAAAAAAAAAAAAAAAAAAGTGGGCAGTTTCTCAATTCATGTTTCACAAAGAGTTTCTCAATATACTGAATTGTAAACATCACATCAGGTTTCGGATTTTATAATTTCATAGATTTAGAAAGATCAACGTCCAGGCCCTTAATTAAAAATCAACCAAACGTAAAAATTACTGCAAATTAGAAAATTTTCGTCATGGTTCTTGAAACATGTGGCTAATCAAACTTAGAAGTTTAATGACTCATTAGAAGTCGTCGTCGTCAAATGCATTCACATTCACCCGAAACCACACTTGTTTTCTTGTGGATTCAGTAATCCTCGTTGAAATCTCAACGAATCTTCCGAAGCAGAAGTCTTAAGCCTTTTTTCTAACTCTTTTCAAGTCCAAGACAGAGTACTTGCAAGGTTAGGTGCCTATTACATCAACATAACTTCAACCAATAAGTTGAACAAAATCGTGGAAAAGCCTAACTGGATACGTCAAATGACTATTCAATCTTCTTCTCAATGACAAAAGCAGAGTGCAAAGTATATATATATATATATATATCTCTCTTCATTAGTTATTAGACTATCAGATCAAATCGTATATATCTAATCAGTAGTTCAACAAAACTTGTTTATTTTATTTAAATGATAGCCGAAAATACGGAGGAAAAGACACGCTAGAAACAGAAGAAGTCATTTTCATCAGTATTTTCTTTACTAGTTTGGAGTCGCTAGACTAATGGGTAGTTACCCGAATAATATTAACAAATCTCACCTTGACCTTTTTTGATTGTAGCTGTCTATTGTTTTGTGTTATCCCTCAACCTTTAAACGCGGGAAAGAATTATATATACATGGTGATATAAGGATTTGGACCCGTTGGAGTCGAGCTGACAAGTATAAATCTGTACTGGCACACAATGTACTGAAAGATAATGAGTAGCATACCTGACATAAAAGTTAGGACAAAACTTGTAAATTATTTGAGATATTGGAGCGATTTATTTTGAAAAAAATATTTTATAGGACAAAATTATAAAAATATCCTAAAAATGATATTATTTTCATAAATTTGCACTTGCACGCAATGAATGGAAAGATAATGGGCAGTGTGCTCGAATAAAAGTAAAGATAAAACTTGTAAATTATTTGAGGCATTGTGCTATTTATTTTGGAGAAAATATTTTATGAGGCAAAATTATAAAAAATACTCCAAAAATTGTATTATTCTCTATAGAATTTTGCTTCCAATTGGGTCAGTTGACCCCCTGCCCCTTCTTGCGTCCGCCAGTGGTGATATATATACTTCGTTATATATATATACATGTTTAGTTAGTCGTATATAATATTGATTCTGTATAGAGTGGCGAAAAACTCTAAAAAAACACTAAAAAGATTCTAAAAGTTATTCACTTTTTATTTCATTGCATGAATTATAAATTACAATTTATCTCATTTTATTTCACTTTTTTGTTACTCCAAATACACCCATTATATGAAATCTAAATTATACCAAGATTAAAATTCAAATATCAAATATTACCTGATTGGACTGGCATAGTTGCTACATTTGTGACTCTTATTATAATATATACATGTGTGTGTGATTATGCCGAACGCTCTTTCATTGGGCCTGATTAGCACATATGGTCTTTGACCTGACATCTCGCGTGAGGTTTTTTACGTGTTAGGTTTTTAATTCCTAATCCTTAAATCTCTTAAACTGTTAAACAGTATCATTCTTTTTGTTGCGTAAGAGCAGTTTAACCTCCCCGGTGGTATGCTTGTTTTGGAATATTATTCTTGGAGGTAAACAAGATTGACTCTTGTAGGTCATAAGTGATTATGTCTCGTTTGACTTGAAATGGTTCTAAGACTTAAAAAGTTGACATAATAAATCAAGTTATTCCAGCCTTGCTTGAGTTCAATTGGGTTTGTATGCTCATTAGAGTTTAATTTAAAATAATAATGAAACGAATTTGAATCACAATTTAAAATTCATTATACTATTAAACTCAATCAGACTTTGTCTCAATAAACTAATACTTAATAAATATAATGTAAAAATAATAAGTTATTCAAGCTCCACTCGGAATCATCTATTATAGAGTTATTCGAATTTGACTCAAAATATTAAAAGATAGATTTGGATCGTTTCTTTTAGCTCACCAAAATTAACAATGTCTATTTCAAGCACCTTACTATTCAATTCGGTTCAATTTATTTATAACAATGCTAATATTGATGAGAAAGTTGTCCCAATCATGGAGCCCATCCTGAGCTGGTTGACCTCGCAGTATGCAGGGGCACCCATTGATATGATTCTCCCGGATAATACTTCTTGTGTTTGTTTTTATTATCAATTAGGTGAGTTAATCCAAACAACTTCTTTACCGAACTCTCTTTTCCCTCTCTCGAGGGTACTGTTTTCTAGACTAACCCAATGGCCTGTTATGAACCTAAACCACCTTTAAGCTAACCCAAATTTCATCCAAGTTCATAAAAGGGAAAATTAAAGACACAAAAAGAATATATGCATATACCACAAATTTGAGTACGAAAGCTTGTTTCCATGGCTAATGAGGGCGGCAGAGGAAAAAGAATGCCATGGAAACCTAAAACAATGCCATGCACCTTGCATGTGAATCAATATGACATTTTTGAATTAAGGTCCTTTGATCAATTAGAATAAAATCGACCTATCTCGAAATAGCTGCTCGTTGGTGATGTAATAACGATAACCCCAACATGGAATGGGATGTCTTTACTACATCTAGCAGCACACCAAAATGGGGCATACATATGAAATACGATGTATTAGTAAGTTTGCCTCCGCCTCCCCATATTCTGTCTATCGGTTAGGTCCAAGATTTTAATGTTGGCCTTCCACAACTACATAAACGATCTCTCCCTTAAATTTAGAGATGTAAATAAGTCGAGTCGACTTGCGTTCCGACCTAGCTTAGCTTGGTCTTGTCGTCTGTACAATCCGGCTCTCTTCCACCCCGTCCTATCTAGGTTAGGGCTGGAGCCACTCTGTCTCGACCTATGACCCAACTCGAGACCTGCCCTACTCGACTTATCCTGCCTCATCTTGACTATCTCGCATGTTACTTTAAAATTTTATTATTATTTTTTTCCTTAGCTAGTTATTTCTAACCTTTTTTTTCCTGTTTTGTTTTCCCAACTTGTTGTCGCACGTGTTAGATAAAAGAAAGAAGATGAAAGAAGGAAAAAATAGAAAGCATATATTTTTCTATATTATTGTAATAGAAAATCAATCCTATTTATAAGTTGAGAATGTGAAACTAAATAAAACACAAATTCTATATACCTATTCTAAACAAACTTTAATGTACTTTATGTATAGATGTATGTTAACATCATTCCTCAAAATCAAAGTGGTATAGTAGAAGCCACTTGAGTTTAGAAACTAAGAACTAAACTAAACTGGCTAAAGACGAAACCGGATGAAAGCCATGAATTCGGGCGTGGTAGACTGAACTGATTGAAGTCGGTTCAATCGGATGAAAGACGACAAATTGAACCAACTGAACATGAAGCAGGATGAAGGGTAGTGACACGAAATTTGAGTGCGAGTTATAGTGATGCGTGGAAGTGCGTTAAACTGTTGAATTGTGGGAGACATGTATGCGTGAGGAAGCGTGTTGAATGGCGTTGTTGTATGGCAGGAGGTGCAAAGCCAAAAGCTTGAAGAATCATGTTGATTGGCATTGAATGGCCAAAGGCGTAAAGCCAGAAGCACGAGGAAGTGTGCTAGCTAATTGGCGTTGAATAGCCAAAGGCACAAAGCCAGAAGGGTAAGAAAACACGTGTAGGTCTCTAACAGAGAGATTAAAACACAATGGAGTCTCTAATAGAGAGACAATAGAGGTCTAAGGGAATAATGGTGAGTATGAGATAGTTATGGAATCCCAGGAACAAGAAAGTGAGGGAGGTCATGGGGGCAATAAAGAAGGCAAAGTGAAATGCGCGGTGAAAGTGACGACAATGCCGGAAAGGGCAGCACCAACAACTACTGGATGCTTGATCTACTCAAGGTAAAAAATTATATTATAGGCTCTAATACCATTTTAGATAATAGAAATAAGATAAAAAACGGAAAAAGTAAAAAATGTATAATTCTCCATATTATTGTAATGGAGAATCAACCCTATTTATAGAGTGAGAATGAGAAACTAAATAAAACATAAATTCTACATAACTATTCTAATCAAATTCTAATGTACCTTATGCAGAGAAATATCAAAATCATATTAGATATATGTTAATGGCACTTATAGCCAGCTATTTTTCTTTTCTTTTTTTTTTTTCTTGTTGGCAAGGGTAAAAAAAATTTTTAATTCGATAATTTGTAATTAGAAATTAGTAAATTTTTCGTAAATTTGATAATTTGTAATTAGTTTTAATTTGACAATTTTTTAATTAGAATTCTATATTTGTAATTTGAATTTAATGTTAATTATGTAATTATTTATTTTTTATATGTATTTTTATGAGCTTTATTTGTATTTATAAATTTTATAAAAAATAAAAAAATTAAGTTGGGGCAGTTGGGACGGATCAAGGGTAGATTTGGCTAGCCTTGACATGACCCAGCCCAGAGAAATGCTAGATTAGCCGGGGTAGGTCTAATCGCTGTTGAGCCAAGACCTGGTCAAGGCTGACTTGGCCTATTTCCATTGCTACTTAAATTAATAAAGTGTAAAATTGGATTTTCATAGCGTAGTAAAATTGCTTTATTGCGATTTGAGTATTATATTGATTTAATTAAAAGGTAATATTTTTACATGCATGTGAACATATAACTAATTTTTTTTAATTTTTTTAATGAATGTAAATAGTATGCTTAAAAGTTACTGGGAAATAAAATAAAAGTTTCATAAAAAAAAGTTATATAATAATGAAAAGAATTTAAAAAAATAACTAACGATTTTCAAACCAATCTTTTAAGTAGTTTTTGTTTGACAATGCATGAATAGTAAAACTTTTTTAGGAAAGAAAATGATAAACAATGAAGGAGTAATGCTTTGTTTGGATTCAAACAAGTTTTTAGCTTTTTTGGTAGTTTCTTTTCGTCTTATATGATTTTTTTATCAAAATTTAATTTTTTTTTTTTAGAAAATGTTACTTTTAGGTGTGTTAATTGTAAAAAAATTAAAAATTTAACTTTCATTTGGGTAAAAACTAGAAAAAAGAAAAAACATTAACTTTTTCGTTACTTTTTTAGACAAACGGATAATTTTTACTCAAACGAATTAGAAATTTTTAATTTTTTTAAAATATAATTAATATGTCTTAAAATTATAGTTTTTAAAAAGAAAATCAAAATTTGATGAAAAAAGTTATATAAAAAACAAAACTATAAAAACAGAAAGCTTTTCTGAATTGAAACTAATCCTAAGGAGCCCAAATTTTAAATTTCTCTAAGAGGTTGAGTGTCGCGAAGTGTGGAACCCCATGATGTCTAAAAGAATGTTTTATCAAAATGGGTCAATTTTTCATGTCAACGCCACCAAAGAGGATATTAAGTCAACAAGTCCAATAATTAGTGACTTGTATATTCTCTGCCAATGCCTTGGTGGAAAATGGGTTGCACAATCTTCAACCCCCTACAGGTCAATCTAAAGAGCGAAGGCCACATTGGCCACGAATCCTAATTGTGAATTCGCAAGTCACATTTGGGTTATACATCTTCTGGTACGTGGAAGTCCGCAGCCGCTACCCCGTACTGGGGTGCGCACAGGGTGAAGCATACTCCAGGACCCTAGTCGGCAAAGGCCCCTGGAGAGTTAACCAGGCTAGTCAAGCCCTGGCTGACCGGCACGACCGAGAGGAGGCCATTAGGCACCCGCCATTACAGCGGTAACCCACGCCCCTGTGGGGGAGTCGAACCCGGAACCTCGAGAGGCCCAAGCTCTAAGGCGAGCCCGACTTCCACTCGGCCACCCCCAAAGGGGCTGGCTTATACATCTTTATGTAGAGAGAGATTGAGAGAAAAGTGATTAGGTGAACATTATTAGGATTTGGACAAGTAACCTCTAAATAATCTATATATTTACTATATATGAATGGGAGAATGTTTTGGGTGCTTTAATCATTGAGTTTCCATAATAGTGTCTTAATTGTAGAGTTCCATTTGAAATAAAATACTATTATAATTGTTTTAATTTTTTATTATTCATAAATTAATTTAAGTTAATTATTAATTTTTTAAGAAAAATTTTAATCGTAGAGTTTCACTTAGAGTGAAAAAACTATTACCATAATTTTTTTTATCTTCTAATATTTATAAATTATTCTAAATAAATTTAAGTTATTTAATCCCATTCAATTGCAGTTAACTTAGATTTTTATTTATTTTTATTATCCTAACTAATTAATTTTTTTTTATTTTTGTTATTTACCAATTAATCTAAGTAAATTTAAGTTATATAGTCTCATTCAACAATAGGATGCTTAATTTTTTTAATTTTTATATTATAATTATTTTAAAATTTTATTATCATCAACTAATATAAATAAATTTAACTTATTTAATTTTATTATTAAAGTCAAAAATTATTTTATTCACTTAAAATATAGGATTTTTTAATGGTTGAGTTTCAGTTAAAATTATAATTAATATAATTATTTTTACTTTTTATATCATTATAAGTACATTAACTTTTTTTATTTTTTTATTACCTGTCAAGTAATATAATTAATTTAATACCTATCAATTAATATAATTAATTTTAACTTATATAATCTTATGAATTAAAAAATTTATATAATCATATAAATTAAAATAAAAACTATTTGATTGATTTAACTTCTAAGATTTTTTTAATCATTAAGTTTCACTTAAGTTAAAGCAAAATTATTATAATTGCTTTAATTTTTATTTTTTATTTCCCAATTAATCTAAGTAAAATTTAAGTTATATAATACTATCACTTAAAATAAACAAACCATTATAACTAACACTGCTAGAATTACAGATATAGAGAACCCACGTATAAAATAAAAGAAAAAAAACCAATATAACTAACACTACTAGAATTGCTAGTATAGAGAACTCACGTATCCTCGACCGCTTGTTAGCGGTCGTCTAAAGTAGTTTTAATAACCGCTTCAAATGAAACTCTCGACCACCTCAAGGCGGTCATGAATAACCCCTAATAACATTCAATAGCTCTCTCTTTCTCTCGCCTATTGCCATTTTAGCCCTAAAAATTTTCTATCTCCTTCTCAAATCTCTATTCTGCTCCACTCTCGACCCTTTGCCTGCTCTTACTCGATCTCTTCTCTGTGCGCATCTCTCCTCCACTGCTTGCTTCCCTTCGCTCATCTCTCCCTTACTCCTTTTGTTCTCACCCTGTCGTAGCTACGCCAGGGCCACCGAAGTAGTGCTAGAGCATTGTCGGAGCATCGAGCTAGCACCGAACCCACCCCTTTCTGTCTTCTCTCTCCGTTTCAGGTAAGTGTATTATTTTTTTTTTGGGATTAATTTTTAAAGTTGTTAATGTTAGATTTATTTTCCTTTGGTGCCCTTGAAAGCATGTTTTTGTTATGACATTTCATTTAATTTATTTTTCTGGTTAAAATAAAACATTTATTTATTTAAGCTTACACTATTGTCCCTTATTTATAAAATATGTGATTTAAGTATTGGGCATAAGCTGCCAATACAGAAAGATTTAAATCACAAGTTTTATAAATAAAAGTAAATTCACAGCTATTAATGAAATGGGCATTTCATTATGTTAAAGCTGTAACTTTTCTACTTCTTAATTGGGTGATTTATCTTGATCACTAAAGTGGTGACTTTGAGTAGGAAAGTTAGTATGTATATGAGATATACATATTGAATGGACTGTTGTAAATTATGATTTGGTTAATAAATGTCTTTAATCATAATTTACATAAGCTTTAATAAACCTTAATCCTGAGTTTGTAATGGACTCACATTCATAAATTAAGTCTATTTGAATTATCACGGAGTGAGATCTTATTAATGGTCAAAACCTTGATAACTTGGAGATTTAATTTTATGAATCGTGGGAACATATACTTACAAGATGGAATCCGTTCTGTTACGCTCACCTAAACTATTTATCTTTTTGATCATTAAATCTGTGGCCGCAGTTTATTCAATAAATTGTTTATTGAATAACAATATTTATTTGTAAATTGTTTACAAATATGAAAATATTGAGAATGATCAAAATATAGATAAATAGTGACTTAGGGTTAAATATGTAATTAAGGGGCTCGACATTTAGCCTAACTTAATTACGAGCTTATAATGGAGGGTTAATTAAGTGGATATTATTGGTCTAAGACCAAAATTCATTTTATTAAAAGTTATTTTATTTAAATGAATTTCAACATGGACTACTAGAGTGCAGCTCAGGGCTTTTAGTGGAATAGCTCTGGGTTAATTTAAAAGATAATGGGTTGTCATGAGATGACAAGGTCCAAATATCTTTTAAGTTGGAGCTAGGAATCTATGGGCCTTCAGTCCCCAACCTAGCTCAATTTTATCTTGATGGGCCAAGTCCAATTGGCTAATTATTTATAATTTATTTATGAAATAAATTATAGATAATTAATATATATTTAGATAAGATGATATAGTTGGGAGATTTTCTCAAGATACTATATCTTCTAAATATATATTAGGATAATATATATAGATAAGATATATGAGAGAGTTGATAAGCGATAATCTCTAGAGTTAGAGATCTTCTCTGATACAAACTCTATATCTCTCTCTATAAATATCTTTTATATATTATTAATGAGGCAATCGATCTGAGAGAGTGCCCACACACATCCATCTAAAGAGACAATTTGAGAATAGTTTGGAAGGCTGAATCGCTGAAAGAAGGTACTTCCGCTGTGCATCAGAAGAAAATTTAAAGAGTTCACCCTTCCATTCGAGGTATTTTTCTCAACCCTATGCTATAAAAACCAACAGTTAACAGTTTGGGCACTGGCTCAAAAAAAATTTTTTTTGAGTTTATAGAAAAATATTGGTTGGGTTTTTCTCTTGATGATTGGTTTTTGATATTAAGAGAATTTATAATTTTCTATTGTTGAGAAATTTATCATTTATTGAGAAATTTGCTGAGAAATATGCTGTTAAGAAAATTGTAATTGAGTCTGCTCTTTACTCTTCTGTAATTACAAGTGCAGTGGCCATGGCCTACTCTAAAATTGGCATTTGTCTTTTATACTATCTGATGATCATGTTGAGAGTTTCAGTTGTTGATTTTATGTTATTGAGAATTATGTTCATTTACTGTTATGATGCTTCCTTTAATTATCCCTTCGTAGGAACTTTGTATTTGAAGATCAATTTCATATATTTATAGAGAGGGTGCTACATTTGAAAATAGTTTGTACAACAAAATGGAATAAATTGTTAGGTTGCATTTTCTGATTTTTTTTTTTTTTTTTTTTTGTGTATTAGTTTGTTTTGTAAATTGTTAATTAGTTAATTTGAAAATTAGGTTGTAAAATTGATAATTTATTAAGTTGTTAATTGTTAAATTGTGTTAATTATAATTTATTAAATTGTGAATGCATGTTTGTTTGTAATAATTTCTTAGTTTGTTAAATTGTTAATTATTAATTAATTTGTTAAATTGAATACTAGTTTGCTAAATTGTTAATTTATTAGTTTTTGTTAATTTGGTAATTGCACGTTAGTTATGAATTTGTTATATTTTACATTAAATAAAATGATCAACAAATATATATATAAATTAATTTAAAAATTAAAAAATAAACTCCTATAAATAATTCATAATTTTAAATCATTGAACTACCGAATGTATATCTGTTAGTACTAAAAAAATACATAAAACGATATCCTATAAGGACTTGACTTTCATTAATTAGACAAAAATATCCTTAATTAGGATACTAAAATATAGGACGATATTCCTATAATTAAAATAAAATGGTCGACAAATATATGTTACTAATTAAAAACCAAAAAATAGACAAATAATTCATAATTTAAAAATCATACAACTCAAATTTATATTTTATAGATATTAAATAGTAAAAAAGTATTAATTCTATAAAATAATAATATTATGCATATATTAAATAGTAAAAAATAATAATTCTACGAAATTGTAATATCTTGTATATATTAAAATAGTAAAAAAATAAAATGTCAATAATATACGCACTTTACATTAACTAAAGAATATTGATCCCTAAATAGGGTTAAAATCAATTATGGTTCAACTTAATTAAAAATTAATTTAGGGTTCATTTTAATTGGGGATAAAATTCATTTAATGTTAAAATTAGTTTCAAAATTTGAAATAGTAATTAGTGTTAATTTTAGTCAGGGATTAAACTTCGACAATAGTTAAAATTAGTTTGTAATTAAATTATGCTTAAATATAATTAGGGATTAAATTCAATTAGCGTTAAAATCCATTAAGGCTTAAAATTAATTAGGACTTGTATATATGCGAGGGTTAGATTTAATTGTAGTCTAAATGCAATTAGAGTTAAAATTTATTAATAACATATCAGAGCAATATTGAAAACATTTATCAAATCGCTACAAATCCCAATAACTATCTCGAAATCTCCAAATAGTTCTTAATAGCATATTAGAGATTCCTTTTTTAGAATCCATTGAGTTGTTATCTTCATGCATGTGTATATATTCATGTTTTAAAATAAACTTAAACCTATTCGAGGATCGTATCACAACAGCCGATTTGGTCATCTTTGATGCGATGAGTTGAGCCTTTTAAGACTTGATTCGTTCTAGTGACGAGGATGCACAAATTGACGTATATAATTTTTGAATTGTCCAGTTCAGATAGTTTGGAAAATGCAATTATCCATCTTATACAGAACACTGCTCATGCTAGTTCTATGTTCGGTAATTTTCGTGTTGCTATTCTTCTCGTTCTCTAGGTACATTCATAAATGTGGAAAGCACCATTTATGTGTTGTATACTTGGAGAACTACGTGGAAATACTGTCAAAATTTCATCTAACTGACCGACCCTGAAATGTGTTCGGGTTCTACCTCTCAAGTGCAAAAGGGTGGTCGTAGTCCTACTCGGTGAGAACCGAGGTCATCTCCACAGGGAGGGCTGTGTTAAAAGACACTAGACTTGTTCTCTTAATTAGTAGGTGAGCCTAAGCTAATCTAAACTAATTTCTGAATTACAAAGTGATTTGAATATGGCTGGGTTGAGAATGGTGGAGCGAAGCAAATTGTGATATTAAACTAGAATGCAAATATTGAAAATAAACTAACTAAAATGATCTTGGCTTCGAACCAAATCCAGTAGTGGGTAGTGGTTTACTCAAACGCATTTATAACTCAACCTAACAAACGCACATGCATTGCTAGGTCGGAAGATATTTCATTAAAAACTAATTTATGGAATTCAGAGTAAGCGGAGGCTTTTGAAATTGGTTTCAGACTCATCGGGACATTGAATCGAACACCTAGTGTGCATGAGCATCAACTCATAACTAGACTTCAATTATAACACAGGTGAATCGGTTTCTTAAGAAAACCTCATGTTTTGGTTTTATGAAAATAAGGTTCGAATCACCGGGCCATTGAACCAACCACTTGGTTTGCATGAGTGGCCAATCGTAACCAAGCTTTGGTTTTAACACGGGTGACTGATTTTGTAAGAAAACCTAATTTGGGTCTTGGAAAATCAGATTCTAACTCACTGGGACATTAAACCGAACACTTGGTGTGCACAAGTGAAAACTTATAACCAAGCTACGGTTGTGACACGGGTGAGTAGGTTTCAAGAGAACCCTAGCTTACTACGAAATTCCAATTAAAAGTCCAAAATATATTTTGTTAAAAAAAACTCCTTTACATTTGAGTTCACCAACTACTTCACCACTTTCAATGGCTTGAAGCCAAGAACTAACCCTAGCCTAACATTGCGAAAGTATTAACAAAGCCTTTCAAAAAGAAAATAACCTTCATCAAGCACTCAAACACGAAAACGAAGGATATAGAAATAAGCTAAAGCAATTTCGAAAGCAAATCAAACACTAACAATGACTACGAAGTACTATGAAGTGAAAATAAAGAACAAAGATAAAGAAAATAATAAACTTTTAATTAAAACGAAGTAACGAATGAAACTTACCAATTAATCTTAATGCGAAGATGAAAAAATAAAGCTTTCGTCAATCCAACATGAGATAAAAACATCTAACCCTAATCTAAACTAAACTAAGAGAAAGAGAAGAAGTGCGTAGGGTTTCGACCCCTCCTACATCAGATTTTCAACCTTTTATATCAACGTATATTACAAGGGCATAAAGGTAAAAACATAGCTCAAACTTATTCTAAACTTGTGCTGGAAAAGTCCTCAAGGCCGCCTATGGCTGAGCCCATGGCTGAGGTGGCGCGCCCATGGTACAAGTGTTTGATGAAGTCCTCAAAGAAATAGCCAAAAACAGCAGTCAGAACTCTCTCTGTGGGGGCCCACCTGATGAAGAGTGGGGCACCCAAGAGTCCTCAGGGGCGCCCATGGGTCTAGGTGGGGCGCCCATCTGCAACTACAGTGAACAGTTCTTCTTTGACAGCTTTCTGTCCCTGACTTCTGATGCAATTTTGACATTGAAGATGACAGATTCAGGCTTCGGCTAAACCAGAAAAGTTGTAGGGCTTCGAGTCTTCTTTCCAACGCAAAAAGAATGGAACCATTTCGAGTTGTGACGAAAAAGTTATGGCTGGAAGACTGAGAGGGTGTTGAGCTGGAACTTCAACCGCACACCACTTCAACTATTTTGAACTTCAAACCACTTCCTTCTCCTTGGCACCCATGGTAGTCGATCTTATGCCTTGGGATGGCTCCTCGTCACATGTAATTTTGGTGTTGTTTGGGCCAAAAACACCATATTATATCACCTGAAATATACACACACCAAGAATGCATGGAAATGAGATAATCACGCTAACACATCGCCAATAATAACTGTAAATTCATAATTAGCATGCTCAATATATATATAATTATACAATAATGCATGCTAATCACTAACAATACAACAGGGGATTAAGGGCATTAAGTAAGAGTTGGATCGTGCATTCCTGAATAGGATAGGACCAACCACCCATTAGTGAGAAGTTTAAGGATTTTTTTTTTTAAAAGAACATTCATGTAAGTTTCACTAGTAAATTACTTAAACACATTTTGTTCACCTATTTAGTACATTGGACAATGCTAGTCTTGAAAGGGATGGTCAAGACCTGGATTGACTTGTTGAATAGGTTGTTATCTCGATATGTACAAGGGATTGAAGAGTTCATTGCATAACCCCTATGTTGGACTAACAATCGATCATCGTTATCATTTCACACGGGAAGTGGTTAGGGATCATTTGATGAGGCACAGGTTTCTAAAGACGTATAAGAATTGGACAAAACATGGGAAGGCTTATATTTCATTGCGATGATGTGAGGAAAGAATTGACTTCCATCCAGATGTTGTGTATGGGGATCAAATGATTGAAATGATATAGGAGATCTTAGCTGGGGTGCCCGCCATAGAACTGAGTACTGAGGTTGATGAAGCGGGTGAGAATAATCCCCAATTTGGTGCCAACGAAGATTTATTGAGTTTTTTCAAAATCCTCGATGATGCAAACACCTAATTGCACCCTGATTGTCAGAATTATAATCAGTTGTCTTTCATCATCGAGCTATTGCACTTGAAAGTTTTGAATCAGTGGACCAATAGTTCATTCAACAAGTTACTAGAGTTGTTGAAAAAGGTCCTGCTAGAGAGTGTAAAGGTTTGTGAGTCCTACTACTATGCTTAAAAGTTGACAAAAGATTTGGGCTTAACATACGAAACATAGGATGCGTGCCCAAAGAGTTGTATGTTGTTTGAGAATGAGTATGCAAATCTCGACAAATGTCTTATGTGCAATAGTTCTAGATAGAAGCAAGACATTATTGCTCAAAGTACTAACTGCCATTTCAAAAAAAGGGGAACTTGTTCCTGTAAAGTAGGTCTAATAATTCCCTCTCAAGCTTAGGCTAAAGAAGTTATTTATATCTATAAGGATGGTGCAATTAATGATATGGCATTGTGATAACAATAATGACAATAGAAAAATGATGCATCCATCTGATTCTCTTGCCTGGAAAGATTTCGATGGTCAAAATCTAGACTTTTCTTTGGACAGTCAAAACTTCTGCCTCTGTTTAGCTGTAGATGGGGCAAACCCATTTAAAATGATGAATACTGCACATAGTATATGGCTGGTTGTTCTCGTTCCTTGTAACCTCCTGCCATGGTTGTGTATAAAGTAACCTTTTATGATTCTGTCTATCCTATTTGATGGGCCAAAAGGACCTGGAGACAAGATTAATGCATACCTATAATCATTGATAGAAGCGTTGCAAGAATTGTAGAGCAAAAGGGTAATAGCATTTGATGCTACAGATAATGAAATGTTTAATCTCTGTGCAGCTTTGTTGTGGACAATTAATGGCTTCTCTGTATATGCTAACTTGTTCGGTTGGAGTACGAAAGGGAAGTTTGCTTGTCCTCCGTGTAATAAGAGTACTCAATCACGGTGGTTGTATTATGGTAAGAAATTGCCCATAAGAGATTGATTGTGATGAATTATTAAGCCAGCTTGATTCGGATAGTATACTAACTGCATATAGGCCGAATGACCTATAAGCTTCATCAAATGGATTAAATGAGCCTCGTACACATAATTGGAAGAAAAGAAGCATATTTTTTGAGCTTCCTATTAGAAGGACAACTTACTAATGCACAACTTAAACGTTATGCATATCAAGAAGAATGTGTGTGATAACTTGTTATGGACAATACTTGGTGACAAAACAAGATCGAAAGATACTGCTAATACTTTGTGTGACTTGGAGGATATAGGTGTGAGATAACCAGTACACTTATAGTTGAGAGGAGCAAACAAAGCATATCTAACCCCAGGCAGTTTACAATGAGTAGGAATAAGAATGAGTTATTTCTTATAATCCTAGAAGGTGTTAGGGTGCCCGATGGATATTGTTCCAATATTTCAAGAAGAGTCAACATACAAGAGAGGATGCTAACTAGATTAAAGAGCCATGACAATCATATTCTCATGTAACAACTGATTTCTATTGTTATTTGCCTTGCTTGTCGAAGAAGGTAGTTGAACGTTGATTAAGGTAAGTAACTTTTTCAAGCATCTGTGCTCGAAGGTTAGCCGCTTGGATGATTTATAAAATCTCAGGGATCAGATTACACTGACCCTTTGTCATCTCGAGACAATATTTTCACCTGCTTTCTTTGACATGATGTTACACTTAACAGTGCACTTGGTAGAAGAAGCTATACTAGGGGGTCCTGTTCAATTTTGATGGATGTACCTGATTGAGAGATATCTTAAGACCCTGAAGCAGTATGTTCATAATAGGGCTCATCCCGAGGTGTTTATGGCCAAAGGCTATTTGATGGCAAAATGTACCAAATTTTGTGTCATACGTATGGGCAATGTTGAAATGGAATTGACTTGACCCCAATGAATTCACGAAGGTCCACTTGGGGATGGAACATCTTTTAATCTCATCAATAATTTGTGGGTTCAAGCTCATCGATATGTGCTCTTCAACACAGCATCGGTTCGACCAATCATTCAGTAAGTTGCTATCTTTTAATTTCAATTATATTTTAAATCATTTGTTGCTCAAATTTATTCGTAACTAAGTGTTATAATTTTTCTCAACAGGAAACACCTAATCAAAATAAGACGAGATTATTGCGAGCGACCAACTATGTAGTATATAATGAACACTTTAACTCGTTTCACCTGTGGTTCAAAGAGCATGTAAGACAGAAGTCAATTTTCTAATTATTTATATGTATATGCTTGCTATTTGCAACCTAACTAAATAATACATACAATTAGATGCACACTGGCATAACATTTGGTAAATATTTCTCTATCAAAATCCTTACACTAGCAGATGGACCCTTTACATCTACACGTTCCTACAAAAATTATGATGTCAATGTATTTATATCTACCAAAGAGTTAGACAATAGACGAGTGACTCAGAAATGTGGGATAGCTCTCAATGCTGATACCTTGAGTTTTTTAAGCCGAAAGACAGTAATCCTCATTTGGGAGCTATATTTTATTATGGTTTGCTTACGTATGTCATCGAAATTAGATACAATAACTTGCACAAAGTTTTGATGTTCAAGTGTGATTGGGTAGATCCTAGGCATGGTATTAAAAATGATGATTTTCGTTCCACGTCAGTGAACTTCAACAACCTCATGTACAAAGAGGATCAGATTAGCAAAACTATATATTATAGCATCCTAATCTGGTCAAGTTTACTTTGTCGAGGACCCCGTGGATCTAAATTAGCACGTTGCAGTTAAAATATCAAGAAGGGGGTATTTGAGATTTATTGTGATGATCCAAAGGTAGAGGAGAACCCACAGCAAAAGCTCAGTGACACCGTCGTGTTAGCTCGTGAGCAAGATGCTGATTAGGTTAGAAAAACGGTTGAAGGAGATATAATCGAATATATAGTCGTATGACATACTTAGGCATTGCACCATATATATGCCTTAGTTTCTATTCCTTGTTCATTTATAATTTGTTAAATTTAGATTTTAAACTAATACATCTTTCAATATGTAGGAGTTATGATATGGCGCGTGGTAGGAAGAGAGATCGTCCACCTACCATGGGTAAGCAGCTGCACTTAACCCGTGCACGAGTAACGATTACAGATGCTACGGATGCAGAGCCACATGTTGATCCTAATGCCATGCAGCCCCCTGACGATACTCAGGCACATATTGATTCTGATTCTACCCAGACCCTAGATCCCACTCAGGCCTCTGATCATACTAAGCCTTGGCTGGAGTCGGAGACCACTCAAGCACCCATACCTTCTAAGGCACTCGCTCCCAGCCGATCCCCTCTAGTATCTAATAGGCCTTAGATACACAGTCCCCCTCATCTCTTACACCCATGCCATTTATGTTTCCCCTTGGGGTCATCTTGCTTCTTACTTTACTCATCCCCTTACTCTATTATCGTACCCATGTCCCATTTTTTAGGGGTGGGCTCTACCCAACCCCTTTTACCCAGTATCAGCTGTAGGCATCACGTTGCATTGACGCCCCGTTAGGCATCACCATGCACTATTCTATCCCTTGGTTGGAGTCCCCCAAGGCCATATGATGTCTCATTAGATACTAGCATCTCAACTGCGTCAGGTATATATGCTTCTATACATATATAGAAGTGCTACATAACTTCTAACATTATTAAATTTCATAGATTAAAATCATAATTCAATAATAAAAATAAACAATTGTAGGTTTGACAAGTACTATAGTAGCCTATCATGCTATGAGAGGTCCTACTACCCCCTATAGGGTTAGAGTAGTGGCTAGCCTCTTCAGGTTGAGTTCAGTGACTACCACCATCCTGTGGGGAAATTGGGTAATAGGCTTATTAGGCACTTGGGTGTAATGGTCCGTGATGGACACGTTGTGCCCTTATCTACCATGGATTGGGTAATGGTTCCCATTAAGACCTTGGATTACATCTGGTAGGAGGTTATGGTGAGAAAACTTAACACATCTCAGTTCAGACATTTCTTATGTAATATTTTCAATAATATATTACGATATAACCAATTAAGATAATGTGGTTGATTGTCCATCCGAGTTTTGGCCTACCTATATAGCTAAATATCAAAAGATGTGGAAGGAGCACAAGTGTAAAGTCATACCATTTGATAGAGCATCAAATATCCTTTAGCGATATCCACCGTGTATGGTCCTAGAGCAGTGGTTGAACCTCATCTCTTCTAGTCCACTGATGAGGCTTAGGTATGATTTAATTAAAGTTTTGGATTTATTACAATTGAGGTTTTGCCTACAGCTGTTATTAATTAGTTATAATTCTATAAAAATAGGTTGAGTTGTCGAGGAGCTCAACGAATTGGGCCAACCTTGGCTTGCTTCACACGACAAGGGAAGGCATATCCATGATATATTCCATGAGATATATAAATTCATTACTCAATTTTACAATTTTTATTACTCAATTTTATAATTTTTATTACGCATTAGTAGCTGTTGCATATCATATGCTAATTTAATTTATATTTGGTGCAAATACATGTAGAGGGGAACCCAATTGATTGACTATGCGTATTCGAGAGGATAAATAACACTCACTACCTCGATATGCAAGCGATCATTGACACAGTACAAGCACGCTTGGCTAAGCCCCAAATGGTGAGTGAGATTTGACTGAAAGGCACGATGCCATCTTCGTGGAGGTTGTAGGCCGGGATAGGCACGATTATATACACGTCATTAGCAGTGGCATACCTAGGTCAGTGGCTTGGCAGGCCACTATAGCAGCCTCCTCTGCTGCCTCAAATAAAGAGATCGAGGCTATTATTGCCGTTTGCCTAAACACTTTTTGGGCTAACTTGCGCAATCGTCTTCGAGCCAAGATTCAAGACGAGGTCTGAGTTGAGCTCTGGGTGGAGGTTTAGGTTGAGATCTTTGTTTCGGTTTGAGCTAAGCTTCAGGATGAGGTTTAGGCCGAGGTCCTCGATGAGTTTCGTGATGAGATAGCTCAGCATGTGGACCATATATAGGATTAGCTGTTGGCAGAGTTCCATGGCCCATGACATTCCAGTCAAGTAAGAAATTGAGTATTAAACATATATTAACAAACATATCTTGCGATTTTGATTTTAGATAATTAGAATAACTAAAATTTTAAACTATTAAATGTATGATGGCAATGATGACATCAGACCACCCTAGTACTTGAGACGATCATGATGAGGTACAATTTTAATTATTTACAATTGTATATATAAATTTTGTTTTGAATAAATTCCATTACTTTTTCATAGTTTATAAACTTCTACATAGGTGTCTACATATGTGATGTTCCGTTCGTAAACTTAAAATATAAAGTAAAGTCAAATATAGAAACATGAAACTTACAACTTTGAACTTGAACAAATGTTAAATATAGATTCAAATATGATACTTACAACTTTGACCTTCAACATAGGTTGAACATAGGTTGAAACATGAAACGTACAATTTGAAACTTGAAACTTAGAAATGTACCATGGATGACCCCACTGCTTAAATCGAGCATGCGTGTTCAATCTGGACAGACCTTGACGAGTAGTGAGTTCCATCCATTTGGGACTTGCAGGAATGAATCGCATGGAAATCTGAGCTACGGATCACCTGAAATGGATCACCTGAAATGGCCTTGTTTATGTTCTACTCGAAACTTAAAACTAAGAAATGTCCATGGAGGTCTCAACTGCTCAAATTGAGCATGTGCCGTCTGATGTAGACGGAACTTGACAAGTAGTGAGTTTAACCATTTAGGACCTGCAAGACTGAACCGTGGGGGAATTTGAGCTATGGATCACCTGGAATGGCTCAGAGTAAGTTCTACTCAAAATTGAAACTTAGAAACGTGCCATTGAGGACTCAACTGCTCAAACTGAGCATTTGCTATCCGATCTGGATGGAACCTGATGAGTAGCGAGCTCCATCCATTTGGGATTTGCAAGAATGAATTGCGTGTGAATCTAAGCTATGGATCACCCGAAATGACCTTGAGTAGGTTGTACTTGAAACTTAAAACTTAGAAACATCCACAGAGGACTCAATTGCTCAAACCAAGCATTCACTATCTGATCTAGATGAAACTTGACGACTAGTGAATTCCAATTATTTGGGACTTATAGGAATGAGTCGCACTGGAATTGGAGCTATAGATCACCCGAAATGGCTCTAAATAGGTTCTACTTGAAACTTGAAATGTGTCATGGAGAACTCAACTACTCAAACTGAGCATGCACCGTCTGATCTAGATGGACCTTGATGAGCAGCGAGTTCTAGCCATTTGGGACTTATAGGAATGAACCGTGCAAAATTTCGAGATACAGATTGCTTGGAATGGCCTTGATAATTTTATTGCTTTAATTTGTTTAAATATAAAGTATTATAAGCTAATTTTACTTTTAAATTTAAAGTTTTAGGATTTTACAGGTTATTTTCAATCAACTTTTATCGATTTAATTTTTTTGCTAATCAATTTCAAGTTTGTTGGCTTCTCCTGTAGTTTTGACTTTGACACTCCCACGAAGATATTTTTTGTTATCTTTTGTGAAATTAATGTAATAACCATTTCAAAAGTCATCTTTTGTAAATAATTATGTTTTTGTGAATAATTTCATTTCTCGTGGCATAGTTTATTTGAATGTTCAATTAGGGATGTATGAATGTATAGGTTTGGTTATGATAATATACAGGTTTCCATTGGTTTTAGCAAAAAATATATAGGTGTGTGAAAAACAAAATAGTGTACACGACTACTTTGAGGCAGTCGTCTAATGCCCATTACCATGTTTGGCAACAGCTTGAAAGTGGTTGTTGAAAGGGAAAAGATGATCGCCTCAAGGCAGTTGGCAAAAGGAATACCCGAAATTAATTTTTGACTACTTTGGGTGGTCGAGAAATTTGATAACTGCCATAAGCGGTTGTGTATAACCTTTCTCAACCATGGCATCCACAGTTGCCTTTAAGCGGTCGTTAAGCGGTCAGCTATATTATAGAGGACCACCTTAAGAGCTTTAGGCAACCACCTCAGGTGGTTGAGCGTTTCCCCATTTCTAGTAGTGTAAACAATAATAGTGATAATTCAAAAAAAAAAAAAATCTAACTAAAGAAGAACCTAAAAGGAAAAATTAAAACACAAGAAATTTTATAGGGTAATAAGCTTATAGAACGAAAAAACAATTGAATGATGATGAAGATATTATATGGAATGAAATTGTTAGATGTATTCAAGTATCATACCTATATAGATATTCTAAGATAAAAATAATAATCTCCAAAGGAGATTTGGTATAACAAAGAGTAATAAGTGCTAATTTAAGGTAAGAAAAAGTATTGTAAGAATTTGCTATACCAACTCACGTTATTAAAAAAATTTTAAATCACTACAAGAAAATGGAGTATAGGGGAGAAATTTTTGCGAGGAACCTTATTTTCTTGCTAATAACAGGTTTTCAACGAAGAAACAAATATTTCCTCGCAAGTGACTAGAATAGTTTTTACAAGGAAAAATTTCCTTGCTAATAGTTGTATTTTGCGAGGATTTTGGTAAATATGGTTTGTAAATTTAATTTTATGTTAGAAAAGAATATTTTTAAAAACTAAATAAATTTATTTTCTTATATATTTTTAGCAATAATATAAAAATAAATTTTAATTTATTTTATATATTAATCAAATAAGAAAATAACTTATTTAATTCATTTCAATTAATCTAAAAAATTTTGTCATTTTCTTAATTATCTTTATATATATCCTTATTTTTAACAAAATTTTCATAATTTACTTATTTTAATATTTAACACATTTACATTTTTTATTATATTTTTTATTGCATTATTTTTAAAATATATACTAGATTATGGGGATCATGGGCGGAGCCACTTGTATGGCCTGGGGGGGAGGGGGCACTATTGTGATTAGTGCCCACCTATGTGTGAATTCCTAGCTCCACCTCTGATGCGGATTGAAAGGATCCTATATAATTTTACTAAATGACATGAAGATGATGATTAAAAATAACAAAAATTTGTAAATAAAAATAATAAAAAAATTAGCTTTTTGTTTGATTAAGTTATGAAATAAAATAAAATAATATTTATTTTTATATGATTGTTAAAAATATTTTTTGCCTTTCAAATTTGTAAATTTTTTTTTATGAAGGGCAATTATATTATTTGTGGAGTGCAAATAGACTCACCTAACAAAAATCATAAAGCCTTATTTAAGTCTTATTTAAGCCTTATTTGAACTTTAGGCGAGAGATCAAATGGTCACAAAAAGTTATAGGCGAGGAATCTCTTATTTCCTTATTAAAGTTCAATCCAAAAGTTAAAAAAATACAAACATCAATTTTTAAAACATATAACCGTTGTCGCCACACTTTACCGCTATTTGCTCAGCGACCATGCCTTGCTGCCATTGTAACCGTTGCTTCTCCACTGCTCATCCTTACCATCTCCATTCACAGGTTCCAACATCTCCCTCCACTCTCTCTCTCTCTTTCTCTTCTTTATCTTTTTCTCTTTCTCTGTGTGTGTGAAACATTAGTTACTGATTTTGAGGATTTTCATCCATTAATACTTTATCTTGCTACTTTTTCGCTTTAATTGCTACGAAATAAACAATTATTTTAAGCCTGTTCTCTTATTGTCATTAAGCTAGAATAAAATCATTTCATTCTCATCAATTGCTTACAAGTTTGTGTTAAAATTTGGGATGTCGCTGTTCAGCGCTTTTTTTTGGGTATAAAATGATATATGTATATATGTGTATATATATTACATTAGTTTCGAGTCCTCTGCTTCATGTATGTATAATACGTGAATTGATTCACATGGCTGGTCTTCCCAGTAGGACCTTGTAAAATGATCAACAAATTAAATGAATTAAAAAGAAAAACAGAGAATGCTCACACAAAGGAACAATAGCCATCTTTGTAGCCCAATTTATATATGCTTCACCAGCAGGTCTAATAGCCTTCCTTTGATTCTCAATCTACAAAAATAAAATCAAAATGGAAGTAGAGTGTCATAATTAGGCATTAGAGAAATTAAGAATTTGGAAACAGAGAAATTAGAACAGTTTCTCTTTTCTAGGAAATAGTCAAAAAGGAAAAAGAGAAATACAAAAACCAAAGAAAATAAAGAATTTATACACCACAGATAACAAGATAAACAAATCACTTTTTCCATTTGTACCTACTTTTCATTCTTTTGTGTGAAAGTAATTAAGGGAGTGAAAAAAAATTCTGGAAAGTGGGAGGAATAAGAAACCTTAAAAGGGTCATTATCTGTTCTAAAGCTGATACCAGGATCATACTTCAACCATACAAGAAATCCTCTACACCAGAGAGAGATCAAATTAAGCATTCATATAAGAAATTTTAAACAAACTTTTTAGAAAATAAAAAGAAACTAAAAAAGTAACATCAAGCATTCACTATTCTATTGAAAACGAAAAAGAAAAGGCATATTGACAATTGATCCAGAAATATATGAAAAAAGAAAAAAATAGGAAGCAAAAAAAAAAAAAAAAAAAAATTAACACATAGAAAGAGAAGTCACTAATACCCAAAATTTCATTCCCACGTATGTAAGGTCCAATTCAGAGATGAACATAGAGCCCGGATTTTTGTACTGTCTTCATGAACTGTACGAGATCATATCTCCCTTCAAAGATCTAGAGAGAGACCCACATTGCCAAGGGAAGGTTCACAGATATTCCAAAACACATACGTATTTATAACATCTAAACCTCCATCTTTAGCCTTGCATATAAGATCTTCCCACATCTACAAAAATACCTATTTCACTAAACCATGAAAAATGTTTGAAAATTTTACTCTATATACATATATATGTAAGTATGTATATGTAAGCATATAATTAACAGAAACATAGAAGAATTGGGGAAACACCTCAAGGGTGCTTCTGGGGTAGTGTATGGAGTTGGAGATGAGGATTCTCCATTGCCTATTGATGACGAATGCCTTCTTATTGTAGGTCACCTTACACTGGATCAACTGAGTACCTACAAAAAAAGCCAGGCTTAACAAGATGAACAGCTTTGAGACTGAGCTAGTCTCCACTTTCTCTCTGTCTCTGTCTCTCTCATTCTCTCTATCTGTCTTTGTCTTTTTCTGTGAAAGAAATTCAATTAAGAAATGAGGAATGTACGGAGGAACGCATGGAAAACACTTGTGATCTACTTCTACTCTCCGTGTTTGACAGCATCTTGGAAGCTCCTTTAACTAATCTTTCAGAATATTTTGTGGGGCATTTTTGTTTCTATTCCAAAGTCTAGTTTATACATTAAATCATTTTTTTTTCATCAAATACACTAAACCTGTTATATAGGTCATCGTCAATATCTTCTGCGAAATCATATTTGATGAAAAAATAAAGCCTTTGATGGTAAATCAGAACTTTATGATAGGCCTAAGGAGATTTCGAGAGATAATGTCCTACAACAATTACGACATGTTAAAGTTGATAAACCTAGAAAACACTCGAATAATAAGAAAAGAAAGCATGAGGCACAAGATTTGAATTTTTTGAAGAAGAGTTTATTCTAGGAGTTGCTGTATTGGCACAAATTAAAATTGCGCTATAATCTCGATGTGAGGCATATTGGGAAGAACATATGTGACAATTTGCTTGGCACATTACTAGACATTAGTAGGAAGACAAAGGATACTGTGAAGGCTAGATAAGAATTAGCTGATGTGGGTATATGTCTTGAATTACATTTGGTCTCAGATGGTTCAACTCTTGTGATGCCCCTGGCAATATTCACTTTGTCACCGCAAGAAAAGCATGGCTTCTCTGAATTTCTAAGATTAGTGAAATTGCCCGATGGGTTTGCCTCAAACATTTCTTGTTGTGTTAATGAGAGGGAAATGAAGTTGCTAGGTTAAAGAGTTATTATTGTCACGTGCTATTGCAACGAGTTTTACTGACTGGAATGCGTGGATATCTGCATAATGAGATGTATAAGGCATTGGTGGAATTATGTTTCTTCTTTAAAGAGTTATGTTGCAAAATGTTGAAAGTGAATGTTCTTAAGTAACTCTCTCAGGACATTGTCATCATACTTTGTAAGTTAGAACGTATCTTCTTACCCGCATTCTTTAATGTTATGGTTCATTTGGCAGTACACTTACCAGAAGAAACGATGATTGGTGGCCCAGTGCACTATAAATGGATGTATCCAATTGAGAGATATTTAGGTACCCTAAAGGATTATGTGACGAATAGAGCTCGTCCTAAAGGTTTGATCACTGAAGCATATATTGTGAATAAATCTCTAACATTCCTTTCTAAGTATCTTCATAGAATTAAGACCAAATTCAATCAAGGGGAGTGCAATTATGACAGGACAGTGGAAGGTAGAGAAGAACCTAATTTAATAGTTTTTTCACACAAAGTTCATCCTTTCGGTGATGAAAAATATGTTGTCTTGTCAAGACAAGACCTTCAGACTATACATCAGTACGTGCTTAATAACTGCGATAGGTTAGACAAATATCATAGGTATGTGTTATTCTAATTTTTTTTATTTATTACATTATTTTTCTAAAAATGTCTGAGCAAGGGCAGCCACTCAATTGTGACAAATCAGCGAAGTTGTCAAGCGAGTTTGGTATTATTGTCAGACACTTCCTACCACACAATTAACACTGCTATGCTGACACTATTGAGAGGGATAAGAAGGAGGTATTTGCGCCCCTTACGGTACTAAATATCATTATTGGCAACATATTAAATTAAAACTTAACCTTTTGTATATCTTATATTTGCAGTCATGCATTAATATTGATGTGAGTCATGGAAGTGTGGGACGAAAGAGGGTGGAGGAAATTTTCAAAGCCCATTTGAGTGACTTACGACACAAGTAGTATAAGCAATTTAGAAAGATGATGAATGAGGGACTTAGTGTAGAGGAGGCAAGAGGGCATTGCCTGTCTAGTGTGTTACAAGTGGATTAGGAGTAGCACATTTATAACAAATGGACAGACGTTAGTTACCAAGTTAATATATATAATTTACATGCATATGTATTAAACAATATGTTTTAGTTATGTTTTTAATATTGAACACGTGTTTTTTCTTTGTTTTTGTTTTTTTTCAGGAGAAGTTTCTGAAAAATGGACAGAATCAATCTCATCAAACCGTTACACATGTGATGGGATCACGTGCATTTGTGCCTGCTTGTCATAGCATGGTAACTATTAGTTTACATGATTCATTTATACTATTAGTCTTGTACTTATATATTACTTTTCATAGGTGGATCCTAAAAGTAATAAGCCGATTGGCTTCATTGGATGGTGGAAGCAAGTGCACACAACAAAAAGTAACCAATGGTGTTGCTCAAAGGCGAGAGAGTTACATGTACGTTCTTGTAATTTTTATTTGGCAATGTAATTTTTTAATTGTGGTTTGATAATATTCTCATATTAGTTATAAGAAATGTTAGGATGAGATGGTACGCGTGAGGAGTGAGCCTCTATAATACCCCAGACTTTTGTGTTAACATGAATATATGGTTTTCGATACATTTTGGAAGTAATGATATGTTGATTTAGTAGTATGGATCATTAATGGTACTTTAGAGTTGAGAAGTTTGAAAGAGATAAGCCAAACATTTAAAAGTTGGCATTTTAGCAAGAGTGTATGAAGGAGGCACCTTGGGCGCACGGCTGAGAAGGAGTTGGGTGCCCGAGATATAGCAGAAGTGACAGGTATGGATTATTCTGAATTGTGTTGCCGAGCCCTCACATCTATATACCTATATCTAGCTAGGGGAAATGGGGAAGCCTGAAAACCATTGTGGGAGATTAAAATATTTGCCAAATTATATATATAAATGTGTGTATGGTGCAAGAGAAAGAAAGAAATTTTGGTTGGAAGAGAGGAACCAGGAAAAAGAGACAAGAAGAACCGGGTGGAGTTCTTGAGGGTAAGTTCTTCTAGCCTAAATGAAAATTAAATTAATTTTGCAAAGGTGTAATTGGACACTTAAAGAACCATTTTATGTGATTCATTTGTAGTTTGGATCAAGGAGTGAAAGGATTGAACCCATCAAAGTTTGAGAGCTTGGAACCGGAGGATATCACCTTGTTGTTCCATTCTTATTTTAGCTTGAGGTAGGGATTTAATGCATCATTCTTACATATATGATGTGTAACAAGGACTAGAATACCATTAGAGAAGCCTTTTCAAGTGTTGATTACCTCTATGGAGGAAAATAGAAGTCATGTACCCATATATATGTATGTATAGGTTGAGAGAGTGAAAATGTTGTTTAATCCATAACTTGGCCCATAGTTGATGAAAACTCAAATTGTTGGTTTTCTTTTGTACCTATAAGTCTTGTGGTGATGTTAGAAACATGAAACTTTAGGTATTTTGTCTTAAACTTGGTCAATTTGAGGTCCCAAGAGTGGAGAACCAAGAACTCGGAAAATAAAACATGAAACCTACCAAGCTGTGGGCGCACAAGGTAGGAATCAGTTGGGCACCCACCATCTTAGGCGCACAAAACGGGGGCACCCAAGCCCTTGGGCCCACCGAGACCAGTTTAATTTCCTAACTTTATTTATTTTGACCTCCTACCCTAGGTTTATGAAAGAGTTTAGTAACATGTTTTTGTGTGACGCTTTATTTCTTAATTACATGAATTGAGAAAGGGAAATATGTTCTAAAAAGTTGTTAAGAGTTGATTAGCTTATGATAGTGGAATTTGACATGTAATGCTGAATAAATAAGACTTTGAATAAAGTGAAATGTAAGGATACCATGAGATGAGATCTATGATTAAGTGGATTGTGAATATATGTTGTCGAAAAGTAGTGATGATAAATGTGAATAAATGGTTGAATGAATTGAAATGTGATTGATGATGTGTCAGGTCGCGAGACTCGAGGCGTAACAGCCTCCCCCTGATGGCCATGATGCATTGAGTAAGGATACTTTGGGGATGTAGGTTCTAGGAAAGAAGCCTGGCTATGTACGCGGGATGGGCCATGGGCCAAAGCCCCCTTCGGTGTGCAATTTTCATTTCTCGAGTTGTGCTAATTCAAGATCCCAACTTGAAAGTGTTATGCAAAAAATGGAGCAAATGGAAGTTGAGTGAATTTATTTTGTAGCGAGATCGCTAATATAAAGACGTAGCAAGCTCAGTTGTTAAAGATGTTTGAGGAGTTTTACTCTTCCAATACCACTTCTACTGTCACACCTCGGATCTTGTAACCTGAAGGGTGAGTGATAAACACACATAACATGCACTAATATAACCATCCCATGATTAGAGCAATACAAAAACCTCTAGGTGAGCCTAAAACATAAGATGAGATAACATAAATTTAACCTTGGCTATAGTCAAGTTACAAACTTCCAACGTTCCTCTCATTAATACATAACTTAGGCCTTAGGGCCTTTACAACCAAATTGAATAAGTCCTCAATGTACAATATTACAATTTCAAATAAAACAAAACTAAGTAACCAAAAGTTTTGCTAAGTTTAGAAGGGCTCATGCATAAGCACTTCTAATTCAACCCCATCAGCCCACCTGATTGATATGACCTGTTCCTGCATCCAAATCTGTAGGGACGTGAGCACAGGCCCACTTGTGTCCACGATGCCTCAAACAAACATATATGAAATATATTCCAAACATGCATGCTATTCATGGTGTATCTAGTTATCTTAATATGTTCTAGAGCCACAACAGTTTATCAACATAACTACATAACCAATTTATAATTTATACATTTTCACACAACCATATCATAAGAAGGATTCAATTCCAATTAAATACTTAATCTTTTATGTTTCATTTATTGGTTCAAATCACATTTCAATTATCTCTTTGATGTTTAAACATAATCGACCACATAACCATATTTACAATATTTATCATCATTCAATAACATCATAGTATTGTATTCAATTCCAATTATTTTTCATTATTAAATTTCCCTACTTTGTATCCAACCATGTTCTATATCACATTATCACATATTCAACATATATCACATTATCACATATTTAACATATATCACATTATCACATATTCAACATTCAATCACATAATCATATTCACATTTTCACTTTTTCATCATTCAATCACACTGCCATAAATACACAAGTCATCGGGGGTTGGGTGCATACACAACACCATCTTTTATGGGTCCAAACCCAATAGAAACAGTAAACCGAACACCATCGTTTAGGATCACAGTCCAGGGCCACGGCTAATCCATATACACACACAATGTTGTGGGCTACTAACCCATTAGCATTGGCACCAAACCCTGCACAGGTTCTGGGTCTTTCAACCCGAGGGTAATCTCATGACCCTTCCTATTTTCCCACCCCACCACGGCCCCTGGCACACAACCAATCATTTATCACATTCAATATTCTTTAATCACAATTCACATTCATCACAATAAACTTTCCCAACACACATAACCACATTCCATTCCATCATGGAATACAACTCATTTCATTTCTTCATTTCATTTAACCCAAGCCTCATTTAATTTCCATCACTTATTAACAAAAGTTCACATTTCAATATCTTTCAATCATATATTCACTTTTCGGTTCATCCCAAGATTCATCTCATATTAACATTTAACAAACCTTATTAAACATTCAACATTTATCATCATTATGAATTTGAGTCTCTTTGTCAATTCACATTTTACTTAATCAATCACATGTTCATATACCTCATCGTTTAGTTTACATCAAGTCATAATCACAATTCTACTCGATTAAGACTCTTATCTCAAAGTAATCTTCCAATTCATTTCATTCAAGGTAACACTCATTCATCATTACAAGTTAAATCCCATTAGCTTAAGATAACAAATCCTTAATCACTTTTTAGAACAAATTTCCCTTTTTAAATCCATGCAATCAATCAAGTAAAAGTTTTATGTGAAAACATATTACCAACTCTTTCATAAGCCCAAGGTAGGAGGCCAAACTAAGCAAAGTCAGGAAAATGACCTAGGCTCGGTGGGCGCCCAAGCTGACACTCAGTCGTGCACCCAAGGGGCTTGGGCGCCCACACCTTATGCGCCCAAGGGGCTTGGGCGCCCAATTGTGTCTCCCTCGTGCGCCCACAGTTTGGTCCAAGTTATGGATCTCATACCCTGTTTTCTAGTTTCATGGTTTTTCACCCTTAGGACCACAAAATGACCAAGTTAAAGTAAAAATACCTAAATTTTTATGTTCATAACATCTCCACAAGTCTTAGCATTAAAGGAAACCTACCATTTAAGTTTTCATTGATTATGGGCCAAGTTATAGATCAAACATCCTTAACTCTCTCTCTACCTATACATGTGTGTATAACCCTTATTTTCTTCCATAAATGAAATCAAATCTTGCAATGGTTAACCAAATATTGCTCTAGATCTTTTTACACATCATATATGCAAGAATGAGCATAAAATCCCTACCTTAAGTTGAATAAAGATGAAGAACAAGAGAAGGGTTCTTCTTGGTTTCAAACTCCCAACTTTGATTCAGTTTGATCTCTTCATCCTTTGATCTAAATAGCAAACAACTCACATAGATAGGTTTCTTGAGTGCTTAATTGCATCCTTGCAAGGTTAATTTGATTTTGGTTGAGGTTAGAAACAATTACGATACAAATCCTTCCCGGTTCTCTTTGTTTCTTCTTCTTTCTTTTCTTTTGCTTCTCTTCCGATTTCTTCCTCTCCAAACAATATATATCTCTCTCTCTTGCATCATACATACATAAATATATATATATTTAACTAATATTTTAAGTCCCAAATAGTAGATTTCAGACCCTTACATCACCCCTGGGCTAGATATAGGCTCATAGGTGTGTGGCTCGACTGAAAAAATGTAGAGCAACCCATGCCTGTCAAGTCTACTATTCCTTGGGCACCCAAGCCCTTCTCAGGTGGGCGCCCATGACTTGTACACCCATGCCTTGTGTGCCCAAGGTGCCCTTTTTGCTGCACTTGGCTAAAATGCCAGCCATAAGGTATTGGCTTAACTCTTTCAAAGTTCCCAACTTTAACGTACCATTAATGATCCATTCCACTAAATTAACATAATATCCCTTCCAAATTATACTAAAACCATAAGTTTAAGTTAATACCAAGTCTGGGGTGTTACATCTACTCAATGTACTTCTACCTCTCTAGGTTTAGACATTTGACAGTTAATATTAAATTTCTTGGATTTTATTTTTATTTTTGAATGTAATCTTAATATTTTTGTTTTATTTCATGAATCTCATTAGTGGTTGTTAGATTTAGATGAATTTAATATGATAATTTTGTATATCTGGTTTTAATATTGTAATAGGTTTATTTGTAAGTTTGATTTATTGTTGTAACAGGTTCTCCAAAAAATCAAATATTCAAAAAATTTTATTTTTTTTAAAACCAATACTTTTAGTAAGGAAATGTGTTCCTCGCTAAATATAACTTTTTTTTTCATTGCTAAAAGTCTATTCATTGGGGTTTTACATACTATAAGCAACGGATACATTTTCTCGCCAAAAGTCCCTATAAGTGAGGAAATATATTTTTCTCACCTAAAGGTCATGATAGGCGAGGAAATTTATTTCCTCACGAAAGGTAGGAATAGGCAATTACATTTATTTCTTTGCTAAAAGATAAGAATAGGCGAGGACATTTATTTCCTCTCTAAAACGTAAGATAGGCAATGATATTTATCTCGTCGCTAAAAGGTAAGCATAGGCGAGGAAATTTAGTTATGTTCTTTGCTAAGAGGTAAGAATAGGCAATAAAAATGAATTCCTTGTTAAAAGTAACTATAGGTGAGGAAAACAAATATTCCTCACTAAAAACTATAGGCGACCAAGGATAGGCAAGGAAATCTACAAGGAAATCTGCGAGGAATATTTTTTCTCGCCTATAGTCTTTAGCGAGGAAAATATGAGTTTTAGCGAGGAAGTGTTTCCTTACCTATATCCAAATTTCTTGTAGTGAATCCAATCAAACAGATCATTTCAGGTTTGAATCAGGTTGAGGGAGTATACAAAAGGTACAAATTAGTAAAAAAATATGCTAAAAGGCCAATTAGAAATGTTAGATAGAAATTTTCAATGAACTATATAACAAGTAGGGACAAAATATAAAGGAAAGATATCTATAAGTCGGATAGAACAAGAGGTAAAAAAAATAAAGATTGTAAAAAAATAAAGACTTTTACCATGTTAAGTGTATGAAAAATGAAAATCAAAGAGTTATGATAAAAATAAGAAGACATTTAATAAATGGCACTAGCTATTTGGGTTCTCTCTGGTGCCATGTAGCTGGCTATAATTGAAAATATTGAACTAGACCCACTGCTGCCATTATGTATAACCCTTCAAACCACAACAGCCATCGCAGTTGTTTCCTACTCCTTTTTGACCCGTTGCAATACAAGCTCAGATCACGATGATTCTTGCCACTGCTGCACAAATGGGTTCCATTAGCATCCTCTACCATGCCCAAACATGGAAGGGTTAGTACTAGAATTAACCCACTAAGCCCACGTCCTCAAGGCCCTTGTATGTCCTTTTGCAACTTCAAGTCTGGTATAGACGTGGTTTCCAAATCTAATTTGTCTATTAGGGTTGAATTTAACTTATGTGGATTTTCTAGCGAGTCCACCAAAATTCTTTTCAAAATTCCTTCTTTCCAAAATTAGTTCATTTTTCTTCTTTTTCCCAAAATTTCTTCTTCCCAAAATTAGTTTTTTCTTCCCAAAATACTAAGCACAAGATATGGAGGTTGATGAGTAATTTGCTAGTGTAGACATAGTTCCCAAAATTAATTATGCTATAGATTGAATTTACTTTCTGGTTTTTTAGTGAGTCCGCCAAAATTCTTCCTAAAATTTCTTCTTTCCAAAATTAGTTATTTCTTCTTCTTTCTTTCCAAAATTAATTCTTTTTTCCCAAAATTCCTTTTTCTCAAAAATTAATTATTTTTTCCCAAAATTCCTTTTTCTCAAAAATTAATTCCTTCTTTTGAAAATACAACACACATGATATGGAGGCTGATGAGTAATTTGTTGTACGTAACTATTGACCAGTTTGTTGCCTTGGTTACCATATGAATCCCACCCCAACAGTTTAAAAATTTTTCTCAATTTAATGGCCACAACCTTGCTATCATTTTTTTAATTTTTTTTCTTACTTATTATATATATTTTTTCATATTTTGTGCTTTTTGTTTATTGGATTAGGTTAGTTTTGGATGGAGAGAACTTAGCACCAACCATTGCTTCAACCTCCATACCAGTTTAACCCATACCAAAATTAGTTTTTTCTTTCAAAAATTCCTCATTCCCAACATTTTAAGAGTATTAAATTAGTTCATTCTTCTAAAATTCTTGCACAAGAGCTACGATTGTATGGGGCAAATTGGATGATGTGGCCGTTGCTCGAGTTTAGTAGATTTATGGTGATAGGGATGCAGATAGAAAGATACCGACCACAGTGATGGCTGTGTTGTGCTTCCAGTGCTTGGGGGCAGTAATATGGTCCACAAGTCATACTCTAAACTTTTTTCTTCTCTCACCTTTCTCTATTTCTTTTTCTTTCTTAATTCTAAGATCCTGTCATACCCCGAATCTCGCGACTCGAGGGGTAAGTGATAAACACACATAACATGCACTAATATAACCATTCCATAATCAGAGTAATACAATAACCTCTGAGTGAGCCCAAGACATAAGGTATGATATCATGAGTTTAACCTTGGCAAATGCTAGGTCACTTACCCATACACTCTTCCTATTAATGCAAATCTTAGGCCTTAAGGCCCTTACAACCATATCGAATCAGTCTAGAAATGTACAATATTACAATTTAAAATAAAATTTGTACTAAGAGACCAAAAGCCTTGTTAAGTTTAGAAGGGCTCGTGCAACGCGCTTCTAGTCCAACCCCATTAACCCACCTGGTTGTTATGACCTATTCCTGCATCAAAATCTATAGAGTCATGAGCACGGGTCCACTTGTGCCCATGATGCCTCAAACAAACATATACGATATGTAATCCAAACATGCATGCTATTTATGGTATATATAGCTACTTTATCATCGTCTAGAGCTATAACAATTCACCAACATAACGACGTAACCAATTTGGAATATAACATATTATCACAACCATATAATAATAAGAATTCAATTTAAAATAAAACTCAACTTTTGAAATCTCACTAATTAAGTTCAAATCACATTCCGTTTTCACTTTTTTATTTAATCACCATACAACCACATAACTATATTCGCATTACCATTATTCATCATTCAATCACACTGTATTTCATAGGGTATCTAAAAGGAACAAAAGGTTGGCTATTTTATAATCCTAGGGAGCAGAAGGTGTTTGTTAGCACGAATGCTGTCTTCTTAGAAGATGATTATATTATGGACAAGAAACCTAAAGGTAGAGTTAAGCTAGATGAGATAGATAGTTCTCATCCACAGATCACTGACATAATCATTTCCCAAGATGCTCCACACACCACATCACCCAGTTCTTTTAATACACCAAAACCTCGTCGTAGTGCGAGAATTGTCAGGGCACCTGACAGGTATATGTTCTTTGGAGAGAATCTCCAGGGAGAACAACAACCTGATTCTTCAAGCTATAATGAGGCTATTTATGATACAAATGCAGATTCTTGGCAAAAAGCTATGAAAGTTGAAATGGAGTTTATGTACTCCAATCAAGTTTGGGAACTTGTAGAACTACCTGTCAATATTAAACCTATTGGCTGTAAGTGGGTTTACAAAAGAAAGAGGGGATCAAATGGGTCTGTTGAGACCTATAAGGCTAGGCTAGTGGCTAAACAGTTTACTTAGAAAGAGGGTATCGACTATGAGGAAACTTGTTCCCCAGTTGCTATGCTTAAGTCTATTCATATCCTCTTATCCATTGCGGCCTATCTTGATTATGAGATTTGGCAAATGGATGTCAAGATGGCATTTTTGAATGGCCATCTTGATGAAGACATCTATATGATGCTACTAGAAGGGTTCATAGCTAAGGGCCAAGAGCATATGGTATGCAAGTTGCATAAGTTTATTTATGGACTTAAGCAAGCATCTCGTAGTTGGAACATCTGTTTTGATCAAGCAATCAAATCATTTGGTTTTGATCAAAATCCAGATGAATCTTGTGTGTATAAGAAGTGCAGTGGGAGCATGGTGGTTTTCTTAGTCCTATATATGAATGACATTTTACTCATTGGGAATGATATTGGTATGTTATCCACAGTTAAAATCTAGTTAGCGAAACAGTTTGATATGAAGGACTTGCAAGAGGCTAGCTACATCCTTAGGATTAAGCTTTTACGAGATCGTAAGAATAGGATGTTAGGCCTATCTCAGACTGCATATATTGACAAGGTACTAGCCAAGTATGCTATGCATAACTCCAAGAAGGGTATGGCACCTTTCAGGCATGGGATGCTTCTGTCTAAGAGTCAGTGTCCTAAGACACCTTTAGAAGAGGAGCATATGAAGAAAGTCCCTTATGCTTCGACAGTAGGGAGTCTCATGTATGATATGTTATGTACTAGACCAGATATCTGTTTTGCAGTGGGCATGGTCAGCCGGTATCAATCTAATCCTGGACCAGAACATTGGACTGTCGTAAAGCATATTCTTAAGTACTTAAGAAGGACTAAAGATTATATGCTAGTTTACGGGGGTGGAGACCTAGTTCCTATTGGATACACTGATTCAAACTTCATGTCAGATAAGGATTCCCGAAAATCAACATCCGGTTATGTGTTTACCTTTGGTGGAGGAGCTATCAGTTGGAGAAGTATTAAGCAACAATGTATTGCTGACTCGACCATTGAAGCTGAGTACGTGGCAGCATCAGAAGCGGCTAAAGAAGCAGTTTGGCTCAAGAAATTTCTTATGGAACTAGGAGTGGTACCACTGGCTAAGTCTCCTATTATGTTTTATTGCGATAATAGTGGGGCTATAGCTCAATATAAGGAGCTACGAAACCATAAGGGTGGGAAACACATAGAAAGAAAGTATCACTTAGTCAGAGACATTGTTCACAGAGGTGACATCATTGTGACAAAGATTGCATCAGCAGATAATTTAGCCGATCCTTTTACCAAGGGTTTGCCTATAAAGGTTTTTGAGTCTCATGTTGATGGGATGGGGGTTAGATGTAATGGGTCAAATGACTTAAGTGCAAGTGGGAGTTTGTTGGGATGTATGCCCTAAAGTCATATATTAAATGATGAACTGATTTTATTTTATCAAAGAATTATTATTTAGTTTATCTAAAGTTTCTTTATTATTTATGGATGCATATATTTCATGTGATGAATGTGATCCTTGATTGATTAATGAACTTGATTTGTGTGCATGAAAGTGTTTCATACATAGGAGATATGAATCTAAGTATTAATCAATCTAGATTTGTCCACAGTTAGTGTTGAGATGGGGACATTTCAACTGAAAGATTGTAACATTTTAGATTTTTATATGATAGAATGATTTATCTCAATCATTAGGTTTCATACATAGGAGATATGAATCTAAGTATTAATCAATCTAGATTTGTCCACAGTCAGTGTTGAGATGGGGACATTTCAACTGAAAGATTGTAACATTTTAGATTTTTATATGATAGAATGATTTATCTCAATCATTAGAGTAGTGGACTTTGAATCTAAAGTGTTGGTGTGAAAGACATGATAAAAAACATATCTAAGCTATGCTATCCGCATTGATGTATTTCTTATATTCACTCTAAGCAATTGCTCTAAATCCTGAGATAGTGATGGACACTATTTTATGTAATGATGACTTTAATTCAATATGAGTGAGGTTGATTATCATTAGGCCAACACCTCAGTGTTTTGGGAAATCATTACATAAAACTAGGGAACATACACTATCAAGAAAGAATCTACAATCTCATTTGAGATAGGATATTATCTATATCAAGAATATTAACTAATCATTAAATCTGGATCCGGTCGTCTTAATAATGTGTTATTAAGATGGTGACCAACATAAAATGATTAGAATGATAGTTCTTAGAATATGGAGGGAGGTATCAATTAGAATTGGATAGCTTCTTAATTCTTTACAAGTTAAATTCCATTAGCTTAAGATAATAAACTCTTAATAACTTTTTAGAACACATAACCCTTTCTCAATCATTGCAATTAAACAAATAAAGTTTCATGTAAAAACATGTTATTGAATCCTTTCACAAACCTAAGGTAGAAAGACAAAATGAGCAAAGTCAGGAATTAGACTGAGACTCGATGGGCGCCCAAGCTGGCACTCAGCCGTGCGCCTAAGGGCTTGTGCGCCCAAGAGGCTGGGCGTCCATGTCTTATGCGCCCAAGGTATTGGGCGCCCAACTGTTGCCCACCTCGTGCGCCCAAAGCTTGGTTTAATTTATGAGTTTCATGCTCTGTTTTCTGAGTTCTTGGTTTTTCACTCTTGGGACCTCAAATTGACCAAGTTAAGGTTAATATATTTAAAATTTCATGTTTCTAACATCACCACAAGTCTCTTACGCATCAAAAGAAACCAACAATTTGAGTTTTCATTAACTATTGGCCAAGGTATGAAGCAAACATCATCTTCACTCTCTCAACCTATACATACGTATATATGTGTATGTAACTTCTATTCTCTTCCATAGATGAAGACAACACTTGAAAAAGGTTCTCTAACGGTGTTCTACTCCTTGTTACACATCACATATGTAAGAAACAAGGCATTAAATCCCTACCTCAAGTTGAAGGAAGATGGATCAACAAGAAGATGCCTTTCGGTCCCAAGCTCTCAAACTTTGATGAGTTCTATCTCTTTATTCCTTGATCCAAACTACAAATGAATCACATACAAGAGTTCCTTGAGGGTCTAATTTCACTTTTACAAGGTTAATTTGATTTCTACTTAGGCTAGAAGAACTTACTCTTAAGGATTCCACCCGATTCTTTCTTCTCTTAACAATTTCTCTGTCTCTCTTGTATCATCTCACACACACACATATATATAGGCCAATATTTTAATCCCCAACAGTAAATTTCAGACTTTCACACCTCCCTTAGCTAGATATAGGCTCATAGGTGAGAGGGGTTGGTTGAAAAATGCAGAGCAACCCATGCTTGTCAAATCTGTTGTACTTTAGGCGCCCAAACCCTTCTCAGGTGTGCGCCCAAGGTCTTGGGCGCCCATGCCTTGTGCGCCTAAGGTGTCCTCCTCCTGCACTCTTACTAAAATGCCATTTTTTGATTGCTTAGTTCACCCCTTTCAAAGTTCTCAACTCTAGAGTACCTTTAATGATCTATACTGCTAAATTAACATACAGTACTTCTAAAATACATCAAAAACCTTGTACTTATGTTAATACAAAGTCCGGGGTATTATAGATCCAAAGAACAGAGGAAGAGGTCTGCGATGATATATATATATATATATATATTGAAATTGTTTGTCATCGTTCTAGATGAATGAAATATTGATGAATCATATGAAGGTTAAATAGTTTAGACTTTCTACACATGTTAAAAGGACAAAATTTGTATATTAGAACCAATTTATGGTTATGTCATCATTTTTTATTAAAACTCTTATAGAGGCCAAATGGAAGGGGCTTACGGTTAGTAATTTTTAAAAATTAAAGAGGTATGTAAATTCTAAATATTGAGGAGTGTATGTGTAATTAGTTTAATATTTAAGAGAGGTAGGTATAATTTACTTATAAAATAATTATTATATAATACGGGTAAGTTTGGGTTGAGATGATTAAACTCATAACATATTTCATACACACTTTAAGATTTTATTATATTGTTTCATATATTTTTGGGTTTTATTTTTCAAATCTTGTAAACCTTTTATTAGGCTTAGGGCAAATGGTATGATTGGTTTTTCAAAATAAATTGTCATCCATATTTGTTATTCCAATGACATTTAAATTAATTATCTTTACAATAATTAGACTAAAATACCAAAATAATTGTAATAAGAATGTATCTAAAATGCACTTGTATTAAAATTATATAGTATACAATCAATGTCACAACAAGAAATAGAACGTGAGAAACCGACATTTTACATACACACACTTGTATGAGAGAGAGAGAGAGAGAGAGAGAGAGAGTACGTGAAGATTGCGAAAAAATGGACGATTGTGAAAAAATGGAAAAGTTACCCCTGGACAATATTTTATAGATCTCCAAAATAAAAAGGTGAAAGAGTAGGACGGCAAGAAAAAAAGAGTTCAGCCCCTCTCATTTTTCTCTGCAATCATTCTCACTTTAAGCATGCCAAATCCACACTTCAATATCATATATAATGTTTGTCACAAGCAACCATTTGTTTATCTTCTCATTAACATAACAAAGAATAATTATCTCTCTGTTTCTTGCAAATGATTTTGTTCAAATAATTATTAATCAAGAGAAATTATCGTTGGTGACCATTGTATGAATTTAAGGTCTTAATGGGACACGCATGAGAGAAAGAAACGTAAAAGACTTGTAAAACTTGATGAGGGTGAAATAATGAAGTTTGTTTAGCAAAGTGAAAGCTATTAACTGTTGGGTTGGGATTAACGTATCTCTGTTTAATGTTGCAGCTTCATTATAGTAGTATGGAATTATATATATATATATATATATATCACGTCCTTCATATCCACTTGGACTAAACAACAATATTAGTGGTCGCACCCACCAAAGCCACCTCTTCTTGTGAAGGCTATAGACTTTCAATAGCAGAGACAAAGTTTTACTAATATATATGTAATCACGCGTTTACTTCAGTAATGCTTTGGTCAATCACAAGTGATTAATTTTATATAATTTAATACATTTCAATTTTATTTGAACTTTTTTTTGTTATGGTAATGAAATTCTATCCGAATGAAGCACATGGTCAACTCCATTTTTTTAACACATTCGTTCGGATCTTCTAATAAAGTTGATTATGGATTGAAGTTTCTTTAACCCATCGTTTACAACATTACTAGTGGATTTCATGTTTGGAACTAAAAGTACCTAGAAACCTAGAATTAAAAACAAATCAAATTATTAGTTTATATATATATATATTTCAATCCAAACTCATCACCGGGTTAAATTATTAGGGTTTGATTGTGTTTAACTTGACAACACTTTAAAAACTCATTCAAGATTGATACCTGTTCAATTCTTTAAAAATTTGATTTGAAATGTTTATTTATTTATTTATTTTTTAGTAGAGATAGACAATCGTCGTTACAATTTTATTTGGACGTGACCATAATAACTCTTCACCTCACTAAATCTATAAAACATAATGAGTCAATACCTGTATACTTGTCTCTAGTTATAAATACTAGCAAAATAATAATAAAATTACGCGACATCTGATTTACAAAGATAGAAATGGTTTAAAATAAAAATAAGTTAAGACTAGTACATAATTTGTTAGGGAAAAGATTGAACAAGTATCCGTTCATTAGAATAACATGTTAATTAATACAACTTGGTTAGAACTAATCTAATCAAAGTGCTTAAAAAAAAAAAAAAAAACGAAAAGAAAAGAAAAAACATGTTTTAGGTGTAACATGGCCTGAGTGTGAAATATGGACACTTGCACCTCTAATGGGCGGCGCCTGTGGTTCATGTTTTTACCAAGTTTCGTGTTGACCATTGCACGGAAAAATTTGTACTCTACCAAACATATATATATATATATATATGGTCCCTAAGGAACCAAAGTGCAATGGCTGGCTGGCTGGCTTTGATTTGGTTTAAAATTATGAGATTTAGACCCACACGGTCAGCCTGTGTCCACTCATTCTCATGTACGCTTCCTTTTCATTCCCATCTTTATACCCTTCCCAATCCTCTATGATAGCAGTGCTCTATTTTGTCAACTACCACACCTCAAGCTTACCTCACGTTTGCATCATCAATTATTATACATACATGCACCGCGTATACATACACCTATATATATACTTGTCTGCATATAAAGAAGAGTAATATAGGGTGGGTCCAATAATTGCTTGAATGTCTGTGTATATATATTCATACATGTACCTATAATCTATATATATATATATATGCACTTGACTATCTATAAAGAAGATCAGAAATTATATGGGATGGTGACGACGGTCCAAATAATTACTGGAATACGAATGAAAATTGCTCGTGGTTACTCACGTGGGGTACTGAAAGGGTATTACTCAGTTTTAATGTGGAATTATACAAAGGCCAATCTCTTCTTAGTTTCAAGCAATATTGTGCAAGCATGCATGTCATCGTTAGTTACCGTGACTTTGATTTAATTAATTAATTAATTTGTTTTTATTTAATTATTTCTTAAAATCATGGTTCTATGATCATAGTAAATCGATGGTAATGGTTAATTGGCTACATTCAGGCAATCGTGTGTGTATTCAGAAATCTTATTCGCAGGTTGTTATTATTTATTTGCATACACTTGCAATTAAAATGTGTAAAATTAATTAATTAACTATGCACACATCGGAATTTTCAAACATAAGCTTTTAATGACAATAATGTTCTCGTGTTAAGCTCCAATTATGATGGCTAAAAATATAGATTATGGGCGTTAATGAATGTGGGGGTTAGAGACAAGGGGTGGATCTATGATTAGACTTGCAGGTGCTTGTCTCGATGGGAGGATTATATTATAATCAATGCCACTTTTGGTTTTCAGTGGAAATGAAAAATAGAATGAGAAAAAGAACTGAGATATGGAAACAGGAATAGTACGATAAGGGATTAATTAAAATGAAAATTTATATTTTATCAGTATTAAGTATGTGTAAATATATTTTGTAATGAAATGTTAATATTAGCTGAAAAAACTAAATTACTATTTTTTCCTTTTTCATTGAATCCAATAGTTTAGACAAATAATGAGAATAATTTTGTCAATTCACATTTTATAAAAGAGTTTCAGAGACTGAAATATAAAAGATCAATGATCTTGATATGTTCTTGATTTTCTTCAATTGATTAGTGGATTTTAATTTTTAACTTGATTTTTTTTGAAATAATTTAATAATCTTGATCTTTAAACGATTTAACGATTCATATCAAGATCGTTGATTTTTTACACTTTAGGTCCCTATAAACCTTTATAAAGATGCTTAATTTAGGAAGAAAAATTAATTTTTTTGTACCTAACTACTACTACTAGGTAACTATCAAAATGTTATTATTATTATTATTATTATTTGGAAAAGGGTAAAAATTAGATTTTTTATAGCTAATTTTTTAATTTTTTGTTTATTGACATAAATTTGTCCTTCATGATTGAAAAGAAATAGAAAATGATAAATTTAATCATTTTAAAAAATATAAAAAGTTAAAATGGCAGAAACTAATGCACTAAGTTCCTTCCCAAACAGAATTAGTGTTTCCTCCTTTGTTAAATTTTTAAATACTATATTGAGCCTAAAAGCCTATAATTTGCAAATTTGAGAAAAAGAATGTTTGGAATCTCATCCTAATATAAGAATTATTGTTTATCAAACAATTCTTATTCCGATGATTTCTTGAAATATATCGACAATTAATGAAACATATTTATATACTATTATGAAATTTTATAATATAAGAGTCTATCACAATGATGCAATTCTTCTAAAAGTCAATCACTTTAAATAAAAGTCTAGTAAAAAATATTTTTATTTCAAAAATACCATTACTATCTCACTTTAAGAATCTTTTAATTTCGATGAGAAAGCATTAATTCTCTATACTATAATTAACATTTAAATCACATTCATAACATTCTTCGAGCAACTTTTAATTCGTTTTGTGTGGCAGAGGTCATGGGCCATGACATGAGCAATAAATTAAGGGCCAAGTGTGGGGGATAACTCCTTGGAAGGAGAACATTCCCAAGCATGAAAAGACAAGACGAAAATCCAAGGAGCGGATGGGGATGGGGGTGGGGGTGGCCTAATTAATTCTCTTTTGCATCAATGAGAGCGACCATGGAGTGTCTTATATAAGGGCAAGAGGCCATACCCTCTTATTGTCCCTTCGCAATTGTTACCATATATATATTTAGCTACCTGCCCTACCACATGATATTCTAAATTTTCTTAATTATTAAAGTTTCTAAAAAAAATCTCTAAAAAATGTGGGGGTTACTCGAGAAAGAAAATTAATCACAATATAAGTTTCATAACCAAACATATTTTTAGTGGGGTAATGTTATTAACATATGATTGTTATAAAAACGATTCAGATACAAAAATATTTTGTGATAAAAATTTTCTTATTAATTTCGTTATTATTTGAATATTTTTTTTATTAATGAATTAGTTTAGTCACCAAAGATGTGATGGAAATAAATTATTATCACCTAATACTTTTAGTTGTTTCAAAACAAATTTTTATTTTTTTTATTGCTAAAATATTCATTTCATTAATATAGATGTGCCATAATGTCACTATATACTGAAAATAATAATATATGAATATTGAAAAGAAAAATATTCATTGAGAAGTAAGGCTTATTCTTCTAATTGAATTTAACTTGAAAAATTATTTGGTTTGCCTAAGGCAAATAGCTAACACTATTTTAATTTTTTTTTTTTTATGTAGAAAAAATTTTCTGTTTCTAAAAGTAGCAAACACATGCACAAATGATGGGCATTAATTTTGTTAGTTCACAAAAGGAGTACTACTGGCAAAGGTTAAAAATGCATGCAAATACCCAATAGAGTCATCCTTAACCACGTATAACTAAAATAGAAGTTAGAAAAATAAATAATTTAAGAACGTAACCTTAATTAAGTTGCTTTCAATATGGATTAAAATTAAGAGAATAAATAAGTAATTAATTATAAATCATTTATTTTCTCAATTTTTATTTCACTTTAAAAAAATAAATTTATTTTTTATATATTTATTTTTCCTATAAAATTTGCGCTTGTGTATAATTAAAAATAATGAAATTTTACCTGGTAACAATATTAAATGATTTGTGAAGAGACCATACATGGGTACAGGGTTGACTCTTCCGGCGCCCGGAGGCCCCAGGTGCCGTAACACGCGCGCGTGCCGTGTGGAGCCTACCTTTGACTCATTACGTTTGAGTTTCAGACACAAGAGTCGTATTTCATATGATAATCAACTATGACCTCATCTCTCTCTCTCTCTCTCTCTATATATATATATATGTATAATTCTTTGTATGTAGGTGTGGTAGGTCTAATTGGCCGCCTCCCCAGTCTCATGTAAATGGCGGTTTATAATTATAAAGTTTTAGCCCCGTTTGATTGGGACAATAACTATCAAAGTTATAAAAAGTTATGGATATTTAATTATTTTTATTAATTTTTATTATTTTTATTCTTTGTACATTTATTTTTAAAATTTAAATTTTACAAATTTTACAAAACAAATTACAAAAAATTACTTATTTTTCTTACTTTTTTAACATATATCAATTTTTTTTTGCTGATTTTTGATCAAAATCATTAGAACGGCTTACTTTTTGTCATTCTAACAGATTATTTTAATATGTTTTGATTAGTTTTTTAAATATTAAAAATTGACTGATATTTTTCACTTTTTTTTAATTTCTAGTTACTTTTAATTGTTCAAATGGCCGGACAATGAAAGCTTCTTTTTTCTTTTTTAACTGTTTGGAGACTTAAAGAAAATACACAAAAGAGGTATAAAAAATTTTACGATAGTGAGAGAGTCGGATAAGAACGAGATGCTTTCCGACTTTAAATTATTTTCAGCCGAAAGCATTAATATATTAGAAATTATAATAGTTAAGGGGGTCTTTTGACCATAGTGCATTCATCTTACTAAAATAATGTGTCAACCTAATACTCAAAATAAAGTAAAATGAGTGAGAGAGTTTTTGAGTTAATCAAATATAGATAATAATGTAGAAAACGTTGTTTCGAAAAACGTTTTTCAAAAATACTTTTTTAAAATGTGTTTTTCAAGATCAATATTTCAAAAATTATTTTGATTACCCTCATTTTTTAATCTGACTATAAATAAATTATTCATGTATAAGAGAAGTTTGTGAAACATTTTATATCTCACGTTAGAATTCAAATTTGTGAGTAGCCATTGAAAATACATATAGGTGGTGTTTTTCTTTTTTTTTTTTTTTTTTTTTTAAATAGCTAGCTTTGTGCTTGGGAAGGGAAAAAATATAATTTTTTTTTAGCTAACTTTTTAATTTTTACTTAATTTGACATTTTTACGTTTAAAGGTTTAAAAGAAGATTAAAATGTAAAAAGTAAATTTGGTCATTTTACAAATAGACAAATAATCCAATAAACAAATAAGCCAATTAGCCAAACTTGCCAAAGAGTACCTTAATAGAAGGGATGTTATGACAAAATTTCACGCCCTACTTTTGAAATATGAATTTTTGAAGGAAAAAGAAAAATAAATTAAAAACAAAATTACTAGTTTGTGCATTTTTTTTTTTGTGGTTTTTAACTTAATCAAGTAAAAATTTACCTTTCTCCTAAATATCTGTTTATTCTAATTTCAATTTCTTCATTTTAACAATTTTTTTTTTATTTTTTCACTTTGTCTTATATTTTATTTAACTTTTATATATATTTTTCTTCTACCAATTTATATTCCAAATATAACTGTGAATATTATTTTCGTCGTAATGGGTGAGAATACCGCTATTGTGGGAGCAGTGCGCAGAAATCAAAGTAAACATATATAGGCAGTCGCTTTCTTTGCATTTTCAACGAAATTGTAATTAGACAATGGAAGTCGTGACCTAACTTTCAATGTAACACGAGAGTGTTTGGTTGGACAGAATCAATAAAAATTTATTAATTTTTATATATTATTTAAATTAAATTTTATCACATATTATTTTTATATTAAATTTTTATATTTTTATTATATTTTTTAATTAAATTTTTAATTAATCAAACACCCGTAATATATATATATATATATATATGGCTGTCTCTAACATATATTGTTGATCTATATTTATATATGTAGTGCAGGCTTGCCCTTTAAGATTTGGCTTTAGACCTTCACATCCTTGAATCTGAAAATTTTCCTATAATTCAACGCGTTTGGAGTGTAACATGAGTAACCCTGTGGTCCTTTCCCAAAGAAAATTTGCGATTAACGACGAATTTGACAATTCTCTCACTAGACAAATTATTAAGTTTTATTTTATTTTATGCGGAACTAATTACGCGGAAAATCATTTTGTCAACTCCAGCGTTGAATTACGGGATATATATATATATATACACACACACCTTAGCTTACCTGTATATCCATTAAGTCGTGTACATGTAATAGTTCGATCGGTGTACAACTTCTTATATATTATCTTGATTAATATTGTACACAATTGACTTATGGTTTTCGTCTTCAAACTAAAATAATTGAATCAGTTGAAGTTTTTAATTAATATGGCCTTAATCATGCCTCTTTTAAGCCTTGTTTGAAAGTTAAATTTTTAGTAATTTTTTTATAATTTTTGATAAAAAGTTAGTAAGTGAAAATTTTCGTATTCTGTAAACCAAATAAAAATTTTAAGCAACTTTTAGTTATTTAGTAAAATCAATAGAAATTTTTAGTAATTTTTAGAAACTTTTAGGTGTTTAGTAAAAAAGTTTTAATAACTTTTAAGTTGAGTTAAAGTGAAATGCCCATTAATATACTTTTTGCCAACTTAGCAAAAGTTGGCTTTTTTGACGACATACCAGCACAGCAAAATTGACAATTTTTAGTATTTTATCAAATACCTAATATAACAAAACTTTGATTTTTTTTTCTCACTTTTTTACTCCTCTAAACAGGGTCTCAAGCTTCATTTGGGAAAGAAAGTAACTGTTTTTTTTTTTAGCTAGCTTGTTAAACCAATTATTTTTGTGTTGGGAAAGAAAAAAATGTGGCTGTTTTTTTGATAGATTTTTAGTTTTGATTCATTTAACATTTTTATTCTTAAAAGTTTAAAAAGAGGTTAAAATATAAAAAAATAAATTTAATTGACTACTGTAACAACTATTAACTAACAGTCCCTGTAACAATTATCAGTTCGAATTGCCAAATCAAGCCTCAGTAAGAGAGTGCTCTTAGAAGACCCTTCCTTCTGAAAGCTTGCTAGCACTTTTGTTTATTTATTTATTATTATTATTGTTATTATTTTATGAAGGACGTGGAACATCTGAACTGTTGAAGCATGGGACAATGTCCCTTTTATGGCAGATGGCTTATTCCTCTCAATTTCGTAGATCTGTTAGCTCGCTTTCCAGCTATAGCAATAGTACCATCAGCTACCCAAAAAATAAAATAATAATAATAGAAAAGAAAATAACAAAAAGATCCTGTATCTAAAATGTTGCATTATTATTTTTTTATATTTATTTTCCATTTTCTAAACTGTATTTGCTGCATTAGTTTCCCAATGAAAATTTATGATAAGAGTTTTTGGTTTATTATAAAATATAAAAATATTTAATTTTTATTAATTATATTTAATTTTTTTTAATTAAATTTGGTCATATCACTCTCATACCATCTTTCTATTTTTTATTTTTTACCATCCAATCACCACCCTTATTTCACAGTTGGATCATTCAATAGTTTTTTTTTTGATGACTCAGAACCTGAGTCGGTTAGAGCCTCCACAATCAGGAGCCTCAACCCCCACAATCAGGAGCCCTGACCTACTAAATCGGGGGGAGCGGTCCGACCTAAGACATCTCTCAGTTCAGTCACAGTAGTGCACCTAGGACGAATCGAATTCCCACCCTTTAGAACCTTACAATCAAGAGCCCAAAAGAGATACACCTCGACCACTAGACTAGACGGTGAAGTTACCATTCAATAGTTATCATGCCTTATTTCACAATTCTTAGAGAACAACATATCGAACCGCCAGTGTCCTATGGGCCTGATCCCTTGCTGGAATAAAAAATTTCAACCGTCGGATTTGACATACTAATGACATATCCTTGATCCGTCGTGAGCACGTGGCAGCCTTACCCACCACCTTCACCGTCCCTTTCCTTTTTCTTTTGATTTTTGTTTGTTTGTTTGTTTATTTATTGATCAATTTTAATTTATTTTTTTTTTCTAAAAAAAGGAGTAATTAGACAATTGTGGTTAAAGCAGGAGTGGGAAATAACGACAGAATAAAGAAGGAAAATTCGATTAAAAATACCTTACCTTCTATTTCTTTGCTTTATAATTTACTTACTTTTTGTTTTTATTGATGTGATAAATCAAACGCTCAGCACTTGGTTTATCTAATCATCATCCCTTGAAATGTCAACCGGATTCCGGTAGTTTCCAACCGTCTATATATATGCAACAACAAAGCGTGTAATTCAACTTGACATATGCAACCCTACAAACAAAGGGAGCAATAGGAAGAAAGAAGTATATATATATACACTACATATTGAGGAGTATCAATCATATATCACAAGCTATTTGTGGCCATGGCAGAAGAATTTCAAGCCGGGGTTTGTGGCTCAACCTTGTGGAATATTCCGGCGAGAAGCCCACTAGGGTTTTCACCATGTTCAGCCTCTATCGGCTATATGGGAGGCTTTGAATGGCCAAGTCATGACTTTGTGGAGATGAAGGCAAGGTCTATCAGTACCGATGAGTCTGCAGATTCAGTCTCTGATGGGTCTATGGTCTTCCAAGACATACAAAAACCTCAACAGCCCGATTCCAGTAGGAGCCTCTTCATGGATTCCACGATTCAAATGATGGGTATTGATCTCTCTTCATCATCATCAACACCAATAACAGCAGCAGCAACAACAACAACAACAACAAGCGATTGGAACCAAACTTTTCTGTGAGTTTCTTTAATGCAAAAGTGCCCTCTACTTTTATGGAAAAAAAATTGTTCTTTTTAATCTGAACTATTGTGAAGTTTTAAATTTTGGTTAGCTTGAGAGTGCTATCTTCCACTACCCACAAAAGAAAGTTGGATTTTTAATACTTGTTTTCGTGATACTCATTTGGAAAGTGAAGTCAATTAATTTGATCATGAACCAATTCTTTTTGTTTTTGTCTTGTCTTTTGTTCTTGTAGTAGTGGTAGTTGTAGTGGAAGAAGAGATCAAAACAATTATCATTCTTCTATACTGCAAGAAGACATGAATCCGAGGCTTAATTTCCGGCAAGAAAGAGGGATGGATTGTTCTCAAATAGAAAAGGAGTGGAGCACTATGAAGAACTTTTGTGCCGGAGGAGGACAAGATTCAACCGTCGATGAATCCAAACAATCGAGTCTAGGTTTTTCACCAGATGATCCACAGTACTTAAGCTCCGGCAACTCTACAACTACTTGCCAGGGTTTTGATATGAGTTCGGCTTCTTATGGTTACCCTTCAACATTGCTTGAAGCTCTATTCAATACCGATCATCCTCAACAACAGCAATCTTTATTCAACAACCAGTCCATGAACTATCCACCCACGACAAATTTCCAAACAAATTTCAATGAATTTTCTCACTTGGCAAAATTGTCTCCCTTGACAAGCCCTTCACTGCCAAAACAGCAACCCATTAGTCTTTTGCACTCGACAAACACCAACCCTTTCTGGAATGCATCCGCTGCGGCTCCAAATGATATCCCACCTGGCTTTTTTCCTTCAACACAACCGCAGTTCGTCACATCGACCTTTGAAGAGAAACCTAGAAGCCCCAATCTCACTGCAAAGGTAAATATGACGATCAGTTTAGAATACAGAATTAAAAATTCATAATTGGCCAGGGTTGGGGAACTGAACTGATTTTTTTTTTTTTTATGTGTTGGAATTCTAGCTTAATAATGAATTAGCTCAAGACTCTGGTTCAGTGGGGAAGAAAAGCAGTACTACTAGTGAACCTGCATTCAAAAGACCACGGATTGAAACTCCATCACCATTACCAACTTTTAAGGTGCCGTATATAAATATATATATTGCTTCAAGCTTTTTTTTTTTTTGGTGATTAAGGAAGTCAATTTTTGCTTTAAAGAAATGGATGAGAACTTTGTTACTTTTACTACCAGGTCCGTAAAGAGAAGCTAGGGGACCGAGTAACTGCTCTCCAACAATTGGTTTCTCCTTTTGGAAAGGTAGGAATTTGGCCGCTTCCTCTCTACTTTTGTCAAGGGTGCTTTTCTAGCTATGTAATAGCTCTTTGAGCTTGTTTCAGTTAATTTCAATTATTTTGTGGTTTCAGACTGATACTGCATCAGTCCTCCAAGAAGCCATCGAGTATATCAAATTCCTCCACGATCAAGTCAATGTACGTTCTAATATCATCTTCTTGCTAAAACAATTCGTATGTATTATTGATGCTAAATATTGTTCTATGAAAAAAAAAATGTTAAAACATTTGGGAGAGTATTTTTAAGCAGTCCTTGTGTATTTCACATTTTCAGGTTTTAAGCACTCCATATATGAAAAATGGAGCTCCCATTCAACACCAACAGGTACATAGTTGCTTTACTTCCAATTAATCAGTTAACAAACTAATTAATTACCACTATAAGGATGGGCAATTTTACTCTCATGTACACCAGATCCCATAATACAGAAGTCCCATACACTGAGAGTTGCGTGCTCTCTCTTTATATATACCTATAAGAATGAATAGTTTTGAACATTCAATTTTATTTTATTTATCTTTTTCTTTTACAGACTTTTGATAAGCTGAAGGAGAACGAAGGGCCAAAACAAGATTTGAGAGGCCGTGGACTTTGTCTGGTGCCAATATCAAGCACATTTCCAATTGCCAGTGAGACCACAGCTGATTTCTGGACACCAACATTTGGAGGAGCATTCCACTAGACGGAAGAGATCATCCAAAACAATTCACTTAATTCTCGATAGCTGCCTGATGTCAAGCCCAGCCGATTTAAGTATGATAAATTTGAATTTAGAAATTAAAAAAAAAAAAAAAAGAAAAGAAGGGAAAGTATGGAAGCCCCATTACTTTATTGAAGAAGCCTTAGCATTAAAAGCAAGATAGAAGAGAGAAGAAGAAAAGGGAAGAGAAAAGAAAAGGGAGTTCCCATCGAGGAAGGACAGCCAATGCTGGGCCAAGTTAGGGGCACAATGATGCAAGGCTGTAGTGATTAGGTACCACTGGAGGATAATGTAGCATTGTAATAACAAATATATGTTTTATATATAGGCATATATATAGTTGAGTTAGGAACAGGAACAGGTGCTAAATTTAGCGGAAAGTTTAGGTTAGTTTCGGGGCGTGTTTGTGGTTAGTTGAGCTAAATTTAGCAGAAGGAATGTCCAAGGGAATTTTGTTCCTGTTTCTATATGTATTGTAGGGTTGACACTATTTTACTTTAAACAAAAAGTGAAAGGAGGAGAACCAAAATGACTGTTATTGAATTGGAGAACAGGAAATGATGGTTGGTCTGAGCGTGTGTGGAGCTTATTTGATTGGGTTTCTTTAGCTTTTGTCTTTTGATTTGTTTATTTGTTTGGAATGTGCTAGTGGCAATCAGAAGGCGGCCCACTGTTCCTACTTTTAGTGTTTCACAGATAATCTGAAATGCGGGGATAAGGTTTTTTGTGTGTTTAAAACGATTGTGCTTTCTATGGACATGGCCACATTGATGGGCAGCACAACCTATCCTCTTTCTCACAAACAAGGTTTCGGATACGATCAATAATAATAAGGCAGTGGGAAAAGGATATTCAATTATCGCAATGTCTGCACAAACCCATTTCATGGCACTCAAAAATTTGTTTCAATTAATTTTGAAAATTTTCATGAGATAGAAAATTTCCAAAATTACAATATTCTCTTTAATTTGATGATTGGAAAGTGCTATCTTTGGCAATCAGAAAATTCTATCGAAAGGATGATTTAATAGATTTTTATTTTGAATTATTTTTTTAAGTGAAAAAGTCGAGTTTTCTAATTCCTATATAATTTTTTTATGTTTTTATAATTTTTTGATAGATGTGAATAACATACATAAAATTTACTAAAAAAACTTTAAATTTTAGTAAAAAAAACTCATCTAAAATGAAAAAAGAAAAAAAAAATTCAACCAACTAATCTTATCCAAATCAAAACTAAGATGAGATCGACTCCGTATATATGGTGCACCACAAATGTTATTGTAACACCTAAATGTATAGTATTGAGATATATTGTACAAGTAGTAACATCGCGTTCCTAGGACACTGAACGAATTTAATATTATTTTAAAAAAAAGTTCAAATAAAAAAATTACGTTAATTCATTGGTTTTAATTTTTTTTTTTAAACTTTAGACACTACCAAGTATTGCATCTGTTTTAGTTTCTATCTCCAATTAATTTTTGATAAACACAATAAAAGAAAAATACAAATTATGGTACTTTTATTTGAAAAGTTTAATTTTTTTAAAATCGTAATTAGGTGAAATTTAAGTTAACAGTTTTAATTTGTATATAATCTCGACTTTTGAAACAAGGTGAAATTTAAAATGTTAAAATTATTTTGTGAGAAGGATGGTAATTAATAGGGTCCACTAAAATAAAAATTGAACGAAAAAATTAAAAATATAAAAATAATCTCAATTATTTAATGAAAGAAAAAATAATTATTAACTGTTAAATCTTAATTTGTACAAATGATATTTTCAAAAAGCCTCATATTTTCTTATATAGAATTAATTAAATCTTGATGAGTTAGTTCCACTGGAATAAAAATATAGCATGAACGTATTTTCATTGTGGCCGGGTTTGGTTTAAAACACAGTGCCCATCTTTTTAAGGGCAGCTTGTGTTAGATATATCTGGAATCTAAGCTTCTTCTGTCCATTCTTTCCTGCTTTATATTGATTGTTTTACATATTTTTCCAATCATAAAGAGATTCGAGTCCAAGGGAGTTGCAATGTATAAGTGTTACTTTTCTCAGTCAGTCGGAAGGTCTCATTCATTTTCATTGGAATCAACTTTCACTGAAAACTAAAAAGCTTTGGTTTGATTCTCTCCTGAGTTTTACATGTTTAGATGTAATATATGCATTGAAAACATTGCAACGCATTATTATATATTAAATTGATTGAAGAATATATATATATATATATGATATGTGGAAACTAATTAGGCTGCTTTTCGGGTTAAAAAAAGTATTTTGTTTTTTTTAATAATTTTTTTCATATTATATTAATTTTTTATTTTTTATCAAAATGTGATTTTCCTTTTAGAAGTTATACATTTTAATTAAACGTGTTAATCGCATTCATTAAAAAAAATTAAAATATCACGTTCGTATAGATAAAAGTTAAAAAAATAAAAAATAAATTTTTTAGTTATTTTTTTTATCTAAATGGATAGTTTTTATCCAAACAGATATAAATTTTTTTATTTTTATTTTTTTCACAAATATGATTAACAAATCTAAAACATTCAACTTTTAAGAAGAAAATCTAATTTTACTGAAAAGAAGTCACATAAGATTAAAAAAAAATACAAAAAATAAAAATTTATTTTTCTATAACCAAACCAATCCTACGTCCAGAATTGTTTACACAATTTGTCTGTTCTGAAAGAATTAATCATGGGTACGACTACAAATATAGAATTAAGACTCTTTTCCGAAAAAAAAGTCGGACAAATGTAAAGCTTAATTTTCAAATTGAGCTTTGTAAAGAGTAATGATATGCAAGCCAACATTCAAAAAAGCTTGGATTTTAATCTTCGTTACATGTTCAAACTTTTCGGTGACAAAAATTGATCCAACACAGAAGATATATACCTCAAGCAAATGGTAACAAAGATTCAAATCTTCATTTTTAAGTTATTAAAGACAACCTAAAGTGGATTATCAACACTTGTCTTTATACTCACGGCTGCTTCATAAAGAGAGGAAAAAAAAAAAAAAGAAAATTAACCTATTTATAAAGAGATTAATCATAGAACGAGAGAGAACTAAAGAGGCTTAATATTGAAGAATCCCCACGACAAGGTACTAATCATGAAACGCCAACTTTAACAGCTGAGAATTATTTTCCTTGGTATTGCTGGACACCTGCTTTATAATCTTTGGCAGAGACTTTAAATTGATTGGTTGATGGGTATTATACGTAAATATCTGTCTTCGAGCATCTCGATCAGTCCCCTCTCGAGTACTCCATGGAATTTAATTCTAACAATTATTGGGTTTGGTTTAAATAGAAATTAAAGATGAAACTTAAAAGGAGAAAGAAAAAAAAAAAAAAAAGAAAGGAAAAAAAAAAAAGGAGAAAGCATCGTCGAATCATTGTGATTTTAGTAAAGTATAAGGCTCCTAGCGGTTACAGGCTTTCCTTTATTTGCAGAGACTTTGCTTTTCTTTTTTGGGCTAATCAATGGTGAACACTGTACTTTGTCTTCAGCAAGAAGTTCTTTTCTTTCCATCTCTAAAGGTTGTTTTCTTTGTTCAACTTTGAATCTTATTTTGTATGCCTTTCACTGAGTATATGGCCACCTCTTAGAAAGGTGATTGATGTGCCAATTTATCTTGATTCTTCCATGACTAGTACTCCTGATGTTGCCAACTGATCTCTTAACGAATTCCCCCCTCCCCTCCCTCAGGAGAATGAATTCACTTCGATTAGATTTTTTTTTTATTTTTTTCCTTTCTTTCTTTAGTAGAACCTTGTTTTCCATATAGATTTTCACATGCAGATAAGGCAATATTCACCACAAAAGTAGTGATCGATTGATAAAGCAGTTTGGGTTATATTTCTCGCTCTTCTTTCAGTGATGGTGTGTTCAAACCTACTTGCAATAGTAGTGACATGAACCATTGTTTGACTATCACTTTAGTAGTAGGCACTACTAGAAAAATAATTATTCGCGCTGATAGAATTCGGGCAACCGCTTAGTACAATCGGTATTAAATAGTATTAGCGACCGCTTCTACGGCAGTCGCTAGTCGTCCACATAAATTAACCCTCGCCCACTTTTTTCCGATTTTGCTTAGCCTCCCTCTGTTTCATTTCACTCCCGCACGGACCTTTGTTGGTTCCCATTGTGTCTTGTTGCCGTTGCCCCACCGCTGCAAGTATCCTCTCTCTCTCTCTCTCTCTTTCGCTCGTTTGCTCACTCACTTCGTGTGTATGTGTCTGTGTTTCTTTGTCTCCCCTTTTCTGATTTGGTTTCTCTGTTCTACGGAGGTCATGGGAAGTTCTCGTGCGAAATTGATCCTGAGCGACTATTCTCCTCTCTATTGATTCATTGAGGTAAGTATTCTACCCCTTTTTTTATAATTTTTTAATCTGATTTGGATGAACATTTCTTGTCCGCATACATTTTGGATGGATTTTTTCCGAACCACACACATACACACACACACACACACACACACACACACACACACACACACACACGTATATATATATGGATGCTAAATATACTTGTACATGAGTTACTAGGACAAAATCACAAGGCTTTCTTAGCACAAATCTTGAGGTTATTCCAATGTCTAGGCACTCACCCATATGTATGTGTAAATCTATATGTGTGTTAGTGTGTATAAATCTATTTCCTTGTGTGCGTTGGTGACTGTATTCAGCATGAAAATTTTGAGGGCATTATTGAATACCTGTGCTATTAATTTTTGCTTAACCCACTTGCAAATAGCTTGTGCACTTTGTGAGTGATAAGTTCTTTTCAATTAATTATCTTCTTTGGTATATTGTTGTTCACTTGTTTAGTTAAAGTTTTGCTCCATCGAGAAACCAAAACCCATGATTAATTTCCATTTGTTTGCCCTTCTCCACCCCCCCTTTTTTTTCTTTTTTTGTAAGGTATTTCCATTTGCTTGCTCCACCTAACTAGGGCTTTGTGGTCTTTTTTTAGAATCCCCTCCATTGCAAAGAGAGAACAAATGATGATTTTTTCCCCTAAAAGTTAATGTCCATTAAAACTACTAATTACAAACATGTTGGATGAAATTTTGATTACTTTGTTTCTAGTTCTGCGTTAGCATTCATGAATTGAAAGGAGAGAAAACTTGATCCTTGCGCCCTATGTTTCATTCTTGTTAATAATTTTCTATACATGGTTTGATCTTTGTTGGCTTACTATGGCATTATTATTTAATAAGGATTTAATCAAGGAATGAAAGATTATTAGTAACACTGATTACAGGTCTAATGATTCTCTTACTTGATTTAACTAATATTGGATTTTCTACTAGAATTAGAAATAGGAAGAATGTGAATGAATTAACCAATCTGAATTAAAAATATATCTACCTATGAGTGAAGATTTACATAAAAAAAGAAACAGGAGAATATGAAAACGGGAATTTGGTTATGCAATAAGAGAAAATTTGCTATGGAATCGTCAGAGATGAGTTGGGTAATACTGTTCATGTGAGAGTACCTTGCTTGGCCAGGCAAGAGAGGTTAATGTTAGCTTATGAGTCATCACTTGGGACCCTCTCTTAGGATACCCCGAGTGACCATTTCCTCCTCAGAAAGTCTAAATCCATTCTCAACACAAGACCAAAGAGGTCTTTTGATTTTTTTGAAATATCATCCTTATCAATCCTGTGATCATGTGAATGTTTTTTTAATTTATTTTTTCTTTTTGATTGATTTTTGTAGAAGTTAAATGCACGTTGTGTAGCTATATTACAAATATGTTTTTTCAATGCATTTCCCAATAGAATTGTTGTTGACAGGCTATGAATTCACAAACAAATAATGATTGTTTTTTATATGCTATCCTTGAAAATGAGGAACAATATATCATGTGAGACTTTATTTTTAATTTTGAGAATACTACTCAACAATTTGTTCATTGGTTGCTTAAGTTGTCATGTATGACCAGGCATTGCTCCTTTATTTAGGAAAATGTGAGAGGAAATATTTAGGTAATTAGAATTCTAAAAGAGAAGTGAGTCCTATTTTAATTAGTTGTACATTTGGTTAAGAAGAAAGTTGAGGAAAATCTAATAAAATCTAATCAATAATAAAATATAATATATTAATTAATTAAAATAGATTAATAAAATCTATTCAATAGTAACTACTAGAGGATTAAGCTTTGGCGCATGAAAATTCGTGCGAAATGGATGCTTTAGCTTCAACAATAACAACAATAATAATAATAATAATAAAAGTTTTAGCTTTAAAAAAAAATTCACACCCCTTTGGCAATAACGAACTCTCTAAATTGTTTAGCAACTTTTGTGAAATTTAAAACTTAGATTAATAAACCCTTAGTGAGAATTTTAAAATTACCCTTAACAAATCATTAAATTAAATTAAGAAAGCTCTTTGATTTGTTAAGTCATTTATCTAACTAATACAAAAATAAAATATAACCAAAGGACATTAATTTAAGCAAGTAAACATTCAAAGCTCTTGACACCCCAAATTTGAATAATAATAATATTAACAACAACAACAATTACAATTACAATAATAATAATAATAATAATACTAAAAGTTTTAGCTTTAAAAAAGAATTCACACCTCTTTGGCAATTAACAAACTCCCTAAATTATTTAACAACTTTTGTGAAATTTAAAACTTAGATTAACAAAGCCCTAATGAGAAATTTAAAATTATCTTTAACAAATCATTAAATTAATATTATGTTAAATTAAGAAAACTTTTTCAAAATAACAATTAAAAATAATTCTTACTTGGGCCTAGTCCAATTCATAATAATAACAACAACAATTACAATTACAACAACAACAACAACAACAACAATGATGATGATGATGATGATGATGATGATAATAATAATAATACTAATACTAAAAGTTTTAGCTTTAAAAAAGAATTCACACCTCTTTAGCAATTAACAAACTCCCTAAATTATTTAGCAACTTTTGTGAGACTTAAAACTTAGATTAACAAGCCCCTAATGAGAATTTTAAAATTATCTTTAACAAATCATTAAACTAATTATTAAGTTAAATTAAGAAAAATTTTTCAAAATAAAAATTAAAAATAATTCTTACTTGGGCTTAGTCCAATTCAATATTTATTGATTAGGACCAATCCAATCTAATATATGCTTACGCCCAATCCAATTCAAATTGAAATCCAATCCAAAAGATAAGAAGAATGAGAGATTTAAGATTATCTTTAATAAACCATTATTAAATTAATTTAAAAAAAATTCTTCAAAAATAACAATTGAAACTAATTCTTACTTGGTCCCAATCATTAATGTAATATTTATTACTTGGGTCCAATCCAATGCAATAGATACTTAGGCCTAATCCAATCAAAATTCAAATCCAAATCCAATGATTAGATATTACATAAACTAATAATAGACAACAAACTTAGCAAAAAATTAGAAAATAACAGGACATGATTAAAATTCAAAAGCTATAGGTATTAAGAGTTAAATTTTAGATTTATTAATGGTAGCAAACAAATTTACAACAGCTTTAGATACTTTTATATTTGAAGATTTCATTGTTTATGAACATTTCACTGTAACTTTATTTTTTGGCATACATTAGTGACCCGTTCGAGAATTGTGTACAACACTCGTTTAGTCATCCTCGATGCAACGGTTTAGTCCTATGACTTGATTCGCTGTTCTTATGATGCACAAGCGGAGCTTGACATACATAGTTCTTGAATTGTCCAGTTTGGACAATTTGGGAATATAATGATCCCTCAACAACTTATGCAAGTTTGATGTTAGATAAAGTTTCGATTTATGTCTTGTTGTTCTCTAAGTGCATACATAGATACGAATTATGTTACTTCTAAGTCGTGTACTTGGAGAACCACACAAGCATACCATCAAAATTTTTTCTAACAAGAGGAGATAGCATTTGAGTTGTTGAGGATATAAGACAAATTGTGCATTCTCAAATAGGATTGGACCAACTACCTTGTAGTGAGAAGTTTGAAGTTTAGGGCTAAATAAATTGCATGATGTACGATCTCTTAAGCTAATTATATTTGCTCAAATCAGACTTTCGCAGAAATACATAGCAACATGGATAAGAGTTGGATTGATTTGTCAAGTAGGACGTCTAGGGAATATGTGGAAAGGATTAAGCAGTTCATTGCTTTTACCAATAGGTTTGATAGTGAGTACATCTGTTGTCCCTCTAGAAAATGTGCGAACTACTATTATTGCACATGAGATATTGTGCAAGAGCATTTGATTCTAAATAGGTTTTTGAAGAATAACAGGAATTGGATTAGACATAGGGAAGAGTATGTTTCTTATCGCCAAGAGGAAAGATTTAATATAGAGGTCGATGTTGCTGCAGTTGATCTGATGATCACGATGTTAAATGATATCGCATATGGGTTAGCACTCGAAGACACTAGCTGTGAGATTGATAGGGTGGGTGGGAATAATGCTAGCTTGGATGCAGATGAAGAAATGTTGAGGTATTGTGAAATTATTGATAATGTGTAGACAAAATTGTATCCTGGTTGTACGAATTTTAGTAAATTGTCTTTTATTACGGAGTTGTTACACCTGAAGACTTTGAATCAGTGGATGAACACACCCTTTGACATACTATTCCAGCTATTGCACAGAGTGCTCCCATTCAATGCAAAGCTGGTTTAGTCCTACTACCATGCTCGCAAGTTAACTGAAAACTTAGGCTTCACATATGAGACTTTAGATGCACGTCTAAACAATTATATGTTGTTTAGAAATGAGAATGTTCACCTCGATATGTGCATTATGTGCAAAACTTCAAGGTGGAAGGATGATGGGGTCAATCAGAATTGTCAGAGTAATTTGAGGAAGGTTGTGAACCACGGGAAACTTGTCATCGCAAAGCAAGTGCAATATTTTTCACTTTAGCCAAGGTTGAAGAGACTTTTCATGTTGTCTAAAATTTCTAAACTAATGAGATGACTTGCAGAGAATAGTAGGGAGGACGAGAAATTAACCCACCCAGCAGACTCCCCAGCATAGAACGACTTCGACAAGAGGCACCTTGATTTTGTCCTAGATAGTCGTAGCATATGGCTTAACTTGGTTGTAGATGGTTTTAGCCTATTCAGGTCCATGATTGGGGCAAATTATAGTACGTGGCCAATGGTGTTGGTTCCATACAATCTTCCTTCTTGGTTATGTATGAAGCAATCTTTCCTAATCCTATCCACTCTTATTAATGGACCCAAAGGGACTGGGGATAAGATTGACGTATATATGCAGTCTTTGATTGACGAGTTGAATGAATTATGGGCGGAAGGTGTGATGACTTTTGACTCTAAAGGAAATAAAATGTTAAAAACTTTGAACTACATTATTGGGGACAATCAACGACTTCCCTGCGTATGCGAATTTGTCAGGTTAAAGCACGAAAGGAGAATTTGCATGTCCTTGTTGCAACCAGAGCAAAAAGTCAACCTAGTTAAAACACGGTAAAAAATGGGCCTGCACGGGTCATAGATATTTTCTACCCCTATTGCATAGGTTGAAAAGGGACAAAAGTGTCATTCGATGGCACTTGAGAATATGGTCTAACACCACAGATAATGACTGGGGTTGATTTGTTATCACAACTCGAGCAGGAGCAATATGCATAGTATATGATTTCCAAGATCTATTGGCCTCTCCACTACCTTCTATTCCTGGTGCGAATAGAAAGCGCAGTTATAACTGGACGAAGAAAAGTATTTTCTATAAGTTACTGTACTGGAAAGACAACATGTTGAGGCACAATTTGGATGTTATGCACATTTAGAAAAATGTGCGTGATAATATATTATGGACCATTCTCAGTGTCAAGGAAATGTCCAAAGATAGTGCCAATTGATTGCGTCTAAGTAGTACGTCTAACTAACCTCCAAGTGTAAAGATGTGCGGTGTAGTTTTAACTCAGTATTAATTCTAAGTTCACTGAAGTTCTAGGGTTTTTAGAAAATGAATAAAAAGAAGTAACACACTGACAACTATTTAATTGCATGAAATTAAAAAGAATATTTTTTTCTGTTTCAACAAGAATAATGATTAATAATAAGAAAATTCAACTAAAGTATGAATTGAGCAAAGTAAACAAGTTTAAAATTTCAAAGCAACCAATTAATCAACTAAGGAATTAATTCAAATAGCAATAACACTATCAAATGCGATTCTTGATTCAAGTTTCAATTTTAGGTGGGTTAATCACTTCACAAAGGGATGTGCACACAACTATAATCTAAAGTTCACGTAAAGGAACAAATAGATTGGAAAGATATCTTAGTTAAAAGTTTGTTATTTTGCAAAACTCAATTTCATACCCTCATTTGGAATTATAAAACCAGAAAAATATTCTTTGATATTACTTGGGTTCAAATCCAATTTTATTTTGTTCAAAAATGCTAATACCAAGTTTTAATAGAAAACCTTTACTAGTGATTATAGAGAATATCGTCAAAGATTTTCGTCTTTGAAAGTTTTTGAAACAAATAAAATCAGATTTGAAACATGTAGATCCCTATGCATGAGTTTTCGCAAACCACGCGAAGGGTTTATGCACATCCCATTTTTCTTAATAACCCATCCTTCCTTGATTCGTTGAATCAAGAAAGAAAGGTTTATGCTAACATGATTTCAAGATGCATAATAACAATCAAATCACAAACAAATCACTAAACGAAAATAATGAAAATGAATAAAAAAGACAATGTTATTAAATCAATAAACAAAAATAATGTACTTTGAAAATGAATCCAATGCATAACAGTGAACAATGAAAGCTGTAACAACTCCTACGAAAGCTCTACCAAATCTTAAAAGCTCTGTCAAATCTTAAAAGCATTCTTCACACATTAAATCACTCTAAAAACTCTCTAAAAGTTGCCGATACAGTTACAAAAGATAGTATTTATAATCATAACAAAAACCCAAAAGAGAGTTGACAAAAACGCACATTGAAGCCCACTATGGTCCGGACCACCCGACGGGGTGTCTGGACCACAAAACCCTTTCTTCTAGGTTCTGTTTTCTTTCTCCAACTTAGCTTTTGACCTGGTCCGGACCACCCTTGGGGATGTTCGTACCACAGTGTCCTTTCCATCTTCCAAATCACTTTCATCACCATTAATTATGATTATTTCACCTTTTGTCCTACAATTTAGAAAATAAACTCCATAAGTGATAAAATAATAACAAAACTCTTAAATTTGTTACTTAAATGCATGAATAAAGGCCAAAATATGGAGTTTGTAATTACACTTTTCAAGTGTAATCACACCCCCCAACTTGAGCATTGCTAGTCCCTAGCAATGCCTTTATTAAACTGAAATGAAACTACTATCCTCTCTTTTCGTTGGAAACACGGCTACACTTAGCTACGTGCGGCAAGCCTTTTAAACCCCTAGGTTCCCCCCAGTGGACGAGTGAATTCTTATGAGGGTTTGTAGTGAATCTACCCATAAAATTCCTAAACTAATCCAATAGACAGTAATTATCATTTCAATAACTCCTGCTTTAGGTTCAATATGAAATAAGTAACAAAATTTTAAAACGTTATATAAATTCTCCCAATGTGTATTTAGCTCAACTAATTTTCCACCATCTCATTTCAAATATGCCAATTCATATTATTCATTCAAGATAGTCATCAAATATACTCAAAAGACTACGGTCTTGACTTCAAATCTCATCAAGTTGGCCACTCAAATAGAATAAAGTCACTCAAGAAGGGTTACTCTCATGGTTCATGCAAGATCACGATGTCAAATAAATGCAATGAACCCAATCAAGAGGTAACTGAAAGAATTAAAGTGTGGAGTATTTCATAGCTTCATGAATGGAATGTATTAATGTTTAAACAAGACAACTACCATCAATCACATGAAATAAATTAATGCTCTTCTAAGTGCCTTTCACCTTTAGTCCATTAGGTCTTTACTAGGTTGTAACTTGGCCAAAGGGGTATTGGTTAGACAAAGAAGGGATAAGGAAAATCAAAGTGCATGTCTAAGGATAGTGCAATACAATACCCCCCAACTTTTCCCTTTTTAGCTTCTTGAAAGCCCAACATTGAAACTCAAATTTTTCTCTTTTTCTCTCTCTCTCTTTTTTTTTTTTTTTTTTCAAATGGGACTAATAATAACAAAATTATGAAGTGATAGATCCCATTTTTTTTTTTGAATCACAAATCCCCTTTCCATTAACCTTGTTATAAAATTGCACCAATATCCCAAGACATGCCAGGGCTAGTTTATCTTTACATCTAAGGTTAAAGGGGTCATAAATGTGGCTAAACAAGAAAATTTTCATTTATTATTTTGTTTATTTAAAGGCTTCAAAGTGGTTAGAAGGGCTATGTAATCAAATAAAAGTTTCAGGCTTCCAAATATAAGAACGAGGGCCTAATATCACTCTCTAGGTTAATAACACTTTGTCAGAGATACTAATCTACACATGTAAATAAAAAATAGTGTCTTGTGCATTTAATACCAAAGTAAATTAATGTAATGAAGCTATTCAAGAAAAGTGAGATGAAAGAAATTATAAAAAAAAATTATAAAACCCTCAAGCATAAAAGGTTAGGCTCAAAAGCTCACACAATGTAGGGTTTCAAGTCTCCACCTATGTCTTGGCATATTTGAATGACTAAATCTCCTAAATTCCAATCCTTGACACACTTTCAATTCAATTGTTTTAACTGACAAGTTTGCAACACATTAGAAAATTTTATACTCAATTTTAAATTAAGTTCCTGATTCAAAATTGAAACCAAATCATTTGTTATTTACATGAATAATGCCATCATTGAATTAAGTACTAAAACATTCACTAGTCACTAATATACCATGGCCAACATTAACACATGACCACCCCCCAACTAAAGATACACATTGTCCTCAATGTGTGTGCAACACAAGAACAAGGGTGAATATGTAAGGTAAAAATGTGGTGTGCATATGTCATGGTTCCCCCCAACTAATGCTCAGGTGACTAATGATGCCAATAAAATAACATAAATAAAACAACAAAATAATAAAATAAACAGAAAATAAATAAAAAAAAGGATAAAGAATTACCTCATGTTGGCTTCAAATAGTGCATTATGAAAACCATGAATAAATTGCTCTGAATGCTCAAAGTCATCAAACTGGGTTGACTAACTGAAAATCTCATTGCTCTCAGTAAAGTCAGTATCAATGTCCGTACTCTCAGTAGACTTACTCACAGTGTCAGCACTAGCTGTGTTAGGCACATCCTCCAATGGTGGCATATTATTGTAATCAGAAGGTGGAATCCCCTCAAATCCTACTTTGGTTTCAATGTCAGTGTCGTAACTAAGTGCATCAGACCACTCATCATATATGTCTATCTCAACCCACTCCATTTGCAATAGAAGTTCAAGGTTAACTTCATCCCACCCTTTCCCCTCAAGGAATTGGTAAGGTGTGATATGAACGAGGAGAGGAAAAATAAGTGGCAGAGGTGGGGAGTTACTCTCTTCGAAACACTCATCGAGCCACGTATCTAATTCAACCTCTAAACTCTCTAAGTCACTTTCATCACTAGACATATAAATTTTAGGTTCCCACTTATGTTTTTGACCAATTAAAGTGTCAGATTTTTCCTTCTGATTAGGTTTATCCTCATTAATACCAGACACGAAGAACCTATTCTTAACAAAAATATATAAAAAGAGTTTAATAACATAAACAAATAAGCTGAGCCAACATAAAGCAATATCAACACTAAAAATGAGTAAATAAAGAGAATAAATAAAAAGATAAAATAAGTAAAGATCAAAATAACTTTAGCAAAAGATAAGTAACCCATGTTAAAGTAATCATAAATCATTACATCAGGACAAACCAATAAAATGAACTATAGAGTTTTAGGATTACCAAATAAAGTACTGAATTCAAATCCTAAACTCTCAAAAAAAAAAAAAAAAAAAAAAAAAAAAAAACTATCAAAAGGGAAAGAAAATAACAAAAAAAGAAACAAAATAGCCAGTCACTGTGGTGGTGGAGGCGGATATGACTCTCGCATGCAATCCAAGATGCTCTGATGAAGATGACTCTATGTCTGCTCTGTTTGATGAATGCATCATAAAAGCTAATGGTCATCCTTCTAATTTTGCTCCAAGTGACTGATCCGCTCAGCTAATGCACCAATCTGGATAGCCAGCTTAGCATTAGTTACCACCTGCTCTTCTTCCTCATCTGGCTCTTCCTGAGCACGTGATGCAATGCCTTCTTCCATAACATCTTCTTCAGTCTTTCTTTTCTTCTTTTTTGCTAAATGACCTTAGGATTTAAAGTAAGAAGTGATATTAAATGGCTACAATCCTAAGGCTAGAGGTATGCCATCAGTAATTTGTGCCCCCATCCATCTGAATATATCCATGAGGGCCCCTCCAAATGGTAAAGCAGCTAGAGCTCCTGGATGCTCATAAGTGTATGCCATTTGATGCAAAATGTATGAAGGTAAGTCAATTGTCATCCCAGTCCCAATGGCATTGATTAACCAAGCTCTAAGTGGACTACAATCTGAGTTTCTATTTTGGGGCAACAAATTAGTGCATGAAAACATATGAAGTGCCCAATACTTATCCTTAAGTGTATAAACCGGCTTCCTATATTCCCTTATCCACTCCCGATTTTCAAACAAAATCTCAGATGCTATAATAGGTAATGGTGGGTTGCCGTCAATAGGGTAGGTAAATTCTGGATTTGGGACATGAGGCAACTAGAATACTTGTGCAAAATCATGTAGTGTGAGTACTATTTTAGCCCCTTGAACCTAACTTATAATTTTCTCCCTACCCTTCCTCCTAATAATAGAACCCTCTTTGATAGTAGCAAAGAATTCCAGTACCACATCAATTAAACAATAGGCGTGGAACTTAGCAATGTGAAGCCATTGACGCCCTTCAAAATTTTGTTCTAGCATAAACTCCTCACGCTTAAAATGGTCAATCTACCAAAATCACTCAATGACTACCGGTTTATGTCCCCAAATATCGTTACATTGATTTTTGACTTCTTCCCTCCAAAACCAACTTCTATCAAAAGAAGTCGACCCTAATTACCTGTTAGCATTGCGTTTAGCTCTTGGGGCAATGCTAACTACAAAAGCACAAAGAGAATTTCTTGAATTAACTATAAAGTTCAATCCCCTATGTCCACGCAAGTTCAGTGGCCCAATTCTAATGACAGTAAATTAAAACATTAAACTAAGAAAGATAGGTCATTGGATGTCCAGTTGGCAACCTGACAACCACCTAAAAAGGGTCCATTTTAAAAAATTTATAGCATATATTGATAAAGAAAGCAATATAGGTTGGTTATTTGAGAAACCGACAAAATAATGTGAAGTCCAGTGGACCTATAGATCCAAATGGTGAAATAAAATTGACCCACATTGGAGATAGACTAAGGGTGCAATGAAATTGGCTCTAACAAAGTAATCTCTACCAAAATATTGTTTAAAATCCATAATAGGATTCAAACTAAGTGAAAATTGGAACCTTCATTGAGCAAGAGCTCGGGTTCAAAGAAAATCGCAAAGATGGTGACCTAAGGTTTAGAAGGGAAAAGAACTCACCTTGAACTGATTATGTTAAGGAATTGGAGTGAAAATCTAATGAAGAACCCTTGGGAAAGCTTGGGCGTGATGGAATCACAAAGAACTTGAAGTGTAATCGGGAGTAGAAGAGGATGAGTGTGAAAAATTTGAGATTAAAATGGCTGATGGGTCGATTTAAATCATTTAAACCAGAAGGTGTCCAGACCACAGAAAGGTGGACTCGTATTGTTTTTTCAAAGCTGGCACACTGTGGTCTAGACCCTTGGGTCGGGGTGTCCGGACCACTGAGCTAGATTTTTGAAATTATTTTTTTTTTATAGAACCAAAAGGACTTAAACTCACAAATTAAAACTTAAACCAAAATAAAAATAAAAATCTAAGCTAAACCTAAATGTGATACAATTACTACACTGTGGTAATAAAGGATTATTCATAAGGTGGAGGATCTAGAAGATCCCATGATTCAACCAAACCAATGAAGTTTTCTAAATAAGGTTTAAGTCTATGCCCATTAACTTTAAACCGATTCCTATTTTTCAGATTTTCTATTTCACTAGCCCGTATTCAAAAACGTGTTTTACAATAAATAGGCCAGACCACTTGGATTGCAATTTGCTAGGAAATAGGTGAAGTTGTGATTGATAAAGAAGTACTTTCTGACCTTCATGAAGTGAACATCTCTTAATATGTTGGTCGTGTACTTTCTTTATCTTTTCTTTGGAAATTTAAGCATTCTTGTAAGCATCATTCCGTAATTCCTCCATTTCTACAATTTTGAGTTTGTGGTAAAGCTCGGCCCCATCGATATTAGCATTGAATTGTTTAATGGCACAGTATGCCTTATGCTCCAATTTGACAGGTAGATGACACGGCTTCTCATAAACTAATCTATATGGTGACATCCCTAGAGTTGTTTTATAAGCTGCACAATATGCCCATAGAGAGTCAATCAAATGTAGTGACCAATCCTTGCGATTTGGGTGAACTATTTTCTCAAGAATTTGTTTTATCTCCCTATTAGTGAGTTCTACTTGGCCACCTGTCTGTGGGTGATATGATGTACCAACTTTATGAATTACACCATATTTGAGCAATAGAGTTCCTGCAAAATGATTGCAAAAGTGTTTACCTCCATCACTAATTATTGCCCAAGGTACTCCGAAATGCGAGAAAATATTCTTGTGGAGGAATTTAAGCACGACTTTATGATCATTAGTTCTAGCGGCAATTGCTTCAACCCATTTAGAAACTGTTAAACCAGTGAGATAAGAATGAAATTTCTTAAGGGCAAAGACAACTGCTAGCAATTCTTTTTCAGTTGTTGTGTAATTTTTCTGTACATCATTCAGAGTTTACTTGCATAATAAATAACATGCACCTTTTTGTCTTTCCTTTGTCCTAGTATAGCTCCAATGGCATGGTCACTCGCATTACACATAAGTTCAAAAGGAAGTGACCAATCAGGAGGTTGAAGTATAGGAGCTATAGTTAGACAACCCTTGAGTTTATCAAAAGCTTTCTGACACTAAGGAGTCCATTCAAATGGTTTACCTTGCATCAATAATTGACATAAGGGCTTTGAAATCTCATTAAATGAATGAATGAACCTTCGATAAAACCCAGCGTGCCCCAGAAATGCTCGAATGTCTCTTACAGTTTAAGGAGTAGGAAATTTTTGAATCAATTTTACCTTGGCTCGATCTACTTGGATACCTTCCTTAGAGACTATATGCCCTAACACAATTCCTTGAGTGACCATAAAATGACACTTTTCCCAATTTAATGCTAAATTCTTTTCTTCATATCATGTTAAGACTAGATCAAGGTTTTTTAAGACCTGCTCAAATAAATCACCATAAACTGAGAAATTGTCCATGAATACCTTGACAATTTCTTCTACCATTTCACTGAAAATACTAATCATGCAGTACTGAAAGGGAGCTGGAGCATTGCATAGGCCAAAGGGCATCCTTTTATATGCAAATGTGCCGAATGGACAAGTAAAAGTGGTTTTAACTTGATCATCTAAAGCAATCTCTATTTGGTTGTAGCTCGAATAGCCATATAAAAACAATAATACACGTGTCTAGCTATCTAAGAATGGAAGAGGAAAAATGATCTTTCCTTGTAACTACATTGAGTTTTCTATAATCAATGCACACTCACCAACTAGTTTGGATTTGAGTTGTGACCAACTCATTATTCTCATTCCGAACCACTGTAACTCTTGATTTCTTAGGGACTACTTGTGTAGGACTCACCCATTTAGAATCAGAGATTGGATAAATTATTCCTACGTCTAGTAGTTTCAAAACTTCAGCTCCCACTACTTCTTCCATGTTTGAATTGAGTCGTCTTTGCATTTGATAACTGGTTTGGCATCCTCTTCTAAGTATATACGATGTGTGCAAAGGAGGGGACTTATACCCGTTAAGTCTACCATTGACCATCCTAAAGCTTTCTTGTGACTTTTCAAAAGATCAACTAGCATATGCTCTTGATAGGTGGTCAATTCTGAAGAAATAACTATAAGGTATGTTTCTCCCTCATCTATAAAGGCGTATTCCAAATTATGGGGTAGACGTTTCCTATCAAGATTTGGAGCATTTACTTCTGAGGACTCCGCTTTATTTAAAAGCGGTCCTAGATTTTCGAAAGGCTGGTACCTAGTTTCCTATAGACATGTTTGGGCACTTCTTCAACCAATCAATAACGGCTCCTAATTCGTGGTTTGATATCGTGGAATTCAATTTGTTCTCGCTAAAACAGATTGCTTTTTCTAAAGGATCCTCGATGAATTCATGATCAACGTAATCCTAGACTATAGTTTCAACTAAATCCATTTCTTGTACATCAAGTACCTCTTTTGGTTGTTTGGTAACATGAACTATATTCGTTTCAAATTCAATATTACCGAAAGACATTTTTATAGACCCATTCCTGCAATTGATTAAAGCATTCGATGTTGTTAAGAATGTTTGTCTAAGAATTACTGGTGTCAGATTTGGTGCAGATAAACTAGTAAGTGATTGAGTATCTAGAATTATAAAGTCCACTAGAAAATAAAGTTTTTCACTTATACCAGTACATCTTCAACTGTACCTCGTGGGACTTTGATTGATCGATCTACAAGTTGCAAAGCCACACCGGTAGGTTTTATTTCTTGTAAGCCCAATTGTTCATACACTGAATAAGAAAGAAAATTTACACTTGCTCCTAAATCAAGCAGCACTCGACTAATATAGCGCTTTCCTATATAGCAAGATATAGTGGGACAACCAGGGTCCTTATATTTCGGGGTTGTACGACATTGTATTATAGCACTTGCTTGCTCAATGAGAAATGCTTTCTCCTTTACATTCAATCCCCTTTTTACAGTGCATAATTCTTTAAGGAACTTAGCATATGAAAGGATTTCCTTAATTGCATCAAGAGGTATATGGATTTTTACTTATTTGAATACCACTAGCAATTCAGCTACTTGGGCTTTTTTCTTGACTTTTAAAAATCTCTGGGGAAAGGGTGCTTTAGGAATATATTCCCTGGGCACTATCATTGGTTCCTCATCCTTTTCTTTTTCCTTACCCTCTTCCTCTTCTTTTTCTTTTTTTTTTTTATGGACTCCTCAATTATAATTAGCTGTTTACCCGCCTTCTTACTATCATCCAACATCTGCTTAGGTTTTAACTTTTCTCTAGTTTCATTCTCCTTCAGATGGATGGTTTTATCTATAATTTTATCACTCCTAAGCATTATGATGTTTTGTACCTGTTCCACATTCCCAGGCACATTAGAATGCCTTTCAACTTGTTTAGCTTAAGCCACTGGATTTGGATGAGGTTGAATTGGGAATTGACCATTTGGTTGTGCAGTTAATGTTTGAGTTAAAAAGGTCAATTGACTCTTAATATCATTCAAATTTCTATTATTTTGGGCCCAAAGTGAAGATTGAGTATTGATAAACTGTTGAAGTGTTTCTTCCATGGATCTCTTATTTGGGGGAATGTATGGAACATGTGATGGTCCCACATTCTGAGACAATCCTGAATTAGGGATTGAAACTTAAGAAATTAGAGGATGAGGAGCATGATAGTTGCGGTATTTGGACTCGCTCATTTCTCCAACTGAAATTGGGATGGTTCCTCACAGTTGGATTATATGTCTCAAAACAAGGATTTTTCCTTAAGTTTTGTCCATGATATGATGGGTGGTATTGGTTGCAACCTCTCTACAAATTGGGATACTAGAACAATCATCTGTCCTATGAGTTTGGCTATCACGTACTATGCAATAGAAATTTGCAACAAGTTCCTTTATAGCCTGTGTGTCCTTTTTAATTTTTAGGGTCTCAATTTCTCTTGTGAGTGTTGCTAGTTTTGCTTTAAGGTCATCGATTTCACTCAATTGATGTATACCTCTGATTGGGGTGACACTAGTAGTTTGGGTGTTTTGAGATCCCATGATATCTCGAGTTTGCGCATTCTTAGCTAAAAATTTAAAGTATTTATAAGCTTCCTCATGTGTTTTATCATAAAACGGCCCATTGCACATTGTTTCCACAAACTATTTTAATTGTGGCATTAGTGATCCATAAAAGATACTAGCAAGACGCCAAAACTTCAAATCCATGGTGTGGACAAAAATGCAAGAGAGTTTCAAATCTCTTCCAGCTTTGATAAAAGGTTTCACCATGTTGTGGAGAAAAATTCAGAATTTGATGCTGTATAGCATTAGTTTCGTTAGGAGGGAAAATTTTCTTTAAAAATTTGGCTTGCATCTCATCCCATGTGCGAATGGAATTAGATGGTAGGAATTCAAACCATATAGCAGCCTTATCATTAAGAGAAAATGGAAAGAGCTTAAGAAATACTAAATTTATTGAGCATCCCTGATCCTTAATTGTGACACAAATGTTCCTAAATCGAGTTAAGTGATCATATGGATTTTTAGAGTCCATACCATGAAAAATAGGTAACAATTGTATCATGCCAGGTTTGAAATTGAATGCTCTCTGCTTTTCTAGCCAGACTATACCAGATTCAGGAACGTGCCTATCTTGCTGCAAGATATCTCTCATGGAGCTTCTAGCAGCTACGGCTTGATTTTCAACCATATCTAGAGTTAGAATAGGAAGTCTAGGACTTTGAACTTCTACCAAAGGATGCTTAGGTTCAAAATAGGGAACTAAGGGTTTAGGACACCTTAACCTATCGTCTTCCCCACAAATCCAAACACTCATAAGCCAGGGCAATTAACTATGTAAGGGTACTGTGGTCCAGACTAGCAGACTAGGTGTCCGAACCATAGAGAGCTACTCTAGGACTTTTGAGAAAGACTTTGATAAAATTTTTATTTTTATTAAATTTTATAATTTTTTATATGAAATAACAAATTAAATTAAAAACAAAAGTAATCTAAAAACTAAAATTTGGCTCCCTGATAGCAGTGCCAAAAACTTGACCATGTCTAAATAGTGCGTCTAAGTAACCTCCAAGTGCAGGGGTGTGCGGTATAGTTTTAACGCAATAAGACCGAGGTCGAATCCACAGGGAACCTATGTTTAATTTCTAGGTTTTGACAAAAATTTATTAATTCTAAGTTCATTGAAGTACTAGGGTTTGATGAATACGAAATTTCAAGGGCTTTCATAAAATTAAATAAAAAGAAGTAACACACAAACAACAATTTAATTGTGTGAAATTCAGAGAATATTTTTTTTAATTTTTTCAACAAGAATAATAATATTTAATAAGAAAATTCAACTAAAGTATGAATTAAGCAGAGTAAACAAGTTTAAAATTTCAAAGCAACCAATTAATCAAGTAAAGAATTAATTCAAATAACAATAACACTATCAAATTTGATTGTTGATTCAACTTTCAATTTCAGGTGGGTTAATAACTTTATAAAGGGATGTGCACACATCTACAATCTAAAGTTCATCACGTAAAGGAACAAACAGATTGAAAAGATATCTTTGTTAAAAGTTCGTTATTTCCTAAAACTCGGTTTTATACTCTCGTTTAGGATTATAAAACTGAAAAAAAATTCTTTGATATTACTTGGGTTCAAATCCAATTTTATTTTGTTCAAAAATATGAATACCAAATTTTAATCGAAAACCTTTACTAGTGATTACAGAAAATATAATCAAAGATTTTTTTTTTCGAAAATTTTTTAAACAAATGAAATCAGATTTGAAATATGTAGATCCCTATGCATGACTTTTCGCAAACCATGCGAAGGGTCTACGCACATCCCATTGTTCATAATAACCAACCCTTCCTTGGTTCGTTGAGTCAAGAGAGAAAGGTTTACGCTAACATGATTTCAAGATGCATCATAACAATCAAATCACTAAATGAAAATAACAAAAATGAATCAAAAAGACAATGTTATTAAATCAATATACGAAAATAACATACTTCAAAATTGAATCCAATACACAGTAAACAAGAAAAACTGTAACAACTCCTACAAAGGCTCTGCCAAATCTTAAAAGCATTCTTCACACATCAAATCACTCTAAAAACTCTCTAGAAGTCTAAAAGAATATAAGGTAAAATTTGCCAATACGGCTACAAAAGATAGTATGTATAATCATAACAAAAACCCTAAAAAGAGCTGACAAAAACGTGTATTGAAGCCCGCTGTGGTCTAGACTCCCCGTCCGGACCACAGAACCCTTTCTTCTAGGTTCTGTTTTCTTCCTCCAACTTAGCCTTTGACGTGGTCCGGACACCCTCTAGACCAGTCTTGGGGGTGTCTGGACCATAGTGTCCTCTTCATCTTCCAAATCACTTTCATCACTGTTAATTATGATTATTTCACCTTTTTTTCTTGCAATTTAGAAAATAAACTCCATAAATGATAAAAATAATAACAAAACTCTTAAATTTATTACTTAAATGCATGAATAAAGGTCAAAATATGGAGTTTGTAATTATATTTTTCAAATGTAATCACCAATGCTTGCTGTGATTTGTAGGAAATGGGCTTGAGAAAACCATTGCACTTACAGTTGAGAGAGTCTAACAAGGTATACATGCTTTCTACACAATACACGATAAGCAAAGAAGAGAAAAAGGCATTCCTCTCCATTTTAAAGGGGATCAAAGTGCCTAACAGCTATTGTTCTAACATTTCTAAGCATGTGAACATGAAGGAAAGGACTTTACAAGGTTTGAAGAGTCATGAAAATCACATTCTAATTCAACAATTGATTCCTATTTCAATCTGAAATTGTTTACCAAGGAATGTTGTTGAGCCATTGATTGAGGTCAGTAACTTCTTCAGACAACTATATTCAAGAGTTTATCGCATAAATGATTTGAAAAGTCTCCAGGATAGAATTGCGCTAACACTGTGTCATCTAGAGAAACTCTTTCCATTGTCATTTTTTGATGTAATGGTCCACTTGACCATACATTTAACAAGTGAAGCCTTGCTTGGTGGTTTTGTCCAATTCAGGTGGATGTATCCGATTGAGAGGTATATGAATACATTGAAGTGGTATGTGCGTAACAGAGCTCGTCCAGAGGCATCGATAGCTAAGGGTTATTTGATGGATGAGTGCACCGATTTCTACGCTCCATATCTTAATGATGTTGAAACCATACTAGATAGACCCTCACGGATTAATGATGGTCCTATTAGAGAAGGCACACCATTTGATCTAGATAACATCGAGTGGATTCAAGCCCATTGACATGTGTTGTTCAATACCCCATCAATTGTGGCATTGATTCAGTAAGTAAATGCTCAGTCATATATTTAACTTGTTAGTGTTCTATCTAAATGATCATGCTTGTCATTAATGTATGTTGTTCTGCATTGTAGGACACACATTGATGAGTTCAAACGGGACATGTCTCGTGCTACAGATAATCAAATTTGGCAGTTCCATTTAATCATTTTACGATTGGTTCAAGAATTATATATGTATAGATATAGTTGTATATGCTTTAGTTTTTTCTTATCATATTAGTTTCATGCAGTTTTATTGAACGATTATATGAATTGTGTAGGTGTACAATTTATGATGAACAAACGATGGTACTTTGATCGATAAAATGAACCAACTAGCTAATGGTTCATTTATAACGGCACAATATTACACAACTTGTGATGTCAATGGGTTCTGATTTCGCATCAAGGAAGTAGATGAGAAATGAGCAACATAAAATAGTGGTCTCAGTTGTCTTCTTGTCGATGCTAGTTATTACTATGGCCAATTGAAAGAAATTGTTAAAGTTATATACAATATTCAAGTGTGACTGGGTCGTTCCAATTTGTGAGACTAAAGTTGATAAATACCAATTTGCGTTGGTAAAATTTCAACAACTTGTTATATCGAGATGAGTGAGTAAATAATGAGCCTTACATATTAACCTCGCAAGTTGAGCAAATTTACTATGTTAGAGATCCAATGGATCCTAACTGGAAAGTTTTAGTTAAGATGTCAAGCAAGGGGTGTATCAAATTGAATGTGATGAGCCAGATATTGATACATTTCCCTAGCAAGTTCTTGACTAAAATGTAATAGTTTAACGTGACGAGGAAGTCAACTAGATTAGAGAGACCGTTGAAAGAGATACTATTGACTTGCATGACCAATGAAGGTTTGTCTACTTTTTTCCTTCCAAATTTTGCTCAAGAAAATGTTTAACTTATTGTTTAGGAATGGTTTTTAGTTATTGCATGAAATTTATTTATCTTATGAACATGTAAACAGATACGTTAGGACATAAGAGGAGAGATCGTCCATGCACGATAGATGAGTTACTACATCAAGGATAGGCTCGTACACTGACCGGGGAGACTAACCGACTGATGCCTATAGTAGGTCCCTCCACCACAGCTACGGGGGACCATAGCCCACTGCTTGCTCGATTCCAATGTATCAATATTGGCTCGACCCCAAGTGCAGGGTGTCTATTGAAGCACAATTACCGGTGAGAACCGGATCGTGTCCACAGAGAGCCTTTGTAAAAATTAGTGAACAAATGATTCTTGGAAAAGGTTTTAGACAAATTTTCAACCCCACAATGAATGATAGAGATTCAATTTGGTTTTAGAAATGGTTGTTTGGATAAAATGTTTTTAGAAACAAATTTAAGAAAACCTTGAATCCAAAACAAGCTCGTAGTGATTGACAATAAATTTCAAGGATTCTACACCTAAAAAGGATAGATCAAAAGATAATCTAGATATAAAACCACTTAGAACAATCCAAATCTGATTTGAGTAAGAAATTAAGGACAAAAATCTACTGAGAATTCAAATCAAACACCTAATATGCATAGCTCATAGATCTTACATACAAATCCTAGGAATAGCAATTACCATACAAATCTAAAAGAAAGGCATGATAATTCTATGTAGAAATCCGTAAGTAAAGGCCATAAACCATACAAAATTGAAGTTCAATTGAAATCTCAACTCAAAAATCAATAATCAATTCAAATCAAACATAGATTCTTCCTTTAACACATAAGATTTCAACATTGAGCCCATTACCTTGAAATTCTTGCAAATCAACTACGAGACTTGCCTTGAATCCAAGAGAAAAAGTCTACTCAAACATCATAAAAGAAGAAAAACAATAAAACTTGAAGTAAATCCATTCATAAAACTGAAATTCTGATACAAGAATTCAAAGAAATGAAGATGGATACACTTTCTCTCTCTACAATTCTCTCTTTCTAAAAGGAAAGCTTAATTGAAAGAAATGAATCTGTCCATTCTGTAAACGACCTCCTTCGTACATATATATATGAAATATAACATGTAAAAGTACATAATTGCCCATTTCTCAAAAGCTGAATTTCAGAATCCTCGAGTTACAGGTTGGTTCGAACAAAGGTTCGAACAGGCTGATTGGTTCGAACAAAGGTTCGAACCAAATTCTGGGACTTAGTCAGATTTCACTCCAATTAGACTTTGCACAGCCTCTGTTGTTCTAACCAGTGTTTGAACCAAGGTTGGTTCGAACAAGGGTTCGAACCAAAGTTTGAGACTTAGAAAATTTTCCTCCAGTTGAACCTTGCACAGCTTCTGTTGATCGAACCAATGTTTGAACAAAGGTTGGTTCGAACAAAAGTTCGAACCAAAGTCTGGGACTTAGAAAATTATCTTCCAGTTGAACCTTGCACAGCTTCTGTTGATCGAACCAATGTTTGAACAAAGGTTGGTTCGAACAAAAGTTCGAACCAAAGTCTTGGACTTAGAAATTTTTGAGCTCTGCAACTTTTCACCCTTCTGTCAATCGAACCAAAGTTCAAACCAGACGTGGTTTGAACAAAGGTTCGAACCAATTTGCCTTAATCAATTTCAGCACTTGTTGGTCTATACTTGGCTTCTGTTGTTCTAACCAAGGTTCAAACAACCTATGGTTTGAACATTGGTTTGAACCACTTTTTCCAACACTTAGCCAAAATCTGCTGCATCTTTTTCTGGTTTGCCTTCTGTGGTTAGAACATTGGTTTGAACAACAGTTGGTTCAAACATGTGTTCGAACCAGCTTCTTGATTTCATCCAATTTAGCCCAACTTCATCCATTTTAGTCCCAAACACCTGCAAATCACAAGAATTCCTCATGAATGCATTTAAAAACAATTTATCATCTTTTTAGCTATAAATCCACCTAACAAATCACTAATTAAGGTTAATGATTGTACTTTTCATAGTACAATCACACCCCCCAACTTGATATTTGCTAGGCCCTAGCAAATTAGCTCAACAAGAAGTCACTTCTCAGTCTTTAACCTAATTCAAAGTTGCACATGACATCTTAATGCAAATTCTTTTGAATTTTCAAGTTCAACTCCCCAAGACAATTAAAAGTTAACATGGAACTTCATAGGAGCAACCCTCTATTCATTGTATGGTCTTAAAACATGAATCAATCCATCATGCTCATAATTCCTCACTAGAACATAAATCTAACTCAATGATGCACAAGAATTCTCTCAAGTCTTGACTTCAATCCTCACAGGGCATACTCTCTTTAATGAAATGAGAATTGGGTAAGACACTCTTAGAAGATTCTTTCATAAGAGTAAGTGTAAAACCAATTCTAGTAAGAACCTTCCTTAAGTCAAAAACAATAAAATTCAATGAATATTGGACTTGGTGTAGCTCTATGAAAGGAATAATCCATAGCAATGGAAATCTTGAACTATTTCACATTGAGAACTTCAAATTTAACTCAATTGACACCTTAGATCTATTAGGTCTTTATTGGGTTGTAATGGGGCTAAGGGGTTAAATGTGGTACCAAGGAAGGGAAGGGATAATTCAAAATGTGCCTTAGTTGTGTAATTTGATCCTTCTCTTCTCAATCATACTCCATTCTTTGTTCCTTTTCTTTCACCCTTTTTGAGTTCCCAAAAATGTCAATTCTCTTCAAACTATTCTCTTTTTTTTTTATTTATTTAGAAATTGAAAAACACATCCTTGTATCACTCTTCTTTTCCTTTTCTTTCCTTTTTATCAACCTTCCATTTCCTCAAAACTACCACTACCTTTGGCTCATTCTACCTCCCTTAAGCTTATACATCACTAAGGCACTTAGGTAGGTTGTTAAAATTTTGTAAGGATTAGGGTATTGTTCAAGGCTCCAAAAGAATTATGCATTCATGCATTCATAGCTCAACTTGGCTCCTAAGGAAAATTAATTAAGAAAGAAAGGTCAATAAGGCTCAACAATGCAAGGATGGCCTACTTCACTTCCAAGAGTTCAATTGAGTTGACAAATCCATTCCAATGTTCATGGTTCCAGCTGATGAGTTTCTCATGCTTAAGGATTCAAAACAAGTAATTAGAGCTACTAAAAGAATATAGATGTGAAAAACATGTGAGATTAAGTTCAACCACTCAATAAGGGAAGCTAAAGGCTCAAATCTCACAAGGCTAGTCTCCACTTATTAGAGAATAAAAATATGCATTTCTTGAGTCAACTTAAGTCCCAAGAGTTCATACTCACACAATTTCTTAATGCACAATTTAATTTCACACAACTTCAAAAGTGTTGAAACTATGAACTCCATGTTGACAATTAAGACTTAAAGGATAAATCACAAGCAATTCTCAAGAATGAGCATTAATCAACCATGTAAAAGCTTTGAACCAAGTCAAGAACTAAAAAGGAACTTCATTTCATTTCATTCCACTTCAAGTTTTACAAAAAGTTCAAATTTGGCCTTTGATTACAAAAACATGTCAAAGCTCACTTCACAGGCTTACTACAAGTCAAAAAGTCCTACAATAAAGCAACAAAATTAACTAAAGTCAAAAAGTACTACAACTCCTAGCTTGGTGACAACAAACAAAACAGCTCCTAAGATCTAAGAGCCAAGAAGAGGGTCCTCGGATGGCACTGATGAAGTCCTAGCAGTGGTAGAAGAAAGTAATAGCTCCAGCTTAGCCTCAATGGCTGCAATCCTCTTCCCTTGGCTTTGGAGCTCTTGCTTGATAAAGTACTGGTCATTCTTAATCTCTCCAAGTTTGACCTTCACTTCATCCCACTTCTCTAGCATCTTCTCCATAACTTCTTCAGTTGTGGTCCCTTCTTTCTTCTTCTTATGGCTTGCACTTCTTTCCCTAGATGAAGCAGTGATATGCCCCAATGGCTTGGCCACTTGTTCTCCCAATTCAGATACAACTTTCTTTTTACAGACATACTTGGTGATGAACCCAGCAAATGGCAATCCACTGACCCCCTTTTTTATCTTTGAAGCCTCAGCCATATTCTCCCATATGAGCTGCCCCAATTCCACCTTCAATCCCTTGTCAATTGCATACAAAAGTAAGCCCCTCTCATAACTCAGCTCAGAAGTGTTCATCACTGGATTGAGTTGTGAACATGCTAAGAAGTGCAATGAGTTGAACTTTGAATTCAACCTATTCTTAGCAATCTTCTTCTTGTGGCCCCACTCAGCTTTGGGGTTTCCAGTCAATACCTTAGCCAAAGCATCCTTATCAAGAGCTTCCTCAATTGAGAATGGGAATTGAGGTTGCTTTTCCTCCTTCAATCCAAAAAATTTCCTCACATCCTTAGGAGAGACTTCAATGTGAATTCCCCTCACTTTAGTCACAATACAATCTTTCCCTTCCTTCTTGAGGTCCAAAATGTTGTCATAGAATTCTTAGACAATGGGAACCACAGCTACTCCACTATATTGAGCCCATTTTTCCTATTTCCTTGCTTCAAAATTCTGTTTCAATTTAAATTCTTCTTCTTGAAAATGACTCAGCTCCATCCCTCTCTCCACTATCACAGACCTCTTGCTCCAATACTTATCAAACCCCTTTTGTGCTCGAGCACTTGAGAACTTGAAGTCATCATAGGGATCACCCTCTTCTTCCTCATTCCCAACTTCCTCATTTAACTCCTCAATCAGGTTTCTAATGGTTTCAGGAGTGGCCTCTGATTGGGGTTCCAGGGGTGTCCTTGGTGTTTGCTCTGAAGTGGGGGTGAGGTGGGATTGTAATTTTTCAATGGGTAGGTTGGATGTGGGCTGAGGTGTAGGTGTTGGATTGAGGTCCAGTTGATGGCTTGGTTGGTCAGTGGCAATTGCTGGGCTAATCTCAGCTGATGTAACAGCAGGTAGGGTCCCAGGTTGGCTAGTGGATTGGGTTTTTGCTCTTTTCTTGGTTGGGGTGAGTTTTTCAGGTTCTGAGTGTTGAGGACTAGCTCCTTTAACCTTCTTCCTCTTCTCATACACTTTCTTAGGTGAAGCCATTGTTAACAACTAGAAAAAATTCAGATTACAGTTCACTGGCACCAACTCACTATCACTGCCACCCACAATTCCACAAGCACAAGAAGCTCTTCAACAAAATATACCAAACCACTAATTTTTACACCCAATCAAATTTCAATTTCACCAAAATATTCTCCAAAAATTCTCAACTCAAAAATTTTCCACATCAATTTTTCTGACAGAAGATGAACAGTTTCCGAAATCCTACCTCCAAGGACTCTGTGTTGCGTTGAGCTGTTGCAGAGCTAAAATCCTTGATGCTTTTTGAGCTCAAATGAAGCTTGAATTTGTAAAATGAAAGGCCTCTTCCAATCGAATTCAAAATCAAACACCCCAGCTGCCCAGTGAACTCTCTTCGTTCGTACCAGTGTTAGGACCCAAAACAGTGAAATGAGCCCTAACATTTCTGAAGTGGTCTATTTATAGTCTGCCTGGACTGCCCAATGGTTCGAACAAGGGTTCGAACAGACCAATGGTTCGAACATCGGTTCAAACAAACTAACTTTTCTCAGTTGGTTCGAACAAAGGTTCGAACAAATTACTCTGACTGACTTGGTTTGAACAGGGGTTCGAACAAACTGCTAGTTTGAACATTGGTTCGAACAAACTCCTCTTAATCTTTTGTTCAAACATGGGTTCGAACCAATGTACATCAGAAATCCCATATCAGTTTAGCTCAGCTCTGAATCTTACCTCTTCTTGCCTTAGCTCATAAGAACTGAATTGAATTGTCACCAAGACTAGATTCTCTAAATCTATTATTTACCAAAAGAATTTAAAAAGACTCAAATTCTTAAAATTAACCAAAATTTTTCAAAATTTGCAAAATTTTTCTGATTTTCTGATTTTTTTTTTTTTAAACATTCATGCTCAGGTTATAACATGTTATGCAACATCAATCCAACACAACAATTACCAGCATGAATATGGTTACCTTTCCCCCCAACTTAAATTGAACATTGTCCCCAATTTGGAAATATGCAATCAAATCATCATGAATATGGGTAGGAAGTTACCTTAATCAATCAAATCCTTTGTAAAAATACCCGAATTGATGCACACAAATGATGTCACCTGAATTGAATCTCCTTCCTTGTTTCCCCCAACTTGGATGACACTGTCAAGCTAAATTCATCAAAGCTCACAAAGATTGTTAAGAGAGCAAATAAGGAAACCCAAATCATGAATGATAATTCAGTAAAATAAAAGAAAAAGAAATATAAACCTACTCCTAATTTACTTTATTCATTGATTCAAAACTTCCAATCATTCAAATGGAGGTGGGTCCTCCAACTCCCAAGATTCCACATCGGCCACAAAATTTTCAAGATACGGTTTCAAACGATGGCCATTCACTTGCAAAACTTGCCCATCCACAAGGTTTTCAATCTCAAATGCCCCAAATTCATTCATAGATTTGACAATGTAAGGTCCAACCCATCTTGACTTCAATTTTCTAGGAAAAAGGTGCAACCTAGAGTCATACAAAAGGACTTTCTGGCCTATATGCAATTCTTTTTGCAAAATTCTCAAATCATGCAACCTCTTCATGGTGATCTTGGAGGCCTTTGAGTTCTCATAAGCATCATGCCTAATTTCCTCTAATTCATTCAATTGCAACTTCCTTTGAATGCCTGACTCATCTATGTTCTCATTGAATTGTCTTATGGCCCAGTATGCCTTGTGCTCCATCTCCACAGGCAAGTGACAAGCCTTCCCGTAAACCAACCTATAGGGAGACATACCCAAAATGGTCTTATATGCTGTTCTATATGCCCATAATGCATCAGTTAACCTCAAAGACCAGTCCTTCCTAGTTGGGTTCACAGTTTTCTCAATTATCCTCTTTATCTCCCTATTGGCTAATTCAGCTTGACCACTAGTTTGGGGATGATAGGCTGTTCCCACCTTGTGAACTACCCCATATTTTTTCATTAACAAACCTACGGGTCTATTGCAAAAATGTGTCCCTCTATCACTAATCATTGCCCTTGGCATGCCAAATCGAGAAAACACATTTTCCTTTAAAAACTTGATCACTACCCGATGGTCATTTGTTCTAGTGGGAATGGCCTCTACCCACTTAGACACATAATCCACGGCCACCAAAATGTATTCATATCCAAAGGAATTCAAAAATGGCCCCATAAAATCCATTCCCCAACAATCAAAGATATCCAAGACATAAATGGGGTGTAAAGGCATCTTATTTCTCCTAGTTAGGCCTCCAAGCCTCTGACATCTATCACATGCAAGGCAAAATGCATCAACATCCTTAAACATAGTGGGCCAGTACAATCCACATTGTAAGATCTTGGCCACAGTCTTTTTGGCTGAAAAGTGTCCACCACATGCCAAGGTATGACAAAATTGCATCACACTCTGAAACTCACTATCAGGAATACACCTCCTAATGACTTGGTCTGGACAGTACTTGAAAAGATAAGGCTCATCCCAGAAAAAGAATTTCACATTCCTAAAGAATTTCTTCCTATCCAGCAAAGTCCAATGAGAGGGTATCATGCCTGAAGCCAAATAATTTGCTATGTCAGCATACCAAGGAATTTGGGAAGACTCAATGGTAGACACAAGAAGTAAATCCTCATCTGGAAAAGTCTCATTAATGGGAGGGTCATAAGCTATCAAGTCCTGTTGGGGAAGTCTAGAAAGATGATCCGCTACCACATTTTCTACCCCCCGTTTATCCTTAATCTCTAAATCAAACTCCTGAAGCAATAGAATCCATCTAATCAGCCTAGGCTTGGAGTCTTGTTTGGTGAGGAGGTATTTAAGGGTAGCATGATCTGTGTAAATTATGACATGTGAGCCAATCAAATAAGACCTAAACTTATCTAGTGCATATACTATTGCCAATAACTCCTTTTCAGTTGTGGTGTAATTCTTTTGGGTGTCACTAAGGGACTTGCTGGCATAGTATAGTACATAAGGTCTTTTATCTTTCCTTTGGCCCAAGACTGCACCTATGGCACAATCACTGGCATCACACATCAATTCAAAAGGCAAAGTCCAGTCAGGTGTCTGAATGATAGGAGCTGAAGTGAGTAGCCCCTTCAATTTTTCAAATGCAACCTGACACTCAAGGGTCCAATCGAAAGGTGCATCATGAACTAGAAGGTTACACAATGGTCGAGCTATAGCACTAAAAGATGCAATGAACCTCCTATAGAACCCTGCATGGCCGAGAAATGATCTCACATCTTTCACACACCTAGGGGTTGGAAGCTTTTGAATGATTTCTACCTTAGCCTTATCTACTTCAATACCCCTAGAAGAAACAACATGGCCTAGGACAATACCTTGTGTCACCATGAAGTGACATTTTTCCCAATTCAACACTAGATTTTTCTCTTCACACCTTGTTAACACCTTCTCTAGATTCCTCAAACATGCATCAAAATCACTCCCATACACAGTGAAATCATCCATGAATACCTCAAGAAACTTCTCCACAAAATCACTAAAAATACTCATCATGCACCTTTGAAATGTGGCCGGCGCATTACACAAACCAAAAGGCATGCGCCGGTACGCAAATGTACCAAAAGGACATGTGAATGTTGTCTTTTCTTGATCCTCAAGGGCTATCTCGATTTGGTTATATCCAGAATATCCATCGAGAAAGCAATAAAATGGTTGTCCAGCTACCCTCTCTAAGACCTGATCAATAAAGGGTAAGGGGAAGTGGTCTTTCCTAGTCACGGCATTTAACTTCCTATAGTCAATGCACATGTGCCACCCTGTCTGAATCCTAGTGGGCACAAGTTCATTGCTCTCATTCTTAATAACCGTAACTCCAGACTTCTTTGGAACAACTTGGGTGGGACTCACCCATTGAGAATCAGAAATGGGATATATGATCCCAGCATCTAGGAGCTTAAGGACTTCTCCTTTAACTACCTCCTTCATGTTAGGATTCAACCTCCTCTGAGGTTGTCTCACTGGTTTAGCCCCCTCCTCTAGGTAAATGGAGTGTGTGCAAATGAGTGGGCTAATCCCATGAAGGTCTGCTATTGTCCAACCTAGTGCCTTCTTGTGTCTTTTCAACATCTCTACAAGCTTCTCTTCTTAGTCCTTAGTAAGCTGAGAAGATATGACCACTGGGTATGACTCTTCCTCTCCTAAAAATGTATATTTAAGCTCACTAGGAAGAGGTTTCCTATCAGGCTTGGGTGGCTTGACAATGGAGGATCTAGGGTTGACCATGTTTGGGGCAAGGTTTTCTATAGATTGGTCAGACTGCTCTATAGACATGATGGGTGCACTATCTAACCAACTCAACACCTCCAAGACATCTTCATCATCAACCTCATCCCTATAATCTTTTCCATCTCCTAATGTCAATGCCTTCTCCAAAGGATCTCCAACAAACTCCCTCTCAACATGTTCCTCCATAACTGTCTGAATCAAGTCCACCTCTCTTATATCCTCCTCTTCCTCCATGGGTTGCTTAGCAACTCTAAAGATATTCATTTCAGCTGTCAAATTCCCAAAGGAGATTTTCATAAGACCATTCCTACAATTGATGACCGCATTAGTGGTTGCTAGGAAAGGTCTTCCTAAAATGACAGGAACGAGTGGAATGGAACCTTGAGGGGTGGGCTGAGTGTCTAAAACAATGAAGTCCACAGGATAGCAAAACTTATCAACCTGAATGAGCACATCCTCCAAAATGCCCCTAGGAATCTTAACCGACCTATCAGCTAATTGCAAGGTCACTCTAGTCGGCTTAAGTTCCCCCAAACCCAACTGTTGATAAACTGTGTAAGGGAGAAGGTTGACACTAGCTCCTAAGTCTAGTAGGGCTTGTTTCACCTTGTGCTCACCTATGACACATGCTATGGTAGGACACCCTGGGTCATTGTACTTTGGTGGGGTCTTATATTGAAGAATGGCACTAACTTGTTCTACCATGAAAGCCTTTTCCTTGACACTCACTCTCCTCTTAACAGTACAAAGGTCTTTTAAGAACTTGGAGTAAGATGGAACTTGTTTGATGGCATCTAATAAGGGTAGGTTGATCCTTACTTGCTTGAAAACCTCAAAAATTTCAGAGTTTAACAACTCTTTCTTTGACTTGCTCAATTGGCTTGGAAATGGTGGTCGGGGTTGGAAACCTACAACTTGTTCTCTCTCTTTATTCTCATCCTTATTCTTCTCAACCTTGTTCTTTTTCATTTTCTCATTTCTCTCATTTCTCACAACTTCTTCCACCACATCATCATCATCATTTCTCTTTCCCTCATCATCATTTTGTTTCTTTTCTATTTTGCTCTCACCTTGTCCACTACTCTCCCCCTTTTCTCCATAAACCATTCCCTCTTTATCATTGACTCTCAACAACCTCAGATCATTTGGTTTTTCCACTACCCTTCCACTCCTCAATGTAGTGATTGCTTGCATATGCTCATGGGTCGATTTTTCACCTAAAGTTTCTCCCATATGAACTTGACCCTGAGGGTTCTGGATGGTTTGTGAAGGCAATCTACCCTTTTCAGTTTGACTCTGACTTTGAATGAGCTTGGTCAATTGGTTCCTAATATCCTCAATGGCTCTATTGGTTTGCTCTTGATTCTTAGCACTTTGATTGTTAATACCAATTTGACCCTGCATAAACTGCTGAAGGGTATCCTCTAATGATGACTTCCTATATTGAGGTTGGAAAGAACTAGAAGATGGACCTTGTGGTTGACCTTGAGAAGGGTTTGAATTGAATTGTGGGGGGTAGGGTGCACTAGATGAATCATTCCTCCATGAAAAATTGGGATGATTTCTCAACCCAGGGTGATATTGGTTAGGAAGGGGAGGATGTCCTGACTGAGCTTGAGTTTGACTGGAGTATGGCTTAGGGAAATTGTGTGAGGTGTTTGTGTTTGAAGTTTGCCCATACAAAACTTCTTTGAAAGCTGGAACCGTGGGGCATTCATCAGTGCTATGGTCAGGTACCTCACAAATGACACATCTCACTTCCCTTTCACTTATCATGTTCACCTTCTTTGTCTCAAGTAACTCTACCTTCCTAGTGAGAGAAGCTATCCTAGCACTCAAATCGTCACTATCATTCAACCTTAATTTCCCGCTAGATTGTGCTTGGACTCCTCTAGACTCTAAAGGTGAAGGTGATGTTACCTCCCAAGATTTGGTATTTTCAGCCAACTCTTCCAAAAACTCATAGGCTTCCTCAGCCGACTTATCAAGAAACTGGCCATTACTCATGGTACCCACTAACTGTTTATGCTCAGATGGCAATGCATCATAGAAAAAACTACACAGCCGCCAAATTGGAAATCCATGATGAGGACATGCATTACATAAATCTTTAAACCTCTCCCATGCATGAAAAAATGACTCACCCGGTTGACATGAAAAATTCATGATTTGTTTTTGCATCATTAATGTTCTGTGAGCTGGGAAATACTTTTTCAAAAATTCCGCTTGCATTTCTCTCCATGTGCCAATGGAGCGAGGTCTTAAGGAATTGAGCCATATTTTGGCCTTATCCTTCAAAGAAAATGGAAACAACCGCAACCTTACGGTGTCTTCACTCACATTTTGATCCATGCAAGTGGCACACACATCCTCAAACTCTTTCATGTATGTGTATGGGTTTTCCGAATCCATGCCATGAAATGTGGGTAACAATTGTATTGTGCCAGGCTTAAAAGTGAAATTCCTCTGATTTAAAGGAAGAATTATGCAAGAAGGGGTAGTTTGTCGCACGGGGTGCAACAACTCCCTCAATGGTCGTGCATCTAAAGGAGCGATGGCCTCCTGGCCATCTTGCCCATTGTCTCCCAAATTTTCCATTAAATGCGCTAAATCAGTAGAAACAGATGATGACGAATGGTGATTGTGGTGTAGATGATGTGGATGATGAAGTTAATGAAAACTCGATGAATTCCTCTATAGGTTGATGTTGTGGATGCAAAATTGATTGAACAATCCTACCGGACCTAAGATGCATGCACAAGATGCAACAAATGCACAAGCACAAGCAATTTATGAATGTTTACCAATGCTAACTTATTTCAAATCAAAAACTACTAATGAAAATGAAAAATATGGAACGAGATTACCCAAAGTGTGCAATTCGTCGTTGGAAATGGTGGTGAGGATGAATCCGCCCAAACTTCCCAAGATCGTCGTTCACCGTTGCTTAAGGCTCCCCGGCAACGGCGCCAAAAAGTGCTTGCTCGATTCCAATGTATCAATATTGGCTCGACCCCAAGTGCAGGGTGTCTATTGAAGCACAATTACCGGTGAGAACCGGATCGTGTCCACAGAGAGCCTTTGTAAAAATTAGTGAACAAATGATTCTTGAAAAGGTTTTAGACAAATTTTCAACCCCACAATGAATGATAGAGATTCAATTTGGTTTTAGAAATGGTTGTTTGGATAAAATGTTTTTAGAAACAAATTTAAGAAAACCTTGAATCCAAAACAAGCTCGTAGTGATTGACAATAAATTTCAAGGATTCTACACCTAAAAAGGATAGATCAAAAGATAATCTAGATATAAAACCACTTAGAACAATCCAAATCTGATTTGAGTAAGAAATTAAGGACAAAAATCTGCTGAGAATTCAAATCAAACACCTAATATGCATAGCTCATAGATCTTACATACAAATCCTAGGAATAGCAATTACCATACAAATCTAAAAGAAAGGCATGATAATTCTATGTAGAAATCCGTAAGTAAAGGCCATAAACCATACAAAATTGAAGTTCAATTGAAATCTCAACTCAAAAATCAATAATCAATTCAAATCAAACATAGATTCTTCCTTTAACACATAAGATTTCAACATTGAGCCCATTACCTTGAAATTCTTGCAAATCAACTACGAGACTTGCCTTGAATCCAAGAGAAAAGTCTACTCAAACATCATAAAAGAAGAAAAACAATAAAACTTGAAGTAAATCCATTCATAAAACTGAAATTCTGATACAAGAATTCAAAGAAATGAAGATGGATACACTTTCTCTCTCTACAATTCTCTCTCTCTAAAAGGAAAGCTTAACTGAAAGAAATGAATCTGTCCATTCTGTAAACGACCTCCTTCGTACATATATATATGAAATATAACATGTAAAAGTACATAATTGCCCATTTCTCAAAAGCTGAATTTCAGAATCCTCGAGTTGCAAGTTGGTTCGAACAAAGGTTCGAACAGGCTGATTGGTTCGAACAAAGGTTCGAACCAAATTCTGGGACTTAGTCAGATTTCACTCCAATTAGACTTTGCACAGCCTCTGTTGTTCTAACCAGTGTTTGAACCAAGGTTGGTTCGAACAAGGGTTCGAACCAAAGTTTGAGACTTAGAAAATTTTCCTCCAGTTGAACCTTGCACAGCTTCTGTTGATCGAACCAATGTTTGAACAAAGGTTGGTTCGAACAAAAGTTCGAACCAAAGTCTGGGACTTAGAAAATTATCTTCCAGTTGAACCTTGCACAGCTTCTGTTGATCGAACCAATGTTTGAACAAAGGTTGGTTCGAACAAAAGTTCGAACCAAAGTCTTGGACTTAGAAATTTTTTGAGCTCTGCAACTTTTCACCCTTCTGTCAATCGAACCAAAGTTCAAACCAGATGTGGTTTGAACAAAGGTTCGAACCAATTTGCCTTAATCAATTTCAGCACTTGTTGGTCTATACTTGGCTTCTGTTGTTCTAACCAAGGTTCAAACAACCTATGGTTTGAACATTGGTTTGAACCACTTTTTCCAACACTTAGCCAAAATCTGCTGCATCTTTTTCTGGTTTGCCTTCTGTGGTTAGAACATTGGTTTGAACAACAGTTGGTTCAAACATGTGTTCGAACCAGCTTCTTGATTTCATCCAATTTAGCCCAACTTCATCCATTTTAGTCCCAAACACCTGCAAATCACAAGAATTCCTCATGAATGCATTTAAAAACAATTTATCATCTTTTTAGCTATAAATCCACCTAACAAATCACTAATTAAGGTTAATGATTGTACTTTTCATAGTACAATCACCCACTGATGCCATGAGTGGGTCCTCCCACCACACATCAGACACCTGCATCTAGTTCATCATCACCTCAGTCTATCTATCTACTCGGGGGCTGACCCCATTGACACTTGCACCAGCACGATCTAGATCTTCCCTATCTATGCCAGTAGGGCCTTCTTCATCTACATCTACTACATCAGCCTCTAGGCGTAGTTGTATAATTTGATTTTTATGTTTAATGCTTATATAAAATAATTTTATTTTTGTTTAATTAATACGAGTTTATTGTTAATAGGTTCTACTACGATGACTACATCTTCCAACAAAGGCAGGGCCTTGCTAGAGGGATTCCTTCATAGAATTCCAATGCCCCTTTTGATGTGCACTTTGACGATGTGTTTCACCTAGTTGGGGCAAGGGCTCACTAGTTCATTAGCCAGTTGGGGCATATGGTACGAGACCCACACAGATTTTCCCTAACTGTGCTCGATTGGACTACCTTTTCTCAGGATACATTAGATTGACTTTGGGAGGAGGTTAAGGTGAGACGTTTATTTCTATCTTAAATTTAAGGCTATTATACGACGTATCAATTTACAACAAACCTTGGCTAATGAAGTTTCTTTGTCCTACTCAGGACAATTTCAGCTCATTTTCTGATGACTTTCGGCTAGTTTGCATGGCAAAGTGCTGAAAGTTGTGGAAAGATCACAAGAACAAGGTGAAGAAAGACCATTGAGCGAAGAACATGGATGCCCTCGAGCTTCTTCAACGAGTCCCGAGGGGTGTTCTCCCCTCATAGTGGCCTGAGCTAGTCTAGTACCAGTCGAGCGAGAAGGCGAGGGTGAGTAGTTCATAATATTTTGTTAATTTCATTTAATATTTAAAAAAAAGAAACCTATAAATACTAACCAAAATGAATGCAGGAAGCGGCAAAGTGGAATTCCTAAAACCACTTGACGCAGGGCCTTTCTCACAAGCTTGGACTCGGCACGTTATGCAAGTCTAACATGAGGTGAACTTCCATGTTAGGCCATACGTGTTATTCAATTTCTTAATAGTTCATATCCATATATATAGCTAAAATAATTGGTCCTTCAATAGTTATGTGAGGAGGGTGCAATCACCGAACAGATGTCTGTGTGGATGGTGAGTCATAGACTCGAACACCCCAAGGTTGCAGCTCTTGTAGTAAGTATTTATCTTTCACAATGATTTTATTTTCCTATTACAAGATTTATTCATTTATCTTTCTAATTTGGTTCCAAATATTACACAGGCCCAATCTGAGGCTCAATTGGCCCAACTACCAGAGGAGGAGTGGCGGGTGGCTGCTATATGAGATGAAATATTCCACACCATCAATGGACAGGATGGGCATGGATACATGCTGATATATGGCATGGGTATACCACATTCTACCATCGTATGAGCGAAGTCATCTGGAGCTAGTTCATCTCAGGGCTCATGCCTACATACTAATGAGGAAATGGATGAGCTGATCCAATCTCTTACCAGGAGATGGATGCGTGGGTGGAGGATATCAGAGCAAGAATGGAGGTCCAGATGCAAACCTAGGTGCAAGCACAGTCGAGGCACAGCTCGCAGAGCTAGAGTAGTAGCTAGCTTAGAGCCGTGTCCCCATAGCTGATGCTTCGGATCCACCGATTCATACTCAGGTTAATAACTACATAATTTGTCTTCAAATTTAATTCAATTGCTTTAATAATATATATTTATATCTGTTATTAATCATATACTATTTTATTGTAGGCCCCAGACGCTGGCAGTGGTCACCAGGCGAGACATGAGTTGGTCAGTGAGGGCATGCATGATCTAACAGGCTTGGATGATCAGGATCAAGTATAAGTTTATGACTATGTTTAAGTTTTTTAACTCTTAAATAATTTAAGCATATGTACTTGAATTTATTCTGTAAATTTAAGATTTCAGCTCTATCTATAGATTCTTTATTATTATTTTATGCACATTGAGAAAAAAAGTTCGAAAGTTATTAATTTTGAAGCTTAGGAAATTAGAAATTTTGAATTGTAGACACCTAAAAAAGTTTTAAATTTAGAAACATAAAAACTTGGAACTTAAAAATCAGAACTTCACCTCTAACGACTCAAACTAAGCAAATGGGCTCTGGTACTTGTTAAACTTGAAGGGCATGATCTTCAGGCCAATAGTGATGTGTGAGAATAAATGGTACGAGAATCTGACACCCAGGGTGCCCAGAATCCTAGAAAGTACATTTAATTTGAAACATAAAACTTGAAAATCAGACTTGGCCTCTAACGGCCCAAACTAAGCAGATGAGCTCTGATACCCGTTACTCAAGGGACATGATCTCTGGGCCATTAGTGACCTATAAGAACGAATGGCACATGAATTTGACACTTGAAGTGCTCGGAATCCTAGAAAGTATGTTTAATTTGAAACTTGAAACTTAGAAATTAGAACTTGGTCTCTAACGGCCCAAACTGAGTAGACGGGCTCCGATACCCATCAAACTTGAAAAACACAATCTTTGGGACATCTGTGACTTGTGGGAATGAACGGTGCATAATCAAAAACCCAAGGTGCTGAGAATCCAAGAAATTATGTTTCATTTGAAACTTGAAACTCTGAAATTAGAACTTGGCCTCTAATGGCCCAAACTGAGCAAATGGGCTCCATTGCCCGTCAAACTCGAGGGGCATGATATCCGATCCATTACTGACCTATAGGAATGAACAGCGTGCGAATCCGACACCGAGGGTGCCCGGAATCCTAGAAAGTACGCTTAATTTGAAACTTGAAACTTAGAAATTAGAATTTGGCCTCTAACGGCCCAAAATTGAGCAGACGGGCTCTAATGTCCATAAAAAACTTGAGTGGCACAATCTCTGAGCCATTAGGAACCTGTAGGAATGAATAGCGCATGAATCCAACACATGGGGTGCCTAGAATCCCAAAAAGTATAGTTAATTTGAAGCTTGAAACTTAGAAATTAGAACTTTGCCTCTAATAGCCCAAACTAATAGATAGGCCTCAATGCTTGTTAAACTCGAGAGGCATGATATCCAAGCCAGTAGTGACCTGTAGGAATAAATAGTGCCTAAATCTGATACCCATGGTGCCCGAAATCCTAGAAAGTACGTCTAAGTTGAAACTTGAAACTTAGAAACTAAAACTTGGCCTCTAACGACTCAAACTGAGCAGACGGGGTTTGATGCTTGTCAAACTCGAGGGGCATGATATCCGAGCCATTAGTGACTTGTAAGAATGAATAGCTGTGAATTCGACACCTGGGGTGCCCGCAATCCTAGAAAGTACGTCTAAGTTAAAACTTGGAACTTAGAAATCAGAACTAGACCTCTAATAGCCCAAACTGAGCAGACTGGCTCGGATGATAGTCTAACTCGAGGGGCATGATCTCTGGGCCATTAGTGACTTGTAGGAATGAATGGCACATGAATCTGACACTCAGGGTGCTTGAAATTCTACACTATACATTTAAATTGAAACTTGAAACTTAGAAATCAGAACTTAGTCTTTGACGACCCAAACTAAGTAGAGGGGCTTCAATGCCCATCAAACTCCAAGAGCACGATCTCTGGGTCATTAGTGACCTGTAGGAACAAATGGTGTGTGAATCTGACACCCAGGGTGCTTAGAAATCAGAACTTGGCCTCTAACGGTCTAAACTAAGTAGACAGGCTCCAATGCCCGTCAAACTCAAAGGGCATGATCTTTGTGCTATTATAGACCTGTAAGAATGAAAAGCGCATTAATCCAATACCCAGGGTGCCTGGAATCATGGAAAGCACGTTTAATTTGAAACTTAAAACTTAGAAATCAGAACTTGACCTCTAACGGCCCAGACTAAGCAGACGAGTTCCGGTGCCCGTCAAACTTGAAGGGTATGATCTCCGAGTCATTAGTGACCTATAGAAATGAACAGTACATGAATTCGACACCCAGGGTGCCTAGAATCATATAGAATATTTTTAACTTCAAAATTTTAAACTATATCACTCTTAATGTTAAATTTACATAATTTTATTTATTTATATTTACAATTTTGTTGACTAATAAAATTTATTTTTGTTTCAAGTTGATTGACTGGTACTGCAACAGACATCTTTTTTTGTTTTCTTCTTTTTTCTCTGAAATTGTATAAGACTTTTTTCTTTTTTTTTTTATAATTTAAAGGCATTGTACATTTATTAATATAAATAAAAATTTTTTATTAGCTTATTTTTTATTTTGTGTATGTGTATGATTTAATTTTAATTTTAGTATTTAGTTTTGTAAAACTTTATAAAACAGGTATAGGTACAGGTACAAGTGCAGGAACTAACTAACAGAAAATGAAAAAGAAAAATTTTTTAAAAATTACAGTATTAGTGACCACATAGGCAGTCGCTAAAGGTACCTTCAGCGTCAGCTAAAAGTCGTTGCTAAAGGCATTTTTAGTGACAGCCATGGTTTGGCAAACAGTCGCTAATAATGGAAAATACCCTTTTGTTCAATGGTCGCTAAAGAAGGTCACTAATATAGAGCAGTCTTTAGTGATGAGTTTGTGACGGCCAACTATTGGCGGTCACTAAGCAATCGCCAGAGGTTATTAGTGACTACTTTGTTACTTTTAGTGCTAATACTCTTTTTTTGACTAGTGAGGCTTGATTTTCTTGATCTATAGCTATAGTTTAAATCAAACATTTCATAACATGTGGGAACTTTTATTGTTATGCTGATTGTTGCACTAGTAATCCCTTCTTGCCTTTTTCCAGCCTTAAAAAAAAATGTAACCTTCTTTCTCTAAAGTATCTATGGTTTAATCAAATATTACTTTATGAAAATGTGCAAATATATATATAGGTAAAAGAAAGTTTTGTTCCATTTGGATAGGCAAACATCAACTAATTAAGCAACTAATAAACACTGTTTTGTTAGAATTGGAGAGCAATTGAGTTGGAGAGAGCAGAAGAATTGTATATATCTCAATTGAATAGTTACACAATATATATAAATTAGGCAATTGCTATATAAGGCAACGAATTTCTATACAAGGTAGAATTAATAGGGAATTAACTAAACACACATATATATACATAATGCATAGGGAATCTGCTAAATATATATAGTATATAGAATACAAAAATATATGGAGAATATCCTATAATATTCTTACATCCCTCCACAAATTCAAAAAGGTACAGAGAAGACCAACTTAAGTTTAGAGAGCAAGTCTTAGAATTGTCTTGGTGGATGAGTTTTGTTAAGTAGATCAATAATCTGAGCAACAGATGAGATATGGAAATGTTGGATGGTACCTTGAGTAGCATGTTGGTGTACAAAATGACAATCAATCTCAATGTATATAATATGATCACAAAAAGATATCATTATGAGCAATTTAGCACTTCAATTATTAGAATAAATAAAAGTTATGGTTGGATGAGTGATCCCCATATCCTCGAGTAACCAATGAAGCCAAAAAAGCTCATGTGCAATATCACTAGGAGCATGATATTCGGCTTCTGTACTAGAATAAATAATGACAGTCTATTTTTTGTTACTTCAGGAGATGAGAGAATTACTGAGAAAGAAATAGTACCCAGTGCTGGAACGGTGATCAGTAAGATCTCCAACGCAATCAATATCAATGTAAGTCTGAAGAGTTAAAGAGGACTGAGAAGAATAGTGAAGTCCATTAAACAATGTACCTTTGACATCCTGGAGCATGCAGAGACCAACGACATAATGAATAGAGCGAGGAGCAGAGATAAATTGATTGAAAAGATGAACAGTATAACTAATGTTAGGCCTAGTAACAGTGACATAAACCACACTCCCAATTAACTACCTATAAAGAGTAAACCAGACATAGAACTCCCATCAAGTGGTGTCACGCGAACATTATTCTCAAGAGAAGTATTGGCTATTTTGCCATTAGTAAGACTAGTACGAGAAAGAAAATCTGAGGCATACTTAGCTTAAGAAAGCAAGTATCCACTAGAGTCCGTGGTAATCTTAAGGCCAAGAAAGTAGCTAAGCGAATCGATCATATAATTTACAAACAATAATTAGCTAAAAGTTAGAGTACATAAATAATATGTTCAAAGAAGAGACAGCTTAGAAATAAAAACATAACCAATATGTTGAGCATGTATATGAGATCCATTAGGAGAATGAATAATAGGAACTCTAAGGCATATGAGGTGATAATAAAAATATTAGAAGGATAAGTCATATGATTAGAGCAAGGAGAGTGAAAGAGCCAATTAGAATCAACTATGGTAACGGATATAGCGGTGGAAGCATTGCCAGAGATAGAACTCAACTAGCAAATAAGACTAGCAAGATCAGATGTAGTGAGGCTAGAGAAGACGATCACTTAGCAGGAATGGTGAAGTCAGTAGAGGTAATAACAGTTGAATATGCAATTTTAATAAGCCAAGAGGGATTACTATTATGACTACGATTGTTGCGGGATGATTGTGATTATTGAGAATAGAGATACTGAAGATGACTAGGACCACACTTGGAGTAATGGATGCAGACACAGATAGGACAAAGTAGTCGAGAGTGATGAGGTTGATTGTACTAGTTATATAAAGGTTGATCGTAAGGATTGCCATGAGAAGGTCCCGTGGAGATAGAGCGAGATTGATGGCAATGCCAGCTTTAGTACAAAGCCACCAAAGCCATCGCTTTGGGCCCGCAAAATTTGAGGGCCCCAATTTTTAAAAACCCTTTATGCTATAGTTAAATTTCAATATATTTTTAACATACGTTTTGTACAACAAAGGCCTAATTTGAATTTAAAAAAGAAGCCTAGAAGAGAAAACATAAAAAGCCTTAAAACTAAATGAGGAAAAAAATGCTCATAAGAAGCCCCAATATAAATGAGAGAGAGAAAAAAAGGCCTCAATCTAAATAAGAAAAGGGCTTGCAAGAAAAGGAAAAAAAAGCTTTAATATAAATAGAAAAAATAATATAATCAAAGAAGGAATGTCAAATGTCTTATAAGGAAGGTCAAATTTTGTAGTATAAGGAAGGTTGGAGGTCTTATACAACCATCTCTAATGTATATAAGTCCTACCCTAACACTTTCTTTGTCTCGCTCCCCACTTCCTTCCCCCTCTCTATGTATCTCAATCTCTATCAAAGGTTGAAATTTCAAGCTAAAAAGTACATTGGTAAAGCTTACAAGTGTACCATTAATCAGAGGGTTTCTTCAAGTAATATTTTAAAAATATTTATAGATTAATTTTTGTTTTATTTCTTTTAAACATCCAAGTCATAGTTCGATTTTTTTTTTAAACATATGACTTTCAAAGGACTCATCATTGATAAAAAAACCATCAGTTTCATCAAGGCTCAAATTAGCACAAGGAAGGCATAGCCCTTCTTTTTTTTTTTTGGTTCTTTTTTTTCCCATTAATACTTTTCTGTTTAGCTTTGTTTCTGTAACTCTATTTATGAGATATTTGATGATTAACTTTGGTCTGACTTTCTTTGGTGGGAATCTGATTTGGGGAATATTGTGAAGAAAATATTTTTTTATTTCTTTATTTTTATTCCAGTATATTATTTGATAGATTACTACTTCAATTATTTGTTTTATTCACATCATAGATATACCAAATTCAATTATTTATCGACATCTACAATTTTCTTAGTTCGATGAAAATAAATTAGGTTCTATTGTTCTATACTTCAGTAATTTTTTAATTCCAAGCTTGTACTGTACTTTTTATAGATAGTGTTCTTTGTGTTAGTAGTTAATTTTAATTATACATAAAACAATATGTCCACTAGAAAGTACAAATCTGATCCTGCAAAACTTTACCACAAAAAAAAAAAGAGAAGAATAGAAAATCTAATACAACCTCAAAAAGGAGCCCTTGACAAATTTGTTAGTAATAGTAAAAAAACCAAATAGGTGAAAATTCCATAAATGAACAATTAAATGATTCTAAGGAGTTAAAAAATAATGAAATAAGGGGCCGATTGGATGCTACAAAATGTGGCCTCCATAAATAATACACCCTTATAAGCTTCGATGTGATTTTTTTGCTTGGTTTGGAAAGCAAAATTTCTCCCCTCTAAAAATTATCCTCCCTTCTTAATCTTGGAAGAACGTGTATTATTTTTTGAGATGATTTCAGCTCTCCAAAAATTATCCCCCCTTATATGTACTAAATTGGACCATTATACCCATTCTCATCCCCCTTCTCACCTACAAAATGTATTTTATATTAGAAATAAATTCTTTTTTTAATGAAAAAATGTATTCAAAATTATATTAATAAAAATAAATAAATATAATTTTTTTCCAAATAAGGGGTCGTGTGATTAAAAAAATATATTTTTTTCAAATAGGAGGTGATGTGATTTTAAGATATTTTTAGCAAATTATTTTTTAGCAAATTTATACAAAATTACACATATATTGATATTTTTTAAATAAAGAGAAAAAATAACCGACTAAGGAAGTTTCGGATAAATTGGGATGTTATTGTCTCCGAAACTAATTTATATATTTTATAAAGTTTAATTTATTAATAAAATAATTTATTTATAATTAATTTGTCTAAAATTAATTTGTACTAGTTGGTTTTCACATTATATAATTAACATAAACATATAATTAAGTTTGGGTAACCAAGTTTAATTTAATGAGTAATCAAATTTGGGACACCACAAGGACAAAAGAGTCATTTGACAGTTTTTTCTATCATTCACCTCCTCTTATTTATAAAATATCCAAACCAAGTAAAAAGTTATCCCCCTCCATAAACATCACATCAATGTGAGCCAATTCTCTAAAAATAATACCTCCTCTTATCTTATACCCCTTCTAAAACTTATACCCATTCTAAAACTTATCCCCTAAAATTTTAACATCATCCAATCGGGCCCTAATATATAATGAAATACCAAATCTTGAAGAATAACATAAAGAAACATTAATAGAACATGAAAATATTGATGAAGTAGATGATTACATTCTCACAAACATTTGTGATCCAAGTCAATGAAATAATATTGATACAAAATTAAGAAAGACTAAGTGGATTAGTTATACTATCAATTCAAAAAGATTTGCTAGATAAACTTGAATATAAATATTTAATTAATAATTTTGCATCTCAAAAAGTAAGAAAAATAAATTTTAAATAATAACTTTGCTATAAGTAAAAATGTAAAAAGTCACAATCTCTCTCTCTCTCTCTCTCTCTTTTGTATAAAGACATCATTTGTGGTTGTCGCTTTAGGCCTCAAAGCACCTCAAGCCAACCCTGATTGATGTGATGAATAAGAAGTGTCTGCAAGTCATGTCTAAATAGACTAAGGCGAATCTCTTTAGAAAGAAGCACTGAGATAGCTTAACTAAGAGTTGGGAGAGAACTACGATGAAAAAGGGTTGCACGTATTGGCTCGAAGTTATCATTTAAGGTCATAAGAAATTATAAAAGTCTTTGATGATCACAGTAGAGAATAAAATTTTCAGCATCTATAGGATTAGTCCAAACAGGCTCAGAAGTAATTAGATGATCCCATTACTCATGTATCTCGGCCAAAAAACTATGATAGGATTGACCATGTTCTTGGTAAAGATAGTAAAGTTGATACAGAAGTTAATATTGATGTGCAAAATCATTAGTGGTATAGCGTGCATGAAGAAAATCCTAAACTTCTTTGGTAGTGTCATTTTGATGAAATTGAGAACTAATAGAGGGAATACAGGAAGACAAATATTACTAATGACATAATACTAGAGCTTGCGGCTGTCGAGAAAGCTAGACATGGCATGGGGTAAAATATGTAACTGGAGTTAAAGAGAACAATAGTGACGGGTTGAGCAACGTCGAGATACTCTATAAAGAATAGATAAAGAGTAGCCAAACAAACAGTGTACTATAAAGGAAGATTCGGACAAAACAAAGGCCATAAATGGACTTAGGCCGCTCATAAAAACCTTACAAATTAGGTTGAACTGGCCAATAATTAGTCCAGAAAGCATTAAATCGACTGGGAAAAGAGAGTTGAGCAATTTGGGATTTCAGGTGAGCTGGTTTTAGAGGATAAATCAGATTGAATTGTGCATGAGCAAGACGACTTGGTCTGAGCCATGCAAGAGGTGGTGACTACGAGTGGAGCCATTTAGAAGCAAAGCGCTAGGTGGCTAGGCGACTAGATTTGAGCTGTGACAAGGTGTATGGAAGCATGAGACTAGCGGACTGGAGCTTAGAAACATATCAGTGGCGCGTGGGAGTGTGTGCGGTGGTGGTTTAGCGAGTGAGGGTGCAAAATGGACTCATCACGGCAAGAGGAATATAATGATACGCTGGTGTTGAAATACAAGGGGTGGAGGTAGGTCTAGAATTCGAGAACAGTAGAAAGAATAAGGAAAAGAAAAAAAATAAGTTTTTTACATTGTTCTGGACAGAAATGTAGTGAATTTCGAGATGAACAATTAGTTTTAACTCTGATACCATGCTAGAATTTGAGAGTAATTGAGTTAGAGAGAAGAAAAATTGTATATATCTCAATTGCATAGTTACACAATATATATAGACTAGGGAATTGCAATACAAGGTAATGAATTTACGGAATCCCCTAATTATATATATAGTATGTAGAATAAAATATGCATTGAGAATATTCTATGATATTCGAATAGGGTTTATTTCCTAGGAGATATTTTGTGAAATAGTCTGAATTTGGTATCATCAAGCTTGATAAAGTAGCATAAGCTTTTGCACTACAATCCTGTTAAACCTATATTACTAATCAGCTATTGAAAGAAATGTTGCAATTGAATGACAAAGCACTAATTCAGGTTGTCAGCAAAAAAAAATTTATGTCTTCGTTATGCCTTGTAAACAATTAACTTGAGATGCCAAACTTTGACAAATTTGATTATATGACAACTTACTTTCTTAATTAAACCATCGGCTTTGATGAGGACTCATTGGTCGAAGTTGAGAAATCTTTCAAAAGTTGGTTACCAACAACACTATGCCCATTTGTGGGTTATTTTCTTAATTTATGTCGAGGCCTTATGGTTATAGCAGACTATTGCAAAACGGCCTTTGTTGAAGCCCAATTCTGACACTTGGAAGAGCAAGGCAATATCAACCGAATGTCAGATAAAATAGAAGGATCAGTGATTCAAAATACATATAAATAGAGAAACTCAAATATTTGAACGTGAACACTCCCTATCTGTTCACTAACTGGGAAATCAATGAGATTTTATATACAATAAAAATAGCTATTGAACCCCTGGACTAGACCAAACATTGTCTCATCCAATTTTTTCATAAATTGAAAATTCAGAATCCATCCAAGCAAGGGAGAGGAAGGGAAATATGGGTCCCCTGAAGTTAGAAGGAAATTCAGGGCCCTAAATTTGCATCTTAACCATTGGATATACATCGGATGGTCAAAACTAAAATATGAATTTGCATTATATATAGGTACCGATAATATGCAATATTCAGAACTTGGAAGCATTGCCAGTGGCTTAACATAATCATAGCCAGTTTTCTGTATATTACGCATTTCATTGAGTAATACCTAATACCTGTCTTGAACGACACAGGAAGTGATGATCCATTTATCCTGCGTTTTCATTTTGATGTGATAACATTTATTATTTATATTTGGATGCCAATCAGATAATACATTAATGCACTAATTGTGAGGGGGAAAAAAAAGTGCATGGAGCTCTTTTTACTGATGTTTGAATAATTTCCTTTCGAAAACAACATTGATGCCTTGATTTTGTTACTTCGTGTCACTTGATAGATGAAACTATTGCATTAATTTAAATTTTATTATAAATTACTGATCCGAAGTCCTTTGCCTCAAGTACCTTGCCTGCATCAGTATGTTAAGAGGGATTTTTTCTTTTTTCGACTTTTTATCTTTTTTTTTTTTTGGGGGGAGCACTTTGCGTGGAAGGTAGATTTCAGGTTCAACTTTACAACAATGCAAGAAACATAAAAAATTATAAATAAGATGATAAATATTTTGTAATTAATATATATTTTTTGTTTTCCTATGACAAAATAGCTATCACTTTACCTATGGTTATTGATAGGAACAAAGGGAGGCCGGGCTTAAGAGGGCGACTTGCCCCTTGAGTTCAGGAGATTGGCATTTGTATATACGAATTTGGGCTAAAATTTTATGCCATGGTTTGAACCCTCCTTAAAATTTAAAAAATGACATACCTCAATTCAAAAAAATACTATAAGTACTCATATTTTTTAGATCAAAAGCTTTTTATGTTATATACTGTCCCTAAAACTAAAAAAAATAAAATAAAACTTTTAGTTCAAAGAAATACAACTAGTACATATAAATGTTTTGGTGAAAATAATTTTAAGTTATAAACTAACCTTCGTAAAAGTTGAATATTTTTTAATTATTATATATAGTCTAAAATTTGATATATAACTCAACTAATTTTTATTACTTTTGCTTATACATTATCGTTATATATTGATTAGGTTTTATGTATTAATTTTTTATTTATTTACTAAACAAAATTAATAATATTAATTATTTATTAAATAAAATTAATAATATTAATTATAATTATAATTTTTCCTAGATCGATACTTATTTTAGAAGAAAAAAAAACTTAAATTTGGCCTCCAACAAAAATTCCTAGCTTTGTCCTTAGTTATTAACACTAAAAATTTTAAATAATTACTTTTTCAAAATGTTTTCAAATTGTCTAAAATTTATAGTTATACTTTTTTAAATTCTTTTAACACAAATTAAAATTGACGCGAATCTATCATTATATATCATGTTTGCTTTTAATTAGTTTCAATTCCAAAGATTTAAAACTCATAAGTACAATTGAAACCTCTCATCTACGTACAATCTTTGCAATTCATATCCAATAGAACTTTGTTTTATCATGTCTAAACTACGGTTGATCCTACCAGCTGGTCATTAAGATAAGTGACTTAGACCTCATAATTCTGATAAAACCCCCGCAAACACATATATATTGATATAGGTAGTGATATATTTAACTTAAAAGTGTCCAATTCTTGTTAGATCTCTTCTAATCAATGGGTGCTGGCATGGTAGCCAGTGGTGATTTGTGACGTTTAGATAGTTATATTTACTTTTCTTAGATAATGAGGTTTTATTTTATTTTATTTCAGTTTTAACCTATATAAAAGTTAGAGTTGTAAAAGATTCACAATTTTTATTCTTGATTGAATACAGACTTTCTTGGGATTATATTTTCTCTAACTTTCGTATGAAAGATTAGAGTTTTATATACTTTCAATTGCGTATCAACCGCAAGGTTCTAGGACCGATCACAAAGAACATCTCCGCCACACCTCCTGTCACGCCTCTAACTTAATTGTCTGAGACGGACGGCATGCGAATATGAGAACCAAAACAAATAATAAAATTTAATTCAAATTCAATTCATACTAAATTAAAATTATTAAAATACCCAAAATCGTTACTCATTCCCATATAAAATAATATTTGATTTCGTAACCATCCATTTGTTAATAACATGATTCAACTCTCAGTCAAGAAAACTAAACACAATCATTGTCATTCATAATTTAGACCGGACTCAAGCTACTCTAGTCTAAACTATCTACGTATCCCACCTCGAAAATCAGGTCACCGTAATTCTTACTTTATATTTCCTATTTCATGACCAAACTCAAAATCAATAGAATAATCCACACATCTCATCAACAGATGTAGCAATCACATTATCTTAATATATACATACAACAAATGGGAAACCATGTTACACCCCCATTGGTGTATGACTCAGAGGAACTGTGTTACACCCCCTGACCCTTCTGATAGGAAAACGTGTTACACCCCTAGTCAAGTATCTGCTTATCTCAAGTAGGGTAATCAATATAAATAACAGTTGAGGAACCGGGTTACACCACCATTCAGCTAAGACTCAAGGGAACCGTGTTACACCCCCTGATATTTCTGCTAGGGAACCGTGTTACACTCTTAGTCAGGTATCTACTTACCTTAAGCAGGATCCGACTACAGTCCGGAGAAAATCTCATAATATCTCACCTCAAGATTAACGCTCTACTCTAAATGGCTAATCTTTAGTTATATATATATCGCTTGGGGATCATCTGATATTTTTAAAATCTCATTTTCTTATTTTTCTTAAATCGTGAATCTCGTCCATATATATATAACCCGTGCCTCGGCACATCACAATATGAGTGTGGCACTCTCGGCCAATTAATATTCTCAACATAAATCAGATGATGCCGCCCCAGCCCTATGCACGTGATATGCTCAATCATGCAAATAATTCTCTTCAATAATTCACAACATTAATAAAGCATGCTATATTAAATCATCAATTATGTCTCATATAATTTAATCATATATAGTAATTCTTTTCTACAATTATTAACATAAGACAAAGCATACGTTAAAATCTCAAAATTTAAACTTTTTCTAACATCTTTCCAATTCGGTAACATCAACTATAATTTCCCATAACTCTAGGGGTAACATTATTATTCTCCCCGATTCTTTAGGGGTAAAATTATAATTTTTCTAAGCATTAGGGGCCATTTCATAATTATTTAAAACCTTTGGGCCACTTTATAATTATGTAAAACTTTGGGGAAAACTTTGTAATTATTTAAAACTTTGGAGCCACTTTGTAATTATTAAAAACTTTAGGGTCATTCTATAATTATCCAAACTTTTTGGGGTCAGATGGTAATATATTAAACTATTTTCCTTACTTTTTTTACCTTTTCCCCTTCCAGTAAACCCCTATAACGTTGGCTTCCAATTTCGGACTGATTTCATGCTATCAGTCTAAATTTGATTACTTCCACACAAAATGAACATATAGAAATTTATCCTAAAATCTCTATATATCGTTCATATAATTATCATAGCTCAAAAGTATGAAAAATTTAACATATATATGCATATATATACATACCCGTGTATATATATATATACACATTTCACAAAACTTCATCAGATCAAGCATATAAATATACCAGAAGGATCCTTACAAAGTCTAGAACACAAGTATAGGTCACATTTATCTCAGATCTGAAGAGAAAATGAGAAATAAAGAGATTTTAGTTTAAGCACCTAACCTTTTGATGTCGATTTCTCCTACCTCGAGCGAAATCGCGCGAAACGGACATCACCACAGTGTTCACGGCGTTGAAAACTACTCAGGTTTGCCTTCTTTCCTTCCCGAATCGCTCTCTCTCTCTACCTTCTCTCTCCTCTTTCTCTCCCCGTGATGTCTAGAAACCCCACGGGCCAAACCCAAAAAAAAAAAAAAAAAAAAAAAAAAGAAGAAGAAGCCCAAAGAGAAAAGAAGAGAAAAGAAAGAAAAAGAAGGGAAAAGAAAGGCTGGGTCCGGCCCAATTGTCCAACCAAATATCGATTTCAGGCCACACCCAGCCCAGAGAAAAATAAAATAAATTACCCAATCTAATTTTAAATATGTTATTGGCCCAAAATAACACATAAATGGCCAAAATTAAATATTAGGTGTTACATTCTTCCCTCCTTATAAAAAAATTTCGTCTTCAAAATATAATTACAAACTTTGGTCTAGGAACCAAGACATCCATGTCAATTACATCCCCAATTCACTTATCTCTAAGGATCTCACAAATACTCAATGGTGCCTTAGCACACAAATCAACTAAATGATTTTATATCAAAATTCAGCTCATGTGAATACTTACTCTATAATGTTAGTTAACACTACTGCGTATTTCATCTTCTTTCTTTAGAATTTACAATTCAAGTCATTATACCTATGAATTCTAGCTATTAGGGCACACCACCACCTTGAATGATGATACTTTCAAACTTTCACTTCCAAAAGTACAACTATTTCAGTCAACGCCATTTTGTTCTTAAGTTTCAATATGGTTATACCCTTGTGTTTCACACTTTAGTAAGAAGAACAACCATACTTTACTATTTGATAACAATGGTGATATAACTGGAATCCAATAATTCCATATTATTCATACCATTTATTCATAACGCATTTTTTAGAAATTCATTTCACTATTACCATGACTCTTGTCCCAAAATTATCAAAGTTTCAAACATCTTCTCGACAACCTTAAATAAGAGAAAACCAACCATAACAGTCGCCAATACCAGCGACTTCTTAATTTATACATTGGCCACTACATTAGACTCATCAGAATGACACTAGGAATTTAAAACCTTAATCTTCTACTGATTTCTATCTTTCCTTGAAATCGACTAAGCCAATGAATCCATCAGTTAGAAAATATCCAAAATAGGATAGTAAAGGTAACCCACCAAATCTACAAACTTCAAGTATCTAATACAGATCTCAGTCTTGCCCCATCATTACCATGGAAGCCCTTAGAAAATCCACTATAATACTTTAACCGATTATTACAAAACTCTGAACACTATCTTGACATGCAACTAATCAAATAGATTGCCAATTCTCAATACGAATACTTATTCTTAATTGCCATCAAGCTTAACAACTTCCAGTTTACCCAAAATCATAGGGTTCTTCTCTCATATCTAATGAAAATCACCATTGCTCTTTTCTAACAAATACTATAACAAGTGAAACTCCAGACTAGTAATTAATTCATCCAACTGAAGTCTCAATTAACTTAATCCAATTAGTGCTAAATAACATAACACCATAGAAACACGGGAAACTCCCGATATGGACTTTAAAAAGAGATATCATTTCCCTTGAGAAGGCAAATTGAGAAACCCCCATGCATCTATCAACACGTGTGTACATCATATTACAAAGACAGTACTAATCATTCTTTTCATCAAACCTCAACCTGATCATTTCAAAACACTATAAACTAGGCTTTTAGAGAATGCAATACTACTCTCAGTTTACCCTAAACTTCACTACAACCATAAGGCACAATGATCACCAATCGCTTACATTAATAGTTGATTGCCATATGAAAAGTGGCCACTTTTTTTTTTTCCAAATTGCCTCAACTTTTTCATTTTCTAAACTTTAAAGTTGATCTACCACCACCCATCATTTTATTGTAACCTATAATCTCATTAATTCCAAAATTTGTATACTTGTACTATTCAGACTTCTAAACTTTCAAAGTTAAATTATTATTTTCTTCACAATCCCCTCCAATCATCATTCTCAACATGACCACCATTATTGAAATCCTTAATAAATCTTATGCTTGGGCCCACTGGACCACCACCACTATATAATCCACTCACATATCTATCAACCTTAGTACTAACAATTACTATTTTGTAAAACTTTTGTGTCTAATTACCGACCAATTCTTGTCTCTGGTAACAACCTTGGTTTTAACAATACTCATTCAATTAGATCTTGCACTTCCTCGGGAAACACATCCGCCATCTACACCTTGCTCTTGGAAAATAAAATTAAATCCCTACTTGATCAACCTCAACTTGCCATATAGATAAAAGGCTTCCCCCATGCAATTTAATATCAATTGTGGAGGAGGTATTACCTCATCCCAAATTAGAACCACTGAGTCCTCGAACAAAATGATTATTATTAATATATGGAAGCAACCAATCATCACCTGTTATGTGGAAAAATCCATTTATTTGCAAGTTTAAATCAATTCAGTTTATTCTATTACTTGAAGGTCACCCTACCATTAGGGCCATTCTAAACCTTTGTACATTTTCATCTCACCAGGATAACCACTTGAAACTCTCGAATTACAATTTTTCTCAATTTTATCTATATACAGTATGAATATATAATTGTTTGAATTTCACTCGTCCATTTGACAACATACCATAACTTTTAGTCATCAAGTCAGCAAGCTAGTGACATTACATTTTCTAACAAAATCGATCTCACTGTTAAACTTCAATAACTCTAATCCATAGCCTTAGGGTTATTCACAGTAACTCGAACATCAAGAAAATCACTTCATACTTGTCAATATCATTGTTCCAAAGAAACTTTAAATTTGTCAACACCTTCTAGATTACTTTATCAAAATTAAATTATGACAATCACCAAACTCTACAACTTATTACGCAATGTACCAATTACTACCTGAACACCACCAGAATAACACTAATTATCAAGATTATAATCCCTAAGTACTCATTCCACTTATAATGTTTCCCAATTTAGTTACATAATGTTTGTAATTACCTTTAAACTCTGGTGATCAAAGCATATCCTAACCCTTCTCTGTCCCGTTAACGTCGTCGAGGCTTCAACTACCTCGACTCACACCACCATTTGATTATTCTATATAAGAATAAAACCAAAATCTTCATGTGAAGTATCATAATATCTAAAGTAACTCATTCATTGTAAAAAAAAAATGACCAACACCGAAGCCTCAGCCATCTGTCACTTCGGCCATTGAGATACCCTTGCAAGTTTTCCTCTAAACGATTAAACTTCTTTCCCAATTAACTAAGTCAATAGACCTTCCATCTAAGAAGAATCTAAATAGAGCAATTGTAACAACACACCAAAATCTGAAACACTGGATATAATCCATAAACCCTTGTCATGTTCAACTAACATTACTAAGGCTTTTGAGAAACTAATTATAATAATCCAACCAAAATTAACTGATCCCAAACTTTCACCTCGAACAATAAAAACTTAACTCACTCTTCTTAAAACACAATTAATCAAATAAATTGCCAACTCTCAACGGCTAATGCTCATCCCTAGTTATCACTGGATTTACAACCTTATCCAAAACTTTAGGATGTTCTCACTACAATATACTATATTATACAAAACCACAAGATGAATCTTCAATTTAATATTTAAACTCTTTTAATTTAATCTGCGCCATATGACATGGCATAACAAAATAGAAAAGACACACGACACAAGCTCCACAGAAAAAAAAAGTCATTTCCCACTAAGAAAGAAGTCCTCACCATTTAGAAAAAGCACATCCACCAATTTACAATTCATTTTTGGAAACCAAGATTGAGACTCTTCTCATTCTGCATTAAACTGCCATCAAAATAGAAACTCCCTCAACACACTTAACATTAAGTATTGAAAAAAATAACATGACTTTAACCTTAGTTTAATTTTGAACTACATGGTTCTTAAGTAAAACAGTTGTTACTAACTCATAGTAATAACTAATCGTCATATAATAAGTGGGTAACCTATCTATTCCCACTATCATCTCAATTTTATTTACTGACTAAAACTCTAATATCATTCAACAATTGTCCTCATTTAATAATAAAATATACTCTCGATAAGTCCATGAGTCACTAACTTAGACCCTTCAAGCCTCTTGAATTCAAATTCAAAATCTTCATCAATTTCATACTCTCTTCTAGTTACTATTCACGATATTCGAAAAACCAGTAGAACATTTTGTAAATGTCACTCCAAGCTCGTCAAATCATTACCAATTATCAAATTTCACTATTAACTATATTGCTCCATAAAATTTTTTATATCGTTAACTGACAGAGCCACTGTTTTGGGCAAAATCCTAATTCCAACCATTTTCACAACCCACTATAGCACAAAACATCATAATCGTCAATCTTAAATTCATGAAATAAGCACTGAGAAATTTATAAGACATAATAGAAACACGTAAGCCTCATTACTCAAGACCCAGAAATATTCACAACTTAATGCTCTGATACTAATCTGTCACGTCCTTAACTTAATTGTCTAAGACAGATGGCAAGGGAATGTGAGAACCAAAATAAATAATAAAATTCAATTCACACTGAATTAAAATTATCAAAATATCCAAAATCATTACTCATTCCCATATAAAATAATATTTGATATCGTAACCGTCCATTTGTCAATAACATAATTCAACTCTCAATTAAGAAAACTAAACACAATCATTGTCATCCATAATTTAGACCGGACTCAAGCTACTCTAGCTTAAGCTGCCTACGTATCCCACCTCAAGAATCAGGTCACCGTAGTTCCTATTTTATATTTCCTATTTCATGACTAAACTCATGATTAATAGAATAATTCACACATCTCATCAACAAATGTAGCAATCACATTATTTTAATATATATATAAACCAAATGGGGAACCATGTTACACCCCAATTGGTGTACGACTCAGGAAAACTGTGTTACACCCCCTGGCCCTTCTGATAGGGAAACGTGTTACACCCTAGTCAAGCATCTGCTTATCTCAAGTAGGGTAATCAATATAAATAGCAGTTGGGGAACTAGGTTACACCCCCATTCAGTTAAGACTCAGGGGAATCGTATTACCCCCTGGTCCTTCTGCTAGGGAACCGTGTTACACCCCTGGTCAACATCTGCTTATCTTAAGCAAGATCTGATTACAATCTGGAGAAAATCTCATAATATCTCACCTTGAGATTAATGCTCTACTCCAAATGGCTAATCTTTAGTTTTATATATATCGCTTGGGGATCATCTGATATTTTTAAAATCTCATGTTCTCATTTTTCTTAAATTGTAAATTCCGTCCATCTATATATAATCCGTGCCTTGGCACGTCACAATATGAATGTGGCACTCTCAGCCAATTAATATTCTCAACATAAATCAGATAATGCCACCCCAGCCCCATGCACGTGATTTGCTCAATCATGCAAATAATTCTCTTCAATAATTCACAACATTAATAAAGTATGCTATATTAAATCATCAATTATGTCTCATATAATTTAATCATATATAGTAATTCTTTTCTACAATTATTAACATAAAACAAAGCATGCCTTAAAATCTCAAAATTTACACTTTTTCTAACATCTTTCCAATTCGGTAACATCAACTATAATTTCTCATAACTTTAGGGGCAACATTATTATTCTCCCCAATTCTTTAAAGGTAAAATTGTAAATTTTCTAAACATTAGGGGCTATTTCGTAATTATGTAAAACCTTTGGGGCCACTTTATAATTATGTACAACTTTGGGGGGTCACTTTGTAATTATTTAAAACTTTGGGGCCACTTTGTAATTATTTAATACTTTGAGGTCATTCTATAATATCCAAGCTTTTGGGGTCGGATGGTAATATATTAAATTATTTTCCTTATATTTTCTTCCTTTTCCCCTTCCTGTAATGTTGGCTTCCAATTTCGAACTATTTTCATACTGTCAATCTAAATTTGATCACTTCCACACAAAATGAACATATAGAAATTTATCCTAAAATCTCTATGTATCATTTATATAATTATCATAGCTTAAAACTATAAAATAATTCAACATATATATGCATATATATACATACCTGTGTATAAACATATGTATATATATATACACATTTCACAAAACTTCACCAAATCAAGCATATAAATATACCAAAAAGATTCTTGTAACGTCTAGAACACAAATATAGGTTATATTTACCTCAGATCTGAAGAGAAAAGGAGAAATAAATAGATTTTAGTTTAGGCACCTAACCTTTTGACATCGATTTCTCGTACCTTGAGCGAAATCATGCGAAACGAACACCATCACAGCATTCACGACGTCGAAAACTACCCGGGTTTGCCTTCCTTCCTTCTCGAATCGCTCTTTCTCTTTTCTTTCTCTTCCCGTGGTCTCTAGAAACCCCACAGGCCAAACCAAAAAAAAAAAAGAAAAAGAAAAGAGAAGAAGCCCAAAGAGAAAAGAAAAGAAAAGAAAGAAAGAGAAGAGAAAAGAAAGGCGAGGTCCAACCCAGTTGTCCAACCAAATATCGATTTTGGGCCAGACCCGGCCCACAGAAAAATAAAATAAATTACTCAATCTCATTTTAAATATTTTATTAGCTCAAAATAACACATAATTGGCCAAAATTAAATATTGGGTGTTACACCTCCCATCACTTCTTAGTATCTCCATTACGTTTTTGAGATGAATAGGACATCTGCTGTACTCCGCCAGTATTTACGTAACTGCTAGTATTATCTTGTACCATCAGATTAGAGAAAATCTTATTTTGATACCACTTGACGAATTGGAAGCTTGTAAAATTTTAATCTTTCAAGCAAAAATTAGAGAAAATAAAAATTCAGGAAATCCTATTTTCAATCAATAATAAAAACTGTGAATCTCTTACGATTCCTAACCTTTATATATGTTAAGGTAGATAAAATAAAATAAAATTTCATTACCAAAGGAAAGTAAATAAAACTATCTAAGGAAAATAAATAATATTTCATGTCTACGTCAATTTGGCTTAGTGGTCCCCAACTGCCTCTCACATTTCAACACATAACAATGATATTTATTATTTTTTTAAATTAAATATTTCACAGCAATCCAAACTTATCCATGCAATCTTGCTTCATAGCATTTTTTTAACTTTTTTTTTTTTAGATAGGCCTCATCACATATTTTGGCTTCACAACTTTGTTCTTTTTTTTAATTAAATACTTCACAACAATTTGGTTTTACGCATACTGACCATAACTCCTTTTGTAGAAATTTTTTAGGTAGATCTCATCAAATATTTTGCCTTAGACCTCAAAATTTCTAGGTCTGCCAATTTATCATTGTAGGGAAACTTTTAGATTGTAATTGGTCTATAGGATCTTTACAAGCAAGAGCCACACATTTCTCTATGAATAGCTATTGATATCTTTAAGATATTTAATGTATATTTTCCTATTTTATAGTCATCTTTAATATTACAAACACTCAAAAATCATGCTAGAGATGAAGAATATCCTGTATAAATAAAGAAGATTATATCGATTAAAAGAAGATTATCTAATGAATTAGTTTGTTTAAACCTTCCATTCCACCTAAAAGGATAGGTTATACAATTTTATTGCATATCAAAATATGTCTTATAGAACTCTAAGGAGTAGAAAGATTGGTATGGCATATATCTGCTTCAAATGACTGTTTGTTTTCTATTTCAATTTTTTTTTTTTTCTCTTTTTACTTAAAGTAATATAACTACAAAATTTGAAATTTAATTAATATTATTTTTTTCTTCTTACTCTTCTTTCTCTCACTTTTTTAATTTTTTTACAACAATTTAATTAGTGTTCTTAACTTGCACAAATCTCTCTTGCTATATCATGATTGATAGTTCTAATAGGTTGTTTAAAAATTAATAGAAAATTAAGTAAATATTCATAACTTATAAAACTAAAATATTTTTATTGATAATTAAAAAAATTTACAGGCACTACGTGTGCAACGACTTCTAGTCTACAAATAAGGCTCTGTTTGGAATGACAAAAAACTCTAAAAAATTGTGAAAAACACTAAAACACTCTAAAAGTTATTCACTTTTAGATCACTGCACGAATTATGAACCCACAACTTATCTCACTTTATCTCGTTTTATCTCATTTTTTATCATTCCAAACACACCCTAAGTGACATACCGTTATAGTCATTTTTGTCCCTTCATAAATTCCTCAAATGCTTTAACATGCTTTTAAAGTTAAGGGTGCAAGAACATATAGCTTTTAAGAAATGAAAAAAAAAAAACAATTTCTATCAAGGTAGAACGAGTGACATATAGTAAATAGGCAGAATTGACTCAATTTAACATTCAAGGTTGTTTTTGTAATTTATCACAAATATTTGATTTGAATGTATAATATTTAGAATTTGAATATTTTCTCTTAAGAAGAAGTCATTTCTCTTAAGAATACCTTATTTTAAACATATATCAAGTGTATGATAGGAATAAACTAGTTAAACATCAAAACAGATTGATTTTTAAGACTTTGGAATTTCCCGGGGTGCCCATCTGCGCATCTGGGCGCCCACACAGAGGGTCGAGCCGCTCCTCTGCACCCCCTAGACACCTCTCTGTGCTCAGGTGGTTTCCCTTATTTTGGTCTAAACATTGGTTCATGCTCTTAAGCTTCAAACTTCGCTAAATTGAATTTCTAGTTCAAAACTTGATTTCTATGTGTTGTCTAGGACTTGTGAGATTCCAATGAATCTACCAAAACAAGTTTTAGTTAACTTAGTCTTTCAAAATCAAAATCTTAGTTCTAAACTATATATGCATACATATTCGTATATACCACCCCACTTGAATCACTCATTTATACTTCCAAAATCCTAAATAAGCATCATAACAACATTTCTCAATTTATTACATCTCATATATGCTATTAGGAAGGTAGAAATCCCTACCTCAAGCTTTGAACAAAGTGGGACACAAAGGTAGTGAACTCTAGGTTTCAGGTTTCAAACTTCGAGTAGATCGTTTACACAAACCTTTGATCCTAACGACAAACCAATCACATATATGTGTTCAATAGGTGTTCAATTGTATTTCTACAAAACTAATTTGAGTTTGGTTTATTTCTACAAAACTAATTTAAGTTTGGTTAAGGGTAGAATCACTTACCAAACCCTCAAATCCTTTGGCTTCCTCCCAGATCTTCTTCCTTCTCTGTCTTGATTCCAAAACTCTCTCTATTTCTCCTCTTATACATCTATATAGAACCTCCAACTTGTTCATTAAGTTTGCTACAGAGCCCTAAGACCTCTCCTACTACCTAATCTGATCAAAGGCTACCATGGAAGTGACTCCCGATTGAAAAGCTCTAAGCCACATCAATCTATCAAAATTTACACAAGCAGGGTGCCCCTCTACGTGACTTGGTGCCAAATTTTGGCTAAGTCCTAAAATTTTGCTCATTTCTTCTAAAATCTCAACAATTAACATCCTTAATGGCTATAATTGATTAAAATAACATATTATCACATTTAAAACTTGTTAAAAATTATCAAATTATATTAATGTAGAAATCTGGGATATTACACTTTTTTTAACACAAATTAAAATCGACATGAATCTATCATTATATATCTTGTTTGTTTTTAATTAGTTTCAATTCCAATGATTTCCAATTCATAAGTACAAGTGAAATGTCTCGTCTATGTACAATCTTTGCAATTCATCTCCAATAGAATCATGTCTAAACTAGGGCTGATCTTACTAGCTGGCCATTAAGATAAGTAACTTAGACCTCACAATTCTGATAAGGCCCCACACACACACACACACATATATAAATTGATATATATAGTGATATCTCTAACTTAAAAGTGTCCAATTCTTGTTAGATCTCTTCTAATCAATGATGCTGGCATAGTAGTCAATGGTGATTTGGCTTAGTGGTCTCCTACTGCCTCTCATATTTCAACTGGTAATAATGATATTTATTATTTTTCAAAATTAAATATGTCACAGCAATCAGATCTTATCCATGCAATCAAGCTTCATAGAAATTTTGCCTTAGGCCTAAAAATTTCTATGTTTGCCAACTTGTCATTATAGGGAAACTTTTAGATTGTAATTGGTCTATAGGATCTTTACAGGTAAGAGCCATACATTTCGCCAAGAATAGCTATTAATATCTTTGTTTCAAATTTAAGATAGTTAATGTATATTTTCCTATTTTGTAGTTATTTTTAATATTACAAACACTTAAAAATCAAGCTAGAGATAAAGATTGTCTTGTATAAAGAAGATAATATCAATTTAAAGAAAATTATCTAATGAATTAGTTTGTTTAAACCTTCCACTCCACCTAAAAGGATAGGTTACACAGTTTTATTGCATATCCAAAATATATCCCATAGAATTCTAAGGATTAGAAAGGATTGGTGTGGCATATATCTGCTTCAAACAATTGTTTGTTTTTTTATTTCATTTTTTCCTCGTCCTTTTACTCAAAGTTATGTAGCTACAAATTGTGAAATTCAATTAATATTATTTTTTTTCTTCTTATTCTTTCTTCTCTCATTTTTTTAATTTGTTTACAGCATATTAATTAGTATTCTTGACTTGCACAAATCTCTCTTGTTATATCATGATTGATAGTTCTAATAGGTTGCCAAAAAATTAATAGAAAATTAAGTAAATATTCATAATTTACAAAACTAAAATATTTTTATTGATAATTAAAAAAAATTTACACTAATTGCATGTGCACCGGCTTCTGGTATACAAATAAGTGACACACTCATTTTTGTCCCTTCGTGAATTCCTCAAGTGCATAGACATGCTTTTAGAGTTGCGGGTGCAAGAACGTGTAGCTTCCAAGAAATGAAAAAGAACAATTTCTGTCAAGCTAGAACGGGTGAAATGCAGTACATGCGCCGAATTGACTCAATTTGACATTCAAGGATGTTTTTGTAATTTACCACAAATATTTGATTTGAGTTTATGATATACAGAACTCGAATATTTTCTTGAGTAGAGTCATACTCACCACCCGTATTCATAGACCAGCCTTTCAAAATTTCATCGTTTAAGATCCCAAATTGACATTGATTTATTTTTCTTTCTTTTTGTGATTTTTCAATCATCTAATATTTATCAGTATTGATAGACTTCGAGTATATTATAATTTCCTAATAAAAGATCATGGTTTAGTATATTTTCAGTCTTTAGTACTTGTAGCGGTTGGCAAAGGTATATTAAATTGAATAACATACGTAGACAGAGAATTTTCTCTCTTTATTGTGGATTCAAGTATTCCCTTATTTTAAAGTTTTTGGTACATCTCCTTTGTTCTGGGGTTCTCATCCATCATGCTAGAATATATCAAGCAGCTTTTAGTCTAATTCGAAGCCCATATCAATCCCACTTTTATTATCTGCTATTATCTGCTGTACAAGCTATACATACGTGTGCTTGAAAGAAATTGAAAATGAACAGTAAAAGAGGTGGGAGTGAAAGAAAAACATTGTTACTGATATACGCCACTGGTAAATAGTGTGAAAGAGAACACAGTACTCAAGTAAACAAAATGCTTATTTTAACAACCACCATATCACATCAATTGAAATTAATCTAAAGAAAACTTGCAAGTATATGGAATGACCAGTAGCAGCGGAAGTATTATGGCCGAGTGAAAAAAAGTCAAGCAGATTCCTTGAGTTTCTTAGCAACGGAAGCAATGTGCTTCCCTTGGTGGAAAGTTTGCTGCAATTCCGAAGGCAATCTTGAGCCATCCATCACTGTTTTGTACTTTTTGCGACAAGGGATAAGATTGTCACAAACGATAGTTTTTGTGACAACGAATTCATCTGTCACTATTATGTAATTTAGTAACAAGATATAATAGTGTCATTGGCAATAATTTTTGTGACAATGTAATCACTTGGAACTGTTATACACTATTAGTGACAAGTGATGGGAGAAAGGCAACAATTCAACAGATATTTCTCCCGTGTGTATGAATTCTACAGGAGACAAATATTTCACCACAATATATAAGTTGACAATAATCAGAAATTCAAAGAATATAATCACACTCATGCACAATGACACAATCGAATTTTTAACGTGGAAAACCTCCTCGAATTTAGGAGTAAAAACCACGAGGCCTTGGCCCACCAAAAAACTTCACTATCAATCAAATTGTGAGTACACAAGGTATCCCTTGCTTCACCTAGGGATAAATAACAGCTGCAACATCAAGAAATTAAATTCTTGGAATACAATCACAATTTAACAATGAAGTGAAGTAAAATAGAGAGATGTCACAAACGCAGCACTGTCTGGACTGTATAACTCTCTGTAGCAAGCTCCAATTGACGATCCCTCCGGTCAAATTACAAAACCATATGTCATAAACCTTCTGTCAAAATTTCAACTTGATCCAACGGTTGATTGTAGAGATATCACCCTTGAAAGAAAACTGCACTGAACAGTCAACAAGTTTCCCTATTTTCTGATCACCACTGTTTGGTCGACCGGAACTCACCACAGGGAACTGATATGGATGATCCAATCGTTCAAATATAGAACCAGATGTTTTGAACAATCTGACCAAAAACCAAACTGATCCAACGGTTAACCACGGAGATGAAGGCAATAGATGAAGACTGCGCACCAAAAAAAACTACAACTCTACACTTCCAAACTGCTCCATTCGGAAACCCCGTTCTCACTGCTGGAAGTTCAAATCAACGATCCAACCATCTAGACACAAGAATCACAAGAAAGGGATGTACTGACCAAATTTCAGGCCAATCCGACGATGAATGAAGAAAATATAGTCTATAAAACTTACTACACACAAGCTCCTTTTTCTTCTTCTCCTCTTTCTCTCCTGTTTGTTATACCCCCGTTTTTTTCTCTTCTTGTGGCTGCCCTATTTTGCCAGCTCATTGGACTCTATACTTGGGCCTCAAGCCCAACAATAAGATATACTATCACTATAAGGATAAAATTTTTAATTTTGAAAAATAAAAAAAAAAATTCTATAGTGACAACATTATAGGATTCTGTGACAAGATTTTGTGTTGCTAAATATATCAATTAGTGACGGGTTTAGTCGTCATAAAAAATAATCCTTTTGTGACGATATGAATTTGTCGTTATAAACTAACTTTTAATGACAATAACAAATTGTCGTCACATTAAGTTTTAGTAACGAGATTATAGGCGACAATATTCAGTTGTCACTGATATCATCACTAAAAAATTTTTGTGAGAAAGAACATATTTTCATTGACAACTTTTATTGTCTCTGCAAGCACTTTTTCTTGTAATGTTCATTCATCATGCATAACTTAATTTTTTCAAAAAATACACATTATTTCAATCGGATTAATTAATCTACAATGCCTGCTATACGCGTGCTTGAAATGAAATTGAAAATGAACAATAGAAGAGGTGAGAATGAAAGCCAAACATTGTTATTGATATACACCACTGGTAAGTAGTGTGAAAGAGAACACAGTACTCAAGTAAACAAAATACTTATTTTAACAACCACCATATCACATCAATTGAAATTCTAAAGAAAAATTGCGAGTATGGAATGACCAGTAGCAGTGGAAGTATTATGGCCGACTGAAAAAAGTCAAGCAGATCCCCTTAGTTTCTTAGCAACGGAAGCAATGTACTTCCCTTGGTGGAAAGCTTGTTGTAATTCAAGTTCCGAAGGCAATCTTGAGCCATCCCCAGCCAAAGTTCCGGCACCGTAGGGGGTACCGCCCTTCACCTGCTCCATCTCAGACATGCCGGCGCCAAATGTGTAGCCGATAGGCACAAAGATCATTCCATGGTGAACAAGCTGTGTAATGGCCGTCAACCTGATAATTAACCATCGAGTTTTTTAAGATTAAACTCTTTACTTATTTATTTACTGTGTAGTTTCAAAATCATAATGCAAATTAAATAGCTAGAATGTAAGAATTAACGAGATTAATTGGAACTCACGCTGTGGTCTCTTGACCGCCTCCTTGAGATCCGGTGCTTAAGAAGAGGCCTGCTGGTTTCCCAGCCAGCTTCTGAGTTTTCCATAGACCTCCGGTTGCGTCTAAAAATGCTTTGAATTGAGCAGCCATCATCCCAAATCGAGTTGGGAAACCAAAAATAAGCCCATCTGCCTCAGCAAGCTCGTTGGGCGTAATCAGTGGCACATCACTCTTTGCTGGCGCCCCCATCTTTGCAAGAACCTCATCAGGCAGCGTTTCTGGCACCTACTCGTGATTTTGTCCACCAAAACATAGATAAGCATGGATTAATGCCTCTTCGTCGAAATGTCAGACAAGTTAAAAGAAATCGGGATTTCGCTTCATTCGAACTATCAAAAACGAGGGGGTAAAATTATGGTAAATAAGAATTTTTTAATTATCTAACTAAATCATAGTATTGGTGAAACTGAGGGATGAATGCAGGGTTAAAGCGCAGACCTGCCACAGTTTTGCCTCTATTCCCACAGAGTCGGCTCCCTTCTTTATCTCTTCTGCCAGCCTCTCAACGTGTCCGTACATTGAATAGTAACTGTGTCAAAAACAAAATTACCACCAATAAATGAGAAATTACAGCAAATCAAGCCTGGAAAACAAAAGATTTTGACTTGAGGCATATTAATTTCCGCTAGCTAGCATTTCAAACTACAGCTGCGACAGTTTGATAATATACCCATATTGAAAATGCTCATAAGCCAGAAGAAGGATCCACTAGAGAGAGAACGAGTCCTTATACATAGCATTAGATTGATCATCATTTCAAAGATCGAATTTCAGCAAAGTTCTTGTAAGAAGACCATGTCGTGTCTACTCTCTTTCTAAGTTCTAGGCTTCTAGCTGGAACCTCACATATGCAGATAAGGCGTTGACAATATTTTCTCATTAGATTTTCAATTTCCTTTTTCATATGGGAAGCGATTTCACACTAAGAAAAAACAACAATATTTGGAATTCTTAATTATCAAACCAGCAAACTTTTGTAGATAAAAGATGTCCAAAATCGGAAAACAAATAGCACAGAGAGCTGAAGAAAGCTAAGCGCACCAACCCATGATCGATATTCTACATTAAAATGAAGTAATGAATGTGAAGAAACCGACGAAGAAAAACAGAGCAACAACAACAAAACCAGAGAATTGCTTTAATAATAAACACAATTCCGTGTAGGCCAATAAAGAGAGAGAAACTGGAATGCATACACGATATAGACTTTGGTGGCCATTGGAGTTGTGGCTGCTTAGGCTTCTCCTCTCTATCTCTGTGCGTAGAAGTTTTTGTTTGGTGAGTGAAACGTTTGCAGAGGAGCTTCTGTATGTATAGAGAGCCAAGCCTTCTCTAACAGTCAACCAATTTAAAAAAATAAAAAAAATGCAATGGTAATGAATGGGTTAAATACGTCATTAGCATGTCATTCTTGTGTCATTTGTTAAAAATAAAAAAAAAATAAGAAAAAGATTGTGTGTTGAAGCCTCTCTTGTCATGCATCCATCTATTCATCATGTCATATTCTGGATTTAAAACCAAAAAAAAAAAAAAAAAGAAACTTCTATTATTGATTGGTTTTCATTTCCCAGCCGCCAAACTTTGGTTTATTGTTTTTACTCAAATTTTAATAAAGTATTATTAAAAAATGAGTAAATTTATTTTTCTAAAAATATTTTAATTTAGGAGTTTGTTTTCGAAAAATTTATTTTCCTAAAAATAATTAAATTTAGATTTTATTTTTAAGAGAATATTTTACGTTGAAACGAATTATTGAGATTAGAAACAAATGAAATTTAAATAAAAAGAATTGCAAATATATATTATCCGCTTTCATTCATAAAGAATAGATAAATAGTTCAATTGCGGGGATCCTTTTAATCATATATTATTATACAATCACAGACATGGAACTTTTTAGTGTCCAATTTATCACAATTATATATATATAAATATATCAAGAATTGTTCGGAGGAAATCGTACGTTTCAGCCCAAGCATTGAAGGTATTGTGTATTTGTCATCGCACAGGAGCTCTTATCCTAGGGTGCGCCTCTCCCGCCTCGAACCTCTGACTTTAAGCTGCTTTAAGACTTAAGTAGAGGCTTGAGGGGGTACTCCCTCAAAGTGGTCATGGGTACCCCTCAAGCCTCTACTTACGTCTTAAAGCAGCTTAAGGTCAAAGGTTCGAGGCGGGGGAGGTGCACCCCAGGATAAGAGCCCCATGTGTGGTGATAAATACACAATACCTTCGATGCTCGGGCCGGAACGTGCGATTTCTCCCGAACACTATATATATATATATACAGATTATTTATATATTTATTTATTTTGCATGTTACTCTCTATTGTTATATTTTGTAACAATATTAATGGGTTTTAACCATGACCTGGCAGAGAGAGATATGCTGCCGGAAACATATATGTACTGTGCAGCCTTGGAGGCGGCTAGGACTCGCGACAGTTAAAAGGCTTTCCAATTGCAAAATGGCATTTGACTCGGACCGGCAATGCAGCGTCAAACTAAACAACGGACCAATAGAATTCAAACCCAACACAAAACACGCGCACACATACAAAAAATAAAATAAAAAAAATAGAAATAATATATAATAAATAAATAAAATCTTCATTATTATTTAATTAGTGCTAAATAATATAAAGCTTGCTTGCTTGTGTCAGTGCAATAACAGATAAATTACGTTGAACCCAATATTCTATATAGGATACATTGCATCTCTTTGGCACATAAATTAAAATAGTGGGAAATTGGTTGTAATATTTCCTTTCTGTTTGCATTTTTGCTCAAAACATTTTCGCATTGTTATCGCAAGTCAAACCTTTCCATGAATTTGTTAGGGCAAAGAAATTGGAGAGAAAAGTGTATTGTATATATGAATAAAATTATATATTTACAAGAAAGATTACATCAGTATAATAAAATTGAATAACTTAAATAAAAAAAATAAAATATCCTAGAAATGGTAATGAAATATATAAAATATATAAAATAATATATTTAAAATTATATGGTAATAGAATAATATATTTTAACATCTCCCACAAACTTAAGAAGGTATAGTAGAGACCAGTTTGAATTTGCATAATAAGTCAAGAAACTACTTGGGGAAAAGGTATTGGTGAATAGGCTAGCAATATGATCAACAGAGGTGACATAGCAAAGATGAACAGTACCACAAGCTACTTGTTGGTACATAAAATGGCAATTAATCTTAATGTGTTTATTGCAGTCATGGAATACGTTATTATAAGCAATTTGAATAGCACTCAGATTATCACAACAAAATCAGTCAAAGTGATAGAGGAAATCTCCATATCACCAAGGAGCCAGAGAAGCTCCTTGGTGGTATCAACAGAGCCACAACACTCAACTTCAATATTGGAACGAGCAGTTAATGCTTGTTTCTTGCTGTGCCAGGATATGAGACAATCACCAAAAAAGAATAGAACCCAATGGTAGACCACTGATTGGTATGATCACCAGCCCAGTCTGTATCAGAATAAACCTTGCGAGTAAAAGAGAACTAAGATGAATAATGAAGACTATAGAACAAAGTGTCTTTCACATAGTGTAGTATGTGAAGCACAACCGTATAGTGAGCAGAGCAAGGAACTTACATGAATTGGACAACAATATGGATAATATAGGCGATATCTGACCGAGTAATGGTGAAATACACGAGACTCTCAACTAAATAATGATAAAGAGTGGCGTTAGAGAGAAGAGTGCCATTCAACGGTGTTAGCATAGTCTTACTATAAGAGATACCATCTTGGGAATGAAGATTGGAGGTATACTTGGCTTGAGAGAAAAAATATCCAGTAAAGACTGTAGTGATCTCAACACTAATGAAATAGCTAAGAGAGCCCAAGTCTTTCATTTCAAATGTAGAACTAAGGAAAGACTTAAGCTCAGAAATACCCTTATTATTATTGCCGATAATGATCATATCATCAGTACACAACAAGAGCAGAATAGTGCCAGTGTTCGTTTGACGAAACAAGGTAAAATCATATGGGCCAGAGGAAAAACTAAAGTACTAATGGATATGCTAAATTTGGAAAACTAGGCTTAAGGAGCCTATCTGAGACCATACAGAGCTCGGTGAAGTTTGTAGGTTTGAAGTGGTTGATGAGAAGATCCAAGAGGGTAGGGATGAAGCCAGTATAGAGCACGAGATGGCCATGGCCAGCCTATACATACATACTATATTTTACTAGAAAAAATAAATATTTCTTTAAGAATTGACCCCTCCTTGGCAAATAAAAAGTCTCTTTCTTTAAGAATGGCCTCCCCAATAAATGAAACGTCTTAATCAACTAAACTTTTTGTATTGAAACTTACATTAAAAAAAAAACTAATAAAAAATTACTAAATTATTTTAACAATAAACTCTTTTTCATCTTTTTCAATAAACCCCCCAAATCTCTCTCTCTCTCTCTCTCATATTTCTTTAACAATGGCCCCCTTTAATTTTGAATAATTTTGAAGTTAAACTTTTTATAATGGGACGTGCATAAAAAATGATAAAAATAAAAAATTATTTTCCATAGTTTTTAATTGAAACCCACAAATATCTCTATCAACATCTATATTTGCACTTTCCCTAACTATCAGTTATCACTTTTTTCTCCATCTTCCTATCAATTTTTTTCCAAGTATAACAAGAACTACAAATAAAATTCGATTTTTGGCAAAATTCGCATTTCTGATTCTCTTGCTATCAATATCTTCAACTCTAAATAGGTATCAATTTTTTGTAGATTATAGTTATTTAATTTTTTATTGAAAAAATTTTACCCCCATTTATCATGAAATCCTAGTTTCGTCCCTGTAAAAGAGGGTTATATGTAAACTTTTTTAGCAAGATCGCAATTGAGAAAAGCATTTTTGACATCCAACTAAGAAAGAAACTAGTGTTGAGCAGCAGTGGCTACAAGTAAACTATGAACAGAGATGAGATGAGCAACAGGAGCAAAAGTCTCTTCGTAGTCAATGCTATACTCTTGGGTAAATCTCATAGCAACTAGACAAACCTTATAGTGCTCAATAGACCCATTAGAGCGAGTCTTAATCTTATGCACCCACTTACAACCAATAATTGTCTTACCAAGAAGAAGATCAACTAGATCCCAAGTGTGAGTTTTCTTAGTGCCTGCAATTCTTCAGCCATGGCTTGCTACCAATAAGGTTATAGCTAGCCTCTCAAAAGGAACAAGACTTGTGATGAAAAATGATAATGGAGAAATAATGACAGTCACGAACGTGAGATGGAAGTTATATTATCTAGGTAAAATGACGGAGAAAGCCATCAGTAGGAGCAGGAAGCTCAAGACACTCAGATGATGAGCACTCTATGCCAGGTAGTGCAAGATCAGCAATATAAGCTAAGGCATCCAGAGTGGGCGGAGCTGGTAGCATAGGAACTTGTGGGGTGTTCAGGGTAAAGATAAGTTATCAAAAAATAGATCAAGGGAAAGATCGGAGAATATGGAAAAAGTCAACAAAAATGAGAGTTAAAAATTAAATACGGGGAAAAACATCTAGTGTTCCCAGAATATGATGTGGTAAGACATAAGAAGATAGTTAGAAATTGGATCCCAATACTAATAACCCTTATATTCTATCCCATAGCCCAAAAAACAACATAGATAAGCATAGGGTTCAAGTTTGGTGCATTCATGAAGTTGGAGAAGAACAAAATAGATATAACAAAAAACCTAAAGATAGTCATAGGAAGAAGTAGCACCATATAGACATTCATATGAGGTCTGGTTTTGAAGGAGAAGAGTGGGTACTCGATTAATGGCATAGACAATGGTAAGTGTAGTTTTCCATTTAAAAGTGTTCAAGACACAAAGAGGAGATGACAAGTACCCAAATAGTGTCAAGAATATGGTGACATTTACATTCAGCACGACCATTTTGTTGGGAAGTGTGAGGGTAAGAAAGATAAGGAAGGGTGCCCAAATGATAAAGGAACTCATGGAATGTGAATTCTTGATATTCTTTAGAATTATTAGAACAAAATACCTTAATGGTGCGACAAAATTGAGTCTATACCATGGCAACAAAGTCAAAGTAATTTTTAGAAAGTTAAGAGCGATAATGCATTAAGAATATCCAGGTGAAACTAGTGTAATAATTCACAATGATAACAAAATAACGACCACCCAGTAGTGGGAGAATGGGAAGGACCCCAAACATCAGAGTGATTAAAATCAAATGAGATAAATAAATGATATCACATTTATTGAATGATAGAGCAGATTGCTTTATAAGTTGACAAGATACATAATCTAGTTTCTCGCTACGAATAAGTCTTAAATGACCACTAGAAATCAATGTTTGCAAATGACTACTAGAGAGATTTCCTAAATGAGAATGACAAATATGAAAAGAAGAGGAGTTTGAAGTAGTAGCAACAGCAAATTGTGGAGAGAGAGAGAGAGAGAGAGAGAGATAAATACTGTTAGGGAGAAGTAAACTAGCTCAAATAGGTGTCCATATAGTCTATCACAAGAGTCTATCTTGTTTGCGTATCCTACACAAGACAACCAAATGAGGAAAAAGTAACAATGAGACCAAGATCAGACAATTGAATAGCAGATCAGACAATCGAATAGCAGAAATAAGATTGAGAGATAAATCAAGTAAGTAATAAGTCTGAGTAAGAGAAAGATGAGAGTTAGAGAGATGACCAATATGTTGGGCAAACATACTAAAACCATCAGTGGTATGAATAACGAGAACATAAGCAGCAGAAGATGTGTTGGTGAAAATGCTAGAGTGAGATGTCATATGAATAGAACAAGTAGAGTAAAAAAATAAGTAGAATTACCTACAGTGGTAGACAAAGCAATAGAAGGATTACTGGAGATAAGACTTATGTGACAAATAATATCAGTAATATCAGAAGGAGACAGAAGCAGTAAGAAGAGGTGGAGGAAGAGGAGTATTAGGTGCAGCAGCAGACCAAGAGGAATTAGAGGCATTAGAAAAGAGTGGTTATAGCCTTGAGACTTCGTGTTATGAGAATTTTGAGAATTCCATGGATAGAGATGATAAACAAGACCTAAGCCCTTCTTAGAGCAGTGATGACAAGTAATAGGATAGAGCAGAAGAGAGTGATTTGGTTGTTAATAGTAGTTACATGGAGGTTTTTCCGGTGAGTGGCGAGGTAGAGCCATTATACAAGGGTGAGAATGATGTGAGGTATAAGCAGTATCTGGCACTCTATCTTTTTTTTTTTTTTTAATTTTGAAATGTGAGTTGAAAGTTTAGGAAAAAGAAAATAAGTGTGGAAGAATTAAGGAAAATTTGGGGAAAGGAAAACTCAGGTATTAAGGGAAGTTGGGGTGTTTAGAGGATATGGTGAATTTGAAAAAGGTACTTTATAGAGGAGTGATTTAGGAAAAGAGGGCCTTTATTGCTGGTAGTAATAAAGATTTTTTTTTCTAAATTTGAGCAGTTAGGAAAATATATAATACATATGCCTTATGCGGTAATTGGTCTGTGCAATGCTTCTTGGGGAGTCTCATTTCACAAACTAGATCGAATGATTTTGAAGGTCCACCTGAGTCAAAAGGCAACTGGGTTTTGGACAAAGTAGAGGTGAGATGCAAACTGAACATTAACTCTGGGTTGAGCAAAGTGCTGAAACAAATAGTCGAATGGATGAGTTTGCATTGACTCTCTAATAACTTCTCACATATTAAGAAGAAATCGCATTGCTAACACCAATAGGGTCACATATTCAGTTGCAAGGGCTAGAAGAGTGACTTTATCACCCTATCTCTCTCTATCTCCTACTTTACTTGTTCCATCTCTACCTAATAAATTGATGTCTATGACCCAAGTTACTGCACACCTCAATTGTGTGGTGTTGATTTATCCTACATTTGTCTTCCTCAAGATATTCTCACTAAGGAGATCATCGGTATGGTACCAAGATAAGGAGGTTATATTATATAGATGACTTCAACCTAGGAAAAGCAATCATATACACCACACAATAATAGATAAGGAGAGGCAAATTTGGCTACTGCACTGTCGCTTGGGGCATCCATCATTTGATTATTTGGAACATTTATTCTCGAATATTTTTTCCAATTTACAATACTCAGGCTTTAAATGTGATACTTACATTATAACTAAAAGTTATAGAGTTCCTTATCCAGTAAGTCTAAATAAATGTGATGTCCATTTTGTTTTAATACATTCAGATGTGTGGGGACCCTCCCTAATAATTATTTCATTTAGTCATATCACTAGTTTATGATTTTTGTCGATCATAACACTCAAACGACATGGCTTTATTTGCTGAAACATAAAGATAATGTGTTTAGTGTGTTTCATCCTTTCATATAATGGTTCAGACATAATTTTCAACTAAGATACAAATCCTTTGTACTGATAATGGTGGTGAGCATGTCAACCAGCAATTTCAAGCCTACCTCCATATTTATGGTCTTATTTATGAAACTCGTGCTCTCAAACTCTATAAAAATGATGCTGCCAAGAGGAAGAATTAGCATATCTTAGAAACTGCATGTATACCTAACAGGGCATGTATACCTAGTTGCCACTAGGATGATGTTGTCTCTATGGTAGTATATCTTCTAAATCGCATGCCTTCAAATCTTAAACTTTAAGACTCCTTTAAAAATCCTATCTAACCATGTCCCTTTGCTGAGTGTTTTGATGATTCCTCACTAGATTTTTGGTTACGTTGCATTTGTTTATCTGTATAAGAATTAATGTACTAACTTGGATCTGTACACAGTCCATTGTCCTTTCTTGGGAGATGCCTTACATAGTAAAGGTATTGGTGCTACAACCCCATCACCAAATGAACCTATATTACTATGGTGTTACTTTTCTTAAGTCAAAAACATTCTTTTCATCATCGGCATCCGATTCATCTCTTTTGGGGGAGCTCCAAGATGAAGAGCCAAATTGGTTGGATGTCGAATAACCAGGATTTGAAAATAGCTCAACATAACAAAGTGATGGAAACGAAATGATAGAGCCGAATGTTGAGATTTCTCCAAGAACCAAACGTACATCATCAGAATTTGAAAATGTGGAGTTTTCTCCAAGAGTCAAACCTACATTATTAGAATCCTCTATAAATAAATCCCCACTCTTCAGTACCCAATAACCCTTCTCCTGATAATATTCCTAAGGTATATTCATCTACCATACCTTTACATATTGATGCCTTGGATACTTCTGCAGGTTATGTTTTACTTTTCAGTCATAATCGTGGCAAGCCCCCAAATTAATTGTCTTTAAAAGTGGAAGAAAAAAGATCTAAGTTCCCAATTGCCAATTATGTGTCCATTCAAAGATTATCTGAACCTCTCAAGTCGTTTTTGCATTACCCATCGTCATGCCATATACCAAGTAGAGTTAAAGAGGCTTTATTAGATCAAATGTGGGCTCAAGCGATAAAGGAAGAAATGGAGGCTCTACAGAAAAATAACACCTAGATGTCAGTCTTACTACCTGAAGGAAATGAGACAGTGGGATGCAAATAGGTTTTCTTCATTAAATGCAATGTAAATGGATTCATTGATCGATACAAGGTGAGGCCCATGGCAAAGGGATATACACAAATATATGACATAGACACCAAGGAATTTATTCACTAGTGGCCAAACTAAACATTGTTAGAGATTTTTTGTCTCTTATAGCAAATTTAGATTGGCTGTTGCACCAATTTAATGTAAAAAATACCTTCCTCCATAATGATCTCAGAGAAGAGGTTTACATGGATATTCTACCAGGATATACTACATCATCATAAGTAAAAATCGCATGTAAGTTGCAACTAGCTCTGTAGGACTAAAACAATCACCTCAAGCATGTTTGCTCGATTAAGTTTGGTTATGAGAAAATATGAATTCCAATAGAGCAACTCATATCACACGCTCTTCCTAAAACAGCAATCAAGAAAAGTGACAGCTCTAATACTTTATATAGGCGACATGGTTATTTCAGAGGATAATGCCAAAGAGATCTCTAGATTCCAAGAGCAATTGTCAACCAAATTTAGAATGAAGAATCTGCGAGTACTTAAGTATTTTTTGAGAATTGAAGTATCTAGATCAAAATAAGGCATAGTACTAGATTTGTTGTCCAAAGTGGGATTGTGGAGAGTAAACCAACTAATACTCCAATTATTTAGAATCATAAACTTGGAGAATATATAGATTAGGTACCAGTTGATAAAGAGAGGTACCAAAGGCTAGTTGGTAAGCTCATTTATTTATCTCATACTTATCTAGATATCACTTAAGTTGTTAAGTATGGTGAGTCAATTTATGCATGATTATTTTTTTAAAAGGTACAATCATAAGCCTTAATTTGGGAATTGCTATGTGAATTAATATATTAAATGAATGGAAATGTGAATTTTCTTACAATAATGGAAGTTTTGTACGATTGCAGATGTTTGAGCAAGAAATAATAGAAATTAGGCCAGAAGAAGTAAATTTAGCAAAATGGTTCGAACGCATGTCCAAGCCATGTTTTGTTCTAACATTAGCTCTAACCATAGAAACAATACAAGGAAAAGAAGTAGAAAAAGATTCTAAGGAAATTTTGTTCGAACACATGTTTAAACCACATTTGGTTTAAATCAATGTTCTAACAACAGAATGGCAGAAACATCCTTGAAGTAGAAAAAATTCTAAATGTGAAGACTTTGTTCAAACACTAGTTCGAACATTCCCTTATTCTAAAATTTGTTTGATCAATAGTAAAGAGATAGAGATCAAATCAAGGAAAATTCTACGTACAGAAAGAAGGTTCGAACCGTTCGTACCACCATTTGTTTAAATAGCTATTCTAACAACAGAAGGGGTGCCAAAGTTAAGATTAAAAAAATTGACGCCAAAGTTAAGATTAAAAAAATTGACTAAGTCCTAGGACTTGGTTCGAACACTCATTCAAACAAGAGCTTTGTTCGAATACATGTTAAAACCAATCTACGCCTTAGAGAATTTTATTTTATAAATTAGTTGTAAATTGAAAAGGCAATCTTGTACTTGTGGAATACACTATAAATACATAAGATGTTTACATAAGAAAGAGGAGGGAGATAGATATACATCTTGTAGAGAGAAGTAGAGTAGATTAAAGAGAACATCTTTTCAAATTAGATTCAAATTCTTTTGTTAATTTCTTGAGACTTTTGATGTTCTAGAGTAGATCAAGGAAAACGACCATTGTCTACTTGAAGATTTTCTTGTAATTGATTCAATTGAGGTATCTTTGAAATTTAATTCTAATTTTCATATGTTTAGACCTTGATTGGTAGATTTTTCCTTCAAATCCTTGTTTATATGCAATTTTTACCTTGCTTTTTCATGCCATGTATGTTCGGTATTTGTGTGGAAATAGTATGCATACTATATGTTCGATGGCTAAGCCTACTACTTTGGCTTACCAAGCTGCTAACCGAGATCTTCCTCGCTCTTAGCTCCAAAATGAACTTGTTTTGTGATAATAAGATAGCCATTAACATTTCCTATAATCCCATCTAACATGATCCTATCAACCATATTGAGGTTGTTCAATACTTCATCAAACAGAACCTTGAGGAAAAATGTTGTAACCTTATTTTAGGATACATCAACAGAGGGGACACCCATAAATCCTCCAGTACAATAATCATGTTTTATGTGTATACAATAAATATAACATCCCACAAATTTTAACTCCATGTTTATTTCCACAAACACTAAAAATCAACACAAGACTAAGATTAAAACAAAGAAATAGATAATTCAGGTTCTTTTCTATCACATGTTGCCACTCCTAACTCAACATGAAGAAATTAAAATTTAGGTGTGAATGTCACATATTCAGTGAAAGTGCTATAGTTTAAATAAAAGATAATAAGTTATTCACCTTTTATTTTTATTATATAATTTAAACACATTTTTTATTCACATCACATATTTATCAAAACTCATCCTCACTTTTAACTCCAACTGATCGTCTCATTACACATATTTATAATTAATTACATAACCAAAACTCTCATAAATAATCAAGAATTAAATTCAATAATGATAAGGTATCATATCACATCATTAACATCGCGATTCTTTCATCAACTCTTAACATCACGTTATGTCCCATCTTGCAATGATACAAATAAGTCATCACATTATTATCGCTATTTTTAAATCATCAACCTCATCAAATCATTGTACCATATCTGACAATGGTAAATACATATATATATATATATATATATATATCTCATTATATTATGATCGCCATATGTCTCATGTGCTAGTGTCGTGATATGTATATATGATGAATAATTTAAATATTACTGCAACACACAGTTTGGCCCTAATGACCTATGAGTTGAATGCTCAACCGTGAACATTAGCATTTTAGCATATCCCATTAGGACCATCTGGTCTCATCTTTGGTCCCATTTATCTTGGCCCCATTTGACCCTAATGCATGTGTTATGCACACAATCTGTGCTATATAATGATATTTATTATTTTTATTAATATTATTTTCTCAAATAAAGATATCACTTCACTTTTATTATACCATAAATAATCATAGTTCAGCATTATCACAATTAATTCACAAATAATAAATAATTGCTCAAATTAAAAGATCAATCCACACACTAACATTCCATAAATAATCATAAATCACTATCAACACAATTAATTCATAATTCTTTACATAAAAATATCAATTCTACTAATTATTATTCCATAAATACTCATTATTCAACATTAATGAAATTAATTCCCCAAATAAAAATATCAATGCTCACATTCACTATTTCAAAAATAATCATAAGTCACCAACACATAATCAATTTATAAACGGTCAATATTTTTTTATTATCACCACAAATAAATTTTTTTATAAAAATACAAAATTTCAATAACCATTTAATATTTCTCACAAATAATTTCTTAGATAAAAATCACACTTTATTATCCTATAACCATCAAAACAGTTCTTTCACAAATAATCAGTATCATTATTTTTGTTTTCCTACACAGATTATTCCATAAATAATTATTATTTCATCATCAACCCAATTTCTATATAAATAATTAATATTTGTATATAAATAATTTCTCAAATATAAATATATTTCCCCATAAATATTCAAATTTCACTAATTAATATTAAAACAATGAAAATAATCAATTCAAAATTATTACTTCATAAATATTTATAATTCATTATCAACATACAATTTCTCTACACAAATAATTTTTTAAATAAAAATATTAATTTTTATAGTTAACTTTCTCTAACTAATTTCACTTTCTCATTAATAAAATTAATTCACAACAATCAATATTTCTTATCACAAAAAATTAATATCAAATAGATAAAATTTATTAATTCACATTATTACCTTTTATCTTTTAAATATAACACACCCACTTGGATAACAAATATTCTGACAACATGAAAACATTAAGGTGGTTGTTGCTAATTATTCCCGAGTCCTAAGTTTAACCCAAATAAATTATACAACTCAAATATTGAATAATTATGCAAAATAAAATCCAACAAACAAAACACAACCATTGTATTTTTAACATAATTTATTAAATCTTCCAAGTAATTAATTTTAAATTACCAAAATAAAATAACTTATCTCAATAGTTAGGCCAAAATCCCTAAGTTTTCCTCCCTTTTGTAATCCCATTTTTTCTCACAGTATGGTTTCTTCTTTACTGTTTTCTTTTTTTCTTTTTTTTTGTTTTCCTTCTACTTCTCCTTTATAATGTGCCTATATGCGTAAGTTATAAATAAAGATACATTCATAGATGGTAGTCCCTAGCTACCTTAACAATCCGCACTTTTTTTTTTCGAGCTCACCACGTGGCTATAGCAAGCCTTACACACACACACACACGCGCGCGCATTTCTTGCTAACCACGCCACTCATGTAGCCAGTGAGCATCAATGGTCTTAATTTTAATATTTTTCTATTTCTTTTAAAGCTAATCAATCAACTTAATTTAATTAGTATAGGTTAATAACTTAATTAATCTACTAATTTAGATTAAAATTAAATAAATTTTAAAATAATACTAAATTACGCATTTAAAATTTCTAAGCACAAAATAAAAATTGAGGCTATGGCAAGCCTCTCACACACACACGCACACATTTCGTGCTAACCACGTCACTCATGTAGCCAGCAAGCATCAATGGTCTTAATTTTTTTTCTGTTTCTTTTAAAGCTAATCAATCAACTTAATTTAGTTAGTATAGATCAATAACTTAACTAATCTATGAATTTAGATTAAAACTAAATAAATTTTAATATAATACTAAATTAACGCAATTAAAATTTTTAAGCACAAAATAAAAATTAAATTAACAATGTATTTAAAAATAATAAAAATTGAGGAAGTCATAAAAAAATTGTTCCCTTTTTCAAGATAGAAGACCAGTTATTGGACAAACTTACTAAGGTAATGCCGAGCAAAAGTTTCTACAACTCATTCGACAAATTGGACATTAGCAAAAATCTATACACCAACTTGAGATGGAGTGTTGACATGAGCTGTTAATAGGGAACAAAAAAATCATAGGAACACTTTAATTGTAAAATCCCATTCTTCAAAGGACATCTATGTTTCCAACCTTAGGCAACATTTAACCGAAAATAGCTCTTTAAACTTCCTTCTTGTATCTATATATATTTGTACATGATTCTGCTAAAAATATAAAAAAAAATAAAAGAAATTATTTTTTGTCACCTTTGTCTTTGGGTTCTTTGGTAGGTGGTAGCACCGTAGTATGGTAGTCATGTTGGGGTTGCGTATTGTACACAATAATGTTCAATGGGTGGATGACTTTCAAGAGTTGAAGATGGTTCTTTTGCGAGAGTCAAAGTTGTAATGGAAAGCAAATGAAATTGTTTTTTATTTTGAGGTTGAGTGAGTAATATTCTTAAGATTTTGTATCATATTGACACATTTTAGATAAATAACTTAGTTTAAAAAAAAGATATAAATAACTTGTTTTATTCTTGTAGAGAAGAAAATTTACTTTGATTCTTTCTTTAAAGATCTCATTCATTTCTTGTAGAGAAGACAATTATGCGAATAATGTTTTTACAATGACTGATGATGAATGATGAAGTAGAGTAGATTTGTAGAATAATTTTGATGGTTGAATGTAAGCATATGGACATGAATAAAGGACAAAAAAAAGAATGAGCAAATGGTGGCATCTTAGTAGTCGTAGACATTTTGATGGTTAAGCCAACCATAATAGAGAAAAGAGAATAAAAATTTATATTGCAATAGTAGGGAATGAATGATATACCTTGTAATTTTAGGTTGGGTCCAATTTATAAATCCAATTTATAGATCCAATAACTCTTTGAATTTGAGTAGGAGAATCTAGGTCTTATACCTATCTTTGTTTAAATAAAGCATTTATCCCAATTTTAAGGGCATCTCTCTATTTGATAAGAGTACATATCCCCAATTTTGGGGACAAATTTTGATAAGATTCACGTATCTTTTATAGGTTATCTCTTGTTAAAAATTTATCTTAATTGCATTAAGGCCTCGTTTGGCGCAACAAAATTCTTACTTTCTCTGAAAATCTCTATTACATTTTATAAATTCTTACTTTCTCGAAATTCGAAAAAAGTTCAATACGTTCTAAAAAAAGTCGATAACTGGAATTTAATTAATCAAATAGTAAATTTTGTTTTATTATTCTCACAACAGATTTCCAAGCTATCGAACGACACCCACTGTGACTTATTTTTTGAGGTCGTTCAGAGGGATCGTAGAAATCATTTGGACACTTTGTATTTTTTTCCTGCCCAGTTCTACTGAAAACTGTCTTGACATTAAGCCAATCCATAACTGGAACCAAAAATTCTAACATACCCATTCTAGCTTTTGAATGGGAATTCAATTTTCTTTTGCTCAACAATCGAAAAGTTGGTGTCTTTTCTACTACATATGCAGTAATAAAATTTGGAATAATAGTCTTGGATTCATAGTAAAAGAGGAGGTTATTGTCATTTGCAATGGGGTTGGAGATGGTCCGAATGAGGTGAATCTTGGTGAATTGAAGATGTTCGATGAGACAGAGCCATGGTTTGGTGACACACCTAAATCGCAATAAGGTCTTTGAGGGGTAATCTCTAGAAAGATATCAAACACGACATCATGCGGAAGATTGCAAAACTCCATTGACTTCTTTGCCGAACTCTTCTCTCTTACTCTCCCTTTCTGAGTCAAAATTTTAAAACCGTCCAAATAGAAATCCAATCTATCAGGACAAGAATCCTACTATTCATCTCCATAAAATACAATTTGAGATGTGTGCACCAAACGCCCAAAGTTTCCCTGAACCATATTTTTCGCTATTTTTCATCATTTTTTGCTGCACCAAACAGACCCTTACAATGTATTCTTTTATCTACAACGAATTATTAGTGATGAGGTAGAGTCCTATCATACGTGTATTAGCATAGGGTTAATATGGGTTAAGTATCATCACCTTATCGGTAGCGGTATCCACTTATTTTTCTTTTAGTATTCTTAGTTTCTCATTGTAGACACCCCAATTTTGCCCATCTAATTAAAAATTTACAATATTTAAATCTTTTAGTTGAATGTTGCTCTACTAATTAAAAATCTCTTAATCATAGGATATGTCAAAGCGTCAGAAATCAACAAAGAATAAACATTTAGCAAAATGACGATTATACCCCTGAAAAAAAGGAGAAAGTCTAGTTGGAAGTTTAGATCAAAACAGAATACCATCAAATTACACAGATGTGTCCAATACGCCAAACAAATAACTCATGCATCAACAGAATAGCCAAAATTTAGAAACAAGGGTTAATTTGGTCTAAAGGTCCAGAGTGGCTTCCACCGACACACCTAAAGTGTAATATTGATTGTAGTACCTAGATCAATCCGAAAACACACAAACAAAATATGGAACATCCCAAAACATTCTAGAGGATATAAAACATAACTTAGACCAGCCAAAACACCCCTTCAAAGGTCATTCGGGCCTCGCAGACTCAAAGTAGCTCCTACTAATGTGAATGAACCGACCAACACATTAGACATAATTTGAGCCCCTAGACAAAGTCAGAAGGACTCCAAATTTTTTAAGAATGTTGAAGACATAATTTTTGAAGCAAATCCTCTAGCTAATCCAGACCAGATCAAGGATCAAGAAGTGCATCAGACGCCAAGCCTCGAAAAGTCACCAATGACCCACCATTCACCAGAAACTCCCAGAGGTCAATTTACATCACAATTGGATTCCTCATACTCAGAAATTATAGGATGAGCCATCTTAATGGTCTCCTTAAAGGCCAGGAAAATGGTTTGGGTGGCCCCTATCTGTTTTAACTTGTTTCAGAGTAATAGTTTTCAGATAGACCTAACTCAATCCTGAAGAATCCAAATTGAATAAAATTTTAACCTAGTTGGTTTAATTTTCTTAGCAAAGTATCCAAAAGGTATCTGGCACTCCCAAAACTTGCCTAAAACATCCTGAAATGGCCTAAACATTAGGGCAGAACCCGAACCTATCCCAGATTGGCCTGAGCTTGGAGCTACTGGCCAAAGTGGCCCTTTTCCTTCTACCTCTCCAAATCCAATTCACCATATGCCTTTTGGCGAACGTTTTCACCTACAGGGGCAAGCAAAATCCTCAATTTGCATTGTCTAGCAAGATTTTTCGCCTATGGCTCTGAGCATGCTTTCAGCTTGTGAAACCAAACAAAAAGTTTGTTTAGGGTAGGGGAGGCCTATATAAAGGACCTCCCCCCCTCATTTTCATTCGACACTTGACTCTTAGAGTTTTTAAGGCAAAACCAACATTCCAAACTCTCTCTCTCTCTAAAAAGCTCGCATCGGTAAAAATTTTCTGTCTTTAGAAAATTTTTATTTTATTTTTTAGTTCAATTTATTACTATGATTAAAATAAAATAATTTAATTATGTAAATAAAAACACTTTGTCATGAAAAATATTCGGATCATAACTCAAGTCTAAGCCGGACTCAATGCATAATATTGACTGGATTTACTTGAGATAACTTAGCAAAATTCCAAAGATCACACATAAAACATCCACATCATGCTACCATCATGGCATGCCGTGCCCATATCATACTACCATGTCATACTATTTCATAATATCATATTTACCATGCCATACCATTCCATAACATCACACTACCATGCTAAGCCATGTTAGACATCATATATGTCATGCAAAATCATCCCTATCACGTTATGCCATGTCACATGCTACCATGGCATGTCATGCCACGATATTATCATGCTAAACCATGTTATAACATGCCATTACCATGTTATACCATGCCAACACCATGCTATACCATGTTACCATGCCATATTATCATTGTATAACACGCTAACATGTTTTATCATCATCATAAATTATGGTATAATATGTTAAAACATCATTTACATGCTAGCTTATGATATGACATGCCTACACATGATCACACATGTTAAGAACACTCCGATACATGCAAAGAATCTTGTATAAAAGAAGTGCAATCGATCGCTCTACATCTCAACATAAAAAGGGTTTAGAAGCTTAGTGTTATGCATTTGACATGTTTCATTACTAGGAATTGAGCTCTCGATCAGAGCTGAGTTCCTTTCCTAAATGATAAACACTTACCCATGCAACACGCACCATTAAAGTTTGTCACACCCAGATCTTGTGACCAAAGAGGTGAGTGTATTCATACATACCATTACTAATCAATGATACCCCTATCAAAGCAATATAACCACCCTGGAGCAACATACATAATAGCCAACAGTAGTAACTTAAAAACAACTGTGTCTCGGCTCAAGCCAAGTTACCATGCTTCAACACATCCCACAAAATAAATAAACATAAGCCTTAGGACCTTTATAACCCAATCAAAATAAATCTCCAAATTAAATAATATTATAGTCCCAAATGGAAAAAATAAAATTAAGTAAATGAAAATGTAATCTCTACAACAGCTAATTAACTTCTAGTCCCACCAAATGCCCGCCCAAGTCTTAGGATCAACTCTTGTAATAAAATCTATAAGGATATGAACACTAATCCACTTGTACTCATGAAACTTAATAAAAACATAAATAATATGTAAAGCAATGACATGAAACACAGCCATCATGTGTAAATCAACATCTTCAATATAATCATAATATATCATTAAACAAGTATCAAAATCATCATATTTGTGAATCATATCTCCTAACGTCATCAAATATCATAATCATCCTCATAATCTCAGTATTAAATTCAGTTATTATCTTTTTTAACCTCATCATCATCATTATCAAATTACAATCAAATCCTTATTTACGTTTAAATGTATGGAATGGACACAACTAACGTCGTTTTTATGGGCCAACACCCAATGGAACGATGAACCAAGATTTGTCGTCATTTAAGGCAATGATTAGCCACAATACACGTCATGTTGTAGGCTATTAACCTACCAACATGAATACCAATCCTTGCACAAGTTTTGGGTCTTTCAACCTTATGATAATCTCTGTACTTTTTTTATTTCCCAGTACCCTCCATCCTCGTCTCACAACATTAACCACATTTCCACTTTATCTCTTTTTATAACCACTAACATCATCACATTCTTTTTATCATTTCATTTAATTAAGGAACAACTTGGATCATCATCACAACTAGTTCAATAATCTCAACCCATTACAATATCACATTAACATTCTTAATTCATTCTAATGTTTCATCACTTCATTAATATAATCTCAATTCATACTTAAGCAAACATCACATGTTTCTCATTAGTAATGTTAGAACATCTTATATTGAACATATATCAAGTGTAATAGGTGAGCACATAATCTTAAAATCGAAAGGATTGCAAAACAAAATTCTAGAGTAAAACTGGGCGCCCCCATAAAGGGACTCGATGCCTGCTTAAGGGTCAAGGCACCTCCTCAAGGCCTCGATGCCCCTCTGTGAGCAAACACAACTTAAACCAAGTTTTCACATGGTTTAATTCCAAGTCTCATTATAAAACCAAGCACACATATTCATGAACATCTCTTGTATTAATGAACAAGTTTACACATGTTTATGCTTGTCAAAAATACAATATTAAGGATAAAATAGCACAAGTTTAGATTTTAGAGGGGTCCAGATGCCCCCTTGAGGGACCTGGGCACCCTAATTGCTCAACAAAGGGTTGGTTAAGGCACTCTGGCCGCCCTTCTGTGCCTATGTGGGTTCCCCTATTTGGTTCATTTATTGGTTTTGAAACTCAAGTTTCCAAACCTTGTCAAATACAATACATAACTCAAACCCTCGTTTCCATGAGTTTTCTAAAGTCTTGAAGACTTCAATGGTTCAATCAAAACATGTTTTAATTAACAAATCCTTCCAAAATCAAATTTTTAGTTCCAACATATACATAAATATGTATTCATTTATAACTTGTCCCAAACCATCCATCTATGCTTCCTAAAATCCAAACTATATTTCAGAACAACATTTATAGGTTTTCTACATCTCATATATGCTATTTAGAAGTTTGAAATCCCTACCTCAAGTCTTGAACAAGCTAGAACTCAAAGACAATGAACTTTTTGTTACACATAATCATCTTTAACAAGAATTCAATTTCATTCCTGCAAAACCTATTTAACCTTGATTGAGGATTGAACCACTTATCAATCCTTAGACTCCTTTGGTTCTTCTCCCTCTTAGTTCTCTTCTTGTAAAAACCAAACTTTGTTTCTCTCCTTGCCTATATACATATATAAATAGATCCAACTTGTTTCCCAAGTTTGCTATAGAGCCCTAAGACCTTTCCCTACCATCTACTCTGATAAAGGGCTGACATAAAAGAGACTTTAGTTGAAAATCAACTGAGCAAATCCACAGGTGGGCCACCCTCCTGGGCAACACAGGTGCCTGCCTTGGGTCCCAGACACCCGCCCTTCACACTGAGGCACCCTTCTGTACACTTTTGTGGCCAAAACAGCTAAGTTTAGAAATTAAGTCCATTTTCTCCAAAATCTTGACTAATTACTTCTCTAATGACCCACATTGATCAAATTAACACCTTGTTACATTCTAAACTTGTTAACAACTATCATTTCATATTAACACGAGAATCCGGGTTGTTACAGAGTTGAACTCCTCAACAAAGTGAAGCTCCTTCCTCCAGTTATATGCAAGATGCTAACTGCTTTTTTTACTATAGAGTAAGGCTCTTTTTCCCAGTTTCATGCAAGGTGCGAATTATCTTTTCTCATCTAGAGCAAAGCTCGATTCCAAAGTCACGTGCAAGGTGCTAACTTTCATTTAAGTCTTAGAGCTAAGCTCACACATTTAGCTCAGTACAAGGATAATTACTCCTAATACTGACCTAGAGCTAGGCAATTTTTGTTCTTCATCCCAATTAGGGATGAAGTTCCTTCACACTAATCTTCTACACAACATTGACCTCATCAGTCACTCATTCATACACTTAGCTAACATTGGCTGATTATGATGCCTGAGACCACCAGTTTGCTGCCATGACATTTTGGAATCCAACTAATTTATCAAATACCATCCGTGACATCAAACTCTAGTCGATGATGAGGCTCACTATGCCCGAGGCTAATTGGTTTGCTATCCACAGTATTCTGATCATACTTACATCCACGCATACATATCATCACATCACTTTTGCACGAGGTGTTAACTTAGAGTTACGATGACTTGATTCCTTCATAAAGTATATAGGCAACTTAAGCAGATAATTTGAGTCCAATCACCATAGTCTTCATAGATAATATGCGTGAACTGCCAACTTAAACTTAGAGTAAGGCTCTTACATTTACATACAAGTTCACATTGTATCGATATATAGTTTAGACCACTTAGTTTTGAACTACGTTAACCTAATCCTTTCGTTAGGTACATAAGCAACTCAAGCACATAATTTAAATCCGATTACTTCGGTCTACATAAACCATCTCTAAATACATATTTCCTTCTCGATACATATATACACTTATTCATAAGGATTACATAAGTCCACATACCTAACTTTATATAGTTTCTCTATACAAGTCCCATCCCCAGTGGAACTCATCTTTTAAAGAGTGCTTCCCAGTGTGCTCCTAAAACAAACTTAGTCTTTAAAATTGCATTAGAGTCAAAATAGCATAAATTACCCCCTAGGACACATAGTTGCTACATAGGAAAACATTATACTCCATTTGCCCCACACGAGTTACGCTCGGTCGCCTTATATTCCATACATCATATGTATTTTTTGGGTTGTATGCTTTGATTAATGTAAACCAGAACAGTATATTGTTAGATTATAACTGCAAAGAGTGGAAATGGACTCTAAATATCTATAGGTATTCAAGTGTAACAATTTTTGTGCGCAGCTGAACCCCCAGACTCACTATTTTTTATTGCACAAACTAGTCGAGAGTCACTAAAACATTTTAAATTAAAATCAAAACTTGGATTTTCCGACACTCACATTTCGAAAGTATCAGGTGATGACTGTTAGTCTTCGCATTTAGGCCTTATTTCAAAATCAAAAACATATATTTATCATTTGAGCAATCTTAGACGTACAAGTCATATTAAAGACTCACAATCCGCGCGTGTCGATTCGGCACACGGATCTGATCGCAACACTAATTAGTTTATCTGGCAAAGTTCTAACTAATTAGATTTAAAGAAAAGAAAAGTGGTTTAACCTAGAGTGAGTCTCTCCTAAGATTAAGCTGAACGAAAATTTTCATTTGATTTTGGTTACATGAACCGTTCTTACAACTCATGCATGCAATGAGTCATGATTCACATTTCGATCGGGAATCAAACCCACATTAAGAGATCAGATCCGATTCTTCTAACAAACAAAAATCGTTCTATTAATCAGGGAGGCTTTGCGTCGAATCTGGCCTCCCACAGGAAGGCCACGTACTCTCTCTGGTCATGGGCAAGTAGGCTTGAAACTTCGATTGTGATGCAACGATTACATATGCATAGGCATCGTCAACCCATCTCGTCTCTCCTAATAGGAATGTCACATTTTTCGTCATTCTAGTAATTTACTTTCTTTTCTTTTTTTTTCTTTTTTTTTTTTTTTTTCGCAATTCATGGAAAGGTTTGACTCGCGATAACAATGCGAAAATGTTTTGAACAAAAATGCAAACAAGAAAAGAAATATTACAACCAATTTCCCACTATTTTAATTTATGTGCCAAAGAGATGCAATGTATCCTCTATAGAATATTGGGGTCAGCGTAATTTATGTGTTATTGCACTGGTGCAAACAAGCAAGCTTTATATTATTTAGCACTAATTAAATAATAATAAATATTTTATTTATTTATTATATATTATTTTATTTATTTTTATTTTTATTTTTATTTTTTATGTGTGCGCGTGTTTTGTGTTGGGTTTGAATTCTATTGGTCCGTTGTTTAGTTTGACGCTGCATTGCCGGTCAGAGTCAAATGCCATTTTGCAATTGGATAGCCTTTTCTAGCCGCCTTCAAGGCTGCATAACATATATATATATATATATATATATATTTCCGGCAGCATGTCTCTCTCTGTCAGGTCCATGGTTAAAATCCATTAATATTGTTACAAAATATATCATTAAACAATACACAGTAACATGCAAAATAAATGAATATATAAATAATCTGTATGCATGTATATATAGTTCACATATTTATATATATAAAGTCAACGTTAAGCATGGGTGACTTTCTTCGAATCCTCATTCTTTATGATATAAAAATTTTTAATTCTCACCCACTCATCCATGGCCAGTACTATTTCTCATTGTTACGCTATCAAAATATATAGAAACTTAAAATCCATTTAGTTGTCTCCCACAATACTGATTAGAAGATATAAATATGTATATATATTATTCTTGAAATATATATATATATATATATAATTGAGATAAATTGGGCACTAAAAAGTTCCATGTCTGTGATTGTATAATAATATATGATTAAAAACATCCCCGCAATTGAACTATTTATCTATTCTTTATGTATGAAAGCGGATAATATATATTTGCAATTCTTTTCATTTAAATTTCATTTGTTTCTAATTTCAATAATTCGTTTCAATGTAAAATATTTTTAAAAAAAATAAAATCTCAATTTAATTATTTTTAGGAAAATAATTTTTAAAAAACAAACTCATAAATTAAAATACTTTTAGAAAAATAAATTTACTCATATTTTTTAATAATACTTTATTAAAATTTGAGTAAAAACAATAAACCAAAGTTTGGCGGCAGGGAAATGAAAACCAATTATTAATAGAAATTTCTTTTTTTTTTTTTAAATCCAGATTATGACATGATGAATAGATGGATGCATGACAAGAGTGGCTTCAACACACAATCTTTTTCTTTTTTTTTTTTTTTTTAACAAATGACACAAGAATGACATGCTAATGACGCATTTAACCCATTCATTACCATTGCATTTTTTTTTTATTTTTTTAAATTGGTTGACTAATAGAGAAGGCTTGGCTCTCTATAAATACAGAAGCTCCTCTGCAAACGTTTCACTCACCAAACAAAAACTTCTACGCACAGAGATAGAGAGGAGAAGCCTAAGCAGTCACAACTCCAATGGCCACCAAAGTCTATATCGTGTATGCATTCCTCTCTCTCTTTATATACATATATTGGCCTACACGGAATTGTGTTTATTATTAAAGCAAATCTCTGGTTTTGTTGTTGTTGCTCTGTTTTTCTTCGTCGGTTTCTTCACATTCATTACTTCATTTTAAGGTAGAACATCGATCATGGGTTGGTGCGCTTAGCTTTCTTCATCTCTCTGTGCTATTTTTTTTTTTCTGATTTTGGACATCTTTTATCTACAAAAGTTTTGCTGGTTTGATAATTAAGAATTCCAAATATTTTCGTTTTTACTTAGTGTGAAATCGCTTCCCATATGAAAAAGGAAATTGAAAATCTAATTAGAAAATATTGTCAACGCCTTATCTGCATCTGTGAGGTTCCAGCTAGAACTTTGAAAGAGAGTAGACATGACATGGTCTTCTTAAAAAACTTTACTGAAATTCGATCTTTGAAATGATGATCAATCTAATGCTATATAGAAGGACTCATTCTCTCTCTAGTGGATCCTTCTTCTGGCTTATTAGCATTTTCAACACGGGTATATTATCAAACTGTCGCAGCTGTAGTTTGAAATGCTAGTTAGCGGAAATTAATATCCCTCATGTCAAAATCTTTTGTTTTCCAGGCTTGATTTGCTGTCATTTTTCATTTATGGATGGTAATTTTATTTTTGACAGTTACTATTCAATGTACGGACACGTTGAGAGGCTGGCGCAAGAAATAAAGAAAGGAGCTGAATCTGTGGGAGCAGAGGCAAAACTTTGGCAGGTCTGCGCTTTAACTCTGCATTCATCCCTCAGTTTCCCCGATAATATGATTCAGTTAAATAATTAAAAAAACATTCTTATTTACCATAATTTTCTCTACCTAAATTTAACAGAGAACATGACGCTAAACAGATTTGATTAGCGTCGTCAAATCTATATAGCCGACCTTACCTAATGAAAAAAACTTAGTTTGGTTTGGTTTGGTTTATTTACCATAATTTTCCCCCTCCTATTTGATAGTCCGAATGAAGCGAAATCACTGACTTCTTTTAACTTGTTTGATATTTTGACGAAGAGGCATTAATCCATGCTTGTCTATGTTTTGGTGGACAAAATCACGAGTAGGTGCCAGAAACGCTGCCTGATGAAGTTCTTGCAAAGATGGGAGCGCCAGCAAAGAGTGATGTGCCACTGATTACGCCCAACGAGCTTGCTGAGGCAGATGGGCTTATTTTTGGTTTCCCAACTCGATTTGGGATGATGGCTGCTCAATTCAAAGCATTTTTAGACGCAACCGGAGGTCTATGGAAAACTCAGAAGCTGGCTGGGAAACCAGCAGGCCTCTTCTTAAGCACCGGATCTCAAGGAGGCGGTCAAGAGACCACAGCGTGAGTTCCAATTAATCTCGTTAATTCTTAACATTCTAGCTATTTAATTTGCATTATGATTTTGAAACTACACAGTAAATAAATAAGTAAAGAGTTTAATCTTAAAAAACTCGATGGTTAATTATCAGGTTGACGGCCATTACACAGCTTGTTCACCATGGAATGATCTTTGTACCTATCGGCTACACGTTTGGCACCGGCATGTCTGAGATGGAGCAGGTGAAGGGCGGTACCCCCTACGGTGCCGGAACTTTGGCTGGGGATGGCTCAAGATTGCCTTCGGAACTTGAATTACAACAAGCTTTCCACCAAGGGAAGTACATTGCTTCCGTTGCTAAGAAACTTAAGGAATCTGCTTGACTTTTTTCAGTCGGCCATAATACTTCCACTGCTACTGGTCATTCCATACTTGCAATTTTTCTTTAGAATTTCAATTGATGTGATATGGTGGTTGTTAAAATAAGTATTTTGTTTACTTGAGTACTGTGTTCTCTTTCACACTATTTACCAGTGGTTTATATCAATAACAATGTTTTGCTTTCATTCTCACCTTTTCTGTTGTTCATTTTCAATTTCATTTCAAGCGCGCGTATAGCAGGCATTGTAGATTAATGAATCCAATTGAAATAATGTGTATTTTTTGAAAAATTGAGTTATGCATGATGAATGAATTTGAATGAAAGAATCTGGTATGTACTGGTTCAAACTCTGAATGTTTGATTTAAAAATGAATGATTAGATGTTTGACAAAATGTGTGACCTACTAGTGTGGCAAAATGACTACACGTGCACTTTTTAAAAAATGTTATTTTTGTGAATGACCTTACTTTTGAAGTGTTCAGTGAGGTATTAACCATATTTGCAATTTCATTAGGAGATCTAATCACTTCTGTCAAGGGTTTCTTTACTTTAGGAGCTTTTGGATTAATAGACCATTATCAATTGATGGGGTCTTAGATTTGATTTGAATGATATTAATTAATCAAGATTTTGATTAATGTAGACTGATCATGGTTGCAAGGATGGTGTTGAAAAGAGAGGATTGCCCCTAACTTATGAGAGCTCTTCTACTAAGTAACCATTACCAATTGAAGAGGACTTTAATTTTGGTTATAATGTAGGCTTAGTTTCAGGATTTGAAGAAAAGCAGAGGAATGTACAAGCTCAAAATTCTATTTCTACTCAGATAAAATATACCAAGGATCATCTGCAAAGTCTTCTACTTGAGCATGTATCCTTGAGTTATAGGGAACATTTTGAGTGCCTTTGATGGTTGTGTTTGAACAAAGCTATCAGCTTCAATTTGAAAGGATTTTATTTGGACCATAATGTAGGCTATGGGTTAAGGTTGTAGAAAGAAAGGATATTCATACTCAAATTATACTTTTGGGGTTGTAACAATCCCAATGTTGTTTGATTCCTCATTTGATGAGCTATCGTACTTCATTGTTGATGATGTTTAGGAGCTAGAAATTGGACATTGCTTGCTTTCCTCCTTTTGAGATTCTTAAGTCTTTGATGATGTTTGTATTTCTTCTTTACTTTTGCTTTCACTCTGATTTTTACTCGATTCTATCCTTCGAACTCCGAGCGACTCTAGCTATTTATTCAATTTCGTCCTTTGGACTCCGGGCTTCTTTCTTCTTTTGTATTGATCTTAGCTTATTTTTTTACAACTTGCTTTGTTCGATTTTCTTCCATTACCACAGTGCAGAGGACGAACTTTGGGGATTATAATAAAAGAATACAAACTGGTTCAAATGAGTTGTGAGGGATATAATTGTCCTAAATTAAGGATAGTAGAAATGATGGCCTCTTTTCATTTTGAGTTTGACTACTTTGTTCAAATACACCACCTTGAGGTTGTCTTGACTTCTTTTCTTAAGTTGACTTGTTTGGACGAGATGACGACTATGATGATGAAGAATGCCCCTGATGTCTAGACTATCTCACTTGCTTACCCCAATTTGGGGGATGATCCAAGATAGAATTTAATGATGAAAAGAATGTTCGAGAGATTTTTTTTTTCAAGCTCAAAGGGTTTGACAACAGATGTTCCTAATCTAATCAGGATAGCTGAAATAACAGCCTCTAGTCATTTTGACTTTGGAGACTTTGTCTCTTGAGCTCTCAATATTGCTAAGGGCATGGCTATCCTAATTTTTGTTTTTTTTTTTTAAAGAAGAATAGACTAAAGGCTCAAAATTTTGACATTGGTTGAGGGTTTAACCATGATTGGGATCAAATGCCTGTTATCATATGGAGTCTGATCTATTAATCTGTTAAGCTCTAGATTGCACTGATGACCACTTTTAGGGAATAGAAAATGTCTTAAGTGGTTTGATCACTTGAAGATGGTGACCAAACCATTTTGGTTGCCTACGTGTCTCGGTGGTCTGAGAATTAGGTCACCCGTAGTTCTAGCCAATATTGAGATTACCAGATTGAACACGTTAAGCATAGGACATTCAGTTGTGTTAAAATGTGTTAATGCTTAGCAATGATTCTAACAAACTAGTTTTATCACGAAGAATGTTCAATGAAAAATGATTGAATGTCTTGAAAGGTTTAAAAATTGTATACAAAATTGTGCGGTTACAAGTTCAAAATTGTACAAGGGTGCAGTGTTTATTTTTTGTTGTAAAATGAAAGATAAAATGCCAGCTACGCATGGCTAAAGGAGATGGGTGTTGGCTTAGCATGACGATGTATTGACTAAGTGACTCCGATTAGCAAAATAATGTGATTGTGAGATAACATTGTGTAAGTGGTGGGACAGACTTTGGGTTACCCTCGAGTGCTAGGTGAGTTTGAAAAGGAATGCCTCTAACTGGAGGCATTTTCAATGCATAAGTGAAATGTACATAGTGTATTTATGTTGACTTTATGCATGAAGTTTGCGTTATTAACAACATGCCAATTATTTTGTGTGAAGGTCTATTGATTGAAATGTCTCGAAAATGGGGGCACCTGGTTTTATTAGTGATTTTAAAAATTGGGGTTGGTTTTTATGCTATTTTTAAAAATGTGACTTAGTGAATTATGCCTGTAGAGGATGTTAATGCTCTAAGTATGATTGTTGAACTATGCTTGTTGTCATGTTACTGTATCTGAAATCTGAATTTCCTAAAGAATGAATGAAAAGAATTTTGAAAATAACATGAACATTAATATTTATATTTTAGAATTTAAATATGCACAAGAAATTAAAAAAGAAAGTAAAAATGTCAGGCTTCTGCAAGCCCCATTTACTTAAGCTTGAGGTCTCTGGCAGTTCTCTTGGAAATTGGTTACTTGAAGTAATGACTTTGATTGTTGCATTTGGTATGGGAAAGAGGTCTACATTGCGACCATCCAGCGCCTCTGATATAGTCGCCTGATCATCCTTGCTCCTCTAATGTTATTTTGATGAAGTCATCAAGTCCTTTTCTTCTGTGTAGAAGCAAGGAAGAAATAACTTTGGTGGTCATTGGAAGCATGTTGTGTTCTCTCTCCAGTGTTGTCTGGCGATCTTGGACTTCATGGCTCTGATCTCTTCCAAAGGCAGTATGTTCTCTTTCATCTAGAGAATGGTGTTGGCCCTGGCAACCTCTACAATGTGCTCATTGTTAGGACAGGGTCCCTGGAGAAATTTCCACTTTTTTGGTTTAGGAGTATTATCCCATCCTGTTGCTGGTACAGCTATCAGAGGATATATCACTTCTTCTACACCTTCTTTGTAAAAGCACGTTGGAAAAGTGGTGAACATCTCTCGATACACACACAAATTCGAGTTCAGAGCCTCTCCTTCTACTCTTTCAACCTATTTTTTCTTCCTCCCAGCAGTGGAGCTTTGCTCCAATTCCTAAACTCGGGATCCCTTTTTTAAATTCTAGAGGCTCAATCATGCCTTGCTAGTTCTTGCCTAGTCCTTCATCTGGGTCAAACGTCATTCTCTTGCAGACTCCTTCAAGTTGGGGAAATTCTATCCATCCTTTTTTGTACTGAGCAAAATATCCTTCTGTGTTCAATTCCTTAACGATGGCTTCAGACATTGGCTTGTGGATGAAGCTGTTGATCTTTGATGTAAACTATAAAGCATATGTTGGATCAATCGGAGGCAAATTCCCAAAAGTCAAGGAGCTGGTGCTTTCTTACGAGGACTTGAGGGTTGAGAAGTTGTGCTTCTCTTGGATTTTTGTTGAAGTTGGCAGGTTGCCTCAGTTTTGTAGTTCAATTGATAAGGGGAGAGGAGCAGCTCACTATGGCTTGATTGATTTTCCAAGAATGGTCGAGCAACATCCTCTTAGGTAATAGAGTATTTTGGGCTTAAAAGAGAATCCATGGAAGGTGGATCTGAGGATTCTGGCTTTGTACAAATCCTCTTCATATCTGGATAATCAAAGAGAGAGATTGGCTAGTACAGTATGGGGCTTGCTAATTTTGTTGGGGCCCAAGGTATAGTAGTCCTTTGGTTGAAAAGTAAGGGAGTATAGCGAGATAGATAAATAACAGGGCTGGTAAAATAGGCATTATAGAAGGATGGTCTAAGTTGGTTTGAGATTGGACGAGCAAATGTAGCGAAGGTGTATTTTGGGGTTAGTAACTAAGATAGAAGGCTCGTAGTTTCAATGCTACGAAAATAGTTGGTTGAAGTTTTTTTTATTGGTTGTGGCGATGAGATCTGGCATTAGATGAAGGCTGGTGGATGGAATTCTGACAATTGTCCCCTTTTCTCCTATCAAGCAAGATGGGTCCAACACTTCTTCTGGCGAGCTAGTATTGACTACAATGTAATTTGGCAGTGGACTGGCAATGACATCTAGAGTTGTATCATGTAATCCTATCACCTATATCTAAAGTAATTTTTCAATGCCCCTTCAATGTTCTTGACCATCTGAGCTAGGGTTAATTCTATTGATATCTCCAACAAAGGCAAAGGTGTTTATTGTTAAGGTGGGAGGCTATTGGGCTGGATTTATAGAGGTTGGGAATTTGTAAAGTGGAACTAACTCATGTCCTCTAATTTAGCTCTTATAGATGCTTGGGTTCTGACAATGTTGAGTATTTCGTATGAAAATGCCATACCTCTGGTCCCTAATCTGGTGTTGATAGAGGAGTGTTGAGCAAAGCAAATGCTAACGATGGTACCTATTATGAAAATGAAATTTTATTAAAATGATTTTGAATAAGAATTTTATTTGATTTTTTCTCGGGCCATCCTTGTTGTGAGGAAAAATGATGAGATGATTATGAATTGTATATAAAGAGATTGCCACTGAAGCCCTCGTTTTATTACCTTATCCCATTCAAATTTATCATTGAAAAAAATATTACAAATAAATGAATTGAATGAAGTATTCACTTTATAAAATGCAGTGAATACTTTTACATCAAAGAATAAAAATGAATAAAAATCCTATCTACTATTCGAGTCTTCAGATCTTCACTCTTGGTCTTTGAATGTCAGGCTAGCTGGACAGAACTTCCTCTTTATTTGAATAGGTGCCCATTATTGACCTAACTAAGTTTTTGTCTTTGCGTATTTTAGTTCAAAATCGATTGGAATTTTGGTAGAGTTTTTAAGTTAAAACTTTGATAAATTTATGGTATGAGATTTATCGAAAATCTTGCCTTAAATCTGGCAAAGTTTCAGGTTGAAACTTTGATAGATTTTTTAGTAGGACTTTGACAAAGCTAAAAATTTAAACAAAAATTTGGAGAAACTCTAACTTGGGATTTCTATCCTAAATCTAGCAGAGTTTTGGGTTGAAACTGCGACTGGATTTAAAAATGAAAACTCTAGGGATTGTTTCTTAAGATTTCTGCCTAGATTTGGATATTCTATCGAATCTCTAACCTAAACTCGGTAGGGTTTCGAATTGAAACTTTTGACATATTGGAGGTGAGATTCAATAAAATCTAGGATTGAACTGGGATATGCATTGACTTTGACTTAGTGGGTAAATGCAGGGAAAACTTAGACTTGAGTGACAATCTCTTTGTTTTATTTAAAAGAATGAACCTCAAGGGTTCACTATGCATAAATAATTGGACTATTTGGGACTTACTTTCTTAAACAAAAATGGGTAGGCTTTATTGCTATGCAAGGATAATAATGAGTTGTCTCCTCAATTGTGTATGGATGAATGTTAAATGCAATAACAGGGAATAAACGAGTTAGCACCATCCTCTCCAGTGTTACTATAAAAATCAGGTTCCACGAGACTTTAGCCTATAGCTTGACAACATGTGACATAAAGTTCACGGCTTGACTTAATGCACCTAAACAGGTTAACGGCTATTGGATATTCAAACCTCCAATTTTCCGAAGAAAACCTTCTCAAGTTGGTGATTCAGCCAGAAGGAAGTTCAGTATACCTGTCAAGGGGACTACGTACACAGCCACATCTTAGAGGGACCTACTGACCCCCCTCAACAAACTAGAGGATAAATTTGGGTAATGCAAAATATGCTCAATAATTTGCGCAATGTGTGATTTAGGAGAGTACGGATTTATAACAGATAGGGAAAGTAATAAAGCATTCACCCTATCTATTCATACATCCTGTAAAACAAATAAGGGTATATACATACACAGTTTTTTTTGGAGTTGAATGGCTTAGCATGCATAGTATATATGAAATAGTAAAATGTATGCATTCTAGTGGAAAAATGAGGTGCATGCATTGATTAGATAAACTGGAGATTAAGGTGTGAGAAAGTGACTGCGAAAAGGGAAACTTGTGGTTGAACCCTCGAAACTGGAGCTTAGTCACCAGCCAAGTCACCATCTATCACGATTGGATTTGCGCACTTGGGTTGACGTATGCGGGTCATAAGACTTTATTACGACATAATGTGCTCGAGATCACCCAAATGTGAAAAACTATACTGTGTTTTAAAATAGGGCATTGATTATAGAGACTAAAAGTCGCCACCCAACACTTTCAAAATGGATGTGTCGAGAAACCCAAGTTTTGGCTATGATTTAAAATATTTTAGTTATTTTTTTGAAACTGTGATAATTAGGCCCTTTTAGTAACTCTCGACTAGTCTGTGTAGTCAAAGATTGTGGGTTTGGAGGTTCGGCTAGGCACAGAAACCGTTGCGCCTGGATACCTAAGGATATCCCGAGTCTTTTTCCACTCTTTGCAGTTGTAATCTCACAATATAATACTCTAGTTTATAATGATCATTGCATACAACTCATAAGTGCAAATGAGGTATGAAATGCGGGGTGAGTATGTGCAAGTGTAATGAAATGTCTACCTAAGCATGAATATGTGTGTGCGCTAAAAATGAAGTGTGTATTAAAAATGGTCTACAAAGACCGAGGTGACTGGACTTAGGCTCTGTGCTCGAGCTCCCTATGTATCTTGTCAAGGGATTAGATCAACGTAGTTCAGAACTAAAGTAGTTTGAACTATATGATATGAACTGGTATGTAGATGTAAGAGTCTAGCTCTAAATCTAAGTTAGCACCTCACGCTAATGGTCTATGAAGACCATAGAGACTACACTCAAGCAATGTGCTTGAGCTATCTACGTACCCTGTGACAAGGATCAAGTCACTGTAGCTTGCGCCTATGGTCTATGTAATGAATGCAAGAGCTTAGCTCTAAGTTAGCGCCTCACGCTAATGGTCTATGAAAACTAGGGTGACCAGACTCAAGCTATCTGCTCGAGCTATCTACGTACCCTAAAAAGTGATCGAGTTTATGTAGCTCTGGGACAGTGTCTAGTGCGAAACTTGTGGTTGAACCCTCGAAACTGGAGCTTAGTCACCAGCCAAGTCACCATCTATCACGATTGGATTTGCGCACTTGGGTTGACGTATGCGGGTCATAAGTCTTTATTACGACATAATGTGCTCGTGATCACCCAAATGTGAAAAACTATACTGTGTTTTAAAATAGGGCATTGATTATAGAGACTAAAAGTCGCCACCCAACACTTTCAAAATGGATGTGTCGAGAAACCCAAGTTTTGGCTATGATTTAAAATATTTTAGTTATTTTTTTGAAACTGTGATAATTAGGCCCTTTTAGTAACTCTCGACTAGTCTGTGTAGTCAAAGATTGTGGGTTTGGAGGTTCGGCTAGGCACAGAAACCGTTGCGCCTGGATACCTAAGGATATCCCGAGTCTTTTTCCACTCTTTGCAGTTGTAATCTCACAATATAATACTCTAGTTTATAATGATCATTGCATACAACTCATAAGTGCAAATGAGGTATGAAATGCGGGGTGAGTATGTGCAAGTGTAATGAAATGTCTACCTAAGCATGAATATGTGTGTGCGCTAAAAATGAAGTGTGTATTAAAAATGGTCTACAAAGACCGAGGTGACTGGACTTAGGCTCTGTGCTCGAGCTCCCTATGTATCTTGTCAAGGGATTAGATCAACGTAGTTCAGAACTAAAGTAGTTTGAACTATATGATATGAACTGGTATGTAGATGTAAGAGTCTAGCTCTAAATCTAAGTTAGCACCTCACGCTAATGGTCTATGAAGACCATAGAGACTACACTCAAGCAATGTGCTTGAGCTATCTACGTACCCTGTGACAAGGATCAAGTCACTGTAGCTTGCGCCTATGGTCTATGTAATGAATGCAAGAGCCTAGCTCTAAGTTAGCGCCTCACGCTAATGGTCTATGAAAACTAGGGTGACCAGACTCAAGCTATCTGCTCGAGCTATCTACGTACCCTAAAAAGTGATCGAGTTTATGTAGCTCTGGGACAGTGTCTAGTGCGAGTGTGATTTGCAAATGTCTAGAAGGCGACCAATGGGGTTAGTGTTGTATACAAGATTAGTGTGAAGGAAACTCACTTCTAAGATAAGATGAGGAAGAGAAAGAATCCTAACTCTAGGTATATGTTAGCATGTCAAAACATGGTGCATATCATGTCACAACAAATGCTAACATAGTAAATGATGTTCTAACATTTCAAGGCATGTGCCGGTATGTCAAAACATGATGTATGACATGTCATAACATGTGCTATTATGGTAAATGATGCCCTAGCACGTTATACCATGATGTGGGATGGTGATTGATTATGGTCGTATGGAATAACATGATAATGTAACATGTTGGCATGACATAGCATGGTCAGGGCATGATATAACATGGCATAGCATGGTAATATGGTACATTAGCATGATATATGATAACAATGATATGGTATAACATGGTAAAGATGACATAGCATGATGAATATGATATTTAACATGGACTAGCATTGTAATATGATGTTATGACACGGTAAACATGGTGTTATGGCATGGTATAGCACGATAGAATGATGTTATGGCATGATATGACATATTGGTATGATGTAAGTATGTCATATATATGATGTCTAGAATTTTACAAAATTGTCTCGGATAAATCTGGTCAATATCATACATCCGGTATAAGCCGGTCTTGAATTATTGTCCAAATACCTTTCATTGACAAAAAATTTTATTTGCACAATTAAAAATATTCTAGAGAGAGAAAATTATACCGGTACAGGCTTTTTCTAGAGAAAGAAACTTTGAAGGGCGCCAAGGGTGGAATGAGAAAAATGAGAAGGGGAGGCCTCTATTTATGGGACTTTTGGCTAAACAAAAATTTTCTCGTTTCATCAGGCGAACAAATTTGCCTGTTTAGATGGGCAAAAAGAATTGCATGTTTCGTCAAGCGAACAAGTTTACTCGACAAAACGAACAAAACTCTTTGCCAAGGCTACTTGGCAGTCAATTCTGCTCAACAAAACGGGTGAACATGTCTGCACAACGCTACGGGTAATTAGAGTCGCAAAACAAGTCGAGCGGAATTTCTTGCCAGTCAAGATAGGTGAAAAAACTCGCTACAAGCCTATTAGATAAAGTGTTTGGCGACTAGGCCAAAATGGGGGCCATTTTGGCTTGAGCCCCCTGCTTAGGCCATGCTTGGTGAAGTTCGAGTTTTGTCCCGACAAGTTTGGGTCATTCTAAGACCTTTGGCATAGTTTTTGGGAGCTTCTGGGACCTCTTGGTACTTTTTGGAGAGAATAAAATCAATTAGGTTAAAATTTGGTTCAATTTAGATTCTCAAGGATCAAGTTATGTCTATTTAAAAATTGTTGCTCCAAAATAGGTTGAAACGGAAATAGGGTTAGCCAATCCTCATGCTTGACCCTTGGAGGCACCACTAGACTGACTTCTCCAACCATTTTCTAGTATGAGGAGTCTAAAAATGACATCAGTGGGATTCTGGGATACTTTTATGAATTTATATAAAATATTAGCAAACTTTGCAAACGAGGTTACGGATGGACCTCCTAAGATATGCCATTACCTTGGGGATGAAACCTTGACATTTTTGTACAATTTGAGGACATTCTGACTTTGTCTGGATGCTCAAATTGTGTCTAGTGCGCTGGCAGTTTTCCTTTCTGTCAATAGGAGCCATAATCACCGGAGCTCAGATGATCTCTAGAATAGCCTTTTGGCTGTTTTGAGCCCTCCTCTATGTCCTTTGGCATGTCCTAGGATGTTTTATATCTTCTTGCCTGTTTCTGGCTTGATCTGGGCATTCCAATTAATGCCAATTTTTTGGTGTGCGCATCTGTAAAGGCCATCCTTAACTTCTAAACCAAAATGACCTAATTCTATATTCTGGCTCTTCTTTTGGTACAGAGGTCTTTTATTTGATGACTTAGACATGCTCGCATATTTGGTGGCTTTCTGCCTTGATTTGATCTTCAGCTTAGCTTTTCCATAACTTTAGGGGCACATTCGTCATTTTGCTAATTGTTTTCTTTTTGTTGATTATGATACTTTAACTCATCCTATGATTAAGAAATGTTAATCAGTAGAGTACCATTCTACTAAAAGTATTAAATATTGTAAATTTTAAGTAAGAGAACAAAATTAGGATGTCAACAACGTGTTTATCTATTCGCAAATAATAACTGAAGTAAATTATACTTAGCATGTCTATATTTTACCTTTAATTTCACTCTATTTCTTGTACTTTAAATTATATTAATTTATCATTTTTTATAATTTATCAGTTAAAAAAGGGAAAAAAGTAATAGAAAATACCATGTGAGAATTATATATATTGAACATTTGGCATTTTTCGTCAATAATTTTGAGAAAATAGGTAAACTAATATTGGATTAAAAATGCACTGAACAAAATATTACAATTTAAAATATAAATGAAAAAAATGAAATTAGAATAAAATACAGAAGAGCTTAGTGAAATTTACCTAAATTATTATCTCATATTCGTTCATTATATAGTTTATAATTTTACTTGGAAAATAAAAATTATCAAGTACACTCCAAAAAAATGTAGATTTTATTCATAAATATATATATGCACACTTACGCACTTCAATCGTTACCTCTTACTCCAAGTTAATTTTTGTATTCAATATGCATTTTTTTTCATTTTTCAAATTTATTAGTTATCCATCATATTTTGATTATTTCTCATTCTAAGTTGCTCTTAAAAATTATTTTTATATTATAAAATAAAAAGATAAAAAAATCACGAGCATAGCATGGATTATACTGACCACCATATTTCATCTTTCGCCTGAAGCCTTTATTTGGGAGAATGGGAAGCGAAGAGAGGAGAAAGGAATTAAAATAAATGAAAGGGAAGAGAATGAAAGTTAATTAATTAATTATTTATTTATTTATTTTTGTTTAGGAGAGATGTGAAAAAGAATGGAAGGTAAAGAATTTAGTTAAAACTATTATTATATATCCTTTAAAATATATTATTTGTAATAGACATTTCTAAAAATAATAAAAAATATTAGGAATAAAATAAAAGAAATACACTTTAAAAAATTTTCACGGACACCCATCCCCCTCCCAATTGTGGGTAAATATGAAAATTTGCTGATGGGGTAAATGGAAGTGAATAAGTTATCCTTCTCTCCCATATACCTGCTCCCAAGTAATGTAAATACCTTTCACTTTCATTCATCTACCTCCGAATAAGACTATTGATTTTGATTTGTACACTTTGGCTGTGTTTGGCATAAAATTTTTTTCTGAAAATTTCTATAAATCTCTGTTAACTTTATATCACATCAACTTTTTTCTTTCACTGCACGCATTACGAATTCTCAATTTATCTTATTTTTTTTATTCCAAACAAACCCTTATTAATAATAGCTCCGTTTAGAGTACTTTTTTTTTTTTTAAATCTTTACAAATTCTTTTAAAATTTAAAATTTGAAATTTTTATTAATTGTATAAATTATAAAAAAAATTATTTTCTATACAAATTACAAGATCATAACTTTTACAAATTTAAATAACTCCAAAAACTTCCGATGTGTGCGCGTGTGAGAGATATATATATATATATATATATATACTTTGGACTAATGCTACATTTCCTGTTACAAACAGTGAATTTGCCGATGATGGTCTTGACCAGTAATGGTCGGTCGAACTTGACAATTGGGATGTTCCTATTCCATACCTTTTTAACAAAATGAGAGAGACGAATTTGCGCTTCCTTCCATATGGCTGGCCAAAAATTACCTTCGAATTTGCGCTTGTCCTTGCGTAATCATGCGGTAAGAAAAGAAAGGAAGACATCTTCACGGCATGACTTATGCTTTGAACCAACTGATTTGAGCTTGACGTATTTGGCATTTCATCTCATCCCTCCCCAATTTGAAGCCCAATGTTACTCTCCCAATATACGAACATGAATATTATGATCTCGTTTGACATCAAGATAAAATATTAAAAATTTTTATAAATTTCTAATAATCTTTTTATATTTAATTTTTTCATCATTATTAATTTAAAAAAATTTTAATATTTCACTAAAAAAATAAAAAATCTAGAAATAATTTAATCGAATGTATAAATTTTTTATACAATTATATTTTTCGTGTCTAGAGTTTTCAAATGGGTACTATTGTTATTATTTTTTATGAATTTTTTGAATCCGTGGAAACGGATTTAGAAAATTATTCCTACCGTTTGCGACTTTTAAGAAAAAAATGACATCAAAATTAACTTCAAATCATATTTATCTTATTTTTTCTTACTCCAAACGAGACCATATATATATATATATATATTGTCCCATTGTAAAAGAACAAAGCATAAAGCATGGAATAGCATGTGACAACTCATCCGTGATTCACGCCAATTGATATATCTGTATTTTCAAGGGCTCAATAGATAATATCTCACAACATTATTTTGTCAATTTTTTTCTTTTTATTATTGGGATTCCAATTAATGGCATCTCGTGAAGGATAACACAAGAAATTCACCCGTAAGAACAATAATATACCTAACCTCAAAACACCCAAAAAAAAAAATAAAAAATAAAAAAAATTGACTCTATTTATGTTGCACAAATAACTTTTTATACTCTATTTTATTTTTTTATTAAACAAAATTATAAAACTATTCCTTTTTGAATAGTTATTCTTATATTTAATTTGAAATGACATAATTGTTACAAATTTGAATAAATACCCTTAAGTTTACGAGAGAATAAAAAAAATTATTTTAAAAAAATTAAATTTTATTTTATTTTATTCCGTAATTTAATGAAATAAAAAATAATTTTTTTCATTTATGTTGTTTATACACTATTGTCATTTTAATTCTTGTTATCATTCTCAAGTTACTTACATTATGAAATAAAAAATAATTTCTTTTATTTCTTTTGTTTAAAAACTTTTGTTATTTTAACTCTTGTTGTCATTCTCAAGTTACTTAGTAATGTTCTATATGAACCTTTCAATTCTCATAACCTAGTAATATATTGAAAATAATGTAATAAAATAAAATGTAAATGTAATAAATGTTAAAATAAATAATTTACGAAAGATTTATATAAAAGGTATCAATATGACAAAGAAAATGACAAAATTTTACAAATATTTTGCAATGAAATAAGTTATTTTCTTATGTGATTAAGTTATAAAATAAATTAAAAAATTATTTTTATACGATTTCTAAAAATATAAATAAAAAATAAAATTTATTTTAGTCTTTAATTTTTTTTTTTTTTACATAAAATTTGCAAACATGAAAATAAATCACTTGTAAATTACATTTATATTCGTCCTTTTCCCTATTAACTTTTATCGTGCTAAATTCAAAATAGAACCATTGATTTTTTTTTTTCCCTTACCATTCATTTATTAACGAAATTAATGAAATGAAACTATCAAAAAATATCTAACTAAGAAAATCAACGAGCAAAAGAATTTAATTTTTAAGTATACAAACAAATTTATCAAACAAGGCTTAAAAATCATTCTTTTGAAAATTTAATTTGTTTTTTTTATAATAACAAATGTTTTATAAAAAAATTCTGGAATTAGAAATCTTTATCATAATAAGATAATTCATATACATAAGTGAAGTTTTTCAAAAAAAAAATTAGATTATAATTATTTGCCCACTTATCAAAATATCTAAGAAAAAATTAGTAAGTAGTCTTCTGTATATATTTTAAAAAATAAATTTTATTCTTAAATAAAAGTATTTTTGACATTATAATTATGTTTTTGATTGAATTTTGTATAAGGATTTTTATGAAATTATAAATATACAAACACATGTGAAAAGATATATGGGTAATTGTGAAATTTTAATTAATATAAAAGTAAAGTAGAGTGCAAAAGGCAATTTAATTATAAAGTGTAAATAGGTTCACCCAAAAAAAAAAAAGAAAAAGAAAAGAAAAAAAATCAATAATTTGCTCATTTCCTACCACTTTGATCTTGATTTCAATTATAGGAAAAATTGCAAAAAATAACAAGTACAACGAAGATCACTCTCTATTAAATAATTCACTTAATACACATAAGAAGATAGAACATAATTAAACTAATTTTGTCCTAATTCCTTGTCCAAGAATTATATAAAGTTCATTATGAATTGTTGTTATGGCTGTAAATGAACTAAGTTTTTCATAAATAGGTCAAGTCTGTAAATGAATAGAACTGTTCATGAATAAATTAAAACTTAACTTGACTAATTGATTTAATAAACGAATATAGTTCAAATAAAATAATTAAGTCAGACTTAGGCCCATTTAATATTTATACATAATATTAAGCGATATAAATCTAAAAACATGTTAAATAAACATTTTATGTTTATTTAATAATATAATTATTTTTCATTCTAAAAATTAGATTACAAACTTATTAGTTGGGTTAGGAGGACAAAACTCAAAGTCAGGTCCCTTATCCCTAGAGAAGCAGCTTCCGAAAATCTACACATTAGGCTACATTTGATTGGGATCCACTAAACCATTTGACTTTGCGTTTGATTGGATGATAAAGAAGATAAAGAATAAGCAATACCATGAATAAGTATATGAGATTGAATATAACATAAAATTATTATTATTTTTTTGTTGGATTATTTTTTTTTTTGATATTTAATTAATAAAATATAAAATAAGATAAAAAATATAATTTAACTAAAAATATAATATATAGAATTTAAATTTGGACGAAAGACGAACAAGTAATCCAATCATGAAAATATACAATATCACAGTATTTGACTTCTGAGGGATATATAATTATTTGACTTTTTGAGGGATATAGAATTCAAAGTTGACTTCATATCTAATATTCATTTTTTTTTCTTTAACCAAAAATGAGATGAGGTGAATTTCACGAATTAGTAATTTAATCCCTCACCTTATATCTTAGAGACAAACATTGCCTTATAGTTGGTATAAACAAGGGATTGGGCCTTTGGCCACTGAAGACTGTGGGCATCCTATCCCTGCTTCAACTGAAGTCTGAAGGCTCTGTGGGAGATCATCTTCTCGTCCTTCACAAAGTCGAGTAATGTAATCATTTCAATTCTATATAAAAAGAAAAGACTCACCTGCCTCGAGAGCTTCGACTCGGAACCCTCTTCCTTTAAAGGAGTCCCGGATTCACCGGTAAAGCGAGATTTAGCATGCGTATCCTAACTAAATAACAGAGTTGCTCGAGGCAAAGGGCTCTTGGCCTTATCATTACCCAACAGACAATTTTTAACGATTCATTTTTATATTAATACTATGTCAGTAGTTACACATACATAATAATCCGATGTTACAAATTATACTTGAATATGTCTATAACAAATAAATTTCCATAAGTTGAGCATCTTTCTTGCGACTTACAAACACTTACTTGGGGTGTGTTTGATTTACTTAAAACCATTGAAAAACTTTGAAAATTTTTAAAAACTGAAAAACTTCGAAAATTTTTTAAAACTTCTAAAAGTTATTCACTTTTTATCTCACTGCACGAATTACGAACTCACAAATTATTTCGTTTTATCTCACTTTATCTTATTTTTTATTACTCCAAACACACCCTATAACACAAAATATTACGAGTAAAGAGTTATTCATGAAAAACTTAACCTCGGATGGTCTCAAACTTAAATCCGCATTAAGGCTCAATAAGGTGGAGTTGAATGAAAAAATACAAGCTGTTCAGGCCCAGGTCGCCTCATTTTACAGAACTAATTGCTGCAATGAAAATGCTGAACGCAAACCCCACAAAGTCAGGATTAGAAATGGTACATAATAAAGTATCCTTCCTCCAAGTTTCCGTCAACCATAACTTCTATCAAAATGAGGAAAAAAGTAGATGTAACAACCACTATAAAATATAGAAGCAGCACCAATCAATCCTAACTTCATTATGTCATAAGGTGGCAGCTACAAATAACAGAATCAACCTTATAACAGTTCCATATATTTCAGAGAGTCGCTAAGAGATTAAAAGAAAGGGTCAACAACCTTAGCTACCAGGAAGGTTCCTTAGTTTCCAGAAATATTTATAAAGTTCAAAGGATCTATTCACCGCAGACGATCTCTGACATTATTAATATACAAAAAAAAACAAGCAAAGTTCCAGAATTAAAAACAGGGTTTTTATGCATAGATAGCAAGATGCAAACAAGAATCAAGAGATTCACGGGTTTGTTTTTCTCTTATTTTAAAATTTGGCCGGTGGGTAGATGAACCAAAACTTGACATTTGAGACAAAAGACAACAGACATATTTATTAATTGCCTTCTATTGTAGTACATTTATCATGTAACTATCTCTGTATCAGCATATGACAAGCAGTTGGATTCCAGAGAGCAATCTAATAAGTTATGGATTTCAGAAGTTAAGGCCTCCAAGCATCATATTCGGTAGACATCATCATATTCTACATTCAGGACATAAAACCCCATTGTTTGGTCTCATAACATATTTCATACAAAAAGGAAAGACCCATGTAAAGACTTCAGAGAGTCCATAAAACTAGGAAGGAAAAACAATACAGAAAATGGGACTGAAAAACAAATTTTAATGCATATTCACACAACACCCCCCCCCCCAAAAAAAAAAAAAATCAAAATAGAAAAATTCGTTAGGACCACAATTTCCTCAATCCAATTTCTCTACCAAACAAATGTAACCATTATTCAAGAGATCCGCAGGCATAGCAGGTTTCTTTCAACTACTTCATACTTAAATTCAATACTTTCTGGCTAAGGTTAACCACAGAAAGCAGCGTGGGAACCACTAATACAACACTCATGCTGTCAAAACCATGGTAAGATATTAAGGCATGAACACCATTCCTTCCCAAAACAAATACAGTTTGCATCACAGGTGTACTTGTGACAGTGTCTACAGCCAATGGCTTCGCACATTTAGGATTTTGAATACAATTATGTTTAAATATGATTAAGACAATTCCAAAGGGATGCAACAGAAAATATTCGTTTCAGATATTCATCATTTATTTCAAAGACTTTCAGGAACTAAAGTTTGCTTAGAGTCTGCCCACATAATATGTGCTTGCAGGTTTACTGGCAGAAACCAGAAAAGGAATTGTTTGGACATAGAGAAAATTTTGGGCACAGAAAAATTTTAGTATTAAAAGAACAAAATTAAGGACTTTCCAATTAACACAGCTGAAACAGAGAGCCTACATTTCTAGTCTTTATTGAAATATACAAGGTACAAAAGAGAACAGCGTCTTCCCCACCAAAAATCATTTTTTATTTTTTTGTACAAAAACTAATAACCATCAAACAAGAAGGAACCCAACTCACCTCCAAAGATGGAAGATGACATAACCAACACCCTCACCACTAAAGCTATCTTTTGTTTTCGCCTCCATCTTCATCAAGACACTTGTATAATTCAACTAAATTCATTATCAACCCATTGATTGCTGCTTCTCCCCAAGAACTTGAATTAAACTTGAAGCATTTCTCCTAACCTTGTCATTATCATCCTCCAACAGTCCAACACAAAACTCAGAAACCCCTGCTTTCAAAACCTCAAAAGCTATATCTTTGCTGTAAGTACACAGCGAATTTAGTGTTAAAAGTGCATATTGAACACCTCGTGAGGTCCCATTTCTCAACACATGAACCAAAATTGGTAAGCAATCGCTGAGCTTTACCATCTCTTCTCTACCTTCTTTGCACTTGGCTAATAAACCCAGTACTTGAACAGCCCGTTCCAGTCCAGAACCGGCTAGACCAATCAAAATGGGCACCGCCCCACACTCCACCGCTCTTCTCCGATTATCCGGAAACGAGCAAATTGCATACAGCGAGGTGGCGGCTTCCTTCATTTCCCGGGCATTTCCATCCCGAAGAAGCGAAATCAGAGCTCGAATGGCATAGGGATATGCCCCAATAGTGGCTTTGTTCACTTCCACAACAGCCAAACTCGTCAGAATCGTCGCCGCCACCGCGCGGCAATCCGGCGACCCCCCGCCCCTCAAGGCGGCGACAACTCGGCCAATCGCGCCCTCCGCCACCAAACCCACCTTATTATCATCGTCCAAGCTCAAATTCAACAGCAAATTTAGCGCTTTCTCTTGCAGGCTAGGGTCGTCGGATGCGACACAGTTGAGCACGGACGACACGGCACCAGACTCGGTCAACCGCCGGCGCAGAGCCGAGTCTCGCTTCGAGAGCCGAGATAGTTGGTCAAGCGAGGTGAGCTTGGACTCCAGAGGCGAAGATGGGGATGTCAGGGTTGAGATTAGGGATTGGGATTCTGGGTGGGACTGTCGTTTGGGGAGGGAGACGAGGGTATAGTTGGAGATCAGGCTTCTGAGGGCGTGATTGGGGATGAGAGAGGGTGCTTCGGAGAGAGGCAGTTTGGAAATTGGGCAAGTCCGGTGGCCGGAGTCCAACCAGCGCTGGATCGACGACCGATCGAAGGTGTGACCGGATGAGAGAATAACCGGGTCGGACATTATCTCTCGCGAAATCGGACACTCGAAGTCTTCGGGTAACTGGGTTGCCATCCGGTTTCTCTCTCTAGAAGACTTTCAACAGTTGGGGAGGGAGGGGGAGGGGGAGAGAGAGAGAGAGAGAGGGGGGGGGGGGAGGGTGGGGTTTTAGGATTTTAGGTCACCCAGTGAGGACTTAAATTTGAGAAATTCGCAGGAAGCAGAGGCCCTTAGCTTGTGAACTCGGTCCGTGGAAACTAAAATGACAAAACTACCCTCAATATTTTGGCTACGTCATGGGCATGGATAGGAAAAGTAGTGGTGGTTTGGTTATTTCGATCATGTCTCTATCTGTTTTCAATCTTGGGGGGTTTTGTCGGTTGCTTTGCCGGGAACGAAGGGGATCGGGGAGTTCCTTTTCAATGGGGACAATTGGGAAAGCTATCAATCTGTTAAAAACTTTTTCCAAGATGACGTGAAAAGTCCTATTATTTTCACCAGATTCTCGGGGAGGGGTATTTTGGTAAGTTTACGTGTTGATGTACGTGTAGTAGTTTCGCTGCTTCGGCATATTTTTATTAATTTAGACATTGTTTATTGTTTGTTGTGTTAAAAAATAAAAAAAAATTCTTAAAAATTTTTAAAAATTTAATTACTTATTACCTCATTGCATGAATTACGAATTCACAACTTATTTCATTTTTTATCACTTTAACCACACCTTTAAACCTAAAAGAAGAGATATTGACAAGGGGATAATTTTTTTTTTCTTTAAAGTGAAAAAAATGAGAAAAAATATATATATAATTTTGTTTTGATTGTTAAAAGAAAGAGAGAATTTTTTTTTTTTTTGGTAATTAAAGAGAGAAGTTAATCTAAGAAATTAGTACAATAAAAGGTAAAAAGATAAAAAAAAATGAGAAGAAAATATTTTTCTTTAATTTTTTCTCTTCATTTATCAAACCAAAAAAGGGGGGATTATTTTTAATTTTTTTTTTAATCTTTCACTTCTTTTCATCGCAAACCCGGCATAGATTTAGCCAAGATAAAGTGTATTTAATTTTATTTTTTAAATCACATGATGATGGGTGTATATAAGACTGTCAAGATTAATGATAAATTTAGACTTTAAGTTCAGTTGGGATGATTTTAAACTTATCTTATTCTCGAAAATTATCACATAAAGTGAGCATTTTCCTCACATGAATACCAGCTCCTTTCACAATCGATGTGGGACACCCCAACACTTTTTTTTTTAAACTATACTTAAAAATGTTTAGAACTTTTTGAAAAAAAATATTAATACTAGAGAAACTTTTAATTATGATTAAATTTTTTTAGTTTACTAATTACTTATACTCTGTTCAGTGATCATTGTACATTATTATAGCTAAGACAACGACTGATAGACCAATAAACTTCTCCTCTTTTCAAATATGATTTTTCTTTTTTGGCTATTATTGTATAATTCATTAAGTGTATTTGAAAATTATACTTTTAAATTTAAAAATTATTTTAAAAATACATCTTTAAACTTGGAGGTGTATTCTAAATTTCTGGATTTTGAAATTATAATTTCGACACAGAATAGTTGTGAAAATATAGAAATAATGAGTAACTAAGATTTGTGCAAAAAGAAATATATTAATTTGAATGCCAACCAACTAATACAAAGAGGCGTAAATAAGTTAAATGAATTCAGATTTGTTTATATTTTAAAATATATATAAATTACATTTATATTTAAGAATTTGAAATCAATAAATTCGATGTTACATATTTAAAGAAATTTATTCAAGTATGATTTTGTTATATTGAATATGGGTTTAATGTGTATATCACGGATTTTATTGCTTTAAAATTATGGATTATAATGAATTTTAAATTATCACAAAATAAAATTATTTGAAACTGTATCATAGTAGCTGCTTTAATAATTTTATTAGTAATTATTAAAAATTTAGATATATTTTAATACTAGTTTGATATAATTCTTGTATTTTAATACAATTTAATCATAAATCTACTCATTAGAAATATTCTATATTTTCTTAACGAAGAGTCCAAGTATTTTTCTGACGAATACCAATTATTCTATAAAAATTGCTATAGGAGTTCAACATTTTATAAAATTCTTACATAATGTTTGTTTTGGGGCAACAAATGCTAAATTTTAGCAAGTATCTTTTGTTATTCATTATATTAACTTGAAAGAAAGGATAACAATCATACGAGTAAGGATTATCTCCTTATAAAGATAAATTTTACTGGTGAAATAAACAAGTAATTTGAAGTAATGAAAAAATTATACCATTTTTTCATTACCTTTTAAAAAATTTTATCTCAATTAACTTTTACTTCTTTAAAATTTTTAATATTCGAAATATAATATAATTATTATTGAGTGATATTTATTCTCTTAATGTAAATAGAAGTACCATGGATTTGTTATACCTTTACCTATTAATAGTGTAATAATTACTCCTATATTCTTTCACCCCTCAAAATTTTTACCTCATATGTTGTATTCTTTTGAAGGTAAGAGAAAATCTTTAATTTAGAGAGTGTTTGTGGTTATAAAAAGTGAAATTAAAGATGTGTTTAGAGTTATATAAAATTGTATAAAATTATAAAAGTTAATATTTCGTGTTTTATGTAATAAGTATAGAATTTAAAATTTACAATCTCGTAATTCGTATTTGTAGAATTTTATATTATTTCGTTTAACACCAAACGTTGCCAAAGTGTGCATTCGTAAATCGTGCAGTAAAATAAAAAGTAAATAATTTTTAAAAATATTTAAAAACTTTTAACGCTTTATCTCACACCAAATGTACCCTTATTACGAGACATGAATCTCATAATACATTTTGTATGAGATTAAAAATTAATAAAGTATATATTATGAGCATAATTATTACTTCCTCTATTATTTATATTATCTCCCATTTCAAAAGTATAATATTTAACTTGAATATAAAGTAAATATTATGAAGATAATTATTACTTTCTTAATTATTTATATTATTTATCTCCCATTTCAAAAGTATAATATTTAAACTTTTCAAGGCAGGGGGGAATGAGTAATATTAATTGATTTAATTTTTAATAAAATATATCAATCATAATTAAAAAGATAAAATCTTAAAGGAGTGAGAATTAAGTTTTTATATCCTCCCACAATCGTTAACTTAATTTGTGTGCAGACAAATCTATCAATTTGAAAGTCAACCAATTCATGTGTGCGTAAGAAATAGGCGTAATTTGTCTTTGAGGTATTTTTTAAAATACAATAAAAAAGTAATTTTAATTATTATTTATTTAAAAGTACCATATATAAAATTACTTTAAATAATTCTTTACAATATAGTAGCTGTTTAAAAAAGAAGAGCCACCGCATAATTCTTTCAAATAGAATAAAGAATGGATATTGAATTCTTTTAATTTCGATTATTCTCTCTCTATTTTTATGAAGAAACTGAGTTTAGAGTAATTTGGGTAAAAATATGAATAATTTTTATGAAATCAAATATAAACAAAGCTGCTATATATTTCCATTTGCAATTGTTAAAAAAAGATAAATTGCTGTCAAACTTGCATACAAATTTACCAAAACAACCTTACGTGTGAAAGTGGAGTCAATTGTCCCAAATCCAAAGTCCAAATTTGTGTGCTAATGCTCCTAAGCTATTTCTTCCTGTGTCTGTGCGGGGGATAAACTTGCGTGTCCAAGACTCCGCTAGGAGGAATAAAAAGGGGAGAAAGACATTAAGTTTTGGTATTTTAGACGTTTGACAAATAGTGTGTTTGGTGTATTAAATTTTTAAAAATTTACATTTTTATACCTTTCTACCTTCCCTAAATTCAAAAAAATTCAATACTTTTCAAAAAAAAGATCGATAACTAGAATTCGGTTAATTAAATAGCAAAAATTTTTTTACCATTCTCACCATGAACTCTCAAACTACCAAATAACACTCACTTTGATTATTTTTTGTGGGGTCGTAAAAACCATTCCGACAAATTGTAGATTCTGTTTCGACGGATTCACGTGGTTAACTTTCGTCCAAACAATTTTTACAATCTGTTTAGACGGATTGTAATGTAAAGAAGTCAAGATTGCCTAAAATTTTGAATCCGTCCAAACGGAAATCTAATCAATCAGAACAGGAATTTAATTATTCATCTCTAAAAAACGCGGTTTGAGATGTGTGCACTAAATGTAAAAAGTTTCCCCAAATCACATTTTATATCACTTTTCATCACTCCAAATTTACCCAAAATATCAAATGTTGTTACTTTTGTTGAGTTGATAATTTATTGAAACACTAATTTTTACTGAGTTAAATAGAGGTATATTAGTTATTTTACTTTAATCCAACTAAAAAATTTCTAACATTCTCACGAAACATCTAAAAATTAAAAATTTTCATTTGTTTTACCAAAATACATTAAAGTTATCACAAATAACTAAAAATTTTTATTTATTTTATCAAACATATAAAAAATTCTACCTATTAACTTTGTTAAAAATTATTAAAAATTACAAAAAATTTAACTTCTAAATGGAGAAGAAATAACAAGTACACTAAGAAAAACACTAATAACGAATGTATTTAGAGTTATAAAAAATGAGATAAGATAAGATAAAATAAAATAATTTATTAATTCGTAATTCGTATAACAAAAAAATAATTTTTAAAAATTTTTAAAATTTTTTTAATAATTTTTCACGTATCAAACGCACCCATCAAATCAGAACGGATAGACAACGAGCGAATAGAGTTGGGTTGGTATCAATTTTGGAATAGTCTTCTACCCATCAAATCGGAAGGGGTATAAAAAAAATTCGAAGTCAATTAGTTCCAATGCCCCGCCACCTAGGGGTGATTTGGTTTATTTTTTACTTTTCTCTTTTTTATTTTTATTTTTTATTTTTTGTTTTGAATTGATTTTTTTATTTTATACTTTTAAAAATAAAAAAAATAGCTCAAAATTCATTTGATTACTTGTGTTTTTAAAATTTGTTTTCGAAAATTAAAAATAAGTTTACACATAAAATGAAAAATAATAAAAAATTATTTTGAGAGTTTTTAACAAAAAAATAAAAAAAATGTCAAAATAATGAAAATAGAATATTTTTTATTTTATCGTTTTGAGTTTTTTACACAAAAAATAAAAACAGAAAATAAAAATTAATAAAATAAACCAAATGCCACCTTAATGTTTCTAAAAATATTAAACTATATTTTTTAAAATAAAAATAATTATAAAATGGTAAAAATTAATAATTTAATACTAAAATAAATATTTTTAATTAAATTTTGACATATAAGGTTAATTTTTATAAGAAATATACTAACTTTACAAGAAATATATATAATATATAAAACATGGAATATATATATTTATATAAAAAGTACGTTTTTAGAAATTTGAATCGAATAAGGCTGAGTTCATCCTCCCGTGCTCAATTCCAAGCTAAGCCGAAATAATTAAATTAATTCAAAAATAATTTCAAACCAAAAAAATTAAAAATAAGCTTGGCTCAACTTAGGCTTGGTTTGGCAATCTGACGTACTAACTATTACAGTGATTGTTAGTTAGTAACTGTTACAGTGGCCGATGAAATTTGCACTCTTACATTTTAATGTTTTTTTAAACTTTTAATAACAAAAATGTTAAATTAATCAAAATTAAAAGTACACCTAAAAAAATTCATTTTTTTTTCTTTTCAAACATAAAAATAAGTGATTTATTTTTAATTAACTAAATAAATCAACGACTTTCCTTTTCAAACGGAGCCTTAGAAAGTTTGGAGGTAAAGTATCCGTCTCTTGCCTGCTTGAATGTCTAAGATTGAATTATTTTGATCGTGCCAGTATACGTTACGGGGTCCCATGCATTAAACATGGTGATTGAACTTTTAAGCCCGTTTGGTGCCATTCCATTTTTTGTATGGGCGGGTCCCAATTTAAGCCAGTCTAGGCGGCCGAAAGGCCATTATCGAGATCATCTCTTTGTGGCTTTAGTCAATCAACGGCACAATATAGTAAACTATCAAACCGTCGGCACTTACATAAAATAGATTGAGGAGGGACTAAGAAAGTTGCAAAGTGAGACGGGAGTCACTTTTTCAGTGATTTTCGGAATGAGGATTCTGAAAATGACTTGTGCTTATGTACGTATGGACTTTACTCCACTCTCAGAAAAGAGGTATTTGGAAGCTCAGAGAACAACCGACCGCATGTGGCCGTCACAAAAGGCTTCAACAGCAATCGTTTTAAGTGGTCTCTAATTCTATATTGGTAGTCGTTAAATTATATTTCTCTTCTTTTTTTTTTTTTCCATTCCTGCTAACTGTCTTTCCTAGCTTTCTTTCCCTTGTCTCCACTGCAGTCACCCTTCCTTGCCTCCCCCTTCCTCATCTCTAATTTGCCTCGATGTTGAGAACAGTAGCAGCACACCAAAAATTTAAAATAGATCTGTACATGAATTTAGGAACATAAAAAATTATACATTTAATAATGCAGAAGCCTACCTGTTTGTTCCATGATCCTTGAATATAAAAAGAAAATATCTTTAAGTTCAAGATGAACTTTGGCAGCTATTGATATTTTTCTCTATGCCCTAGATCTGTATGATAGATTTTCTATAGGGCGTATTCTGTTTATTTAAGGTAGGAAAGGGACCTAATTATATATTTATAGGGTAAACTCTAAACTCATTAGGCCCTCCCATAAAAGGCTTACATTGGGCCTCTTAGACCCGCACTAACCGTTTAATCTCATTATCTCTATTAGGTGCACATGTGTTCAACAATATAAATCACAACAAAATGTGCCTTATTATCATGTACGTTTACATGTTTAACTTGGTTCCAACCTATTTTTGATAAAAAAATAAAAATTAATTAATGTATACTCAACATATAGAAAATTCCAACATTCTCCCACTTAAGCAAACATTAATTATTTTTAATTTTGAAAAAAATTTCAAAAATGACTCTTAGGTTAGAGACTATATGTGGCCATATTTTAAAGCCAAGTAAAGATGAGAAACAATATCTTAAATAATCCCGTCCAAAAAAATAATCAATATCGAACCAAGGCAGATATTACACTTATAATTCATGTAATACCACTCATGATTACAAATATTAATGACCTTATTGACATGGATCAAATGAGGTAGTGTAGTAGAAATCAGCACTCAATATGTGATCTTATAAATGTGCTAATCCATTATCAGTCTAATTCTCTTTAAATATGCTCATCAAACAAGTAAGAGAATTTTTCCTATTCTCTTTAGATATATTTATCAAACAAGCAAGAGAATTCTAATGTTTCAAATAAAAACCAATGTGTCTTATATAAATATCACAAAAGTAAGGCAAAACACATGTCAAAAATATTTATCAAACAATTCTCTTTCAATATGTTTATTAAACAAGTAAGAGAATTCTAAAGTTATAAATGGAAACCAATGTGCCTTACATAAATATCACAAAAATAAGGTAAGACACATCTCAAAAAATGCTTAAGCAATAATAAACTTAAGGCTTCCAAAATATATAAATCATGAATATATTTATGCATCAATGTTATCAAATGACACATAAATGATAACTTTCAGTTGATTTAGAGCAATGAGAAACTAAATGTCTCAAAAAAAAAAAAAAAAATAGTTGTTACATAATGTAAAGAAAATAACTTCCACTAACCAAGAACATCAAAAGATTCAATAACATCCATGTTAAAAACATGCTTATTAAAAATAATAGGTCTACGTCCCTTGGTTAAGGAGTCTGCCATCATCTATTATTAATATGATGATGTCACATTTCTTTATTAAATCTTTAGCAGATAAATATTTGATCTCTATATGCTTAGATCCACTTGAAGATTTGTTGTTCTTTGAAAAAGAAAATAATTACAATATTGTCATAGAAAATCCTTAGTGGTCTAGCTATAAAATCAATCATTTTTAGTTATGAAATAAAGTTTCACAACTAAATAGCATAAATTGTAGCCCCAAAACAAGCTACAAACTCAACATGCATGGTAAAAGATGCTGTAAGAGTTTGCTTAATACTCTTCTATGAAATAGCTCCCTTAGCTAACATAAAAATATGTATTATAAAGTAAAACTAATGTTATTCACATATTCAACAAAATCTAATCTGAATAGCCAATAACTTCACGATCACTAATTTTTCTATAAATATGCATTTAATCTTTGGTTATTTACAAATATCTTGTAAATTTATTTGTGATTACTCAATGATTGTTCTAGGATTCGAGAAAAAACTTCCCAAGAACACTCACATAAAAAAAAAAAAAAAAAAAAAAAAAAAAACTAGATTCGGTCGGGTACATACTTGTGCATACATAAAACTAGAAACTCCACTAGCAAAATGTATGTCTTGCAAGGATTTCACTTCAAAGTCATTCTTGGGACTCTAACTCTTACTAAATTTGTGACTCTTGATAACAAGAACGTCACCAAGTCTACAATTTTTGCATATTTAATCTTTCAAGTACATGATTGATATATCCTTTCTGAGAAAACCTTAACACACTATGAGATCTATTATGAATGATCTTAATGCCCAAGCAAACAAGGTTTCTCTGAGATCTTTCATATTAATAGTATTAGATACTAGTGGCTTACTATCTCTCGAGAGACCCAAATTAGTACTAGCAAGAATGGTATCATTAACATAAAGAACAAGGAAAAATAAATTTCCTCCCACTAACCTAAGGGTATATACACTGATCAACTTTATTTTGAAACCTCCAAGTTACACCATTTCATTCAAGACTACCAAACATAGTCTATTGGGTAACAGTCGCACATTCTTGTAAGTATTTGACAAATGGTCCTATATGCTATCCTATAACATCATGTCTATCATAATACTCACCCCACAATCAGACTTCAAAATTATGATCATTTTGGTCAATTATCATAAATATGGGCAATATAAGTGTCTGAGTTTTCAAAACTAAGAGATATTAAAATATAATCATTTATATGCCTTTGAATTCTCTCTTTAGAAATATGACCTAATCTTTTATGTCATAAAAAAAATTACCTTAAGCTTTTGGTCTCTTGGACATACTATTATCATCATGAAAAAAAAAACTCAAAATTTGCACTAGATTTATCTAAAGTAGAATGTTATGTAAAACACCACGCTTATAATTTGAAGATTTTTAAAATAATAATTAGTAATCAAAGATAAAATATGCGTTAAACTTAATTAGGCATAAACCATAAGGGATGACTCGATGCATTATTGCTGTCTCCCCTTTGGGCAGAGTTCAATATGTCATGAGGTCCCTTCGGTAAACCACCAATGAAAATACCCAGATTTCAAAAGTCAATCTCCTTTGGGCAGAGTTCAATATGTCATGAGGTCCCTTCGGTAAACCACCAATGAAAATACCCAGATTTCTAAAGTCAATCTCCTTTGGGCAGAAAGACCCTTCTCACCCAAATATTCTTTGATCAGTCACTGAATTTTAACTGTGTCATTAATACATACAACAACCCCTTTTGGATAGATTATTATATGTACTAATATAATGGCTCGTCATATACAAATATGTAACAAATATCAAGAATCAACGAGCGTACCCCTTTGGGTAGTAATGCTAATATTAACTTAATATCTCTCACCATGACATAATTATACTTCAATTGTCTATGATTGTAATTATTACTTCATGCCCTAAAAAAAATTATGTGCTTAAAAATGTGTGAAAAATATATAAATAAGCACTTTGGGGCCATTAAATAACTCAATTAAAAAGTTTAATATTATGCAATTATAACTAGTGAGAGTATATATTACCATTAGATCTAAAATATCAAAAAATAGGTTACCAAAAAAAAAAAAAAAAAAAATTGTTCCCACTTCTTAAAATTGGAATCATTCAATAGCGCAATAATTGTATTACTATTAATAACTGCAAAAGAAACTATACATGTGAACACAAGATGTAACAAATTAGCTGAATATGGGCAATAAACAATCCTTATATGCTTTAAACTTAATTAAGCATAAAATTAATAATAATAGAGGTAGCCCGGTGCATCATTATAGTCTCCCATTTGCGCAGAGAGTGCAACATGTTATGGGATTTCTCACGGTTAACTATAATGAAAATACTCATATATCTAAAAGATCAGTCCCCTTTGGGTAGACGAATCTCTTAAAAATTGAATATTCTTAGGTCAGTCACTGAAAATCATTCGTGTCATTAAAACATGTAATAACTCTCTTTAGGTAGGCGATTACATGCAATAATACACTAGATACTATTATATTTTAGATATCAATAGATGTATCCCTTTGGACAGTAGCACCTATATTAATCCATAAATCCTTAATGTGACATTTTTTTGGTTTAAATTGTCTTATGTAATTTTTAGCATTTCTGTATCAAAAAAAATATTCTCGCAATCATATCTTTATGGATATTTAAATATCCGAATATACCCAGTGATCTCATAAATAACATATATGTTGCCAAAACTTGTGCTCAAAATTTTCTATTACAAAATTTCACATAAAACAACGAATTTAAACCCCCTTTTTTTAAGGGACAGTGCATGAGAGAGTACACTATTCTAGAATGTTCACAAGATCTAAAACATGTTGCTCATAAAAATAAAAAAAATTCTGCATAGTTTTTTTTTCTTTGGAAGAATTTGCAAAAAATATATCTTCTTAAACTCGAAAAGATACCAAGTAGTGCCCAAACATTTTGAAAAAAATATTTTTTGGAATGCTTATCTCGAGAGGATCAAAATAAAATTTTTTAGAGGTCTAAAAAGTGTCGCACGCGCCCTCACGCGCTGAAAAATCTAACCATTTTTTTCAATATAGTTTCCAAATATATATCTTTCAAAAACAGTTTTCGTATATATATATATTTATATATGTAATCCAAAGTCGTGTGATAGAAGGGACTGTTATGCTTGGGTTTGTGCAGGTTTGTAAAGTTAAAGAAAAAGAAAAGTCAACCATCTTTTCTTTAATGATTACGCAGCACCTAGGTGTGCTTTAAAAGCAAGCTTCTCTTTTTTTTTTTAAATGTATTTTTCATGCATATATATTATAATATATATACATAATATATATAACAGCAAAAAGGACAAAACCGAGCAGCCTGGTGTTCTTATACACACATAGCGCCAAAATATATATATATATATATACATACACACAAAATAACTATGGATTCAGATTTACCATTTTAATCAAATCCAAATTTTTTTTTGGAAAACTAAAAGACAGCATGCGAACAAAATATATGCATATATATGTATATATATATACACAACAATCGCGAATTTAGATTCACAGCTTGAATTAGATCCAAATTTTTATGTCAAATTTTTCTTTATTCTGACAATAATAAAAAAAAGAACCCTTTCGAAAATTTTAGAAAATAATCAAGGTATTTTTAAATAAAAAAAATTTAACTACATGGAATCATACAATGAGTCTTTAATTCATATACATTAGGCTCTGATATCACATGTAAGATTTAAAATAGATCTGTATATGAATTTAGGAACATTAAAAATTATACATTCAATAATGTGGAAACGTACCTGTTTGTTCCATGATCCTTGAATGCAAAAAAAAAAAAAAACATCTTTAAGTTCAAGATGAATTTTGGTAGCTATTGATCTTCCTCTCTATGCCTTAGGTCTGTATGATAGATTTTCTATAGGATGTATTTTGTCTATCTAGGGTAGAGAGGGGACCTAGTTATATATTTATAAGGTAAACCCTAGCCTCACTAAACCCTCCCATAAAAGGCCTACAGTGGTCTCCTTAGGCCCACACTAACTGTCTAAGCTCATTATTCCTATCAGGTGCACATAAGCCTAACAATATAGATCACAAAAAAAATGTGCCTTATCATGTATGTTCCCATTTTTAACTTGGTTCCAACCCCTTTTTGATAAAAAAATAAAAATTAATTAATATATGCTTAATATAAAGAAAATTCGAACAATTTTCGGAATGAGGATTCTAAAAATGACTTGTGCTTATTCACATATTGGCTTTATTCCACTCTTAGAAAAGAGGTATTGGGAAGCTCAGAGAAAAACTGACTGCATGTGGCGGTCACAAAAGGCTTCAACAACAATCATTTTAAGTGGTCTCTAATTTTATATTGGTACTCGTTAAATTATATTTCCTTTCCATTTTTTTTTTTTTTGTCCAATCCTGCTATCTTTCCTAGCTTTCTCTCCCTCGTCTCAGCTGCAGTCACCCTCATTTGCCTCTTTCCTCCCTCATATTTGATTTGCCTCGATGTTGAGGACAGTAGCAGTACACCAATTTGTGACTGTGGTAGCCTCCCGCAACTGACAGGTATAGTCTCGAACATTCCCTCTCCCACTCATCTAATTATTATTTTTCTGATCTCTCAGTTGCTAGCTCCACCACCATTGCACTATTCGATCAACGACACTCTATTGGTAAGTCGTCATCTATTTCTCTCCTCTCTATGCTATTAACTCTTTTTCTCTGTCTCTGTCTCTGTCTCTCTCTTTCTCTTAAGCTTATTTTTGGTCGGGTTCTAGTTATTTGGGTGTTGGCCACAAATCTCTTGTTTTGGTGCTTTTCCCAATCTTTGCATAGTCTAAACTAGCTTTCTTTTGCTGATACTTAATTAGGGGTGGAAACGAGGCGAGCTGAGCTAAACTGAATTTTAACTTATTTGAACTCAGCTTAAGTTATTTATACTGGACTCGAGCTCGAACTTAGTTTAAACTTTTACATAGGTTCGATCTTGGCTCGATAAAGGCAGATTTAGGCTCGAGTTCAATTAAACCAAAATAATATTGTTTTCATTTAAAATATAATGAATAATATATTACTAAAAATATAAAATTATTACAAAATATATATGAGTTTTTTATGAAATGTAATATCTCAGATTTTCATATTAGTGTAATTTGATGGTTTTTAACATGTTTAAGCATGATAATACGTTAATTAAGTAATATTAGTCATTAGAGATGACTTAGGGGTGTGAATTTTGGAAGAAATGGGCAAAATAGCTTAAAAGTCAACATTTTTACTCGAGGGCATGTAGAGGGGTGCCCAAGGCTCTAGGACGGGCGCCTATGGTCCATGAGGGGCGCTCCACTTGTGCAGACAGTCAACGGTATGGTGTTCTCTAGTTTGTCAAGCGAGAGCCCAACCTAAACTCTAGGTTTGCAGGGTATGGGAAAGGTGACTAGGCTCTTGTAGAATGCTTGGGGGTTAAGCCAAGCTTGTATATATGTATATTTGAGGAGAGAGGGAGACAGATTTTTGGGATATTGGAGGAGAACCGAGAGAGAAGGTAGAAATCAAGGAAAATTTTGAAAGGTTGTTAAGTTGCTCAAGCCCTAATCAAATATAAATTAATTTCAAGGGTTTGAAATTGAGTTCTTAAGGAACATTTTCATGTATTTTGTTTGTTGTTTGGATCAAAGGGTGAAGAGATCAATCAAGTCAAAGTTGGGAGCCAAAACTGAAAATTCATCACTTCACTTGATCCACTTTGTTCAAGTTTAAGATAGGGATTTCTAGCCTTATTTTCACATATATGATATGTTTTTGAGCTAGTAAATATTTCCATGAAATTTATTTAAGATTTGGAAACCATGGAGATAGAATTTGCATGGATTGATGGATATGTATATATATAAATATAGGTAGAATCAAGATTTTTGTATTGAAGAAATGAATGAATTAAAACTTGTTTTGATGGACTTTTAAGAGTCTTTTAGGTCCTAAACAACTTAAGAAAATGAGGTATTAGGTTAAATATTGGGTTTGGTAAAGTTTGGAATCTAAAAACATAAGCTAGAGCTTGAACCGGAACAGAGTAACATTCTGTACAACAGAAGGGTGCCCATGAACTTATATGGGGCGCCCATGACACTTGAGGGGTGCCCATGGTCTATGTGGGGTGCCCATGATCCCCTGTCCAGAACTCCAGTTTTGCTGTTTAGTGTAAAAACTTCTATGGTTCAATACTTATAAGACTTTAGAACATGAGATGATCAACCTTGAATGATTGAATAGGTGAAAAGTGTATGGATTAAAGTATGAAATCAACCTTTGAATGGAGAAATTGGTTTTAAGACATGTTGGTTTAATATTTTGCCTCAAAATTTAATTTATATGTTCCATGATGGATTATGAAGAACTTGTCAATTGTATATTATGTTGAGCTAAAAGGGTGTAAGAAATATGATAAAGGAATGAGATAATGATACAATAAAGCGATATTTGAATTGAATAAGAAACAAGTATGTTAAATGGAAGAATATATGCTAGAATGAAATGTTCATGTGATATGGAAATGAGAATTGGTTATGATGAGAGAATAATACAATTATTATGAGCCTCAATTGAACTTGGAATTATATGTTGGTTATTGTAATGATATTGTTGATTACACGTTTGAGTGAGACGATAGTTGAATAATATGGTGATGTAGAGACAATCATGAAGATGAAATTGATAAGTACAAAAGAGGAAATGTGAAGGGTAATGAGCTATGTGGTTGGTGGGTAAATGAAAACAGGGAGGGTACTGAGATTACCCTAGGGATTAGTTTTCATGTTAGTAGGTTAGCAGCCTACAACATGATGGGTAAATAAGGCTAATCATGGCCTGGCTCTTATAGCCTATAACGACGACGTGTAAATCAGGCTAATCACGGCCTGGCTCTTATAGCCTTTAATGATGACGTGTAAACAAGGCTAATCGTGGCCTAGCTCTTATAGCCTTTAACGACGACGTGTAAATAAGGTTAATCGTGGCCTGGCTATTATAGCCTATAACGACGACGTGTAAGTAAGGCTAATCGTGGCCTATAATGACAACGTTAGTTGTGCACACCCCGTGACTAATATGAGAATAAGATACGGATGAGGACGATTATGCTGAGTTAGTTATGTGGAATTAATTGAGTAGAGGAAAGAGATATAACCTGACGAAGTATGACACATATTTATATAAGGTTTAATTTGATAATGTTGTAAAGTGTTTGTATAAGAGGATTTGAGTTGTATAGTAGCTTAACCTTGATGAGATCTATTGAATTAATAACTGTTAGTTTTACATTATGACTTTACATATTATATATGCTTTTATGATGCTTCGTGAGCACAAGTGGATGAGTGCTCACGTCCATATATATTCTGTTGCAGGAGCAAATCCTAACAATTAGGTGGGCATTTGGTGGGATTAGAAGCACATTTGCTGTTGCGGATATTTCATTTCTCATTTGTTTAAGTTTTAAATCTTCATTTGAGTCTGTAGTATTAAATTTAAAAGTAGATTTTATTCAATTAGGTTGTAAAGGCCATAAGGCCTATCCTTACTTCTTAAGGTAATAAGATTGTTGGAGCTTTGTAGCCTGGCCATAGCCAAGGCATCATTTATATTATGTTTTGTAGTTGTCTTGTGTGAATGTTGCTCCAGGGCTATTGTAATACTCTAATTAAGGAATGGTTATTCTATGCATGTTATGTATGTAATTCACTCACTTCTTGGGTTATGAAACCCGGGGCGTGACATGAAAACATCTTGTAAACTATCTCTCAATTTTTTATTTGATCCCCAAATTATCAAATGCATTTACTATATATCCTTGAACTATCTAATTCCATTCTATTTAATCTGAACGTAAACTCCATCCATTGAAGTTAACAGATAAAGTTAGTGTAGAGACCAAATAGAATAAAATTAGATAGTTCGAGGATTTAATAAGTGCAATTGATAGTTTCAGGTATATTTTCATAAAAGAACTATTTTTTTTATAAATAGTTTTCAATTTTAACACTTTATTAATTTTTTGGCATATATTAAAATGAATTATTTTATTAAACTAAAATTATTTTTAATAAATAGCATATTATTATAATGATTTATTTTATTAAAATTAAAATAACAATTTATGATTAAAATGATTTATTTTATAAAACTAAAATTATTATCTAAAAAATAATAATTACATATTAAAATATTTATTTTTATTGAAATTAAATTAATTATAAATAAAATACTAATTTATTACTAAAATAATTTATTTGATTGTATTATAATTATGTTTTAAGAAATAATAATTACATATTAAAATAACTTATTTTAGTAAAATTAAAATTAATGATAATTACACATTAAATCAATTTATTTATTTAATTAGTGCTACTGTTAAAATAATAGTTTATTATTAAAATAATTTATTTTATTAAATTAGAATTTTTAATAAGTAATAATTACCCCATAAAATTTTTATTTTATTAAAATATTTTTATTACATCAAATTAATTTTAATAAATAAACTATTAATTTATTAGTAATTTATCTTATCCATTAATATAACTTATTGAAATTATTTATTATTAAAATAATATATGATGTTAAATTAATTAGTTTAAATATTTTTATTAAAATTTTTTAATTTTACAAAATTAAATATTTTATTAAAATAAAAGTAATCACCATAAACAAAATTATATTACCAAACACGAATCTATTTTTATTAAGAAAAATAATTGAAAATAAAAAATTAAAAACAAAAATTATTGATGATAAATGAAAAAAATCATAAATGTAATAAATGAGCTTTAAATTTAGCAAGAGTTTTATAAAAATATCCCTTAAACTATTGCTCTTTTTTTTCATTTTGTCCTCAAACTATCAAACACACCTATTATGTTTTCAAATTACCCAATTTCGTTAAAGTTGACAAATAAAGTTAGTATTCAGACCAAATAGATTCAAATTAATTGGATTATTTGAGAATATAATAGGTGCATTTGATAGTTTGAGGATCAAATACAGAAAAGGATAGTTTGAGGAATATTTTTATGAAAAACTCAATATACATACTATTTTATCGAGTGAGCTTGCAAGCTTTTGAGTTGAGCTTTTCTAGACTTGAGTTCGAGCTCAATCCTAAATGAGGCAAAAATCAAACTTGATTTGAGCTTATTTTAATTATGAACCGAGCTCTAGTTGAGCTTTTTTGGAGCCAATTTTTTTTAAGCTAGGCTCGAATTACTTGAGAAAAGCCGAGCTCATTTCCACCCATATGCTTGATGTTATGTTAATTATTATTATTATTATTATTTTGGATTTCAATATTATACCAATTGAGATAAAAGCCATTCATTGGATGGATGGCTTCAATTGTCAAAACCCAAAATTTTTTCAAAAATTGGTATATGTAACAACTTTAGTATGGCTGTAACGTTGAATCTTATGTTTTTTTTTTAGTTATAACAGATGCAGACCACTTTAATCATAAACAATACCAAAAAAAAAAAAAAAATATGTGCACCTAGTCCCAATTTCTAACAAAAGAGTTTTCTTGGCACTAAGTACATATAGGAAGAAGTTGACTACTTTGATTAATTGACATCCAATGAGTTAGATTGACCTAAAGTGCAATGAACCATATTTTGATATATATATATATATATATATATATATATTAGGTCTATTATTTTGATTAATGACAATTGTAAGTTACATTTGAGTTTATAAAGTTTTTGACGTGTTATGAATTAAGTCTTATTCGTCGAGTCATTTCTCGGTTCAAAGAAGATTGCTTCAAACCACTTTTGTAGTAAAAGAGAGCTTAAAGATAGTTCAAGCACTCAAGATTTTGAAAAAAGGGTTCAAATGCTGTTCAAGCACTCTACGATATGTGAAAATAGTTTGAAGGGGGTTCGAGGCGCCCATAGGATGTATTGTTGCTCTAATTTATCAGAATATAAAATATGCCTTTTTCAGCAGCCGTTTGGTCATCTCTCCTATTCGATTGTGAAAAACCCTAGTGTTCAGATTGAAGAAGTACAAGTTGGGTTAGAGAAAGAACATTGATTAAAACCTTTCGTCTTGTGGACGAAGAACATCTCTGGGTTATAAGAGATGCCGTTTGGGCAAGAATGGCATCAATCTACAGATTTGGTTCATCATGGGTTTTAGTGAGCAAGAGAAGAATAGAGTTAGAATAGGGTCTAGTTCTATCTGTACTCGATGAATCTTTTGTAGCTTTTTTATATATTATGGATTGATTTTTAGGTTAGTTGCTTTATAAGCTTAAGATTTTACCTAGAAGTGGTTGTAGGGTTTACCTTATTAAAATAGTGTGTCCTCTGCCTTTGTGGTTGGCTGTGATTTATTCTTCATAGATTTTTAATTTTTCAATTGGTATTACAGTAAGTCACCTTTGATTTAAAAAAAAAAATATTTTTTTTGGTGATATCCAAATTAAAAAAAAATTCTATAGAGTTTAAGGTTATACTTCATCTTATTTTATATGTTTTTAATAGGTCACAAACATTGTATTAGGTTTCAAGAGAGACACCGAGGCAGGACCTGGGAGAGACCAGAAAAGTAAGAAAAAGAAGAGAAGAGAACAAAAAGGAAATAAGAAGATAAAACAAAGAATAGAAATGGAAGCTAAAATAGAACAAAAAGGTAAGAAAGAACTTAGGAGATTGGGGAGATAAAGAAGCTAACACAAAAGATAAGAAATTAAGGCAAATATTCAGTCAATATTTCACAATCGTAGGACAAATCTCCATTCAAACACAAAATCGTAGAACAAACTTCTACCAGTCAGTACCAAAGCAAGTGACAGTTACAGCGAAATAGGTAGCCAAAGACGAGTAATTGGAGATGGGAAGTGTCTGTTGATAATTTCTGATAGACAAGGGCACTGTTGGCGTAAACTTTCTGGCAAAGCAGTGGTGGAGAAAGGGTTTAAGCATTTACCAAACTAGAGACAGATGCGATCGAGGAAGAAAGGGCAAATGTTTGGGCATTTACTAAATCATGGGGAATGGGTTATTTTACCTAGGATTTACCGACTAATTAGTTGGCAAAAAAGAGGCATTTTTTTTATAGCCTTTACCAACTGGATATGTGGTCGCAGAGGGAAACAATTACTGACTAGTTTGATAGGAAAAATACAAACTCAATTTTTAACTTTTGCCGACTAAAACTTTTGTCACTAAAGGTCTAAATTTTTGGCATAAAGAAATGGTGCATTGGCTTTTACATTATTACTAATCAACTGGCCATTGAAAATGGGATAAATTTTGTTTTCATATTTTTTGACTAAAAGTTTGGTCGGGAAAGGTTAATATTTGGTCGACAAAGGTCCATTAGTTCAGCAAACAATTTGTTTCCCATTGCTAACCAACTAGTTGGTAGAAACAAAACAATTAGCAACCAAACTATTGTTGGTTGGCAAAACTGGTAAGCGAAATTGTGCATTCTTGTAGTGCCTGACTATGTGTGAAAGCCACCAAATACATAGTAGAATAAGGGAGCTTGTTGAATAATGCTATCTTGTGAAATTCTTTTTCACTATTACAAAATATTTATGTGGGATCAGTAAGATGTAGTTGCTTTGTCACACATTTTGTTCTAAGTCTAAACTTGAACTTTTGAACTAGTATGATCTATTTTTCTCATCCACTCTTGATAGAATTTGAGTTCTTGGAATAGGTTGCCTGAGTTACGCGCACACATCACAATCTGGTATGAACTTGACACATCTCAATTTTTAAATCTTATAAAGAGTCTTCATAGTTTGAGTATATTTAATCTTTAAGATCTTTTCTCCATTCAAACTCTTGATGTGCTTCAAGCTATTTTCATACACTATTGTCCTCTGTGATTTTTTTTTGGTCTTTAATGGAATCAATATGAGTTTCACTAAGATGATTTCTGGTCTTCTCTTCCTTGAGTTTGGTTTTTTTTTTCTTGAAAATTGCATGACAAAAACAGGAGGAGAATCGGTTGAATGATTCTGATTCTAATTTTGATTATACATGTTTTTTTATCGAAATTGCACCATATTCTTAATTCTTAATTGGTATATATTTGAGACTCACAATTTTTGGCGCAAGTTGTTCTCTTTTTTTTTTGTATTTTTTATTTTCAAGTAATCAAGGACTTGATATTGAGGAGGGAGATTCCTGAATATGATTTTTTTTTTTGGTAGTCATTGTAAATTTAGAATTAGGAGTTAAATTCTTTTAATGTGTTTTTGCCATGCAATTGTCAAAGGGGAGATTATTAGGGCTATTATTTTGATTAATGACAACTGCGAATTAAATTTTGAGTTTACAAAGTTTTTAAAGTGTCTTAAATTGAGTCTTGTTGGTCAAGTCATTTCTTGATTTAAAGAAGATTGCTTCAAACAACTTTTGTAGCATGGAGAGAGCTTAAAGATAGTTCAAGCACTCAAGATTATGAAAAAAGGGTTTGAAGGCTATTCAAGCACTTTTAAGGTCTGTGAAAACAGTTCAAATCGGGGTTCGAGCGGCCTATAAAATGTATTATTGCCCTAGTTTTATCAAAATATAAAATATGCCTTTTCTAATAGCCATTTGGTTATCTTTCCTACTCGATTATGAAAAACTCTAGTATTTAGATTGAAGAAATACAAGTTGGGTTGGAGAATGAAGATCGATTAAAACCTTTCATCTTGTGAAAGAAAAACATCTCAGAGTTCTAGGAGATATTACTCAGGTTAAAAAACAAAGTCAATCTATGTGCTTGGTTCATCACGGGTTCTAGCGAGTAAGAGAAGAATAGAGTTAGAAATGGCTCTAGTTCTATTTGTATTTGGTGAATATTTTGTAACCTTTTTATATATAGTGGATTGATTTTCAGGTTAGTCACTTTATAGACTCAAGGTTTCATGTAAAAGTGGTTCTAGAATTTACCTCATTAAAATCATATGTTTTCTCTCTTTGTGGTTGGCTGTAATTTAGTCTTCATAGATTTTTGATGTTTCAATATTGATTCATGAAACATTTGATTATGATTTATTATGATGATATGATGATGTGATTAACGTGATGCATGAGTTGATTCAGTTATTCAGCCCCTAGGTTGGGTTTTGTTCATGTTGATATTTAAGCTTGATTTGGGAATTGAGTTTTGCTGTGTGCACTATGGCCTTATTCTTATGCACATATCCAACTTTTCTTTATGCGCACATCCTGCCACAACTAACACCTGAAAGTTACAATTCACTTTTCTCAACATTTGCTTTTCTTTTAATTTCTTGGCCAACCTACCTAGCCTAGGTTCCTATCGTTACCGGCCATGTCATCTCACCCACTTACATCTTCTTACTTCACTAATAAAATCTCTTGTGCTAATATATATATATATGTGTGTGTGTGTGTGTTGTTGAGGTGTTTGGGTATACTAGAAAACCAGAGAGAGAGAGAGATAGAGAGAGAGAGAGAGTGAGTTGGTGAGCTTGAGTATTATATCAAATTCTTCCATTCTTTATTTTCTAGTGTCCAATTGAGGTAGAATTGAGTGTGTTAAAATTGTTGGTTCAATGTTTGTAATAACCTGAATTTTTTTCTTAATTAATTTGCTTAAGTGTGGTGGTGATATTTATTATCGTAAAAATCTAAAAGATTGAGGATTTGAAAATTTTTGGAATGATAAAATTAGTTGGAAAGATTTTCGGATTCAATTTCACCCTATGTGGGAGTTTAATGTAAAATTTCTAAGCTTTTATCCAAACAATTCCTAACCCAATTACCTATTTGGTTAAAACAAACCCATTAACCCATGGGTCAACCTATCATTCGACTCACCTCCACTCACTTCAACTCACTTTATCACTCACTGAGTTGACTCATGAACAGTAACTCTCAATCAATTCTCTGCAAAACTTATCTTCTTCCAACCATCCTCCCATACTTCTTCCAAAGTATTTGGTTAAATAGTAAAATGAAGCAATATTCTTGGATCATGCCACCTATTGTGCATTCAAGATCCTACTTTAGAGGCTTTAAAGCATGGGAAGTGGAGGTTGTTTTCTCCACCGACACTTCATCTACACTCCCATGGCTTCTTATAAAATGCTTCCTCTCTATGAAACAAAAATTTTTCTAAGGTTTTCAAAGAGCTGTGAGGTTTGTGTGCTTTCAAAAAGGAAAAAAAAATTATTGTCAAGTGTTGGTTGAAGATTTGGTGCTGCTTGGAGGAAGAAGAAAAGCTTAGAGCTTTCTAGTTTGGTTAGTGTTCAAAGCTCAACTCCTCTTCCTTCTTAGACTTGGTCACCAATATCTTCATTGAGGTAGGATGACGAACCTCCTAGAATGTGTTTTATGCCTTCAATTTGAACTAGAATGAACATGCGTAGGATTAATTTGAAGTTGAAACATTTTCTGGGTTCGAAAAATGAAACTTGATTGTGATAAAATTTTTAGTTAATTATCTTCATAACTAGTGATATTGAATTTATATTTACATGTTTGAGTTTGCATTATTGGTTGGTTAGTGTTGATATGTACTTATAACACTAATATATGGACTCAAGAACACCAAATTGTGAATAGAATTGGTTGGAAAACAAAATGGAGCATGTAAACAAGAAAAATGAAAGAGCTGGACGTCCTAATGAGAAAAAAAACAGAATAGCTCGCAGCTTGGGCGCAGGGAAGCCAAAGTTTCAACATGTTGCAGCCTAGTGAGCTGACAGCTCTCTATTTTTAACTTCTGACATGATTTTGACCCCTAAAATTGTGGAATTAGGCTTCGGCTAAAACACATAAGTTGTAGGTATTTAAGTTTTCTTTCCAACCCAAAGAGATTTGTGAGTCAAAAGTTATGCCCAAAATACTGAACACATGTCAAACGATATCTTTTGAACAAGCTAAATTCAAGGCTGTCTTTGAACCTTTAGACTTTAAAATTTTAAAAAATGTAAAACATGAAAGTTGTAGGTTTTGAAGTTTAGTTTCTAGAAATGTAAAATTTACAAGTATTGGAATTGTGTTCTATTTTATATGAATTTTCTTTCAAGCTGCTATCTCTACTTAGCCTTTAATTGATGCTTGTCTGGATTGTTTTTAAGGATTTTATGTCTAGAGATTGATTTAAATTTCTAATTACCCTCGGTTAGTTGTAGATATGTTAATAGTTTTTATTCATGTGTAATTTTGTTTAGATGGCCTAATCTAGTAAAGCACTTATATTGTTTGATGAAATGCTTAAGTGGACTGTTAAGTTGATATTACTTAGTTATCTTCCAATTGGCATAAAATTATTTTAATTGGATATTATATATTATTTTGACACTTTAATATTTTTGATAACTAACTTAGACAATCAGCTTCATTATGGGTAGTTGGATGACTTATTTAAACTAAAATGGTTAAGTAAAACTAAGTGTTTGATAAAATGCCCAAATGAAATAATAGACTTGTTCTTCCCTCATTTGGTTTTCCTTAAATGAATTTGATTTATTTTAATTGATGTTTTTTAGACATTATTTTGTCAACCTAGCAAGTTATATAACTCTATTTTTATGATTAGGTCAATTTAATGAAACCTATTTAAATAGCTTCCGAAATATTGGAATAATTCTATGGACATTTGTGGATAGCTTGAAGCTGAAAACCTATGATAAGCGTTCAGTTACAAATAAGAAGATAATTAGAATTTATTCAGATTATTATTTTGAACAATATTATTATACTATCAAATTAAAAGCTTAGAATGTATTAGCTTTGTAATCTCATATAGGCTTGATTGTTCAACTTATGTACTATACTACCCCGGTAGAAAAAAAAAACTTATAAATTTTCTAAAATTAAATATAAGCCCAAAGAGCTATTTATTATCTTCATATTTCGTAAAATAATAAAATAAAGAGGAAAAAGAGGCAAAAATCGAGATCGAAGCCAATGAGGTTTGAACTCACGACTTCAAATCGCGATTAGGGTCGTCCTCCTACTGAGTTGCCAACCTCGGCTTAGTTAATATACCATTAGAAATAATTTTATTCTTATCAAAGGTAGTATGGAAAACTTGTCAAAAGAATTAACTAAAATACTAATTCGAATTCTAAATTATTTTTAGCTACTTGCTACTTGTTAATTTACATGTAGTACCTATCTTTGTGATAACAATATTGGTGACCATGTTAAATCTTTGATTCATTAAGGATTATGATTGAATTATGGATTGAGATAAAATACGTAGAGGTTTTCTGCATGTGACTGAATAATCCCACTTAGGATTTGTCACCCGGAAAACATTGCCAGTTACTATGAAAAATGTCTTATTTCCATGCATGGTACCCTTAGGGAATGTCAAAGGGTGAGAATAAATTAAGGCACTCGATGCTAAAATTATCTTTGGTAATGGGGTGATGGGTAGGTAAAAATGACCTTTTAGGTAGAGATGGGAACATATGCATTTTGTTTGGGAGATGCTCCCTTTTGACCTGACCAATCAGGTAGCCGGTCATGATGGTTAGGTTTTTTGGTGGGTGACACTGTCGGAACATATTGGATGCTAAGCCTGTAAAGTTACTGGTTCCTAAGGCTAAGGATAGAGGAGGATAGGGGTATGATTATCCTAGGAGGATTTAGATTAAAACCCTTTATCAAATTTTACTATGACTGGCAACTTCTCTTGCCTTTGTATAAATGATGTGTTGGAATTATTTAATTATATTTAAATCCTTTTGATGAATATTTTATAAAAAGATGTAGAAAAAATATATGAAACATGTATTGCTATGAGGTTTGATCTCTAGACCTTAAAGATTTGAATCTGAGATCGCTACTATTACGACACCGATTTCAATATGGTACAAAGAACAACATTAAACTATTTGGCGCGTAAGTAAAATAGTAGTTACAGTGACGATCTCATCGAACTGTTATAAGTATAATTTACATTTTTCAGTTGAGACCTATTAAATTATTTGTTGTATGAACAGTATGCGACCTAATCACGTTCACTATATTAGGTTACCTAATACAGTGTAGTATTATGAACACTGCATATAGGCAACTAGGAAATTCTGATTACTAGGCTTTAGTAGCTCACCCCTTTGTGGGAATATTTTTCAAGATATTGAGCATAAGAATACTGAAGATGAACTAAACAGATATTAATTTTTGTTAAATATTCCACCAAAGAAGCTATCTATTTTTTTCTTGTGCAACACTGGAAGACTCTATTTATAATTGTGGTCTATAATAATAATTGTTGGATGATTGTAATAATTAAGTTTAGACTTAGTTTTCTTTTATTTGGTATGTAATGTTAATCATGTGGTTGGAACGCTTAGATGACTCTATAATACTATTCTCTATCCTTATTTTGTACTCTGCAGTTGAATCTAATCAAATGATTTAATCTAATGGCTTATGAATATTATTTGGGATAAATTAGGGATTTTCAATACCTTAAATTTATTATTGCAAGTCAACCCCAATTTGGAAGAAAATTTGGGGCATGAAAGCATATTATTATCATCTTATTTTTATACTCAACAAATAATCCCAAGTCACCATTGGGTATTCGAGTTATGAAAATCCGAGGTGTGACAATGTTGGGGTATTGGTGGTGACTGGAGTTGGTTTTTGGTATTCCCAAGCAGTCCTAAGTCTTATTTTTCCTTCCCAAGCAACTTGAGGTGGGGATTTAAATGTTTTATTGCTGATTACACATTATGTTCATGCATACGACAATGTTGGTTATGTTATATAATATGTTTGATACATAAAATGAAAGATGATATAATATATATATGTGTATGCATAAGCTCCAAGGAAGAAGTTGAAGAATATGAAATCAAATCCATGTTGTATACTTGATGGATTGATAAAAATTGAGATTGTGGTTATGTTGATACACTACTGGGGATTAGATTGTGGTTATGTTGGTACACTACTGGGGATTAAAATTAAGTATAAAATGAAAGGAAATAGTTTTGAATCAAAGATACAAAATTTTGAAACATGGAGCCAAGACAGTGCATGATAGCTTACTGTTGCAAGAGGTTTGTCATCTGCATGACTTGTGATTTGGCACCTCGTACACATTAAAAATAGAGTCCTCGTGTGCATGGTTGACTTTCGTGCACATGACTTTACCCCATGCTTTCTGTGTGCATCAACCACTGGTTTATCATTCATGAATTGCTATGGGCCTCTTATGTGCATGAGGTACTGCTTTGGGTATGCACAACAGAGGACCCACTAGTTATTTTCAAACTAATGTAGAATTGTATAATGTTTTAGATGACCCTAAGATAATGATAATGGATTGTGAGAAAAGATAAAATGATTTGATGATGATATTATTTAATTTTGGAATAGCTGATTTTGGAAATAATAGGGTAACCTTGAGTTGTAAAACCCTAAAACTACACAAAATAATCTATTTCAGTTGATCATTTTTCTATGGGTGTGGCCCATTAATAACGAGGCTACTGTTTATATAATTTGTTTTGAGTCATTGTTTTCCATTGGCTGCTGTCTATGAATGACGAGGTTCCTATTTATAAAGTTTGTTTCACTTTATCATTTTCATTGGGTTCTACTCGTAAAAATGAGAATTTGGCTTAAATAATCTTACTAGCTCATAAGTGACCTTTGGGTAAAACCTGTAAATGATGAGAATAATATTTAGGATCGAGCTCGATGACCACGAGAAAGTCCTATAAAGTATATGTGAGCATGATGAGATGATGGATAATGATTACTAACTGATAATGAGTTACGAACTTTATATTATTAATGCTGTTGATACATATTGCACGATAGTAGCATGGTAGGGTATGTTGTTGCATAATACACATATTTATATGTGCATCATGGGCACATATGGACTTAGTATTCACATCCCTACAGACTTTGTTACAGGTATAGAAGCTGAAGCTTGATGGGTCTAATCATGTTTTGGTAGAATTTGAGTTATGTTTATTCTTTTGATCTCCGAGTAGGCATACTTTTTTAGCATAAGATATTTATCATGGAGATGTATTATTTGTATCAGACATTTATTATAATTGCAAAGGCCTAATGTCCCTGGATATAATTTTAGATATTGTATTAGGAGCTCTTTTGCTTGGTTGAGGTTGACACTATTCTATATTATTATTTTATTTCAATGTCTACTCTAGGGTAGTTGTATGGTTTTGATTTGGTTATTTTATTGATTATTATTGATTGTATGTGATTACTAGTTCAAAACTATGATTACGAAATCTATGGCATGACATGAAGATTCAAACAAATGGGGTGTAACTAACAGGGGTCTCTTTCAACTTCCTAATAATATTGGTAAATTTGGACACTTGTTATTCAAACAGACCTTTTGAGTTGAAAATACTATCTCATGTCTGCTAATATTTCAGCATGGAACTGTATGTATAGGATAGAAAGGGTATGCTTCAATTGTTATTCCACCTAATCTTAATTTTTCAAATCAGACTTAGAATGGAAGGGACAAATGGTACTTTTGTGTGCAAAAAAAAAAAAAAAAAAAAAGATAGCCTAATATATTTGGTGATTTTTCATAACTGAGCCATGTAAATTTTTTGGATTTAATAGCAAAATGGTTGAGGTAGTAGGTGTTGAATAATGGTCGATTTAGGTGTTTGTTTAAGTAGAGGGAGGCAAATTTGGTTGACTTGGCTGGTCAATTGGTGACAATAAGTTAAACTTGATAAGAGGTATTGATTTGGGTGTTTGTGAAGTAGGGGCCATGAGGCGGATTGTTCTTGTTATTGTGGAATTTTTATTGTGATTTCGTATGTTGAATTTGAATGTTCTTTTTCCCTAAGGAGCTTGAAACTTGTTTGTTGGTTGATTTTGAATATTGAATTTGATTAAGAAATTGATTGCTTGAATGTATTATTAACTTAAGATTTTAATTTGAACTATTTTAATTTCAGCTAATTTGAACAGTTTTATAAATTTCATTACTCATACATTCTAGATGATGCATTTGTGGTGGGGCAGAAAGACATTGAACCTTCCTTGCGTCATAGTTTGTAATGGTATTAAGAATTGACAATTTCTTTATTAATTTGGAAAAATACATATTAATATAATAAGGAAATAAATAAAAATATAATAAGGAAATAAGCAAAAATGAAATGATAAAAATAAATAGATTTATGTCAAAAAAGTACTAAGGTTTATCTCAGGTAAAGGTTCACAAAAAAATCGAAAAACCCAAAAATAGAACCAATTAGACCCCTTTGGTTTGGATTAGTTGAGGTCTCTATCAAAATCATTCAATTATAGGTTAAAAAATAACAACTGGATGTTTTCAATTTGATTTTTAGGTTAGTAGACAAAAGAACCAAATTGAATCAAAACCAAACCCAATCTTAAACCAACCGAAAAATATAATATATAATATTACGTATACTATAAAATTTATAATGTTATATTAATATGTATACACTACTTATCTGAATACTTAAGAACCAAAAATAAGCAAATCATTTCAATTTGAAAATCGAACCAACTCAAGCCGATATTTTCAGTTTGGTTTTAACTTGAAATTGATTCAATTTTGAGGCTAAATTTTCAAGGACCAAAAAAAAAAAAAAAAAAATTAGTTCAATTTTGGGTTAAGTATGAATCTGAATCAAACAGACCCATGCTAAGCAGGTACATAACCATAAAATGAACTATTTTTTTCGTTTCTTGAAAATTGGACTCAAAATCGAACTAAAAATATTAGTTTAGGTCGGTTCAATTAGCAGAGGGCTTGCAAAGAGAAAAGAAGCAAAATTTATAAGTATAAAGGACCTTGTTGGTACAGACCTAGGTGCGAACAATAGTATACTATGTAACTTTGGAGCTTAAAAAATTTCTAAGTAAAGATCATAATTCGAACCCAGGTCCAAACAGGGTGGTGTTTGGACCCCTGTCCGAACAGTTCAATGTCTTGAGTAAATTTTTGTAATTTCCATGTTATGCTTGAGGGGCTTCTTGGTAAGCGAGAATTGGATTGTAATATAAATAGAAGTGGGTGTTTGCTAAGAGAAATGAGAAAGAGTTAAATATATAGAGCTAAGAGTTAGTTAGATGTAGGATTTTTATAGTTATAGAGAGAGTTTAGATTTTGTTTGGTAGGGAAGAAAATTTTCTTCCTGTTTCTTTTTTTTTTTTTTTTTTTTTGAAGAATTCTCTTGTAGTTACTTCAATTTCAATACATATTTGAAGTTCTTTCGTTATGATGCTTGAGTAGTCTTCCTTCTTGGATTCAAATCAAGGAGAGTAGTGGATCTATATAGACTTTTAAGGTAACTTGTGCTTCAATGTTTAATTTGTTTAAGTATTGCAATGAATGATGATTAATTTGTTTGGATCTTTTAAAATCACTAGTTGATGTTATTAGATCAACTTTTGATTGAATATTCTATATACATTATCTGTGGGTTACTTTGTTAGAATTTTCATGCACGATCTTAAGAATTTTATATACGAATTGCTACATAAAACTCTTATGTACTCTATATGGATTATGCATTCTAAGTGTTTGATCTAGAAACTCAACCACGTGAACCTAATCTTACAACCAAATTGATTAGTTGTAATGACTCAAAATTTTGAATTTTAGTAATTTTATAAGGGATAATTTCCTTTTATCCCATATGCTTAAGGTTAAAATTACTTGCGACTCCTAAATTTTAAAAATCTACCTTTTTATCCTTTGCACTTTAGGCTAAAGTGGAGTTGTAAACAGCGTTAAATTTTCATTTGAAAAGACAAATACCTATTGAAGATTAAATAGAATCAGGGGTATAAGTGTATGTAATATAAAGTATAGAAGGTATAAATGCAAATTTTTAAATTAATTAGAATCAAAACTGTTATGTTTAACAGATTTGTTTAACATTTTCACTTTAATCAAAAGTACAAGGAATGTAAAGGTAGGTTTTTAAAATTCAAGAGGTGTAAGTGATTTTCACCTTAAGTATAAGGGGTAAAAAAATAATTATCCCATTTTTCATTTTTTGGAAATAAGTTTAATGAAATAAAAGAAAAGTGTAATAAATAGAGGATGAATGAAACTTATTTGGGTTGGGCTTGAAAATAGTGAGCCAAGTAATAGGTATAAAATAAATTGGGTTGAAGAATTTAGGCCTAAAATACCAAAAACTAGAAAAATGGGCTTAATAGGAAGGAGCCCAGGCACACTGAAGTGTTTGCCCAACGCATTGAAAGGCACGCACATTCCTATGGAGGGCTAGACGATGACGTCAACCTGTCATTGGTTTAGTTGATTTGCTGTGCGCCACAGCTAGGGTCTTTTCTATCTTAGTTTCTTAGGTCTAGACTGAAAAGAGAAGTAGAGGGAGAGGGAAAACTTGAGACGAACAATGTCCTCAAGTTTCTAAGTCCATGCCATGAAAAGTGGGTAACAATTGAATAGTACTAGGTTTGAAATTGAAATTCTGATGATTAACAGGCAATACAATGTAAGAAGGCATGGTATGTTTGGTAGGATGGAGATATTCACAGAAAGGTTTGAACATATTTTGATCTATGTGATCATTATCTCCATGAGTACTTCCTTTTGGAGCAACAAGTGGTTGTAATGGCGGTGTACAGCTATGTGTGCAACATAAAATTTTGAGGATGTATCAGATGCAAATTTGATCATGTAAACAAGAGTAGATGGAGATTGTAATTCAGAACAATTTCAACTAGTCTACCTGACCTTAACAGCATGCAATAGATACTACATTATTAAAATTAAATCCAATTTGTCCTCCAAACATCACAAATATCCAATAACAGACTGCTCTTAAGAAATCACAGAGAGTTGTAATAGGGAAAAAATTCAAAAATAACTAATAATATTATAAAAACTAATATTTATAAAAAAAAAAAAAAGAACAAAGTTACCCAATAGTGTTTGTAACTTTGGTGTTGAAGATGTTGGTGAGTCTTACAGTCAATCACTCCAAAGTTTAAGACACCATTGTTTTCTAAAGATCTCTGGCAATGGCACTAAAAGTGCATATTATTCTCAACTACGTCACATTTAATTTTTAATTCTATTGTTTAAGTGTTATGGTGAAGAAAACTGAAACTAGTACCCCAAGTGTAAGGTACTAGGTAGCACAATAATGTCATGCCCCGAATCTCGTGACCTGAGGGGTAAGTGATAAACACAAATAACATGCACTAATACTATCATCCCATGATCAGAGCAATGCAACAATTCCTGGTGAGCCACAACACATATAAGATAATATGAAATTAGCCTCAGCTAGTGCCAGGCCTCAAACTACAACATATTCTTCTCATTTAAGCTTTACATAGGCCTTAGGACCTTTACAACCATATCGATTGAGTCTCTCAATTTAAGAATATTACAACCATCAAAAAAATATTCAACTTAAATAACCAACAATTCTACTAGTTTGGATTGGCTCATGCAAATACACTTCTAGTTTAGCCCCATTAGCCCACCTGGTTAGTGTGTTCCATTCCTGCAACAGAATCTGTAGGGACGTGAGCACGGGTCCACTTGTGCTTACGATACTACATACTAACATTTATGGTATGTAACCAACACATGCATGCCAATTATTCTTATATACATAGTTATATCAACATCATTCTATAAGCTATAACAATTCATTATTTTCAATCAGTTTTCAACTTACGCCAATATTTATCATCATTCACCCTCATCAAATTATTGCGTACATTTCCAATTATTCTATATTATTGAATTTCCCAACATTTAATCAAATCATATTTCATACCCCCTTATCACATATTCAACAGTCAATCATATATCCACACCCACATTACCATTTATTCATCATTCAATCACGTAATCACATCCATAGTATCATTATTTCATTATTCAATCACATGGCCACAACCACACAAATCCTTGGGGGTTGGGTGCATACAAAACAGCGTCTTTTGTAGGCCAATATCCAACGGAAACGGTAAACCGAAATCCATTGTTTAGGATCATAGTCCAGGGTCACGGGTAACCCATACAAACAATGTTGTGGGCTACTAACCCACTTGCATTGACACCAAACCCTGCGCAGATTTTGGGACTTTCAACTCGAGGGTAATCTCAAAACCCTTCCTATTTCCGCACCCCACCACGGCCCCCGGCACACAATCAACCATTCATCACATACAATTCTCTTTAATCACAATTCACATTCATGACCATTAACTTTCCAACGCACATAACCATATTCCATTTCATCATGGAACACAACTCATTTCATCTCTTCATTTCATTTATTCCCAGCCTCATTTATTTATCATCATATATCAACAAAGATCAAACATCAACAAATAGTTAACATTTAACAACATTTAATGTTTAATTCCCTTGTTCAAAACACATTTTATTTCATCATACAGCTTATCACACTTTGTCTTTCCATTTCAATTATTCAAAGCCTTATTTAATTTCCATCACTTATTAACAAAAGTTCACATTTCAATTCATACTTTCTTATATCTCAAAGTAAACAATACTTATTAACATTTTAGAGCATGTTCCCCTTTCCAATTCATAGAATTTAGACAAATGAAGCATCATGTAAAAACATGAAACCAAACTCTTTATAACTCTATAATAGGATGTCCAAAATGAACTAAGTCTAGTAACCTTTCTAGGCTCGGTGGGCCCCCAACAGGTACTCAGTTGTATGCCCAAGATCTTGTGTGTCCACACCTTGTGCACCCACACCTTGTGCGCCCAAGAAGGTGGGCGCCCAACTGATACCATCTCGTGCGCCTATAACTTAGTTCAAGTGACGTTCTATTTTCTGAGTCTTTCATTCTCTACACTTAACACCTCAAGTTTACCGAGTTTATGGCAAGATACTTAGAGTTTCTTGTTTCCAACATTACTACAAGTCTTATAAGCATCAAAAGAAACCATCTATTTGAGTTCTCATCAATTATCGGCTAAGTTATGGATCAAACCCCATGTTCTCTATCTTAAACCAAATATGTGTAAGTAACTCCCATTTTCTTCTTTAAATGAAATCAAAACTTGCTAGGGTTACTCAAGTGTTGTTCTAGACCTTGTTACACATCATATATGTAAGATTGAGCATAAAATCCCTACCTCAGGTTGAATAAAGATGAAGAACAATAGGTGGTCTTCTCCCCGTTTCAAGCTTCCAAACTTGGAAGATTAAATCTCTTCAACCTTTGATCTAAACAAAAAATCACATAGATGGGTTCCTTGAGTGCTTAATTGCATTTTTGCAAAGTTAATTTGATTTTGATCAAGGCTAGAAACACTTACCATTCAAAACCCCAACCGGTTCCTTTGTTTCTTCTTCTTTCTTCCTCTCCCAGTCTCCCTCTTCCAAACCAACATCCCTCTCTCTCTCTCTTGCATCATGCACATTTATATATATATATATATTTGATAATATTTTAATCCCTCCATAGTGCTTTCTAGATTTTTTTTCCATCCTCCTAGCCTAATATAGGGTTTATAGGGTCAAGGCTCGACTGTACAAGTCAGAACATATTGTACCTATCACTTCTACTAAAGCTTGGGCACCTAACACCTTCTCAGCCGTGCGCCCAAACTCTTGGGAGCCCATGTTGCGTGCGGCCAAGCCTTGGGCGCCCATGTTCCCTGCGCCCAAGGTACCCCCTCTTCTCCACTTGTGTTAAAATGCCAACTCTCACATTTTTTACTCATCCTTCTCAAAGTTCCTAACTCTAAAGTACAATTAATGATGAATACCACTTAATCAACATACTATTACCTCAAAATGTTTGAATAACCATCTATTTACATTTATGCAAAAGTCGGGGGTATTACAAATAACTAGTTAAGTACCTAGTCAATTTTCGCAAGGAGCTTATGATGCAAAATAATGGCTGAATCTAATGGATTTAATTGGCAAAAACAAGACTCGCAGGAATTTAAACCAAAATAATAATTCAATTCAATTTTCTTTTGATTTTTGAACCAAGATTTAAATTTGATTAAAATATATAATAAAAGTAGGGACAAAATAATTCAAATACCAAATCAACTAATCCTTAAGAAAATGAGTTTGGTGTTTACTAATGCAATTGATCTGATTTGAAGAAATTAGGTTCAACTAAAATAAGCCATAGATCAAGTACTAAATGTACATAACCCATTTTATGGACTATAAAAGCACCAAGTCTAGCAAATCATATGCATATGTGCTTGAGAATTTTAAATTAAGAAACTTCTATGAACTTATCAATGAATGATATAGATTAAAACCGATCAAACATTGTAATAGTGATTTTTACATTAATAAAAAAAAATAATCCAGCAAATGAAAACTCAGATTAAACATAAAGCTCAATGGTCTTGAGAATCATTGGGTTGGACACTATTATTGCCTTTGCCTAATAAAGAAATTAGCCAATCATGTTTATGAAATTGAGAACAAAAATTAGTAATAAAACTAGAACAATGAAGAACAAAACCGAAAAAAAAAAAGAAAAACTGAAAGAAAATTGAACTGAAATTTGATTGAAGGCTGTAACAAAAATTGAAACTAAAAATAAGAATTGAAGATTAAAACTAAAAACTTTTTACAGAACCAAACTCTCTGTGCTGAAGAACTAGAGAAGATTAATAATGAGAAATAAGAAACGATATAGATGAGATGTCATTGGTGTGTATGAGATGATTTCGTTTCATAGGCTTTAGATCTTTATTGGAGTTCCAATTTTATCCTGAAATATATATTTTTAATTATAGAAATGCAACCGTGATTTCAAGACCTTAATCATATAGAGGAGTTGAAGTTGATGTTGCTGAAAAGATGATGACCCAATATTTAGATATTGGTAGAAACTATTTGAGTATAGCTTTCTATTCATCTTTTCAATTTCTCAACTAAGTATTCGGGTACAAAAATGAAATATCCAGATATTACTTCTTCCTTCAATGTGTTAGTGTATCCTGACTATGCATCTAGATATGTTTTTGATGTATCTAAATGTTTAAATGACCTTCAGATCCTGATGTAATAAACACAGCATCTGGATACCACATTGGTGTATTCGAATATGACTTGTGGCCTAAAGATGTTTGAAGTGTAGAATGGTATTTGAATGTTTTTGAGCTTTATTTGATTATGTTGTTAGCCTTCATTTGAGTTGTCATCAGGAGCTGTTATTTGAATACTCCTAGGCTACATTTGAATATAAATGTTTTAGCCTTAAAACATTGTTTGCATCCAAGAATCATATTTGAATAAGCTTGAAAAGTATCCAAATGTCTTCCGTGTCCAGTTTTGTGAATTTTCCTCTCGTAAACTCGAGTGTATCCGAATACAATAACAACACATTCAGATATGATTTAACTTAAATTTTTCTCCTTTTTGCTCTTTTCCAATGGCTTTTCCATTTTCTTCAAATTTCTTACATTGCATCTTTTATTGCTCAAATTGCTTTTCAATGTGATTAAAATCAACATATGCTCTATACTTTGATTAATAAGGATGAAACCTACACAAATCGAGGATTTTATATCATTAATATGCATTAGAAGAGTATATTTATATAGATAAATGTGTAACAATTGTAGTTCAATCAGTCCACATCCCAATGGTCACGATTAATCGATAACAACATCGTTATATAGGGTACTAACCTACTGGTACAATAATCAAACTTTGTGCAGGTTTAGGATCTTTCAAACTAAGGGTATACATATGCACTCTCTTACTTTTAGCACCTTCTATCCCCAAAACCAACATCGCATTTTATTGTCTTTTTTTGTATTCCATTATCATTGCCAATATTATCATCTCATCACCACATGGGCCATATTATATCCTCAACCACACAAGCTATCATGAATCATTATCAACACATCTCTTTCATATCAACTTATCATCAACAAATTCCATATTAAATATCTCTTTTACATTATTTTAGAAAATTAGATAATGATACTTTGAAAACATTTCAATTTAAGCAAAGGAATCATCTATTGTGAACACAGGAGACTATGTCTCGTGTGCATAGAGAGGTCAACCAGCAATTGTGAGAAGTAGACCATAAGGTGGTGCACATGGGTGACATGAATTGAGGTGGTACACACAGGTGGCTAAGCCTTGTACACAAGCGAGATAGAGTCTCACACGTATGGGAGCCATTAAGATAGGTTGGGTATATAGTGGATCCTTTCTTGCGTGCATGGAGTGCCAAAGAACAGGTTGTGTGCATGGCCTTCGAAGAAGCATGCGCACGACAGAAATGTTTATCGATTAGTTGTCATGCTTTGTTTTTTGCCTCCTCCCTTTTAAATTTGTTTTGTTCAATTCTAAACCATTTTATCCAATATTTACACTCATTTTAAATCCTTAATAGTGTAAGAACCTAACTATAACTTCAATTTCACAAAACATAAAGTATTTGACATAGATTAGATGTATTATTCATCATATTCTACTTCAAAACATATAAATACATATATACGTAATATATCATCTTCTCATTCATGCATCAAATTTGCCAAAATAACGATAATACAACAAGGAAATCGAATTTCCTTTCTTAACCTACTTGGGAAAAGAAGAGAAGACTTGGGAAAGTTCAAGAATACCAAAAACTATGATCAACACAACCACCCCAATAGCTAACCAACTCTCATAATACACTCCACTCAACTCCAATGTCACATTGGAATAGAAAGGAAGAAATAACTTAGTAAAGAACACTCCCTCACAACATTAATCTCTCACTCTTATTTTTATGTTTAATACTGAATGCATACCCTTATACTTAAGACAAATAATCCTTCATGGTGAGGGAAAAGGAAGGAAAGTAGATTAAGCTGACCATGCTAGTGAGACTAGAGGGTAGGCTAGGTAAGGTAGGTGACAATATTTAATGAATGAAGGATATCGGTCAAAAAACCAAAAAAAGAAGATGCAAAACTTGCAATGCCAACTGTTACAGTCCATGCGCATGGGAAAAGAAAGTCATGTACACGAGAATCAAGTCTCGTGTAAATGACAATCGTGTGCATAGGAAGGTTATGTTGGCGTAAACAACAAAGCTCAAACCTAAATACCAAGATCAAGCTTTGACCAAACAGTAAGTAGAATCCAAGCAACCGAATCAATTCATGCATCATACAAATCATTTCAACTTACTAATTAAATAAAATCTCAATGTATTATAAATAAAATAATATATATAAAATACGGATCATTACATTTAGTGATTATTTTTCCCTTTTTAACAATTGCTTTTGCGAGTTGCTATATCCCATTGGTCATTTTTCAAGACAACCTTTCAGTGACCACTTTTAGTGGTTGCTTTAGCGACCCAAGTTTTAGTGGCTGTCAAGAAACAGTCACTAGGTGGTCACTTAGTGACCGTGTTTGGAGTTATAGTAACTCTTTTTGGTGATTGGTAAAGTCTTATCTTTAGTAGTATTCATGGGAGAGATATCCGCTTAAGCTTGTATTTTATTGAAACATAATTGAGTTACATGAAATAATGACAAAGAGACAACCTTTTCTTAAAAGTTACAGATTAAAATATAATTTCTTTAATTAAATTATTTATAATATATCACAAATATTTCTTCACCACAACAATAGAGATATGGTCAGAGCGAAGTATTTTGCTATAAAACAACTAAAAATAATCACTTCAAAGAGGGAGTCTCCATTCATAAGAAGAATCATTTACTAGTTAAGTTAGAAGCATCTGGTTAGATATTTATCTGGCAAATATACTTGAGTACCTTAAGGCACAAGATGGGAAAGTTAACCTATGTAATTGTTACTTCTCTACAAACCCATGGGATCTATGTCAAGTTAGCATTTAACACCTCACCAACCACCACTTAGAAACCTCTTATGACGTGTGACATATAAAAGAAAATGACATGTCTATCAGATCAAAGCAGTAATCATCAGTAACTTTAATTTGCTCTTATAAATACAAGTGAGGTTGGAATAACAAAGGTATGCATATTTTTAACTATCAAACTACTTTATCTCTTAGTGTTAATTTTTTTTTTTTTGACTAACTTGAATCTGGAAGTGTCTTTGGTCAGTGCCTCTTGCTGATCACTGACTTTGATATTTTCTTTTTGTGCTTGTGTATAGAAATTTCTTAAAAACAAGTTGTCTGGTAGCACGTTGAGTATATGCAGTGATAAATTATCTCTGTACAAGTATATATAGAGAGAGATTGGCCTCTCCTTCCCAAATTTCTTTAATATTAAATATTTAAACATGAGTAAAATTGACAAGACAAAATAATTCTCTCAAGCAATTTTCAATTTTATTGGCAAAATAAAAAATCGTTTAATTAAGAAATTAAAGGATTACCCCCTTTTAATTAATATTTTGTATGTATGATCACTACCAGAAAAATGCCCTTTGGCTATTAAGGTTTTTTACTACGGTCCATTGTCGAAGCTGAAGAATATCATTGGCCATTGCCAACAAAAGTCATAGCCAAATGGGGAGCCAAATATTTAATAGTAACCATTGATATTCAAGTGGTAGTAAAACGTTATATGGCTCTCCTATTTAACTACAGCTCTAACTTTGTTATAACTAATAAGATTTTGGCTATAGTTCTATTGGGCTAAAGCTAAAAATCATAATTAATTTCAGAACTTACTTTCAGATTTTTTAATCCCCTTTCTCACTGTCAGTACTCCCTTCTTCCCCCAATTTCTCTTTCATGCTCCCTCCCTCACTCCATCTCCCTCTCTATCCCTATTGCTTAATGGATTGGGATGGTCGGACCAAACTAGCTATTTCATCATTATCATTTGGTTTGTTCATCTCTTGCTGCAACTCTGACTCGTAGTCTACAAACTTGCCAGAAATTAAGTCTGTAGCTTTGATCAGCATGTGTAGACGGTCCTCGCTTTTGAGTTATTGAGCAGATTATTCGCTTCTTATGTTTCAATTGTGCTGTCTCCAGTGGATTTTCGAGCTTTGAACTCTTAAATCTACGAATTCTGAGGACTCCATTGTTCTCTCTTAACCCTCTACTTTTGATTCCTCTCCATCCTTTTTTCTTGACAAATCACCTTGGTTGAAGTTCTCAACATCTTCCTATTGATTGCATTCGCCGACTGAACTCTTCTCAGTAACCATAGAAACTATAGATCGTAAGTCAAAATTGAATATGCTATTCGCACAAAACAAGGTACTGTCGTCTTTTGCTTCTATTCCCAATTTAGAAAATTAAGGATGGAAAGATGTCTGGTTTGGGGTTTCGAGGGGATAAAGTGACTAATTGGTAGTTCATTGGTCATCTTAAAATTGCTTATCTTGTTTAATATACTGTTCTTATACAATTTTAGTTTCATTTCTGTGGGCTCTATATAGGGGAATAAATATGCATACTTGTGGGAAAATGATGTTCTAATTGATGAATTGTTTGAAAATATAAAATGTTGAGTGAATTGTGAAACAAAATGGACTTGTTCAATTGTAAAGTTCAGATGAATTACTTTATTTATCAAAAAAAAAAAAATAAAGTTTATATGAATTTATGTGTTTGAATCTAATGGAAATTGGTGTGCTCTTTTGTGAAATTCCTTTTGTTATTCTAGTATGATCTTCCTTCCCAACTACTATTAGTATTTTTGATTTCAAGTTAAGAACAAGATTAGCAATTGATTGTCATTAGATAGAATATTGGTTTGGGATAATCATTATGTAATGGTATTGATTTTAGAACAAGATTGTGTTTGTGGTTGTGAAGCTTTTGAATCATTTGTGAGAGTAGTTATCAAACCGGATTGTGTGGAAGTGGAAATTTGTAGAACTAGTTTGTTGAGATTATCTATCTTATAATTGTTTAACTTCATTTACCGGTGATCAATTTTCTATTTATTCTTACCACTTAGGTCTTCTGCAAAAAACTTTGCACTCTTAGCTGGATGGTTCTAACTTAGGTCCACGTAGTTTGGAACTTATTTCAAGAATTATGTAATTGAATTTCTAGTTGCCTCACCAAAACAAATGTTCATTACTCAACCAGAGTATTTTGCCTACTTGCTCTTTCTTCTTAACCCACACCAAATATGATCTTTTGGTTTCTATACAATACATAACAGATTACTACCTTTAGTCGACATTGCCTAAACTTTGATTGGCTGACATGCAATGAAGGTGAAGTCCACTAGGTATACTTGAAACAATATGCTCTATTTTCGGTAGCACATTTTGATTCTTTCCTCGCCCATCTAAGTTAAAATTTGTTTCTGTAAAGGTAATACTTGATGTCTTATATAATCTGTTTTGACCATTTCAAACTCTTTTACTTGGATACAAATTTCATTTGCTCAAATTTAAAAATCACAATCCACATAGGTGTTCATAGAGTTAGTCTATGTGAGAAGAAGAATTGTTAACTGTCAGCTAGGTTTTACTTGTACTGTTGCTGTGCATTATTGCTATTATAAATTGTACCAATTAAAAAAATATTATTTTTAAAAATATAAAAATTCTAACCAGTTGGATACTTGCACCAAAAATTAATTTAATTGTTTTTTTAATAATTTTTCATCGTTCAGAAAATTTGTTATGATGAATTATTATTTTTTAATCATAAATTATTTTGTTACAAATAAAATAAATATTTGAATTGAAATAAAAGTGCTATAAATTTATTTCATTGTACTATTATTTTTCAAATAGTATGACACAAATTCTTAATTCTTTTTTATATTATATATATTTATTTTTTTAACTTTATAAATTGCACCAATTGATGTACTTATTATTTTCATAAATAAAAAATTCTAATCAGTTATAAGGATACTTGTTCCTACGATGAATTCGATTTTTTTAAAATAATTTTGCATTTCTTAGTAAATTAATATATGCTGAATTATTTTTTTATAGAATTTATATTTCATAAATATTATAATTTCTTAATTTGCACATAGCACATGTCGATTACTAGTTATGTAATAACTTAAATTTTTTTCCTCTTAATTAATTTGCTTAAGTGTGGTGGTGATATTTGTTATAGTAAAAATCTAGAGAATTGAGGATTTGAAAATTTTTGGAATAATAAAATTAGTTAGAAAGATTTTCGGATTGAATTTCACTCTATGGGGGAGTTTAATGTAGAATTTCTAAAATTTTTTTCTAAACACTTCCTAGCCCAATTACCTATTTGGTTCAAACCAAGCCCACTAACCCATGGGTCAACCCTTTTCTTTGACTCACCTCAACTCACTTCAACTCACTTTATCACTCAATGAGTTGACTCATGAATAGTTGCTCTAAATTATTTCCCGACAACTTCATTTTCCATCTTCCATACACTCTCACAATCTTTCAAAATTATTTGACTAATTAGACAAAGAGAAGACCCTACATTGATGACCTTAAAGCATATTTTTTAAATTATTTAGCAAACAAGATTTAAAGCAATTTGTTTGAAAGCTAGCATGATTTAAAGCATTTTGTTAATTTGTTAAAAAGCTAGCATGATTGTTTAATTTGTCAAAAAGTTAGCATGATTCTCAGATCATGCCACCCATCCTCATCCATCCTCCAACACCTATCTTTAATTATGTGGTTAGATAGTCAAAAAGGCTAAGCTAGATTATTTGGATTATACTACCTAATGCATAATGTTACTTTAGTGGTTTTCAAGTTTAGGTAGTGGAACTTGTTTTTCTCTACCGACACTTCCTCTACACTCCCTATAAATTGTGTATCTTCAAAGAGAATAAATAAGAGAGAAATAATAATAAATTATTAATTAGTGAGGTTGAAGATTTGGTGTTGCTTGGAGGAAGAAGAAAGGCTTGGAATTTTCCAATTTGGGTGGTGTTCAAAGCTAACTCATTTTTCCTTCTCAGACTTGGTCATTAATATCTTCATTGAGGTAGGATGACGAATCTCCTAAAATATATTTGATGTATTTACTGGGTTTAAAGTATGAAACTTGATTGTGATAAAAATATATACCCGTATATTGGGGGTAGGGAAGCCGAAATTTTGACTGATGTAACTCAGTATGCTGACAGCTCTCTATTTGTAACTTCTAATGTGCTCCTGACCCCTAAAAAGGTGGAATTAGATTTTGGCTAAAACATAAAAGTTGTAGCCCTTTCAGTTTTCTTTCCAACCCAAAAATAATTGCATCAATCCGATTTGTGAGTCAAAAGTTATGCCCAAAATACTGAGCACGTGTAAAACTGTATTTTCTGAACAAACTGAATTCAAGGCTGTTTTTGTACCTTTAGACCTTAGAATTTTAAAAAGTGTAAAACATGAAAGTTGTAGGTCTTGAAGTCTAGTTTCTACAGATATAAAGTTTATAGATATTGGAGTCCTGCTTTATTTTATATGAATTTTCTTTCAAGCTGCTATTTCTGCTTAGCTTTAATTGATGCTTGGTTGGATTTCTTTAGAATATTATGTTTAAAGATTTATTTAAATTTTCAATTACCTTCTATTAGTTATTGTCATGTTAATAATTTCTATTGATATGAAATTATTTTAAACTGGATATTATGTATTATTTGACACTCTAATATTGATGATAATTGACTTAGATAATTAGTTTCATCATGGATAGTTGGATGATTTATTCAAACTAAAATACTAAGTATTTGATAAAATGCCCAAAAGAAACAATGGACTTGTTCTTTTCTCATTTGGTCTTTCTTAAATGAATTTGATTTATTTTTAGGCATTATTTTGTCAACCTAGCAAGTTATATAGCTATATTTTTATGATTAAGTGAATTTAATGAAACTTATTTAATACCTTCCTAAACATTGGAATAATTCTATGGACATTTGTGGATATATTGAAGCCGAAAACCTACGATAAGGGTTTGATTATAAAGAAGATGATGATTGGAAAATTTATTCAAATTATTTAAAGAAAAAAATAAAACTTATAAATTTTTCTAAAATTAAATATAAGTTCAAAGAACTATTTATTATCTTTATATTCCATAAAATAATAAAATAAAAGGTAAAAGAGGCAAAAACTGAGATTTGTAGCCAATGAGGTTCGAACTTGCTACTTTAACTCGTAATTAGGGTCGCCCACCCACTAAGCTACCAACCTCAGCCTAATTAATATACCATTAAAAATAATTTTATTCTTATCAAAGGTGGTACGGTAAATTTGTCAAAACAATTAACTAAAATACCAATTCGTATTCTAATTTTTTTTTTACTTGCTACTTGTTAATTTACATGTAGTACCTACCTTTGTGATAATGATATTGGTGACTATGTTAAATCTTTGATTTATTGAGAATTATTATTAAATTATGGATTTAGATAAAGTGCTTAAAAATATACTGCATGTGACTGAATAATCCCACTTTTGATTTATCACCCGGGAACATTGCCGGTTGTTATTAAAAATGTCTGATTTTCATACAAGGTACCCTTGGAATGTAAAAGGGTGAGAAGAAATTAAGGCACTCGGTGCTAAAGTTATTTTTGACAATGGGGTGATGGGTGCGTAGAAATGGCCTTTTAGATGAAGATGGGAACATATGCATTTTATTTGGGAGATGCTCCCTTCTGACCTGGCCAGTCAAGTAGCCGGTCGCGACGGCTAAGTTTTTGGTGGATGACACCGTCGGTATGCATTGGATGCGAAGCCCGTAAAGTCACTGGTTCCCAAGGCTAGGGGTAGAGGAGGATAAGAGTATGATTATCTTAGGAGAATTTAGATTAAACTCCCCTACAAAATTTTACTGTGATTAGCAACCTCTCTTGTTTATGTATGAATGACGTGTTGGAATTATTTAATTAAATTTAATTACTCTTGATGAATATTTTATAATATATATATATATATATATGAAACCTATATCACTACGGGGTTTGATCCCGAGACCTTGAAAATCTAAATCTAAGATTCCTACCACTGCGACACAGACGTCATTGTGGTACACACATCAATATTTAATTATTTTTACATGTAAGTAAAATAGTAGTTACGGTAACGATTTCATCGAACCGTTGTAAGTATAATTTACATTATTCAGTTGAGATCTATTGAATTAATTGTTGCATAAGTAGTATGCCACCTAAACACATTCACTGTAGTGGGTCACTTAATACAGTGTAGCATTACAATCACTGCATATAGGCACCTAGGAGATTCTGATTACTGGGCTTTAGTAGCTCACCCCTTGTGAGAATATTTTTTCAGGATATTAAGCACAGGGATACAGAAGATGAGCTGGAAAGATATTAATTTCTCTTAAATATTCTATCAGAAGAGTTATCTGTTTTTTTTCTTCTTTTCTACGCAGAGCTGGAGGACTTTATTTTTTTTTTTTTTTGTCTGTAACGATTGTTGGATGATTGTAATTATTAAAGCTTAGACCTAATTTGCTTTTAATTGGAATGTAATGTTAATCGCGTGGTTGGGACACTTAGATGGCTCTGTAATATTTTTCTCTATCTTTATTTTTGCCCTGTAGTTGAAATCCCATCAAATAATTCAGTCCAATAACTTATAAATATTGTTGGATAAACAAGGGATTTTGAATATTTTAAATTTTTCTTGCGGGTCAACCCAGTTTGGAGGAAAAATTTTGGGGTGTGACAGAGTATTATTATCATCTTATTTTTATACCCAACAAATAAATCCCAAGTCACTCTCGGACATTTGGGTTATGAAAAATCCGGGGCATGACAAGTTAATGTAAATAAATCTCAAACTAGTTGCACACATGTTGCGTGTGAATTCATTTGGGCTAGTTTTACACCAACATATTTATCATTGGCGCTAGTTTTATTATCAAGGAAAAAAAGGTTTAAAGAAAGCTTGTGCTTCGGGTATTAAAGCAGGTATTTGTGATTTTTTTTTGAGTGGGGGGAGGGGTTTAAATTATTGGGTCTTGGTTTTTTTTTTAATTTTATTTGTGATTTTATGGTTGTTTATCTTCACATTTCCACTTTGGAAAAATATGAAACCAAAAAGGTATTTGGTTATTGCAATCATTCATAGGCTTTTGTGTTTAATGCTTGATTTTTAGTATTATAGCTCTGTTCTTCCTGTTTGATGAAGTTTAAAGTCTTTGTTTTTTTCATATAGCATGGTTATTTTTCTACATGAATTTTAATCATGGTATATTTTTGCTTGCAAGTCATCAATAATGTTGTTAACTTAAAGCAGATTTATGATTAATTCAATTGAGAACATTTTTCCTTAGACCAAACTTGTTCTAAAAGGGATCAAAAGTGCACTTGGGTTTCAATAAGGAAGCATGTCCTGATAGCAAAGAGAACTAGGATTGTGATTATTTCCATAAAGTTCTTTTATAAAATATGATAATAAGATATTCGGAATTTACCAGGTGGATGGTTTGATGTTTTAAAGTACTTTCCATGACAAGAGGCTTATCTATGGAAAAGCTTGTTCCTTATTTATATAAATAATATCTTTATACTGTGGTGCTTCACAATAGGACCTCCAGCCAAATTAGCTCTTAATTGAACTTGCCATTTGTTTTTTTTTTTTTCTAAAGTGCAATATAGCATGTCAGCCCAAGAATATTTGAAGGTGAATAAAACATTCCAAATAGGGATTATAAATTTGTATTCCAGACAGGAAATTTAACCACGAGAAAGCTTGGGCTGACCCAGAGAGTGTGCTGTATTCATAGGAGGATCAGTTGTATAATGTTGGTAGATATAATAGCTTACGTCCTCTCAACAATCTTGTCAATTATTAGAACTGTGAGCCTTCAAGTCTTCTGTGTCTCAGTATGCTCTAACATTTTCTTTTAGTTGATAAAGTGATCTACTGTCTAGTTTTCCTTAATTGTATGACCACAGGTCCCTTTTATGGCTTTGTGGAGGCAAATGGTGTTACAATTATTGTGTTACCAAGAAATGGCAAAAATTCAAATGCACTAATCTTATTTCTAAAATAGATAATTTAGTAAGATAAGTTCTACACTGAAATAATTGGTAAGCTATTGTTGTAGTCCCAAGTTATCCTAAATGTGTTTATTTATTCTAGTTTTATACGAAGGAGTCTAAGCGTAATAATTTATTACTCCAACTTACGCAATTTTCTTACAAATTGGTAACAAACTTTTGTGATCATTGATTAGAATTTGAAAAACTTTGTAGTTTCAAGTCACAGTTTATTTCTATCATCTCTTGGAATTGGCAATTGCTGAGCTTCTGATCTTAGATTCCATCTGTACATCTACTAGTGGTATGAAATTTCACTTGGTCTTTCCATATTGAATTTGTTATGTTTTGTTCTTATAGAAACAATATAGATATATGTCTGTTGGGGCTCAAGAGTCAACCGTGATAATTTTTTATGTTGCCATGGAGTTGTGGAATGTGTTAAATTGTAGATGAGGTATGATTACGTCCTACTTGGAGTCGGCAGCTTGTTTGTTTTGATGCTTGTTTGAATATAACTTTGGTTATACTCTCCTAAGTCTCCTTATGGGTGGGGATTGATGCAAGCTGTTATATTTAAATGGCTAGTTCCTAGGAGTCTTCTTCGTGATTCCAGGGTGTTTCACTTAATCATTGGATGAAGGTGGTTCTTATGAGTCCTTTGTTTTTCTTTTTTTTTTTGTTTTTTTTTTTTTTTTTTGCTTTACATTTGGACTACATTCTACATGTAAATTGGTGTAAATTTGAGGTTACTGTGGATTGTCCAAAGGACATACAAATTTCAACTTCCTCAAAGAATATATAACGGAGATACCTCTAGTGGTTATCACAACAATAAATCTAAAAACTATCATCAATGAAAAATAGAATGTGAATGAAATTGTATCTGCATCTATAATCTGTTGTCTCAAGGCCAATGTATGCTATACATGGATTATTAGTGAGGTGTTGCTTATGGCATCACCAAAATACTTGACCTGCCTAGTATTCTGACTTGGTCCTTTGCCCCATATGGACTTTTTTGTCACTAATTGACGTTTGATCAATGCTGTAATAATACCATTGTTTTTTTGAAAAAGTAACAAGTTGGCTTGGGGAAAAAATGTGAAGTCTTATCTTTTTTAAAATATGATACAGGAGAATTTGCCCAATCTTGTTATTAAGAAACAAATGTAGGGATGACGTAATCCTTGTGGAATATAATTTCAAAGTCACTGAAAATATATCTTTCATATATTTCCTTTTTGAAAACTTATGGAATTTGATTGGATAGCTCTTGCACATGACAAAGATTAGACTAATCTTTTACATAAATTTACTTTTGTATTCTAGTGTTACTAAATAATGGCAAATCCAACAAATCATAATTAATTATTTTATAATTAATTAATTAATTAATTAATTTTTTTGTGTTTAACTAGTTTATTAAACTAATAATTGTTTTATTTTTATTTCATAGATTTAGATCAAGACTAGAATAGAGTTATTTTTTTCTTTCAAGAACTGTATTAGGGACGTTAACTCTATTTTTTTTAATACAATATTCAGAATGTTTTTTATTTCATATTATATTATAAATGCAGCTTTATTACTAGAATATGAATTTTTTTTGGTATCGTATATAGATTTTGATGTTATTGTGTAAAATATTTTTTAGTTTATGTTTTGTATTGAATTATAAGCACCATGTAAGAATTAAAATTAGTTATTGATTGTAAATATAATGTTAATTGTATATGTAAAAAATATTAATATAAATTAAATTAAAATTTAAAAATAATTGAAATTTTTGGCCATGACTATGGACAGTAGTTAATACTATTTACAAAATAATATAATTATTGGCATTGATTACTTTTAAAGTCATAACCAAAAGGTCATAAAATTAAATTAATTAATAATTTTAACTACAACCATATGCAGTAGTCAATACTATATACAAAATATGTATAATTTTTTGTATTAGCTACTATCAAAGTTGTAGCCAAAATCTTTTAAAATTAAATTATTATAATAATATTTACCACCACTCAAACCATAGCCAAAACTCATACCTACAGCAGTTAATGGTTCCAAAACTCATTTATTAGCCACCTTATATATGTTGTAACCAATAGTATATTTTGCCATAACCAATACATGGCTACAATTATGAGTCGTAACTAAAGAACTTTGTGCCACTATGTCGACGCTATCGTTGACAAGCAGTAGCCAGGTCATGACCAATACTATCTGGCTACGGCTTCTCAATTTTTGACTAACACTTTGGGCTGTCTCCAAAAAGCCTTTTTCTAGCAGTGGATTAACCTTGCTTTCAATCATATATTTCCAAAGGTAGAAGTTAAATTAAGGTGGTGGTTGGTTCATCAACTTTCACTAAAAAAGTTAATTTTTATTAATTGTTACCAACTTTATCTACCAATTACAAGATTAATTTTTACCATTTTCTCTAACTTTTACTATTTTTTATAAATTTTCACGCAATACTGAACACTTAACCTTGTATGTGCAAAGCCGGCAAATCTTTGTGTGCGAAACGGCATCTAAGGCATGTCAATTTGGTTGGTGCATTGAGTTAAATTTACTGTTGAATTAATGCTACCATCGTCCTCTCTCAAAAAATATATGATCTTGTTCTCTCCTTTTTTTTTTTTTTAAATAAAGGAAGAAAGTTAAAAAAAATATGAAGGAATGATCAAATCGTTCAAACAATGTATAATGTTAATGTTCAAAGAAAAAAAAATTAAACAAAACTATTTGTAAGAAAATAGATTTTGAGTGCGTTTGATTCACAAAAAAGTTTAATTTTTTACAACTTTTGTCCTGATATTATCACTTGTTACTTTTATTAAAAATTATATGTTTGATAAAAACTTTTAAAAGTTAAAAAAAAAAAGTTTAAGAAAATTAGTAAAAGTTGAAAAAATTGTGGAGTAGGTATTTTTACTTTTTTTTTTTTTATATTTGGTAAATGCTAGTAGAAAAAGCTAAAAAATAAAAAAAAAAGTGAAAAAATTAGAGATTAAAGAAAGTTGGAGATTTTGGTATTTTACTAAATAGATTCTTTATTCCAAGATAAACGGGTTTATTGTCTAATTACTTGTAGCTTCAATTGGGTTTGTTTACAAGAAAAAAATTTAATTACACAATTTTGGTCATAGATTGAGTAAAAGATAAAAATTGAGGCTTGATTTTTTTAAATTGTATTCTATTATAAAAATATGTATTAATAAAACTAAAATTGCTATTAAAAATTAGACTTGATATGAAGGTGGGAGAGAAGGCGAAGGCGGGTCATGATCGCGTACTTTTTGGTTGTTTTTTTTTTTTATTTTAAAAAAATGAAAATGAAAAAACTTAAAAGGCAATAGTAAAGAGGTTTAGGTTGATTGTCATAAATCAATCAAAATGAATGGACAATAACCAACAAAATGGTCATTTCCAACCTCCTTGAGAGCCAATAAATTTTAATGGTCCCATTATTCATTATGCACGAAGGCATACCGAAATATATGGTGAGATTCATTAATAAAATCGAAATAGTCAATTAAAAGAAATTGGAAAAACAATTTGAGAAAACCAAAATGGATGACAAGTGTCATAGACCAGGAGTCCCATCACTTGAGGGACGTTTCGACGGCTGCCCAAAGGCAACGGCTTAGATTTATCGATCGCAGAGGAGTGGGAGACAGCGATAGAATACACGGATGGGCTGGGGAAAGAATATGAACCTCCCATTGCTGCAGGTGAATGGAGACACTTATATGCACGGGGCGATGGATGGACTGGGGAAAGAATTTGAACCTCTCATTTGCTGAACCTGCAGCCAGTCATGGCGTTGATGAAGAAGCAGCTAGCCACGTGGCTTAAACCAAGGAGCAAGGGACGGATTGGGGTGGGGGGGGGGGGGACGAGGTTTTTCATTCCTTTGCTTGGGAAAATGGGAACGTGGTGCATGCGCGAGGATTTGACGTCAATATATGTTTATGTTGGAACAGACCACTCACACGTAGTCAAATCGAATTAACAATAAAATTTAACGTAGTTATTGGTCACTTTGCTTACGGCGAAAGACCGTAAATTTTATTACCACGGTGAAAAGAGTACAAATATATTTAAATTCTTTCTATAAGTTTTCATCAATTTTCATTTTTGAGAAAAATTTCATAGAAAAATATTTCCATGAGAGAAACTTTCAAGGGAAACGATGGACCAAAGCTGACTTTAAAAATCTATGAACTTCATATTGATTGACAAATTTTAGAATCACAATCCCCACATAATTAAGACTTCATACCTAATTTAAATATACGTAAAAAAAATCTTAATATGTGTGAAATTGCAAAATATAATCATAAATATTCTAACAAGGGTAAATTATATTAAACATTCTTAAGAGTATATATTGAATCTCATTTTACTCCCTAAAATTTTAATTGTAACCATCAATCTTATATAATTATAATTAAATTTTATTTTAATGTTTCTGTTAATAACTATTAAGAAAATGTAATTAAAAATATTTTGTTTTCATCATATATAATAAATACGTGACATTTTTGTTTATAAATTTAACAGAAGAGAACTAAAATAAAATTTGATCTTAATCACAGGAGTTGACTTGTACAACTAAAATTTTAGAGATTAAAATAAAACAAGTTGTAAATTGTACTGATAATTTCTGAAATTTACCTTTCTAACAACTCTCACCTTAACTTCAATTCTTCGCCTTGTGCTTTTCTCATACCTTTGTAGTTTTATCCAAAGTTATTCCTTAACACTTCTCCTTGAAATTCGCAACAATCATGGAAAACATTTTGTACTTTAAATTTTTCTATTCTAAAAGAAATAAGTGACCAATTGCACTAATCATGCAACGATTAATTTCTCTGTAATATGAATCTCATAAAAAAATTTTAATGGTATTATATTTATATTAATGTAATATATCACATGAATATGCAGTGCTTTTATTTAATAATTTCTCCTTTTCAAACTATAATAACTATTCGTAGACTTTTCATTTTCTAAATTATCAAATGTAAGTTATTCCTCGAGCTGTGCCTCCTAAAAATCTATATTAATTTTAGCTCAACTAGTAAGATATTGGGTTTACTTCTTAATAATCACTAGTTTAAGTCTTCTCAGAGCAATTGGAGGGTTTACTTGGTCGTTAACTTCAAGACCCCAAGGATTAGTCACCCTCAGTTACACCAAAAAAAAAAAAAAAAAATTGCATTAATCATGAAGATATTTGTATTTAAAATTTTCCGTCTTCATGCATGGTTGTAATAACTGTTGGTATAGATTTTTCATTTTCTTGGACATTTCTTGTTCTGCCATGCTTAAAATTAATTTTGGATATAAACAATTTGTTATTAATGAAAATTATCTAATTTTCTACTTTCAACTACATAGTTACATAATATGAAGGAAAAAAAATAACATAATCATGATTTTTCATTGTCAATTCAGAGATATAAACATTCTGAAAAAAGTATTTTTGGTAACATGATTATCATATATATATGTATAAAACACGGAATTTCCTTTAGTATTTATCTTTGCCAAGCCATCAGCAATTGTATTACTCTCCTTAAAAACATGTTGAAAATATATTAATTTTTAGATGAGGAAAAGATACCAATCACCACTAGAATTGATGGTATACATAGCCCCAAAAACGCTTGACCGCCATGAGGTGGTTGTGGAAAGTATTTTAGATGACTGTCTAAATTAGAACGCTTGACTACCTTAAGGGGGTCGTTAAAAGTCCTTTTAAGTTCCCCCAAAATCCTCCTCCCTACTTAGTCTCATTTCACTCTTTCTCTATCTATCTATATATTACTCTTTCTCTCTCTTGTTCGTGCGCTCTGCTCGTCACTGAACCACACTGGCTTAGGCCCCTCCGGTCCAGTGAACTTCTGGCCAGAAGGTACCCCTAGTCGACTCTCTCTTCCTCTGCCTCTGTCTCCCTCTTCTGCGCGCTGCCCCTTTTTCCCTCTTATTAAGTATCTATCTAGCTCTCTCTCTTTCTTTCCCTCTCTCAATTTCTTCCTCTTCTCCTGTACCTAACTTTGATTCTGAGTTATTTGTTTGGACAGTGTTTAGGCATCACCATTGTTGACAGTTTACTAGCTTGAGATATTGAGTATTTTTTATTTCATTTTGGTGGGGTTTTTTTTTTTTTTCTTTTTTCACTTTTCGTTACACTGATTTACTGATTTCATTTTGTTTGGTTGGTTGTATTGATAAAAATGTTATAATATTTGTGTTAATTAATTAATTTGTAATTTGTCAATGAAATTTTGTGATGAAATTTTGTACTTTGTTAATATAGTTTGTAATTTGTTAATTAGTTGAATTGGGTGTTGTTGTTGGAAAATGTTTGTAGGTTTGTAATTTTGTGATGTTTTATTGTTTGTAAGTTGTCATTCAATTTCTAGTTTAATAGACTATTTAATTTGATAATTGAATTGTTAAATTTAATTATCTAATTATTTGTTAAATTGTCTTATTAATTTGTTAATGAATTTGTTAAACACAAGAATTTGAGTGTTTGTTAATTAAAAATTTAATAATTAGTTCTTAGTTTGTAAATTAAATAATTAATTATATTATTCAAAATGATTGATTTGTTGGTTGAAATATTATTAAATTGTTAATTAAGTATATCCAATTGATACAATTTATTTGTTTGGTTGATATATTTTTAAATTATTATATTGGTTGAAATATTTTTAATTTAGACAAAATTTTATGACTTTGTTAATTTCTGTAATTTGTCTGATTTGTTTGGTTGAAATGTTATTGATTTGTTAATTTTATTGAAATATTCATAATTTGTTACTTTAGTTTATGTAGTTTTTTGATATGTTTTTTTTTTGGTAAGTTGTTTTTTGATATGTTTGGTTGAACTATTGTTAGGATTTTTTTAAGTTGATTCAAATATTATTAATTTCTTAATTTCGTATATAGTTTAAATTTAAAAGTAGTTTTGTATTGAAAATACAAAAATATATATGGAAATAATCCTCTAAACACTTGAAAAATAAATTTTAAATAATTAAAATGGGCAGTAATAATAAACATTAATTTTGAAAATCTGGAAATAAACTTATACAATTTATAATCCATAATTAATTATGAACATCATTAAACTCCCCAATGTATACTATACTGAAAATACTAAAAATTAAAATAATAATCCTTTAAATATTAATTTGAAAAAGTAAAAAATTAACTCATCCAAATAAAATGGTTTTTTTAAATCATTAAGTTGAAATTCAGGTAGTCCATAATTTTATAAATAAACACGTTTAAATTTGATTTGAGGTAAAATTCAATAATGGTTACAATTAATTACAAGTTAAATTAAGGTGTAATTTATTTAGTGATAAAATTCAATTAGGGTTCAAATTAGATATTTTATGAAACTAATATGAATATAAATCAATATTTAAGTGAATAAATTTATTTTATTTCATCAATGTAGTACTATTATAATATTAATTTGGGATAAATGTCAGTGTTATTAATGTTAGATTAAATTAGTTAAATTTATTTATGATTAAAATTCAAATAGGGTAAAAATTAATTTAACATTAAATTATGGTTAAATTTAATTAAGGATAAAATTCAATTAGGGTTAAAATTTAGCAAAGGTTAAAATTAATCTATAATTAAAGTAGGGTTTAAATTCAATTAGGGTTAAAGTAATGATTAAATTTAATTAGGGATAAACTTCAACAAGGTTTAACTTAATTCAAATTTAAATTAGCATTAATTTTAATTAATGAAAATTTTGATCCTTATTAAATTCAATAACGGTTAAAATTAATTCAAAATTAATTTAAAATTTAATTTAATTAGGGATAACATTCAATTATGGTTAATATTCAAAAATCTCTACAAGTCTGTAACTACAAAAATCTCTATTAATTCTCTATAAATCTTAAAAAATCTTTAACAATCTCTAAAAATATCTATAAAATCTTAAAAGTTCAAAATATCTCTACAAACCTTGAATTACGAGACTACTTAAAACTTTCTATAAATCTTTATAAATTTCAAAAAAAAAAAAAAATGCATCTTTCAACACATAGGAGTTAGTAGATAGTATGTGATAGGAAAAGAGATCATCCACTTTGTGCACGTGCAGTAGCTACAGTTGTAAGGGAGGCAGAGCCCTATGTCGATCCCAATGCCACATAGCCCCCTGATGATACTCAAGCTCAACTTGATTCAAATCCTACCCAAGCCCCTGATCCCACCGAGCCTCACTCGGTGGCTAGGACCACTTAGCCTACCAACATACCTACTTGAATGCCCAGGTCGTAGACCCAACAGACACTGACTTTGGCACTTAGCTCTAGTCGGTCCCCTACAGCAGCTGCTACCCTTTAGGGGCACAGCCCTCATCACTTCTTGCATCAATACCTTTGATGTCCCCCCTTAGGTCCTCCTGCTTACTATTTCGCTCACCCCTTAATGCTACTATTTCATTTATGTCCCCTCTTTCAGGCACTGACTCCACCTAACCCCCTTACCCACCACCAGTCATGGGCGTCGCACTGCATTAGCGTCCCATTAGGCACCCCCATCCATCATTGCATCCATCTCAACTGGACGCCCACACCGGATCCTGGCACCTCAACTGTGTCAAGTATATATGTTTTTGTATATAAATAAATTGCTATTAATTATTTGTATTATTAAATTTTTTTTTTTAAATCGTTAATTCAATAACTGAGATAAATAACTGTAGGATCTATGAGTACCACAGCAGTTTCTCATGTTATGAGAGGTCCTACCACAACCTATAGGGTTAGGGTAGTGGCTAATCTCGTTAGGTTTAGCTTAGTTGCTACCATAACTCTGTGAGGAAGTTGTGTAGTAGCTTGATTAGGCAGCAAAGTCTAATGGTCTGCAATGGATGTGTCATGCCCTTGTCTCTAGTGGATTTGATAGCCATGTCCACTGAGACCTTAAACCGCATTTGGTGGGAGGTTATGGTAAGTGAACTTAACACATTTATTTCAAACAGTTCGTATATAATCATTTTTCTAATATATCGTAAATTGCTCAATTAAGATAATGTGGTCGATTATCCTTCTGAGTTTCAGTCTGTCTGTATAGGCAAGTGCCAAAAGATGTGGAAGGATCCCAAGTTTATCGTGAAGAAGTACTTCACACCATTCGAAGGAGCACTGAACATCTTTCAGTGGTGTCCCCCGTGCATGGTCCTAGAGCAGTAGCCAGATCTCATCTTCTACTAGTCCAACGATGTAACTCAGGTGTAATTTAATTCAAGTTTTAAATTTATTACATTTGAATTTCTACCTAGAATTGTTATAAATTAGCCATAATTCTTCAAACATAGGTTGAGTCGACGACGAACTCAGTGGATTGAGTCAACCTTGGCCCGCCACACACAACTGGGGGAAAGCATATCTAGGACATACTACATAAGGTACATAGCTGTATTTAAATTCATTACAAGTTTTGTTTATTTTCCCACATTAGTAATTATTACATTTTTTGTAAATAATTTAATTTATCTTTTGTGCAAATGCAGGTAGAGGGGATCTCGACCGATCAGCATCGCGTATTCGAGAGGATAGGCGATCCCCACAACCCTGACATATGGGTGATCAATGAGCAAGTCTAGGCACACCTAGTTAAGCTCCCAGAGGTTAAGTGGGACTCGATTGAGAGGTGCGATGCCATATTTGTCAAGGTCATAGGTTAGGATAAGCACAGCATGGGCAGTAGCATGCCTAGGTTTGTGGTCTAGCAGGCCACTGCAACTGCCTTGTCTGCCACCTCCCTGAGGTGTATGGATGAGGACATCGAGGCCTTTATCATCGCTCACCTGGACACCTTTCGGGTAAATTTGCACGCTCTGCTGCGAGTTGAAGTTCAGAATGAGGTCTGAGCAGAACTCTCGGCTAAGGTTTAGGCTGAGTTACTTGCCTCAGTTTGAGCTAAGGTCTAAGCCTCGGTTCGAGCTGAGGTTCAAGACAAGGTTCAAGCTAAGGTCCTCGATGAGTTTTGTGCTAAGATTGTTTAGCATATGGACCATATGCGGGGTAAGCTATGGATAGAGTTCCATAAGTCTTAACATCCCGGTCAGGTAACATATTGAATATTAACCATAAATTTATAAATTCTCTTATTGTTTTATTTTTGCAAGTAGATGAGAATTAAAATTTTAAACTATTAAATATAGGATGTTGATGTTGACACCGAGCTACACCAGCCTCCAGGATGGATAGACAATCATGATGAGGTATAATTTTTATTATTTACAACTATATAAATATATTCTAGTTCTAATAATTCCATTATTGTTTATAACTTAAAAAATAGAATTGAACATAGACGACAATGTTCCATTCATAGAATTAAAATGTATAGCCAAACATAGAAATATGAAACTTAGGATTCCTAAAGAAGAAGTTGAACATAGGTTGAAACTTGAGACTTAAAACTTCTCATTTAAGAGTCAATTGCTCAAATCAAGCATACGGCATCCAATCTAAATGGAACTTGATGAGTAGCGAGTTCAAGGCATTAAAGACATACAAGAATGAACCGCATGGGAATCTGAGCATCGAATCGCTCGAAATAGTTCGGAGTAGTTTCTAGTTGAAACTTGAGACTTAGAACTTCCAACTTATGAGTCAACTACTCAAATCGAGCATATGGCATTTGATCTTAATGGAACTTGACATGTAGCAAGTTTTAGGCATTTAGAACTTGTAGGAATAAACCATCCAAGAATCCACGCTAGAGATCACTCAAAATGGCCCGAAGTAGAATCTAGTTAAAACATAAAACGTAAAACTTAGAACTTAGGAGTCAACTTAGTGCCCAATCTGAACAAAACTTAACAATTAGCTAGTTCAAGGCATTTAGGACTTGTAGGAAAGAGCCCTATGAGAATTCGAATGTTGGATCACTCGAAATGGCCCGAAGTAGTTTCTAGTTAAAACTTGAAATATGATACTTGGAACTTAGAAGTCAACTGCTTAAACCGAGCATACAATGTCTGATCTGAACGGAACTTGACGAGTAGTGAGTTCAAGGCATTAAGGACTTGCAGGAATGAACCACACGGGAATTTGAGCATCGCATTACTCAAAATGGCCCAAAGTATTTTCTAGTTGAAACTTGAGACTTCTAACTTCCAACTTAAGAGTCAACTACTTAAACTGAGCATACGGCATCTGATCTTAATGGAACTTAATGTGAGCAAGTTCTAGGCATTTAGGACTTGTAGCAATGAACCACATGAGAATCCGAGCTTCAGATTGCTCAAAATGGCCTAAAGTAGTTTCTAGTTGAAACTTGAAATGTGAAACTTAGAACTTAGGAGTCAAATGCTCAAGCTGAGCATACGATGTCCGATCGGAACTGAACTTGACGAGTAGCTAGCTTAAGGCATTTAGGACTTGTAAGAACAAATCACGTGGGAATCTAAGCATCATATCGCTCAAAATGGCCCAGAGTAGTTTCTAATTGAAACTTGAAATGTAAAACCTAGAACTTAGGAGTCAACTACTAAATGGAACTTGACAAGCAGCAAATTCAAGACCTTTAGGACTTACAAGAATAAACCGCAAGGGAATTCAAGCATCGAATCCCTTGGAATGGCCCAGAATAGTTTCTAGCTGAAATTAAAATATGAAACTTAGAACTTAGGAGTCAACTGCTCAAATCGAGCATATAGTGTCCGATCTAAACAGAACTTGATGTGTAGCTAGTTTAAGGCATTTAGGACTTGCAGGAACAAACCGTGTAGGAATCTAAGCGTTAGATCACTTGAAATGGCCCAGAGTAATTTCTAGTTGAAACGTGAAACTTAGAACTTAGGAGTCAACTACTCAAACCAAGCATACGACGTCCAATCTAAACGAAACTTGATAAGTAGCAAGTTCAAGGCATTAGGACTTACAAGAATGAACCGTACAGGACTTCAAGCTTCAAATCGCTCGAAATGGCCCAGAATAGTTTCTAATTGAAACTTGAGACCTAGAACTTCCAACTTACAAGAATGAACCTAGAAATCATATTCAAGCGTCAAATCGCTCGAAATGGCCCAGAATAGTTTCTAGTTGAAACTTGAGACTTAGAACTTCCAACTTATAAGTCAACTGTTCAAACTGAGCATATGGAATCTGATCTTAACAAAACTTGATTGTAGCGAGTTCAAGGCATTTTGGACTTGCATGAATAGACTGCGTGGGAATTTGAGCATCGAATCACTCGGAATGCCCAGAGTAGTTTTTAGTTGAAATATGAAACGTGAAATTTAGAACTTAGGAGTCAACTGGTCAAACCAATCATACGGCATCCAATCTGAATGGAACTTGACGAGTAGCGAGTTCAAGGCATTAAGGCCATGTTTGGAAAGAGGGAATGGAAATGAATCTATTCTCATTCCAACTTATTCTCATGTTTGGTATAAAAAAAAATAATGTTGGAATTGTTTCCTTGAAATAGCTATTCCAACGCCAAACTAGAAAAGGCATTTCCTGACTTATCGAGTGGAATAGACATTCCATTTCATGTTAGAATCCATCAAAAAAATAAAAAAAAAAAATAAAACTCCAATGGGATAGATCGATTGCGCTCTCTCTCTCTCTCTCTCAGATTCTCTTCATCTGTTCACTTCGATGGATCATTCTCTCTCTCTCTCCATCTATTCTTTCTTTCTACGCCACGCTCAATTGTTGAATATTCTTTCTGCATCATTTGATCTCTCACTGCAACTGTACGATTGAAGAAGCCTCGCCCTAGTTGTTCATCTATAGGTAACATCATTATCTTGAATCATAGCCATATGTGTTAACCCTTGCTTGGTTAGGGTTTTGGTTTAAATATTTGATTTTCAAAATATTTTTTGCAAATTTTGTGTTGTTTGATCTAAAATCTTTGAGTGTTTGTTTTATTGGCGACCTAGAATTAATTAATCAAGAATAGGCAAATTTTTATGAGTATAACTTATAAAGTATCCTATACACACACACACACACACACACATATATCCTTGTGTACTTTTAGGGAACACTCTGTAATATTTATGTGATTAGTGTTGTGTGTATAGAATATTCAATCAATAATTGGTATAGAGATAAGTGAATTTAGACGGTTATGTACTTACTCTTTCATGGTCTGGGTGTGCTCAAGCTTGAAAATCTGGTCATTCTCACCCCAGAGGAGATGTATTCTCTGCCTAAAAAATGAATAAATTTTAAGAAGTTGAAAACATACAAGAATAATGGTAGAATTATAGCAGCATTGGAAGGAGAAAGAATTATGTTGTCATATATGTATATCCATGAGTTTGCTAATTACCTATTAAAATTTAGGCAAATGTGTTGAATTTGCTTGATTGGGGTTGCTTTCTCTTGTGCTCAATCAGAATTTGTTCTTCTAATATTTAGCTATTTGTAATTCATATATGTATTTATGTAGTTTGGATCTACTAACTTGTACATTTTAAATATGAATTTACACATCAATTTTTATTGCAGTAATGGCTCGTTTAAGTTTGGAAGCAAGAAAGTCTTTGAGACAAAAAAGATTGGCAGCCATTATAGCGTTTTAGCAAGATGTAGAGTAAGTAGTGAACTGGTGGTTTCAACTAGTCTATTCTATAGTTGATTTACAATTGCGAAAGACTTCTTTAAGTTCAACATGTGTGATAGATTTCTATAGTAGAAGAAATTATATATATAAACTTACTTACAAAAGTGATTTGGAGTGCGTTAATATACTTAAGATGAATAGACATGCATTTACCAAATTGTGCTTCACGCTTGAAAATTTATGTGGGTTAAGAAACACAAAAAATATATTGGTCGATGAACAAGTTGAATTGCCATGTTCTCATATACCCTTGCTCATCATGTTAAGAATCGAATGATAAAATCTCGGTTCAAACGATTGAGTGAAACTGTTAGGAGACGTTTTCATAGCATGTTGACTGCTGTCTTATGCCTCCAAAAAGAGCTACTTAAAACTCCAAAGCCTGTTCCTGCAAATTCAACAAATGAGATATGGAAATGGGTAAGGTACTTGTATTCATATATTTATTTATACTCTATGTACAAGATTTTCTTATTTAAATTTTTTTTCTTTTTCACTTTTTGAAAACATTAGAATTGTCTCAAAACTCTTGACGAAACATACATTAAGGTGAGGGTACCTAACGAAGATAGGCCTTGGTATAGAAATCAAAAGGTGAACTTGTTACAAATGTCACTACTATAAATTGTAGAATTGGCGAGGGAAAAATTTGGGCGATCGCTAAAGGATTATTAGTAATCAGTTATGGCAATCGCTGAATAAGTGGTCGTTATTATAACGCGACAAGACATTAGCTTGGCGGTCACAAATAATGCAATCACGACAGATTTAGTGACAGCTAAAAGCAGTCGCTAATAGTGCCCTTATACTCGGGGAGAACACCCTTCTCTTTTTCCCCTCCCTCCCTCTTTTTCCTCTCCCTATCCTGTACTCTCTCCTCTCTCCCTGTAATACTCGGGACTTTTGCATTAGTGTAAATAGATGGTTATTCAAAAATTTTGAGGTAATAGTATGTTGATTAAGTGGTATTCATCATTAGTTGTACTTTAGAATTGGGAACTTTGAAAAGAATAAGCCAAACATAGGAGAGTAGGCATTTTAGCATAAGAGCAGAAGAATGGGGCACCTTGGGCGCATGAAACATGGGCGCCCAGGGCTTGGGAGCACGGAACATGGGCACCCAAGGCTTGGGCGCATGACTGAGAAAGGGTTGGGTGCTCGAGCCTGTAGCAGAATTGACTGATATCAAGTATTCTGGAAGATATAGCCGAGCCTCACCCCTATACACCTATATTTGGGCTAGGGGGATAGAAAAATCTGGAACATACTGTAGAACCATTAAAATATTGGCCTAAATATATATATGTGTGAGATGATGCAAGAGAGAGAGAGAAATTGTTTGGAGAAGAATGAATTAGGTGAGAAGCAAAGAAGAGCAAGGAAGAAAGAGAAAAGGAACTAGGTAGAACCCTTGAGAGTAAGTTCTTCTAGCCTAAGTAGAAATCATATTAACCTTGTAAAAGTGTAATTAGACCATCAAGGAACCCTTATATGTGATTCATTTGTAGTTTGAATCAAGGAGTTAAAGGAATGAACCCATCAAAGTTTGGAAGCTTGGAACCGGAGGACACCATCTTGTTGATCCATCTTCTTTCAACTTGAGGTAGGGATTTAATGCTTCTTTCTTACATATGTGATGTTAACAAGGAGTAGAACACCATTAGAGAACCTTTTTCAAGTGTTGATTGTATCTAAGGAAGAAAATAGAAGTTATATACAGATATATACGTATGTATAGGTTGAGAGAGTGAAGATGATGATTTTATTCATACCTTGGCCAATAGTTGATGAAAACTAAAATTGTTGGTTACTTTTTATGCCTAATAGACTTGTGGCGAGGTTAGAAACATGAAATTTTAAGTGTTCTAACTTAAACTTGATCAATTTGAGGTCCTAAGTGTGAGAAACCAAGAACCCAGAAAACAAAGCATGAAACTTCTAATTCAGACTAAGCTGTGGGCGCACGAGGTGAGAAATAGTTGGGTGCCTAGCACCTTGGGCACACAAGATATGGGCGCCCGGCCTCCTTGGGCACCCAAGGTATGGGCGCACGGCTAAGTGCCAGCTTGGATGCCCACCGAGCCTAGGTCTATTTCCTGATTTTGTTCATTTTGTCCTTCTACCTTAGGTTTATGAAAGGATTCAGTAACATGTTTTTGCATGAAACTTTATTTGTTTACTTGCATCGATTGAGAAGGGATAATGTGTTCCAAAAGGTTATTAAGAGTTGATTTTCTTAAGCTAATGGAATTTAACTTGTAAAGTTGAATAAATGTCAGTTTGAATAAAATGAATTGGAAGGATACCATGAGCTAAGAACCTTGATCAACTAGTGAATGTGTCATTAAAAAAAATAAAATGTTGATGGATGTAAGTATGGGATTGAATGAATTAAATGATGATTTGAACAAGAGAATCATATTCACAATGTTGATGAATGTTGAATGTTTAATGATGTTTGAACAAAGTTGATATGTGATGAATCTTGGGATGAATCGAAAAGTGGATATGTGCTACGAGAAAGTATATGATGATGAATGTGAATATATGTTTGAAAGAATTGAAATGTGAACTTTTGTTAATAAGTGATGGAAATTAAATAAGGCTTTGAATAATTGAAATGGAAAGACAAAGTGTGATGAGCTATATGATGAATTAAAATGTGTTTTGAACAAGGGAATTAAACATTAAATGTTGTTAAATGTTAACTATTTGTTGATGTTTGATCTTTGTTGATATATGATGGTAAATAAATGAAGCTTGGAATAAATGAAATGAAGAGATGAAATGAGTTGTGTTCTATGATGAAATGGAAAATGGTTATGTGTGTTGGAAAGTTTATGGTGATGAATGTGAATTGTGATTAAAGAGAATTGTATGTGATGAATGGTTGATTGTGTGCTGGGGGCCGCGGTGGGGTGCAGAAATAGGAAAGGTTTTAAGGTTACCCTCGGGTTGAAAGCCCTGGAACCTACTCAGGGTTTGGTGTCAATGCCGGTGCATTAGTAGCCCATAACATTGTGTGTGTATATGGGTTACCTATGGCCTTGGATTGCAATCTTAAATGATGGTGTTTGGTTTATTGTTTCTGTTGGGTCTAGACCCATAGAAGATAGTGCTGTGTATGCACCTAACCTTTGATAACTTGTGTGGTTATGGCAATATGATTGAATGACGGATAAGTGAAAATGTGGATGTGAAGATGTGATTGAATGATGAATAAGTGCTAATGTGGATATGGTTATGTGATTGAATGTTGAATATGTGATAGTGTGATATAGAATATGATTGGATATAAGTTGGGAAACTTAATAATGAATAATAATTGGAATTGAATACAATACTACGATGAAATTGAATGATGATAATAAATACTTACTTCAGTTGAAAACTAATTGATATTAATGAATTGTTATGGCTTATAGAAAGATGTTGGTGTATCTATGCATATATGAACATTAGCATGCATGTGTTGATTACATACCATATATATTTGTTTGAGGCATCGTGGGCACAAGTGGACCTGTGCTTACATCCCTACAGATTTTGATACAGGAACAGGTCATAACAATCAGGTGGGCTGATAGGGTTGAACTAGGAGTGCTTATGCATGAGCCCTTCTAAACTTAGCAAAACTTTTGGTTACTTAGTTTAATTTTTATTTGAAATTATAATATTGTACATTAAGGACTTATTCGATTTGCTTTTAAGGGCCCTAAGGTCTAAGTTATATGTTAATGGGAAGAATGTGTGAAGTATGTGACCTGGCCATAGCCAAGGCTAAATTTATGTTATCTCATCTTATGTTTTAGGCTTACCTAGAGGTTTTTGTATTGCTCTGATCATGGGATGGTTATATTAGTACGTGTTGTGTGTGTTTATCACTCACCCCATGGGTCGCAAGATCTGGGGCGTGACACACCCCCTGCCCTTCTCTCCTCCTGCGCCACTGCCGGACCGCAACTACCGTTGCCGTATAGGTGGTTCGATCTATCTCCCCTCTCTTTCTCTCCCCCCTCTTTAGTTTTGGTTTAATTTATTTATTTATTTATTTTGCCAAGGTTGTTTTGAGCCCTCAAATCACCATCTTCCCTTCCCTTGCTTAAACAATTGGATATAGGTATGGTTTTGTTTATTTATTGACTTTTTCTATATTGTTTATTGGATTTTTTTTTTTTTTTTTTTTTTTTTTTGCATGTTGGAAACACTGATGATCATGCATGCATGTATATTATTTTTTGTTTATTTTTTTTTTTGTTTTTGGTTACTCATTTGTTTATTTTATATACTGTTGATTATGGATGTTGGCTAGATTTTATTGTTATTTTGGTTGATCCGTAATAGGTTCTTAAAACAATATAAATGTTGGACTCTCTATGGGAAAGAGTGTACCCCCTCTCATCGGGAGGAAATCGTTGAGGTGGATATTGAGGCTATAGAGGAGGCTGATCCAATGCTCACAATGCTAACTGATATCACGTGTGGATTGGCACTTGAAAATAGAGATTGTGGTATTGATCTAATGGGTGCAAGTAATCCTCGCTATGGTGCAAATGATGAATCCTTGAGATATTTTGAAGTACTCAACGATGCGCGATAGAATTGTATCATAGATGTCAGGAATTCAGTAAATTGTCATTCATCATTAAGCTGTTATTTTTGAAGGCATTGAATCACTAGTCAGATACGTCGTTCGACATGCTACTGCAGTTTCTAGGCAGAGTTTTACTAGTGGGAGCTAAGATTATTGATTCGTACTATCAGGCGCACAAGCTAATTGAAAATTTAGGATTCACATACTAGACTCTGGATGCATGTCCCAACATTATATGTTGTTTCAGAATGAGAATGCCCAACTTGATACATGTATCTTGTGTCAGACTTCGAGGTGGAAGGATGTCGACGGTGTCCAAAATTGTCAGAACTGTTTGGATGTTTCAAACTGTGGTAAGTTTGTGGCTACAAGGCAAGTGCATTATTTCCCACTTAAGCTAAGGCTGAAGAGACTTTTCATGTCATCTAGGATTTTTGAAACTAATGAGATGGCATATCGAAAATAGCGGGAAGGACAGGAACTTATCCCATCCAACAAACTCACCAGTGTGGAAAGATTTTGATCGGAGACACCCTGAATTTACTGATGATTCTTGCATTGTGCGGCTTGGCTTGGCTACAGATGGATTTAACCTATTTGAACCATGACTAGGGCAACTCATAGTACATGGCCTGTATGTTTGTTTCATATAATCTTCCACCCTAGCTGTGTATGAGGCAACCTTTTCTCATCTTATCGACACTGAATAGTGGACTTAGAGGTCATGAGGATAAAATAGATGTGTATATGCAACCTTTGATTGAAGAGCCTAATGAATTATGGGCCGACGGTGTGATAATGTTTGACTCTATAAGAAATGAAATGTTTAGACTCTAGGTAGCATTACTATGGACAATTAACGACTTCCTTGCATACGCTAACTTGCCTGGTTGGAGTATATAAGGGGAGTTTACATGTCCTTGCTGTAACTAGAGCAAGAAGTTAACCTGGCTAAAGCACGGTAGAAAGTGGGTATACATGGACGCTTTCTACCTCCGTTGCATAGGTTCAGGAAGGACAGAGTCTTATTTGACGACACTCGGGAGTATAGTCCAGCACCATGAACAATGACCGGAGCAAATACGAACTGTGTATGACTTTCAAGATCTGTTGGCCTAGATTGAGCGGGAGCAAATACGAACAATGTATGACTTTCAGGATCTGTTGGCAACCTATTGGTGTCTATTCCGGGTGCAAATAAGAACTAAAGCCATAATTAGAAGAAGAAGAGTATTTTCTATGAGTTACCTTACTAGAAAGACAACCTACTGAGGCACAACTTGGATCTCATACACATTGAGAAGAATGTTTGCAATAATATGTTGTTGACCATCCTTGGTGTGAAAGGAAATCAAAGGGCAATGTCAATGCTTGATGTGATTTGCAAGAGATGGGATTGACAACTCCATTGTACTTGCAAGAAAGGGAGTCCAACAAGGTATACACGTCACCTGCACAGTACATAATGAGCAAAGAGGAGAAGGATGCCGTCCTATTAATTCTAAAAGATGTGAAGGTGTCTGATGGGTATTGCTCGAATATTTCTAAACGAGTGAACATGAGCAAAAGGATGTTATAGGGTTTGAAGAGTCATGACAATCACGTCCTCCTTCAACAGTTGTTGCCTATAGCAATAAGAAATTGTCTACCTACGAATGTGGTGTAGCCGTTGATTAAGCTCAGTAACTTCTATAGACAACTATGTTACAAAATTCTCCCCACAGAAGATTTAAAAGGTTTATAGGAGAGCATTGCTTTAACACTGTGCCATTAGGAGAAAATTTTTCCAACGGCATTTTTTGATGTAATGGTTCACTTGACCATACACTTAACTAAAGAAGCCTGACTTGGTGGCCCTGTCCAATTCAGTGGATGTATCCGATCAAAAGGTATATGTGTAACAAAGCTCGACCGAAGACATCAATAGCCAAAGGCTATTTGATAGACGAGTGCACCAATTTTTACACTGTATATCTTAATGATGATGTCCAAACAAAGTTAACCAAGCAGGAGTGGATAAATGAAGGTCCTACTGGGGAGGGCACATCATTTGATCTCAACCACATTGAGTGGATCTAAGCTCATCGGTTCATACTATTCAACACCCAATCAGTTGTACCATTGATTCAGTAAGTCATTTTTCACTATAGAGAAAGTAAATTATGCAACACTTGTAATAATTATTGTGCTTATTCTCAATCCAATTTGATTTGCATTGCAAGAGACACATAAATGAGCTGAAATGGAACATGCCTCATGCAATAGACAGTCAAATTCGAATATGCCATTATCAATGTTTTCATGGTTGGTTTGAGAATTACGTATGTGTTAAACATTTATATATACTTTTATTTGTTCTTTCGCTTTACTTAAAATTTGTGTTCAATTAATACGTGAGAATTTGCATAAGTTAACAATTTACGAAGTATTACTGATCCTGCGCGCTTTGACCGATGAAATGAACTAATTAACTAATGATCCTTATACGACGGCCCGACGTTACACAGCTTGTGACATCAATGGGTTTCGATTTCGCATCAGGCAAGTAGACGACAGGCGGGCTACACAAAATAGTGGCATCAATTATCCATCTGTTGACGGTGGTTACTGCTACGGCTAATTAAACAACATTATTGAAGTCGTTTATAATAGCAGTTTAAGATTTCTATTATTCAAGTGTGTCTGGGCCGATCCAATTCATGGAGTTAAAACTAATAAGTACCAATTTAAATTGGTAAACTTCAACAATTTGTTATACCGAGATGCACGAATAGAAGATGAACCATACATACTGGTGTCCATGGCAGAGCAAGTTTATTATGTCAGAGATTGATCCGATCCTAATTGAAAAATTATGGTTAAAATGTCGAGAAGGGGGTGTATCAGATCGAGTGTGATGAGCCATGTATTAATGCATTCGCCCAACAAGCTCTTGACCAGGATGCAATTGTCCAACATGATGAAGATGTTAATTGGGTTAAGGACACCGTCGAAGGAGATACCATTGATTTACATACCTAATACAAGGTTATGTATTTTTTTATTCAAATAAAGTTGATTTTAAATACTTATTTATTTAAAGTTGTAATAAATATAACTTGTGAACATTTAGGGAGACATGTTCGGATGCTCTAGGAGGAGGACTAGTCCTAGGATGATGGCTGAGCGCCTCGGTCTATCCTGTACAGGCAGCAGCTCAGCAGATGCTATCCCGCCATCACCCTCCATGTCAATATGTCCTTTAACGCACAGTCATACACCTTCAGTGTCTGACTATATAAGGGCAGGTAAAGCTTGTCAGTTTAAGATTTTTTCTTATCCATTGAAAATATTTCTTTCGTAAAATAATAAACTTAATATTTTGTTTGTAACAGATTCTCCCACTTCGAGCAGGCATTTGAGGTCCAATAGAGGGCCCTTGAAGGGATTGCAATAGTGAAACTACAGGTCACAGTGGATGACTGTACAGTGGGATGACATGCCCCACTCGATGGGGAAGGATGGATAGTCTCTTATTTCCCGATTCGGACACTTGATCCGAAATTCGATCAGATTCCCGTTGACCACCCTCAAGTGGGACCGTTTCCCAGATGCTACTTTTGAGGGTCTCTAGGCTGAGGTGCAGGTATCGAATTTTCTTATTTCATTTGTACGTGGTTTCTATGTTGAAACTTGTAATATTAAATAATATTCTGTAATTTGTCATTTTAAGGCCAATTTAGTTGATGTTCCTCCAGACTTCCGGGATGTTATGTACGGTAAGTGCCAGAAGATATGGAAGGACCATAAGAATAAGATTAAAGAAAAATACTAGAAGGTCATGAGAATGACCCTGACATTGTCTAGCGAGTCCCGCCAGGCATACTTCCCCACTAGTGGGCTGAGCTCGTTAGGTACTAATTGAGCCCTGAGGCATAGGTAAGTAGATTACGAATTAGATTTTTTCCATAAGTTTTTAGGTTATAAAGCGTAAGTTACAAAAACTAATCAAGAAAAAATAAAACAGGATGGGGCAGAGAGAAACTCGTGGAATCGAGGGATGCAGGGCCCCGGCCACAATGAGGGGACTAAGCACATTACTTAGGTTCGCCATGAGGTAAAACATTAGCCTACCACGTAAAAATTTCTTTTTTTATTTCTATCATATGATAATAAATTATTAACATGTAATTTTCCAATCAACAGAGGACGGAGAGGGGCTTGAGGACTGATCAGATAACCATGTGGTTGGTGACTCGACATACTAATTTGCCAGAGGTTCAGGCCATACAGGTAATTAATTTTTATGTTTTGGCCAATGAGCATGTTTAATTTTGTTTTAGATAATGTAGTTACGTATCTTTTTTTATCCATTTTGTCTTGTTTCCATTAGGCTCAGTTTAATGCACATCTGGACGAGCTGTCACCAGATGAAAGGGAGTTTAAGGAGAGGAGGGACAAGATATTTTTCTCTATCATCAGACATGATGGCCACAGATACACGCTTACGCAGGGTGCGGGCATTTTACGCCGATCTATCACACAAGAGAAGTCATCCTCTCAGGCCAGACTCACGACTAAGACCTACTCTAGGCCCTCTGAGCGGAGATGGACATGCGAGACGTGTCACTTCAGGCCGAGATGGAGAGGTGCCTATCTCAGAATCAAAGCCATCCTCCTCCTCATGTTAGAAATATTATTTTTTGTTTTTATAGCTAATTAAAATTTTATAAATTTATTTATTCGTGTCTTGTTGCCACGTTCTCATTTTGTTATTGTTTCATCGTAGGACACAGACGATGGCGGCTGGCCTTTTTAGACTAGATTAGGGTGATTAGGATGAAGTTATCAAGATCGATGCTTATCATTTGATAATAACGATCAGTACCCTTGTATTTTTATTTTTGTATTTTGAACATTTGTATATAACAAATTCTTTTTTTTTTTTTGTAATTAAATTTGATACTATTTTTGTATATATAAATGTAGATTTTAGTTTTATTTTATTTAAAAATTGTTTTGTTACATATGCAATTTAAATTATATAACCAAATTAAATTAAATTTGAAATAAATATTTATAAGTAAATAATATAAATAATAAACTTAAGTAAACAATTAGTAAATAAGAAATTAAAATAATTGCAATAATAAAAAATAATAATAATAAATTTAAAAGAAAATTACATATTTATTGCAACCGCTTAAGGTGGTCACTAAAAGACCAAAGGCGGTCGCTAATAATTATGTGCCAAATGGTGCCACTTGGGCTAATATTTGCGGGAAAGAAACAACCGCTTCTTGGGGTGTTAGCGACCACTAGGCGGTCGCTACAGGTCCCCACTTTTGCTCAACTACAATCATTACGTGATCACAAATACAATAGTGACTGCCTTGGTGGTCATTAATATTTTTTAGCAACAAGCCAATTGTGACTCATTGTTAGCTTTCGCAAATACCTTTTAGCGACCGCTTTTGGCTTTTAAGCGACCGCCGGAACCCTATTTTCCAGTAGTGTGTTTTTAAGGTATGTTCACAAGACATGCTGTTCATCTACATATTACAGGGATGGGAGGGTTTGTGGCTAATGGTAGAGTCCTTCTAGATGCTATTAGTAGAAGAAATGGGTTGAAGATCCCACATGGTGAGTTTTGTATCATATTTTTAAAAACTTTCAATCTTTCCTATATTTTAAAGATTGAATGAACTATTATTGTGTAGGTCACTATTATTTTGTTGATGCTAGATATACTAATAGTGAAGGATTTCTCACACCATATAAAGGACAAAGGTATCATTTGAATGATTGGAGAAAAGGGCATCAACCTACTAAGCCACGTGATTTTTTTAACATGAAACATTCATCAGCTAGGAACGTGATAGAAAGGTGCTTTGGAATTCTTAAGTTGTGTTGGGGAATTCTTAGAGTCCAGCTTATCATCCAATCAAAACACAAAATCAAATCATCATAGCATGTTGTCTACTTCATAATTTTATAAAGAAGTGAGAGAGATGGCAATAGACCCCATTGAGGATAGTACAGAAGAACTAAACCAACTTTTGAATGAAGAATATGTTGAATCAATTACAAGGATTGAAACATCTAATGAGTGGACTAATTAGAGAGATGGCTTGGCAATGAGTATGTTCAATGAGTAGAGAGCAAGTAGACAACAAAGAGGATTGAATAGGCAAGAAAGAGGAGCAAGTACAAGTACACAAGGAATTGAAGAAAATACTAGTACATAAACAAATACCTAGAGTATTGTGAAGCAATAGATTTTTGTTCTAGTTTTTTATTTATAGTTTGGTGCAATAACAATGTAGAAACTCAATTACAAGAGATTTTGTTATTTGACTTTTTAAACTGGAGTACTCGTCTTTATTGTTGGATTGATGTTATTTTTATTAACGCTATCTTATTTCTCAAGCAGAGAAGTGAAAATACTTTTCCTCTTTAACATTCAATTGGACATAGTTCTATAGCTTTAATCTTTTTATCATCTGTCAGTGCTATAAATTGTATTTAGCATAGAAATTGAATACTCCTGGTTTTTATTAAGCTAGTGATTGAAGGCTGTTGTTGCTATTGATTTTTTACCCAGTAAGTTTACTTGAATGTTGCTCCATTTTGGAATAATAGTATTTTTGTATGGTTACTTGATGAGGCTTCTTACAATGGCTCTGGAGAAGAAGCAGTTATTTTGTCCTATGCCAAACATTCTCTATTATGCCTCATGTTGGTTCCTGTTGGATTAGTCTCAATATGTTATTCTACCTGTTAATTGGATGGGTCTTAATTTGATAAGCTTGCTAATTTTTAATGCTGAGTTTTAAGGACTAGAAAAGTCTGTAAATTGAGAGGATTGGGAACCCCCTCCTCTTCTTCCCAACTTTTTTTTCCTTATAACCAAATCATTGTTATGAACTCAATTATGATGGATGGTGCTGTCGATATATTTTTCTTACTGCTAATAAAAAAGGGGGCAAGAAACTGGAAATGGGCTATCATTAGAGAGAAAAAAATGAAAGAAAGAAAAAAAGAGTAGTGATAATTCAATTTTATCAATAGATTTTGCTAATCATTTTTGTTGTATTATTGATCTGGTATGGTAACAAAAATATAATAATAATAATAATTGTTATCCCCTCATGTAATTGAAAGTTCTATTTGTTCCCCCTTTCCCAAGTTGTTGATGATATTTAGTGAATATGGGTTAACACTTAATCAACAGGGGCTGCTTTTTTATCGATTTTGTTTGGTGAATTTGGGTTTAATTCAGATTTATTTAAGCCTTGCCTAGTTTTGGTGAATTTATTCATAATACTCAATCCTTTACCCTTTTTGTTATCATGCCCATTATAGGTGACATTTATTATCATGTCCAATATTAGTGCTTAATATTTGCTGCATCCATGAGGAATCAAATAGATTTTTTTTACTAGATATTGAAAAGCAAGTATTTTCTAGTTTGGTAATGTTGTAGCTGATAATAGACATGAATATGAACTATGATGATGCAAACCTATGCTGGGCAAACTAATTCTCAGTCATTAGAAATGTTCTTGAAAATCATAATTTCCTCTATCTATTTCATGTCCATAAGTTCAGTTTTATTCAAAGTGCTAGAGTTGCATTGCTATTAACTAGGCTAATGCTGTGTCTTTTTTTTTTTTATATGGAAATGGGTAGGTGACTCTTTAACTATTCTTTTTAATCTATTGCTTGGTTGTGATGACCATTGGTGCTTTGCTAGTTTTTTTTTTTAATGTAATCTCATGTATTTTATTATCCTTAATTAGGGATGGATTTTGGAACACAAGATAGTAGAGGTCTAGGTTTAAATAAAAGAATGTGAAGTATAGATGAAGATAGAAAACTTATTAAGACTCTTCTTGATCTACAAAATAAAGGAAAATATAAGACTGAAAGTGGATTTAAACCTAGCCGTTTCAATGCGATGGAAAAGAAACTTGTAGAGACATTACCAAATTTAGGATTAAAAGCGGATCCACACATAAAATCAAGGATAAAGATGTTGAAGGCACATTTTGGAGTCCTTCATGACATGATTTCTGGATCTCATACTAGTGGCTTTGGCTTTGATGATGTCAAAATGTGTGTAGTTGTAAAAAAAGAAGTTTGGGATGCATACTTGCAGGTATTTGTATTTTATTTCACTTTTATGATTTTTTCCCTCAATAATATGAATAATTGAATCCTTTCTTATTTTACTTTCTTTTGAAGAGTCACAAGAAAGCTGTATACTTCAAGGATAAGCCATAATATTTGGAAACAATCGAACAATAGGCAAGGATGCCATGACACCTGCTGATGCTTTTGAAGAGTTGAATAGAGAAAATGCTCAAATTAGGCATGATTGTGAAGTCAATGATGGCTTAGATTCAATCTCTTTTACACAATCAGCTACTATTAGAAATACCAGTGGAGAGAGCTTAAGAAAAAAAGGAAGGTGAGAAGTCAAAATGATGAAAATATGATTTATGAGATAAAAAAAAAAATCAACAATGATCATAAGTTCAACTATGGAAGCAACCGCTAATCGACTTAGTCTAGTACGTGAGGATGCAATAGTCAATGATTTGAAGCTTTTACTTAAAAAGAGCTCATGAAGCTTTAAGGTCTAAGCATGATTGAGCGACACAAAGCAATAATCAAAATTGGTTGTGATCGAGATCTAACGCAAAAATTCTTTACTATTGACGATGAGGAGAAACAAGCATATGGGTGAAAGTTATCCTTTCATGAAAATTTGTTGGTTTACCATTTGGATTATTGGTTATTGCTTGGGTTTGTTTTGAATTTTAATCAATATTTTGCTAATTGTTTTCATTTGTGTGAACTTTATCAGTTTCAATTAAACTTTTTGGGATTGTAATAGGAAAGTAATGACCATGTTATAACTTGAATCAGTTTAAAAATTTCAGCTTATTAATTCATGAGCATGAATTGTTATGTAAGTTCAAGTGATGAGTTCACTGTTATATTTCCTACAATTATGTTTTTAATTATTTTTTAGTAGGTTATATTATATTAAATTTTGTAGTACATTATCTATTAAATTGTGTCACGTGTTAGCTAAATTTATGATTATAATTTTTATTTATAATTATAATTTTGTTTGAACACTTTAGTTTAAAATGAGTAATTTTTGAATTATTAATTTTTTAAATTGTCAAAAATATTTTCAAAATATAGCAAAAATCACGATTTTTATTTTATTATGTGTATTGATATTTAAAAAAAATCAAGGTGAAAAGTATCTTGAGTTGTATAATAAATTATAAATAATTTTTTAAATAAAAATAAAAAATAAACTTGTTTACAAATTATTATTTATCTAAGATGTGCATTCCATTCTAACATATTAAAAACTATAACCAAACAATGGAATAGGAATGGCCATTGTACTCTTGCTTGAATTCTTGTTGTCAACCAAACAATGGAATGGAATACATATTTCATTCCATTCCACCCTCAATTTCATTCCTACTTTTTATTCCATTCCATTCCCTACCATTCCCATGTACCAAACATAGCCTTAGGACTTGCAGGAATAAATCGCATGGGAATCTGAGCATCGGATTGCTCAAAATGATTCAAAGTAGTTTTTAGTTTAAACTTGAGACTTAGAACTTCCAACTTATGAGTCAACTGTTCAAAGTGAACATACAGCGTTCGATCTTAACGGAACTTGACATGCAGCGAATGTTAGGCATTTAGGACTTGTAGGAATGAATTGTGTGAGAATTCGAACTGCGGATTGCTTAGAATGGCTTGGAATAGTTTCTAGTTAAAACTTAAAACGTGAAACTTAATACTTAGGAGTCAACTGCTCAAATCAAGAATACGGCATCTAATATGAGCAGAACTTGACGAATAGTGAGCTCGAGGCATTTAGGACTTGCAGAAACAAATCGCAAGGGAATCCGAGCGTCAGATCGCTCGAAATGGACTGGAGTAGTTTCTAGTTGAAACTTGAAAGGTGAAACTTAGAACTTAGGAGTCAACTGCTCAAATCGAGCATACGACATCTAATCTGAATAGAACTTGAAAAGTAGCTAGTTTAAGGCATTTAAAACTTACAGGAATGAATCGCATGAGAATCCAAGCTTCGGATCGCTCAGAATGGCCCGGGGTAGTTTTTAGTTGAAACTTAAGAATTAAAACTTCCAACTTAGGAGTCAAGTGCTCAAACTGAGCATATGGCATCCAATCTTAATGAAACTTAATGTATAGCGAGTTCTAGGCATTTAGGACTTGTAGTAATGAACTGTGAAGGAATCCGAGCGTCAAATTGCTCGCAAAGTCCTCAGGAAATTTATACTTTTAAGTTTATTAAATTTAAAGTTTTACAAGTTCAATTTGTTTATGATTTAATTTTAATTCATTCATTATAATTTCAATCATTATTTAATTTAATTATTTTTAAATTTATTTCAAGTTTGATGGATTATCCTAGGGTTTCGAGTCTTTTGAAGAGCTCAAAGATTTTTTTTTTTTTTTTTGCTTCTTTGTAAATTCATTTACTTAATGTAATGTAATAAATATTTTACCTTTTATGTTATTATAATTTTTTTATTTGTGTTGGATAATTTAATTTTGTCGTCGTATATATTGGTACAGGCTATATGAATGTACATGTTTTGTTATATGTTATTTCAGGTTTTACTTGGTTTTAACAATGTTAACTAGATTTAAAAAAATAATACTATAGACGACTACTTATAGATGGCCGTCGGCGGTCGTCGGTTGTCTAAAGCTTTTGCCTGGACCCTTTAGGCGACTGCCTCAAAGCGGTCCTTTATTCCCTATAGCCGACCACTTTGAGGCGGTTGCCTAAAAGGTAAGGGTAGGGAATAAAAGACCGCTTTGAGGCGGTCAACTAAAGGAATCAATGCATTTAAATGTCGACTGGTTTTGGCGATCAACAACACCCACGGTCGCCCTAAGCGGTCGTTCATTCCCATTTGCAAACCCCCATCCATGTCCACCTCGAAACTATTATTAAGTGGTCGTCTAAAGTATAAATGACCACCATAGGGATTTTAGATGATCGCCTAAGGCCGTCGAGCATTCCCTTTGACCTAGTAGTTAATGTTGATTATTAAAAAGTATATATATCCTAAATACATGCAATAATATATAAGCTTCGTGTATAAGTTCAAATGTTGGCCCAAATAGTTTCACTAATATAACAAATACGCACAAAGAGTTGACTTATTTTCTTTTCTTCTTAGTTTCTTTTCCCCAATACAAATTACAAAACTATGAATTTTGGTAGAGAGTAATTGTGATTACAAAGCAGTACAAGCTATGCAAATTACAAAACATATATAAGGGCAACAATTCTATCTACCATGCAGCATTGTTATTGTTACTTCATTAGAGGTACAAGGTTTTTCCCCAATTGATGAAAAATATGTGTCAGTAGGAAACCTCTCTGAGTAAAAGCCCGGTTGTTTAGGCTTGGGCAAATTTAGGTTCTCGCTATCCAACATTAATAGAACAACTGACATTGTCGGCCTGTCATCGGGCCAATTTTGCACACACAGAAGGGCCACTTGTATACATCTTAAGGCTTCTGAAGGAACCAAACTCTCCATAAAAGCATCAACAAGTTTTATGGGCTCTCCATCATTCCATAATTTCCATGCCTAAAACAAAATATAGAAGTTCAAATTTTGATTTTTAGTATGAAATAATATTCTTTTCTCACACAGAGGAAAAGAAAATTAGGACTTTATGGTGTCTTTGCATGTGAATTGGGGTTTCATGAACCCAGGATGGATGGTTAAAATAAGAAGAAAGATTTTGTCTCTAATTCCTGCTAAACAAATACTTAATAAGTGTAAATTATGTAAACTATTGTGATTAAACTCACATGTCCAAGAAGGTTGAGGTCGTGATCAGGATGATAAAATCCTCTATTCTTCTTCCCGCTCACTATCTCTAAAACTAAAACACCAAAACTGAAAACATCGGATTTCACTGAAAATTGTCCGTCTATTGCATATTCAGGAGACATATAGCCACTGCAAACAGTCATAATAGAAACTTATCTAATGGAAAGCATTATACATAAGAAGAAATAGGAAAGATATAAATGGAAGGTACTTACTATGTCCCAACAACCCTATTTGTATTTTCTTCTGATTGATCACCTCCAAAGGTTCTTGCTAATCCAAAATCCGAAATTTTTGGATTCATCTCATGGTCCAACAAAATGTTGCTTGCTTTCAAGTCTCTATGAATTATTCTCAATCTTGAGTCTCGATGTAGATAGAGAAGTCCTCGAGCAATTCCCACTGTTATATTGAAGCGCATTTTCCAATCAGGTGATGTACCTCTTGTTTGATCTGAAAGTTGCAAGTATATGAGGAACTTTATCATACTTTAGGCAAAATTTTTAAAGATTTCAAAGGTTTAGATGTTATTACTGAAGAGGAATAAGTCTAAACTTTTGTTGGGCATGTACTCATAGATCAACATCCTTTCCTCTTCATGAATACAACATCCCAAAACCCTAACCAGATTTCGATGCTGTAACTTTGAAAGCAACATAACCTCATTCTTGAATTCATTGAGGCCTTGGCCTGAGGTTTTGGAAAGTCTCTTTACGGCTATTTCTTGTCCATCTAAAAACTCACCCTATTGATTTATCATGAATTAAACAAGAGTTAGGTTAAAAGCTAATAAAATCAAATAGCATAAACCATGATTAAATTCAAGAAACAATTAACATTTAATTGTTAACTATGTGAAAATTACTCTGTAAACAGGACCAAAACCACCTTCTCCAATCTTATTTTTAAAGGAGAAGTTTTTAGTGACCGTTGAAATTGTTGCCAAGTCAAATAAAGGTAACTCTAAGTCTTCTTGCACAATGCTTTGTTTGCAGTGATGGACCTCCTGCTGCCTTTGATTATCCAGTCCCTGAGCTGTAGAGATTAGGAAATTGATCGCATAAAAAATTTTTTGGTACAAAACACAACAATAGTGCTTCAACCCTATAAAGGTTTAAATTAGCCTTCACTTTTCTTGTGCCATCAATTGAAACATAATTTAAGATGAAATATATCCAAATTGAGGACAGATAATAAAAAATTAATAGACGCCAATTATGAGTTGCTATATGTTTCTTACCGGATCAAAAATTGATTCAACATAACTTCAGGTGGCATTTGATTTGTTTTTCTCCTTTTTTATTTTTAGTTTTTTATTTTATGTATTTTATATTTTAAAAATTATAAAACAAAAAAATAGAAAACGCTCTATTTTCTTATTTTGGATTAAAAACATTCAAAACAAGTTTTTATCATTTTTATTTCATGTGTAAACTTATTTTTTATTTTATAAAATAAATTTTAAAAATATAAGTCATCAAATGCGTTTTAACTGTTTTCCTTATTTTTAAAACTACAAAATAAAAATAAGTTCAAACAGAAAGTAAAAAACAAAAATAGAGAATTAAAAAAAAAAACAAATGCTAAGGTCCCGTTTGGTATTATTTTTGTTTTCTATTTTTTTGTTTATATTTTCAAAATTTGTAAACTGACAACAGAAATATGTTTATTAAATCTGTTTACGTTTTTTTATTTCCAAAAAAATGAAAACTTAAACAAAAAACGAAAACAAAAAAAAGTATTTTCACTTTGTTTTTTTTTTTTTTTTCTGTGGCAAAAATTTTGTCAATTCTAATACTTTATCCATTTTTTTTACATCGTATTAAAATAAATTATTTTGTTCAAATATTTTATTAAACTAAAATTATTTTTAATAAATAATATAATTAAATTAAATTAATATGCAATACCTATTATAAATTTATTTCTAATAAATAATTAAATTAAATTAGTTAATTTAATTAATAAGAAATATATAATATTAAATTATTTTTCATAGATAATAAAATAAAATATATTAATTTAATTTAATAAATAATTTAATAATATATAATTTAATAATATAAACATATTTTATTAAATTATTTTTAATAAATATTATAATTAAATTATTTAATGTAACTTAATTTAATTTAATAATTAATTTAAATATTATTAAATATATTTTATTAAATTATTTATAATAAATATCATGATTAAATTATTTAGATTATTATGAAATATATTTTATTCAATTATTCTTAGTAAATAATTAAATTATAATTAATATATTTTATATTTACTCGATTAAATGATATAATATTAATATTTTATTCAATTATTTTTAATGTGTAATAGAATTAAATTAAATTAAATTAATATAAAATATATTTATTAAATTCAATTAATTTTTAAAAAAATAATAAAATTAAATATTTTATGAAAATAAAAAATTAGTAATTATAAGTAAAATTGTATTTTTAAACGCAGTTTCAATTTTTATTTTACAAAAACAAAACGATAATAAAAACAAAAAAACATAAAATATAAACATATAAAAGTAATTAAAAAAATGACAGAATTATCGAATGGTTGTTAAGTTTTAAGATTCCCACTCGTAGACCGTTCAAGCAGTTAGTTTACTGGAATCACGGCGTCAGCTATGGTCTGTGCAAAATCAGTGAGAAGGAAGCTTGGGGCCCGATTGCTTTTTCTTGGTATCTGATTTCTATTCAGCTCGAAACTTCGAAGCAAGTAGCACGCAGAGTTCTTCCAAAATTGAATAATCTTGCAATCATTAACTGAGGCACACGTGTTTGTCTTGGTTTGAACTAGGCATTAATGGAAGAAATTGAAAGCCGGCTGGGTACGTTCTTTGGCAGAGCAAACGTTCGATAGAAGCTTGGTTTTGGATCCAAAAATTGTATGAGAAATTAAATTTTTATTTTGAAACAAAGAAGAGCACAACATTTTCAGTGCTCTGGAAGGGGAGGTTGAACACTTGTGTGGACTCTGACAAGTACTATACGAAGTCCCCATGGGTTCTAACCAAGTTGGAATACTAAAACATTTTGCGGAATTCAATGCATGGTGCATGTTAATTTTGAGTAACAAAAATTGAGATAAAATAAAATAGAATAAAATAAGTTGCGAGCTCATAATTGGCACAGTAAAATAAAAAGTGAATAATTTTTCAAAATTTTCAGTATTTTTTAAAATTTTCAGTATTTTTTATGTTTTTCAAAATTTTTTTTATCATTCTAAATAGATTCTCAATGTGAGATTTAACAAATAAATAAATAAATTCAAGTGAGGACAAGATCTAGTAGTTTATACTAAATTGTTTTTCAGGGGTAATTGACATAGAGACTTATAATTTTTTGACCCCACTGGCGTCCAGTTTCAGCTTCTATTCCCAAATGGCAAAACAATCCTTTGTACGAGTAATGTCAAAACAATCCTTCATAAGAGTTGGTTTGGGGAGGGGGAAAAAGAAAAGATTGAACTTTTTTTTTTAGTTTATGTTTATTTTTATATGAATTTTTTTATTAAAATTTAGTGTTTTTTATTTAGTAATTTTTAGGTATATTACTTACATTTATTAAAAAAAAATTACAAGAAAATTAAAAAATTTGCATGGGTTGAAAAAAAGTAATGTTTCTTGAAAAAATTTTATTTATAAATGTGAATAACATCCTTAAAAATTACTAAACAAAAGGAACAAAATTTAATGGAAAAAAAAAAAAACATATAAAACAAAAATAAACTGAAACAAGCCAAAAATCTATTTTTCTTCCCCAAACCAACCCTAATTGTAAAATCACAAACTAACCATGAATCGGCAGCTTCGACTCGTTGTTCCTTCCCCATTTTCGATTTGTGAGTTATTAATTAACTATTTAATAATAATAAATAAATAGAAATGTTTTGAACTACAAATTGCAGCTGGAAGTTTGGTGGGTATTGGTTTTATATTAGTTTAAACCCGTAGCTTTTGACCGAGGGTATAGAATTTTGAAATTTTAATATTTAGTTGGTTAAATATAAAATAAAATAAGAGATGTTATATTTAATAATACATTTGACAAAAAAATAATAATAATAATTTCAGTTGTTTAGATTTTCTCAACTAATTAAACATTAATTCAAGAGCTAGTATATATTTGAATGCCTTGACTAATAATGAAGCAACATTGCCATGCACAGATCAAACAGAGAAAAACATATATATATACACATATATCTCCGGGATAAAATGTTTACCTCCTCTCCACCTGCCAGTCCGGTTCCTAATGACATACCAGCTGATTAAAGCCAAGAATAGGAACACTGAGATCACTGTTACTGATGCAATCACAGCCGTCCGTTCGTTCTTGTTGGAACCTTTTTCGAGTACCCCACCATCCAAAAATAAAAAAATAAATATTAATTAGTAACTAGAGAAGCAATATATGTGACCCAAAAAAAAAAAAAAGGAAATTGGTGGCTAAAAGCATGTTAGAGATGCATCTAAAAGAATTTACTCCAATTCTTTTGGAAGTGTCAAAACTTGTGTTCAAACAACAACGGAAAATATATATATATATATATATATTCTTATTTTTGACAATGTAACTTCTATTGATATGGGTTAGGTAACTAATCTGGGTTGCCTAGGGATTACAACAATTAAAAAGGACCAAAAAAAAAAAAAAGGTGAATAGATACTTTGATCAAAAGGAGATCGAAGTTGTTAATGGTTTCTATTCTTTTTGCAGCATGGTGGATTGCCATAGATATATATATATATATATATATACTAGTTCCAAAAGTAGTATATTGTTTTATGTGCATTGAATTGCATAACATCGAAAAGTGATAGCCGAACTTCCAAAATTTTAAAACCAACAAATAAAATTGGCTCTCTAAAACAGTAAAAAAAAAAAAAAAAAAAAAATACGTGAAATATTATCCATGTAACAAAGTGGTTGGCAACCAAAAAAAGGAAAAAAAAAAGGTACCTAGTTCAGAAGCAGCAACCCGGATATATAAGTCCTGTCCACCTTCACTGTACTCTCTGATATCAAGCAACTCTCCAAACCACACCACGCACCCACTAACATCAGTCTTAGCATAAGCCACGCACGAACAATTCCTCGAACAAGCCGTCTCACAATCCACCCGACTCATCTCACTATTATTCACCAACAAGTGCGAAGCGTCCGGCAACTTCAACCGCGAGAACTTTCTAAATCCCACGGCGGAGCTACAATTCACCGCTACCTTCCTCACACATCCACTGGACCAATCGAATCCGTTCCATTCGTGCGGGGATTTGGGAACGAACCCATCTGGGCAGTGACAATCCGGGGAATCGTTAATGTTGCAGAAACCATAAGGGCCACAAATATCGTAATTGTCGCAGTTATCGCCTTGCAATGTAACTATATCGACCCATTCGCCACGCGCTTCGTTCCATCTGAGGCGCTGAAGCAACCCGTTCTGGTTCACCACGAACCTTGAAATAATGGTTTCGTCCGCGTTCTCAAAGGAGTAGTAGACGTAGGTCGAGTTGAAGACGAAGAAGGGAATGAACACCGCGTTTTCTTCCAGCGGAGGGCCTCCGCCGAATCCAACGCCGTCCCAGGGCCCGTTTCGATACTCTATATTCGCACCTTGACGAAGAACGATTTGCGGAAGGCCGCGAGGGTCGACTCTGTACGTGTACTCACCGGAAGATGGATCTTGCAAGCTCTTCCACGACGTTATGTACCATTCTTTGTTAGTTCTCAAGTTCCATCCAAGCTTCATACCGGGTACTAACGTATCGCATGGATAATCAAAGCTTCGCCATAGATAATTCTCCCCTCCGTTAATTTTCACAACAAGATTGCCGGTGTCTAGTATCTGCAATACTGGATTGGTAGCTGTTGTTGAAGACGAAGAAGAATTGGAGGACCAAATGATCATATCCGTTTGGTTTTTGCTTGTGATGACTACGTTTCCAGTTGTCGTGATTGCGAGGACCCCTGATGAATCTGTTAGTGGGTCGTTCTTGTTGGCCACCCAAATGGGTGTTCGCAGAGGGACTTGCTTGAACCATATTCCGATATATCTGTTGCTGGAGTTTGGTGGACTGAAGAAACCTAATTCAAAGGCTTCCCCTGTGGAAACGAGGGTGTCACCATTAATGTCTGTGAAAGTTTGGCTCGGAGATAAGGTGTCGAGTGCTGTCGAGAGTTTGGCAGAAAGGGAGAGGCAAGTTACGATGGAGAAGAGAATGACGGGGAGGAGGTCGACCATCATCATTCATGATATCAATCACCTACTCACTTGCCTATAACTATAAAAACATATATCACATAGGGTTGATTTTAAATGTTAGGTTCAACTTTCAACTTTGAAACTTGACCTTGGAGAGACAAGACAATTTTAATGAATGTCGGAAGACAGAGGTTAACGAATTTTTTTTTCCTTTGATTTTAGCCGGCTATGTTGACTTTGCAGGTCCCGTGCCAGGATGGTTGGCCAGAGTGTGACGCTGGAAGGTCTGACTTCGCCCTTTCTGAAAAGTTCGTGTGTTTGAAAGGTGGGCCCACGCGGATTCACAAACGCGTAATATGAATGGCAGAATGTTCAATATTTCCCTCAACTTTCGTTAACTTTTTTATATTTTTTGGCAAACACATCAAAAACACCAAATAATTTAAAATTTATTTTTTTATCAAAATTTGATACCTAAAACAGACACATAATGACTCGTTTGGAGTAAGAAAAAGTGAGATAAATTGAGATAAATTGTGATTTAGAAAGAGTTCGCAATACGTGCAGTGAGAGAAAAAGTTGATATGATATAAAGTTAACAGAGATTTATAAAATTTTTTTGAGTTTTTCAGCAAACCAAACAACCCCAATATATATAATACGAAAATAAGATATTACCAAAATTATTATAAAATTATTAAATTATGATTAACATCAATGGCCTGAAAAACCATTATTATATTAAAAACAAAAACTAATAGTAGTTTATGAAAGGAAAAAAAAAATCACAACATTTTATTTATTATGGAAGGAAAAAAATAAAAACTCACAAACTCATCATTGAATATTTAATTTGTTAAAATATCTAATATGGAAAAAAACACTCGTATCAATCAATAAATACAATACAAGAAAAAAAATAAAAAGAGAAAACTATATAGCAGGAGAAGAGCAAAGATTTCGATCAGCAGTAGAAGAATTCGAGTCTTTGAATGACGGCGACGATAAACGATGTTGTGCGAGGGAGGGATGTCGAGGCGCTGCAACGACGGCGATGATTCAACAACAATGGTAGCTACTGGATTCCTGTAAGGCTGCTCACGGCTGACAAACGCAAAGATCCAGATCTAACGAGTTAGCGACTGACTAGCATTGGTTAGGTCTCTCTCACTTTAAATCTAAAATTATTTTGGTTAAATACCCATCTCCCTCTTTTTATATTCATCTTGTCACAACATTGTATGAATTGTTGACATATCAATGTTATCTCTCTGCATCTCAGATTACAACAAATCATACTTTCGGCGACTACTTTTTCCGACTAAATTTATATTTGGTCGTTAAAAGTGACTTTTTCTGACCAAATATAAATTTAGTTGCCAATAGTCATTTTTCACCGACCAAAAAAATGTTAGTCGCCAAAGGACAATTTTTTCCGACCAAATATAAATTTGATCCCTAAAGGCGAACTTTTTTCCGACCAATTGATCGGCAAAAATGTAAAAAAATTATTACAAAGAAAATTAAAATAATTAAATAAAAATAATAAAAATTTTAACACTTTTGACGACCAATTGGTCGCTAAAAGCGAACTTTTCCCGACCAATTGGTCGGCAAAAGTGTAAAAAAAAATTATTACAAAAAAAGTTAAAAAAATTAAATAAAAATAATAAAAATTTTAACACTTTTAACGACCAATTGGTCGTTAAAGGGGAACTTTTCCCGACCAATTGGTCGGCAAAAGTGTTAAAATTTTTTAATATATATATAACTATGTAAAATATATATACAAATGAAAGCTTAGTCTAATGGCCAAACATGGCAGTTTCCAAAGAGATGGCATGAGTTCGAGTCTCACCAATAACAACAACAAAAATATCAAAAATATAGAGATGACACGTGGCATAATAATAGATTGACACATGACACAACACCAAGGTGCCATGTGGTATGATGACATGTCAACAAATAATGCCACGTGGCACCACATTTAAATTTTTATTTTTTTAAATTAATTTAAATTTTCAATTCTAAACTTTTTGCCGACCAATTGGTCAAGCAAAGTGTACAATTGCCGACCAATTGGTCGAGAAAAGTGAAGAATTGCCGACCAATTGGTCGGCAAAAGATTTTGTATTTTTTTCTATTAAATATTCTTTGTCGACCAATTAGTCAGGAAAGATTTTACATTTGCTGACCAAATGATTTTTTGGTCGGGAAAAGTTTCCCCGACAAGCTTTCGCCGACCAAATACCGACCAAATCACAACATTTTATTTACAATGAAAGGAAAAAAAATAAAAATAAAAACTCACAAAGTCGTCGTTACAAATTTAATTTATGAAAATATCTAATATTGAAAAAAGCACTCATACTCGTCAATAAATACAATAAAAGAAAAAAAAAATAAAAAGAGAGAACTACGTAGCGGGAGAGGGCGAAGATTTTGATTGATAGTGGAAGAATTTGAGTTTTCGAACGATGGCGACAATCAATGATTCTGCGCGAGGGAGGGATGTCAAAGCGCTGCAATGATGGTGACGATTCGACAACAGTGGTACCTACTGGAGTCTTGCAAGGCTGCTCGCGACTGACAAACGCCAAAGTTTAAATCTAATGAACCGGTGACTAAGTAACACTGGTTAGGTCTCTTGAACTTTAGATCTAAAATTATTTTGGTCAAATACTCTTCTCCTTTTTTTTTTTTTTAATATTCATCTAATCACTACATTGTATAAATTGTCAAGATATTATTGCGATTTTTCTACATCTTGAAATATCACTGATATTTCGAATTATCTTGGCCGCGACAAGTTGGTTTACACATTTTCAACAAGAATCTTTAATTCAAGCTGAGATTTTAACATAATTTTTTATAATACCGAACTAAGACATCGAAATAACGGCTGTCTCAACCAATACTTTAAACTTTAGTGTGAAAGATGGGCTCACGTGAATTCACATGTGCTCACCATGAATAGTAGAGTTAGAATATGATTTTTAATATAAAATTTGTAGGAGAAAATAATTCAAAAATAACATATACATATAATATGAAAATGATGGGTTACAAAAATTTATTATCAAGATCAATGGCAACTTAATCATGTTGTAAAATGACAACGAATTCTGATATTTGTATAATATCATCACACGATAATAATATTGTATATTTTATTTTAATAAAAGATATACAATATTCCACGCAAAAAACATAGAATATCAAATTTGTGAGCGGCCGTGGGATTAATGACAGTTAAATCGACCCTACATCCCTAATCAAACACAACGCCTGGGATAGAACTCATTATCAGGATAGGACTTGGTTAGAATTGTTTAGAGTTCTTTATCTTAGAAATTTTACATCAGATCAGATCGTAGCATTTTTGCTAGATAAAAAGTATATGATAAAAAATAAATAAATAATGTTTTGATTAATTGGTTTCAATATGTTGGTTATATCAAAAATAATTCAAGATTCTTCCATTCAATATAAACTTGACAGCTGGGATAGTGTACTTTTTAAGTTGGGAACAAAGTTGACAAAAAATAAAAATAAAATTGTGTAGGATATAATATTTAGTTTTGAAATTAATGGAATACATTTCTCTCGTGATTTTCATATTTCCTGATTGTTAAAAAAATGCAAATTTTTTAATTGTCACAACCATAAATGAATTTATAATTAGATAAATTAAAGGAATCTTCCCAATAGGGTAAATTTAATAATTTATTGCTTCAAAGGATTTTTTCTTTTTAATATAGAATTAATTCTTCGATTTTAAAGAGAAATATGCAATAATTAAAAAATCTTCCTTAATAAGTGCTTCATGACAATTGTTAACATTAACCTTTTCCTAAATCAAAGATTACAACTAAATGAATCAATCCCTTGCTATTTTCTTTTGTGCTTCAAGTGTACTGACTCATAAGTTCCTAATGGGAAATGGGTCCACATAATATTACTATCGGGCCCTATCAAAAAGTGAAGATAACAATTGTAGATTACTCTTTCATAATATTGGAAAAGAAAATATATCTCTAAAACAAGTTCACAATTAATTATATTTAATCCGAACATATTTTAATAAAATTATCAACTAGGGACAAATTTCTAAAATTATAGTTAAAAAATATTAAATTTAATCTACTAGTTACCTGATATAACATAATACTATTCAATCATTTATAAAAGCATTATAGTCATTTTTGTATAAAATTACCAGCATTAGTCTATGAACAAAGGAGTTAATATTATTTACAATTAATTTAATTTATTTTTCAACTAACTTTAAACACTAAAATTTAATTTCAATTTAATTTTTGATTTAAATGCGAGTACCACTTACATCTGGCCATAATATCATTTTCTAGGATGGCCTTTTGGGTTACTTGTATCGCTAGTTGTGTAAGGTAAAAATTTACTCCGTGCATGTTTGTCACGTTACTAAGTTTTTTTTTTTTTTTTTCTTTGTCAAGGTACTTACGAATAGAAAATTTGTCAAAGAAAGAGGTCAGGAGAAGGTTCTTGACCTAAAACTCTCTGACAATCTAATTAGTTGAAAATTAGAAAGCATTTGCAAAGAGCGCGCACACAGAGAGAGAGAGAGAGAGAGAGAGAGAGAGCATATATTTGTAATTGATATTTCTTAACTATATATAGGTAGTTAAGTTAAAATAAGAGTTAATTAGTGGAATTTGACTATAAATGCTCTATTTAATCCCATCGGCATTCCCATGCTCTCAGTAATTAGAGTGACAGTTTGTAGTATATTTAATAGACAAGGGACACTTTATAAAATAGTAAGTAAAATGTGATAAATTTAAGAAGAATAATAGCCACATTATGTCCCTATAGTTACGGCAAATTAGCTTAGTTATGTTGTAACTATATAGTCGAAATTGTACTAGACTCATATTTATTTATTTTGAATGCATATCTGTGAGTAGGGATGGTCATCTCGGCCGACCCGTTCGTACCCTACCCGATCCCCACCCCAAACGTGTAGGGGATTCAGGGATTTTTTGGAGATCGAGTAGGGTATGAGGGCATTTTTTAAAAAAATTTGGGGATCGGGTAGGGTACGGGTATGAGTCTGTCCCCGTCCCGTACCCTACCCTACCCGTTCCCCGACCATCCCCATATTCTCATGTATATATATATTTAATTTTTTAGTATATTTGTTACTACAGATTTCTCAGTGAGGTAGGTAATTAAGATTTTAAGTTTATTTATCTATCAGTTTCCTATTAAATTACTTTGTTTTCCAATTTATAAAGAAATTATAAATTAAGATAGACTAATTGTAAATGTTTCTTTATTTACTTTTCCTATCTTGAACCATAGAACCTATTAATATGGTAGGAAAATAGAAATCTAATAAGTGCTTTCTAAATATGTATATATGTTATTTTTTGATTTTTTAAATATGTATTAGGATTCTGCTTTATTTTTTTATAAGTCATAGAATTTTTATATTTTTATATTTTTTTCAATTTAAGTACCCGTTTTTCCATGGAGATCCCCATTCCCCGTTTGGATCGGGGATGGGTGGTAAAAATAAATCCCTAATGGGGATCGGGTAGGATATGAGGATTGATTTTAGTTTAGGAATCGGATATAGAGATACGTGTACCCGTCCCTTACTCGCCCTATGCCCATCCCTATCTGTGAAGTTGAAAAATTGCTGATGAGGTTAGAAACAAACTAAATGAGGTCAGAAAATTTTATGGTTAAGATTATGTCATGTGTCCAATTTATTATCAATATTAACAATAGCTATAGCTACCGTTAAAATTGAGGCCGCTAAGCAATAGCAGTCAAAAATTAATTAATTTTACAATTAATTAAAACAGCAAAACGATTAGGCTTTCACAAAGCTAAATAGCTAAAACTAAATAAACAAATAACGATTTAATATTCAAGTGCGTGCCTGAAGTCAACCAATTAATAATCAAATGACTTCCAATATTAAGAGTCTTCGCCTGCCAGTCAAGTAGATACACTACTACAGAATTGATTTTTCACGCCGAGAGGAGTCGCGCGACCGCTGTAGGCGGTCGGAAATGCGAGCAATAGCGACCGCTTCTAGCGGTCGCTGGGACAGCCGCAAAAGTCCTATTTTTAATCCTTAGTTTCCCGATTTTTCTTCATTTTCCTGTTCAGCACTTCCTCAGACTTTCAGTCCCGCGCCAAGTTCCCGCTACTGTGTGGGGAGGGTTTCCACTTCTGCTAGAGCTAGCAGCTATCGTCACCATCATGAATAGGGCCGTGGCCGGCATTTTTCTTACGAAAAATTAATCTTCAGCTTCCTAAATTTGAAGGTCCCGCAGCGAATCCCTACCATTGTAGGGGGCTTTTGCTTCCCGTAACTCTCTCTCTCTCTCTTTCTGTCTTTCTTCCATTCGGCGTCGAATCCCTGTGAGTGTGGGGGGTTTTTTCTTTTTGAAACCATTAACCAATCACCGCAACAAACGGCGCCGTCACCGGATTTCTTCGCTGCGTGCCTTTCTTTGTGAGTCTCTCTACCTGTAACTCTCTCTCTCTCTGTTCTATTCTTTTTCCCTTATTTGACTATTTTTTCCTTTTCATTGAGGTTTTGTCTGGAGCTCTTTTGGAACCCTACGCACAACTCTCACTATTTTTATTTTTTGGTGCATAACTGATCAGGTACTATTTTTTAGTTTTTTTTTCTTTGCAGCGATGTTGTTGTTATTTGTGGTATGCATTGATTAATTAATTGTTAAATTTTGTAAATTGTTTGATTTTTTGATTTGGGCAGCTGTTAGTTCTTGGATTCGTTTTACAACTTTTCTTTATATTAATATTGTTGAAATGTTTTTGAGATCAACACCACACGTTAGGCAAGACCCCACTTTCATGCCACCAAAAAGTGAATTTTGTGGGTTTGAATAGTTAATAAAAAAAAATTTTAAAGAAGAGTGTGTTGGGAATGGAATGGTGGTCCAATATTAATTCATCAGCGCCAGCAGCAACTTAAGTGGACTCCCACCTTGCCACCAAGATTGGATAGCTTTTTGTTTTGCTCTGCCCCGTGCTTGCTATTATTGACTATTGCAGTAGAAGTAGACTAGATAATTATTAAATAAATTGAGATTAAATAAAAAATAAGTGGGATTTTTGTGGTTTCTTTGTTTTATGTCTCTTTTCATGGTCCATAAAGATCTATGCATATGTTAGTTGATATTTACAAGGACCTCTTATTGGTATCTCTAGTGGGACAGTGTCATTTATCTATACATATATATGAACAAAAAAAAAAGAAAGAAAATATCTATTTGTGATAATTGATCATTAATCAACGTGTATTGTTTTAGATTGTAGTACTGCTATTATTAAGCAACACAGAGATGATAAAATTTTTATAATATCTTTTATTTTTCATATTTCTTCCAAATATTAATTCATCCTCGTTCTAGGAGTGATATGCTAAAATGTGATAATTGCATGTTTAAAAACTCATGGTTTTTAACATAATTATTAGATTCCAAATAATGTTTCTTGCCAATACCAAGAACTATATATGTCTTGTGTTTAGCTGACAAACAAATTTTGTTAATTGTTCGATTTTTTGATTTGAGTAGTTGTTAGTTTTTGAGCTATGACAAATAGATGTTATTGCTATTTGTGGTGTACATTGATTAATTAATTGTTAAATTTTGTTAATCATTTGAATTTTTGATTTAGGTAGTTAGTTTTTGAGCTATGACAAATTGATTCATTTTGTGGCTTGTAATTGATCCATTTTTTGGATTTTAATTGATTTGCGATATTGGTTTGATGTTGTTGATATTATGCACTGTTAGTTTGATTGATGCTATGCAATGTTGGTTTGATATTGGTGTGATATTGTTTATGGTATCCACTATTTTTTTTTTCTTCTTCCAACTTGCCGTATATATATCTTAATAATTTCACATGTTTTACCTTCCAACTTAGGATTATTTTTTTAGTGCTCTTTTTCTTTATTATTTGTAAAATTAAATTACATTCTTGATTTATTAGGCCTAGTTTTGGGAAGAAAAAAAAATTAATGTTAGGATATTTTGTGTTTGGAAAAGAAAACAATATCAACTTTTTTAGTAATTGTTTTTTTTTTTTTTTTGTTCATTTGATATATTTTTGCCCTTCATGACTTAAAAAAATTAAAATATAAAAGAATAATTTTAGTCACTTTAAAAATAATACAAGACCAAGTAACTAAAAACTTAATCTTGCTAAGGTCATCTTAAATGGAGCCTTACTAAAGCATTATTTGTTTTACACTTTTGGAAGCTGCTTTTTGTTTTAGTAACAAAACCTTTTTCTCTGCCCTTAATCATATATCCACAACAAAATATGGAGGGAAAACATACCATTGTTAATCAATTTTGCTTTCAAAAACTAGTATAAGAACAAATTCTAGTAGAAATGAAAAGTTGGGTATAAAATTATCATATTTTTAAAATATTAATTTAAAAATCTTTTATACGAAAGGCATTTAAAAAAATATGAGAAGAGTGAGCGAAATAAATAATGTTATACTTGTTGTTAATATTTCAATATTATACTTACTTGTTGGTGCACAAGTAGCTTCATTTTTTAATTTTTGTTGAAGTACCTTCAAGCTATTTGCTACATTAATGTCTTCTAAACTTCAAAATAAAATATATTCAAATGTAAATTAAAGAATTTAAAGCACACTATTTTCTTTTGCACTTACTGTGGGTGCACAAAAGAGCTTCATTTTTTTTTTGGTTAAGTAAGCCTAAAGTTGTTGGGCCCATTAATATTTTTCAAACTCCTAAAAAAAGTAACTTCAAGAATGGAAAACACTATTTTCTTATGGCGCGTCAGTTTATTGTTATCATATTTTGTCTTCTCTAACCCTTTTGTAGCTACTCATCCTTCTATTGCCCTCTATCTTTGAGGAGGTTACAAAAGTAGAATTCAATTTTTTTTTTTTTATGTTTTATTTATATTCATTTCTTTTTTTTTTTTAATCTTTGAGGAGGTTAAAAACCCTTTAAAATGTAACTCTTTATGGAACATGCAACAAAGTTCCTGAAGTCTTTGGTGTTTCGTGGTTTTCTTTATTATTTAATTATTTTGAGGGTGTTTCATGGTTGTTTTTTTAATTGTTTAATTATTTTTCTTCTTTCAAGTAGAATATAGAATTAAAATTCAGGACGAGTATAAAAAGATGCTAATTGCAAGGAGAGTTAAAAAAGTGAGGTATTCTTTATGGAAATACATGTAGTTTAGATATTCTTTATGTTTTATTTTTTATGGTTTATAATGTGTTGAAGCTGAAATTAATCTAATTAATGGAAATATATGTAGTTTATGTAATTAATTAAAAATTTACATTATTTTATACCTTTTCTCTAGTTAAGAAAATTTATTTACTTATTAATTTTATTATTAATTTAATGTTTAGCAAAAGGGTTATTTAATAATTATGGTTATTACATTTCAATGAAGCTAGAAAAAGTATAGTGAGTAATAATGTTTAATTATTTATACTTCTAAATTATAAGAAAATAATTATAATAAATAATTATAAGAAAATAAAAATAAAATTAATTCAAAATAAAAATAAAATTAATTCAAACTAAATAAAATAATTAGAGTTACTTGCCAAAAAAAAAAATTAATTAGAGTATAGTGAGTAATTTACTATTAATTTAATGCGTAGCAAAAGGGTTATTTAATAATTACCGTTATTACATTTCAATAAAGGTAGAACAAGTATAGTGAGTAATAATGTTTAATTATTTATCTATATTACTAAATTACTTAGAGAAAACTCTTCAAAAATAACAATTGAAACTAATTCTTACTTGGTTCCAATCATTAATCTAATATTTATTACTTGGGTTCAATCAAAGGCAACGTATGCTTAGGTCCAATCCAATTGAAATTCAAATCTACACCTAATCGATTAGATATTGCATAAACTAATAATAGACAACAAACTTGTCCTTCAACAGTTACGTGAGGAGGGTGCGCTCACCGACCGGATGTCTGTGTGGATGGCGAGTCGTAGACTCGAACACCCAAAAGTTGCAGCTCTTGTAGTAAGTATTTTTCTATTTGCAAAAATTTTATTTACATATTATGAGATTTTTTAAATTACCTTTTAATTTGGTTTTAAATAATACACAGGCCCAGTTTAATGCTCGGTTGGCACAGTTGCCAGAGGAGGAGCGGCAGGTGCCTGCTAGGCGAGATGAGATATTCCACGCTATCATTGGCCAGAATGAGCATGGATACACGCTGACATATGGCACAGGCATACCATGTTCTATCATCGTGCGAGCAGAGTCATCCGGAGTCAGTTCGTCCCAAGGCTCACGCTTACGTACTGACGAGGAAGTGGACGAACTGATCCAGTCTCTTCGTCAGCAGATGGATGCGCGGGTAGAGGATATCCGGGTGCAGATGGAGGTGCAGATGCAAGCCCAAGTGCAGGCCCAGGTGCAAGCTCAGATGCAAGCACAGCTTGTAGAGCTTGAGCAGCGACTAGCTCAGGGTCGTATCCCCACAGCCGATACTTCTGATCCACCGATTCGGACTCAAGTTAATAACTAAGCAATTTGTATTTAAATTTAATTCAATTACTTTTGGAATATATATTTATGTTTCCTGTTAATTATATACTGTTTTATTGTAGGCCCCAGACGCTGGCAGTGGTCACCAGGCGAGACATGAGTCTGTGGGTGAGGGCATGCATGATCCAACAGGCTTGAATGATCAGCATCAGGTATAAGTTTATGTTTCCTAACTCTAAGATAATTTAACTATATCTACTTCAATTTATTCTGTAAATTTGAGATTCATCTTTATCTATAGATTTATTATTATTATATGCACATTGAGGAAAAAGTTCAAAAGTTAATAATTTTGATGTTTAGAAATTAGAAATTTCGACATAGAAACACTAAAACAATTTATAAATTTTCAAACATAAAAACTTGCAACTTTGACACTTACAAACCGAAAGTACGTTTAAGTTTTAACTTAGAAACTGACCCGGACGGTGCTCGGAACCCTTGAAATTACATTTAAGTTGAAACTTTGACACTTACAAACCAAAAGTTGCCCTTTAATGGCCCATCAAACTCGAAGGGAATGATCTTTGGACCATTAGTGACTTGACGGAATGAACGGCATGCGAATCTGACGCCCGGGGTGCCCAGAAAAGTTGAAAATATGTTTAAGTTGAAACTTAGAACTCAGAAGTTGCCCTTTAATGCCCCAAATTGAGTAGACAGGCTCCGATGCCCTTCAAATTCAAGGGGCATGATCTTTGGACCATTAGTGACTTGTCAAAATGAAACGGTGCGGGAATCTGATACCCGGGGTGCCTAGAATCCTTGGAATTACGTTTAAGTTGAAACTTTGACACTTAGAAACAAAAATTTGCCCCTTAATAGCCCAAACTAAGCGAACAAGCTCCGATGCCCGTCAAACTCGAGGGGCACAATTTTTGGACCATTAGTGACCTATTGGAACGAACGGCATATGAATTCGATGCCCGCGGTGCCCGGAAAAGTTGAAAATATGTTTAAGTTAAAACTTGAAAACTTAGAACTCAGAAGTTGCCCTTTAACGCCCCAAATTGAGTAGACGGGCTCCGATGCCCTTCAAATTCAAGGGGTACGATCTTTGGACCATTAGTGACTTGTCAAAATGAAACGGTGCGAGAATCTGATACCCGGGGTGCCCAGAACCCTTGGAATTACATTTAAGTTGAAACTTTGACACTTAGAAACAAAAATTTGCCCCTTAATAGCCCAAACTAAGTGAACAAGCTCCGATGCCCGTCAAACTCGAAGGGCACAATTTTTGGACCATTAGTGACCTATTGGAACGAACGGCATACGAATTCGATGCCCGCGGTGCCCGAAAAAGTTGAAAATATGTTTAAGTTGAAACTTGAAACTTAGAACTCAGAAGTTGCCCGCTAACGGTCCAAATTAAGCAAATGGGCTCCGATACCCGTCAAACTCAATGGGCACGATCTTTGGACCATTAGTGACTTGTCGGAATGAACGGCGCGCGAATTCAACGCTTGGGGTGCCTGGAACCTTTGATATTACATTTTAGTTGAAAATTTGATACTTACAAACCAAAAGTTGCCCTCTAATAGCCCAAACCAAGCGGACGGGCTCTGATGCCCATTAAACTCGAGGGGAATGATCTTTGGACCATTATTGACCTATTGGAATGAATGGCATACAAATCCGACGCCTGGGATGCCCGGAAAAGTTGAAAATATGTTTAAGTTGAAACTTAAACTTAGAACTCAGAAGTTGTCCTCTAACACCCCAAATTGAGTAGACGGGCTCCGATGCCCTTCAAACTCAAGGGGCACGATCTTTGGACTGTTAATGACTTGTCGAAATGAACTGCGCAGGAATCCGACGCCTGGGCTGCCTAGAACCCTTGAAATTACGTTTAAGTTGAAACTGTGACACTTAGAAATCAAAAATTGCCCTCTAATGGCCCAAACCAAGTGGATAGGCTCTGATGCCCGTCAAACTTAAGGGGCACGATTTTTAGACCATTAGTGACCTGTCAGAATGAACAGCGCACGAATTTGACACTCGGGGCGCTCGGAACAATTGAAAGTACGTTTAAGTTAAAACTTGAAACTTCGAACTCAAAAGTTGCTCTCTAATGGCCCAAATTGAGCAGGCGGGTTCCGATGCCCGTCAAACTCGAGCGGCACAATCTTTGGACCATTAGTGAGCTGTCGGAATGAACGGTGCATGAATCGAAGGCCTAGGGTGCCCAAAATCATACAAAATGTTTTTTAGTTTTAAATTTTTTTAACTATATAACTCTTACTATTAATTTTACAGAATTTTATTTATATTTACAATTTTGTTGACTAATAAAATTTATTTTTGTTTCAGGTTGATTGACTGGTACTGCAGTGGACATCCTATTTTGTTTTTTTTTTCTTCCTTTTTATTTAAAATTGTATAAGAATTTTTCATTTCTTTTTGTGATTCAAAGATATTGTATATGTATTTATAAAAATGCAGAGTTTTTTATTAGCTTATTTTCTTACTGTATGTATGTAAATGGTTTACTTTAATTTTCGTATTTAGTTTTATAAAACTCTATAAAACAGGTACAAGTACAAGAATTAAATGACAAAAATTAAGAGAAAAAATGAAAAAAAAATTACTAAGTATTAGCGACCGCTTAAGCGGTCGCTGCCCATGTATAAGTGACCAGGAAAAGCACTTTTAGCGACTGCCTTAGCAGTCGCTAAAGGTAGAAAAGGCGGTCGCAAAAAATGACTTTTAGCGACTGCCATAGCGGTCGCTAAAAGATCAAGGGGGCGGTCGCTAATAGTTGCATACAACAACGGTCGCAAAAGCGGTCGCTAATATTTAGCGACCGCCAATAGTCAGTAGCGACGAAGTTTCGGCGGCCATCTAAAAGCAGTCGCTAGGCAGTCGCTGAAGGGTATTAGCAACCGCTTATTTATTTTTAGCGACCGCCAGTGGCGGTCGCTAATATTATTTTTTCTACTAGTGATAGGGAATGGACGGCAACCTTCTAGATGAACCACGACGTCGTTAGAAACGTCTCAAAGTGTTCATCTCCTTCCCACTGCACCTAAGTCAAGCTTATTCAAGGCATTGGCTTTCCATTTTCCCAATTTTGCATTCTCACTTTTTTACATATGCCTTTCAAAAGGTCTATTAGTATAAGTCTGCCTTTGCCTTTGATCAATGTTTAAAGAATTAATCACTACCATTCAGCAGCCATCAAATAAAATAAATTATTAAACACGTTGACTAGCAATAATGATAAACTAAAACGTTTAATCAGAAATTCGACAAATTAAACTAATTGTCCAGACATCAGCTCTTGAACAGTAAGCCTTGCTAGCTATTGGAACTTACCTTAAAACACAAGGGAAAGTATGGTCGTATTTAGGTTTATTACACCTTGTACTTATATACCAATATTCTTATGAAAATTCTCAATGCATGCCAATCTAATTCTCCATCAGTCCTAACTCATAAAGATAGAACATAGCACATTTTTAGCGACTAAAAAAATTTAGTCACTAAAGATTTATTTTTGATCTCTAAAAATATTGCCCACAAACGGTGACTTTTAGGGACTAAATTTATTTTGATCGGCAAAGATTAATTTTAAAAATAAAATAAAATTTAAGCATAACTCCACGTTGCCAAGATATGCGGAACTTATGTCACTCCTTTAAAAAAGTTATTGTAATTGATCTCACTAAGTTAAGTTATTATTTGTGTATGTATTTTTTATATTTTAATATATGAACAAACTTTTATCATTTTTTTCCGACCAATTAGTTGTCAAAAGTTTGTATTTTTTGTAGTGATGGTAATATTAATTGTTACTTCTAAATAATTAATTAAATAAGAGAATTTGTTTGATAAGTAAAAGTTCAGGATAGAAAGACATGGGTTCAAAGTAATAAAAGGAAATTAAAGTAATTAGTATTTGAAAGTATTAAAGAAAAAATGATCTACATTTGATCTTTCTTAAACCCTAAGATATAGAAGGCTTTAGAATAAGTTGTGTTTTTAATTATCTCTCTCTCTCTCCTATGCAAAATGGATTTAAAGACTAATTAGTAGCTTGACCAGGCTAGCCATACTTCCACATAACACAGCACACGGAAAGACAAATTATTGTGAAGAAATTAATGATGTTTACAAGAGTAAAAAAATCTCACGTACCCAAAGTATTACCCGTGGGCAAAGTAATTCGTGAGTACCAGTACTGGAACTATATATATTCCAAGAAAGTCACAGTCTCTTGACTCTGGAAATCAAGTTATAATCAAATTCTTTGCCTATACAACATATATACATATATATATATTTCTGTAGAGGCGAAGAATTTGTACGAAAGAGTTTTACCTTATTATATTGTAAGTTTAATTGCCCTTCTACGTTGCACTTAAGGTTGTCATGGTCAAACCATTTGTACTAGTTATTAACGGTTGTTTACCAGACGAACCGAACCAGAGGGAAGAACTTCCGGCAAAGAGACAAGGTTCCATCGGTTGCCGACATTGTTGGTCTTTCCGATGGATGATCCTGCGCGCACAACAATCCCAAGTGGATGCATGTTGGAATTTTAGTATCATAAAATGAGTCTTCTAATAGCGTATTGAATCTATAAGCTCCAGGACCTTCCCTTCCTCCAGAACATCCATGCCCGAAGAAATTCAAATTTAGTTTTCCAATCACACGAAAAAAAAAAAAAAAAATGAATGTAAAATTTAAGGTTTATGAAGCAAATCTTGAGATATTATTTGTCCTTGAACTTCGCATATCCAAGTAGGTGTGCTGAAATTCTTAATTTTTCTGGGCACTTATTATCTCCAATACCAAAATTCCAAAACTAAATATATCAGATTTGGTTGAAAATTGTCCATGCATTGTACACTCTATAGACAGATAACCACTGCAAGACAAGGCAGTGATATATATATGATATAAATATTTAGGCACTGCTTGATAATGTTTTATTTTTTTATTTTTTTGTTTATATTTTTAAAATTTTGTAAACTAGTAATCGAAACATGTTTGTTAAATTTGTTTACTTTTTTTTTTATTTCCAAAAAATAACTTAAACAAAAATAAAACAAAATAAACAAAATAGTGTTTTCACTCTATTTTTTTGTTACAAATATTTTGTCAATTTTAATACTTTATTCATTTTTGTTATGTCATATTACAATAAATTATTTTATTCAAATATTTTATTAAATTAAAATTATTTTCAATAAATAATATAATTAAATTAATATGCAATATATATTATTAATTTATTGTTAATAAATAATTACATTAAATTAGTTAATTTAATTAATAGGAGATATATATTATTAAATTATTATTAATAAATAATAAAATAAAATATATTAGTTTAATTTAATTTAATAAATAATTTAATTAATGTAAATATATTTTATTAAATTATTGTCAATAAATATTATAATTTAATTATTTAATTTAATTTAGCAATTAATTTAACTAATATTAAATATATTTTATTAAATTTTTATAAATATCATAATTAAATTAAATTAATTATTAATTTAATTAATTTATTTATTTAACATGAATTATATTTTATTAAATTATTTTTAATAAATATTGTAATTAAATTATTTAAATTATTATAAAACATATTTTACTCAATTATTTTTAGTAAATAATATAATTGAATTATAATTAATATTTTTATATTTACTGAATTAAATGATATAATACTTATACTTTATTAAATTATTTTTAATAAATAATATAATCAAACTAAATTAATATAAAATATATTTATCAAATTCAATTCATTTTTAAAAAACTAATAAAATTAAATATTTTATGAAAATAAAAAATTAATAACCGTAAACAAAATTATACTTACAAATATAGTTTTAATTTTTATTTAAAAAAAAATGACATAAAAAATAAAAAATAAAAAACATAAATCTATAAACGTTAGTAGAAAAATGAAAGCATTATCAAATAATCTTTTATTATTTGTAATTATGAATTGCTTGTATCATTATATGAAACTAGTATATTTACAATGTACCCCTCACATTCATGGTCATTTCTTGGGGTTGGTTGTTTCTTTCCATAATTCTTGTCAGACCAAAATCTGATATTTTAGGTAACATATTATCGGCCAATAAAATATTACTTGGTTCATATCCCCGTGCACTATTTGTCAATCCCGACTCCTCGTGAAGACGAGCAAGCGCTTTGGCAACCCCAAGAATAATGTCAAAGCATGTAGGCCATGGCAATAGTCTTTTCCTTGCTTCTGGTAAATTTGCTAGAATCAAAGTCAACTTTTATTCTAATTTCTATGTCTTCTTTGAATGTTAAAAAGTTTACTATCTAATGTCTCATTTGTTTTAATGTGAAAAAATTTTTAGAGAAAATATTTCTACTCATTTTTTAAATATTTTTATGAAACACGAGTAAATGTGTTTTTTTTTTTATAAAATATTTTACATAATTTAAATAAAACATTGTGAAAGAATTAAATTCAAAATTAATTGATAAGAAATAGAGAGACTCATTAAAATCTATGTTGATTTGAGGGAGGCTTGATTTTGTTTATATGAAAAATATCTCAACACGCCCCATTGTATGCATATTGATACCTGAACCACTACACTAAATATAAGAAAGGCAGAATTGAGAGATTCAAAAATAAAAGGAGAAAGAGTTCTCATAGACCCAACTATGATGCCATTTTAAAATATCTAACTGGAAAAAAAAAAAAACCTATTGACTAAACGTAGACACTTGCATTAAAATTTTGTCGAGATATGCGACACTTAATTTTATCAACTCGAGTTGTTTCATCATGTTAAGTTTGGTATTATATATATTTAGTATTATATATATTTAGTATTATATTTAGAATCTTGTAATTTATGGATTCCTTATTATGTATCATACCATAATTAGGATTACTATCCATATCATACTAGGATTAGGGTTATTGTCCATATCATACTAGGATTAGAGTTATTGTCCCGCTTATATAAGGGACCTTGTATCTTGTATTCAAAACATATCAATAAACAAGATTTCTTTTCCCAATTCTTTTCTTTTCTTCTAACATGGTATCAGAGCTTTCGCTCTAATTTTTTTTTCATATTTTTTCCAGCCATTATTTTCTGAAAAATTTTGGTGTTTTTTTTTTGCGTGATTTACAGACGTTCTTGTCTCTTTTTGCTTCTATCATCCGTCTTCTTGCGGTTATTCAGAGATCTCCATATATCATCGGGTTGCTCTTTCAGAGACGAACCTAACACCATCAACCAGAAGCCGAAACAAGCCTCCACGCGCTCTCACGCGCCGCCTGAAGACTGCCTGAAGATTGCCCGTGATTTTCAGAAGTTCTTGTTTCTTTCGCTTCTGTTCTCCATCATCTTGCAGTTATTCGAGGATATATATATATCATCGGGTCCCTCTCTCAGAGACGAACCTACCACCGTCAACCGTTCCCAAAACAAAGCCCGCACGCGCCCTCACGCGCCGCCTGAAGTCTGCGCGTGATCTCACGCGCCGCTGCCAGATCCAGACCGGTTCATCCCGAACCGGTTTCCGTTCGCCCTTTGGGCCGGTTCACTTATCTTCCGTCAGCTTTTCAGCCGGTTCAGACCGGTTCCTGACCTTTTTCGGCGTTCCGGACACACTGGTGATCTCCGTTTTGTCCCATTCTTCTCTGTTTTTCATCTACTGTTTATTGTGCCCTTTTGAAAGCTACCTCTATGGACCGCTCCGACAACATTACGTCCCTTTCTGTCATTCTCGATGGGACCAATTATGTTTTGTGGGCCCAAGCCCTTTCTGGTTTTATCAAGGGCCGTCGTTTATGGCGTATTATCTCTGGTTCTCAGACAAAACCTATTCAGAAAGACAATGAGGATCAATCAGCCTTTGATGATCGTCTTGACGATTGGGAAAGCAAGAATTACCAGATTGTTACCTGGTTTCGTGCTACTACTGTTCCTTCCATTAGTCTTCAATTCGGCCGCTTCCATGATGATGCTCAGTATCCTTCTCCGGCTAAGGCTATTTGGGATTTCTTAAAGGATCGTTATCAGACCACTGGTCATGCTCATCAATATCAGCTACTTCAGAATCTTCACCGTATGCGTCAAGAGCCTGGGCAGTCCATCAATGACTTTCTCTCTCACATGTCCTCTGTTTGGGATTAGCTTGCCTTATGTGAACCCACCTGGAAAGATTCTGAGGATGCTCAATTGTACACTGTCCACCGCAATCATCAACGACTGTTGCTCTTCCTTATGGCTCTTCATGACACCTTTGAGTCGGTTCGTGCCTCGTTGCTCCATCGCATGCCACTACCCACTCTTGAACAGGCTATTTCAGAACTTTTGTCTGAAGAAACCCGTCTTGGCCTCAAAACCAAGGCGTTGGACTCAGTTCTTGCTACAACACCGTCCTCCGTTCCAGATACCGCCCTTGTCATATCTCACACTCGCTCTTCTGGATCATCAGCTTCTCACTCCTGCATCTACTGTCAAAACAGGAGTCTACCACATACTCATTCATTTGAGCACTGTCCAGTTCGTGAGTGTTTGACTTGTCACAAAACAGCTCTTGGTCATTTTCAGCGTGACTGTCCCAAGGCTTCCTCCTCCAAGGCTCCTTTCAAAAGAGGATCTTCTAAGTCCTCAGCCAAATCTTCTGGCTCCTGTGCCACTGCTGCTGTTGCTTCAGACGGATCCTCATCTTCTGATCCATCATTTTCTATGACTGATGTGGAATCCATCATTCAGCAAGTTCTTGCCAAAACTGGTACATCTCCATCTACTGCTCTTTCCGTCATGCCAGGTAATTCCTCTTGGTATTTTGATTCAGGATGTTGCAATCATATGACTTCGGATTCTACTATTTTTTCCTCCATCGCTCCATCATCTTCTATTCCCACCATTCATACTGCTGATGGTACCCATATGTCTGTTACTCATACTGGTCACATTTCTACACCATCTATTTCTCTTTCTGATGTTTATCATATTCCCAATCTTACTTTAAATCTTGTGTCTATTGGTCAATTATGTGACCTTGGTCTCATCATTACTTTTTCTACTTCTGGTTGTTTGGTGCAGGATCCACGGACGAAACAGGTTCTTGGGATCGGCCGTAAGCATGGACGTCTGTTTGAGATTGTTTACCTCTAGCTTTCACTACCTTCTGCTACTTCCGCTGCTGCTTCTGCTGCTTTCGCTGCTGCTTCTGCTTCCCCAGCCTCTACTTTTAATCTTTGGCATTGTCGTTTGGGTCACGTATCTTTTAGTCGTTTGAAAACCTTAATTTCTAGTGGTCAATTGGGTCATGTGGTTTCTGAGAAAACTGATTGTTTATCATGTCAAACTGCTAAACAACATGCTTTACCTTTTAATAATAGCAATTCTGTTTCTCTTGCACCTTTTGATCTTGTTCACTCGGATATTTGGGGGCCTTCACCCACTCCCACTATGGGCGGCTCTCGCTATTTTGTTATTTTTGTGGATGATTTTACCCGTTATACTTGGTTGTACCTTTTGACTAAACGTTCTGAACTTAAACAAATATACTCTGATTTCTCAGCAATGGTGAAAACCCAATTTTCTAGTACAATCAAAGTTTTTCGATCTGATAATGCTATGGAATATCTTGACTCTGAGGTTCTATCTGTTCTCCGTTCTCAGGGGACCCTATCTCATCTTTCTTGTCCTGGGACATCTCAGCAGAATGGTCGGGCTGAACGCAAACACCGTCATCTTCTTGATACAATTCGTGCCCTTCTTATTTCATCCTCTTGTCCAGAAAAATTTTGGGGGGAAGCTGCTCTTACTGCCGCCTATACCATTAATCGTGTTCCCACCTCTGTCCTTGGTAATACTACCCCTTTTGAACGCTTGTATGGATTTCCTCCTGATTATTCTCATCTTAGAGTGTTTGGTTCTGCTTGTTTTGTTCTTCTTCAACCTCATGAACACACTAAACTTGAACCACGCTCTCGTCTCTGTTGCTTCCTGGGTTATGGTATTGAACATAATGGGTATCGTTGTTGGGATCCCATTTCTCGGCGTCTTCGTGTCTCACGACATGTTGTCTTTTGGGAACACAAGATGTTTTCCACTCTTTCTTCATTCCAACTTTCTCCCTCTTCCCACATTCCTCTTTTTACTGATGTTTCTACTGATTTGCATTCTGACATATTTGATGCAGAAAGTCCACAGATTTCTCAGCCGCCACTGCTTACGATTCATCCCGAGACACCTGGGCCTTCTGCTGGACCTGTGACCACTCCTGATGAGTGTTCTCCCCCCTCTCCTATTGACAATTCTCCTCCTTCAGAACGTCCTAAACGGGTAACACAGCCTTCTGTTCGTCTTCGTGATTATATTGTTGGTTCTGCTGCCTTTTCTACTCATGAACCTTCTTCCTACCGTGAGGCTTGTACTAATCCTTTATGGCAGCACGCTATGGATGATGAGCTACAGGCTCTTGAGAAAACTCATACTTGGGATGTGGTTCCTCTTCCTCCTGGGAAAACTGCTATCAGTTGCAAATGGATTTACAAAATCAAAACTCGTTCAGATGGTTCCATTGAGCGACACAAAGCTCGTCTTGTTGCTCGAGGTTTCACTCAGGAGTATGGCATTGACTATGAAGAAACTTTTGCTGCTGTTGCTAGGCTTACATCTGTTCACAGCTTACTTGCTATTTCTGCTGCTCGTAACTGGGACATTCATCAGATGGATGTTAAGAATGCTTTTCTGAATGGTGATCTCACTGAGGAAGTCTACATGCAGCCTCCTCCTGGCTCATCTGTTCCGTCTTCTCATGTTTGCAAGCTTCGTCGAGCACTATATGGGTTGAAACAGGCTCCCCGTGCCTGGTTTGCAAAATTTAGTTCTACTATTCATGAGTTTGGATTTACCTCCAGTTCATATGACTCTGCTTTGTTTCTCCGCACCACTACAGCTGGATCTATTCTTCTTCTTCTGTATGTGGATGATATGATTATTACTGGGGATGACAGTGTTAGTATTTCTCATCTCAAATAATTTCTCAGTCGCCAGTTTGAGATGAAGGATTTGGGGTTTCTCAATTATTTTTTGGGTTTGGAGATCTCCCGTGATTCTTCTGGTTATTTTCTCTCTCAAGCTAAGTATGCCTCTGATCTCTTGACACGGGCAGGTATTTCTGATTGTAAGACTGCTTCTACCCCGATTGATACACAGCTCCGTCTCACTCCTCTTGATGGTACACTTTTATCTGATGCGACTTTGTATCGTCAACTTGTTGGTAGCCTTGTTTATCTTACTGTCACTCGCCCTGATATTGCTTATGCTGTCCATATTGTTAGTCAGTTCATGGCTGCTCCACGGTCTCATCATTTTACTGCTTTACTCCGCATTCTTCGCTATATCAAGGGCACTATGTTTCATGGTCTTTATTACTCAGCACATTCTTCACTTGAGTTACATGCCTTTTCTGATGCTGACTGGGCTGGTGATCCGACTGATCGTCGCTCCACTACAGGGTTTTGTTTCTTTCTAGGGACCTCTCTCATAGCCTGGCGTAGTAAGAAACAAACCCTCACTGCTCGCTCTAGTACTGAAGCTGAGTACCGTGCTCTCGCTGATACTACTCAAGAGCTCCTTTGGCTTAGGTGGCTCCTTACTGATATGGGTGTCCCTCATTTTACAGGCACTCTATTATATTGTGACAATCAAAGTGCTATTCAGATTGCTCATAATGATGTTTTTCATGATCGCACCAAACACATTGAAATAGATTGTCACTTTATTCGTCAACATGTCAGACAAGGCTCTGTTCGTCTTATTTCTGTATCTTCAGCGAATCAAATTGCAGATCTCTTCACAAAGGCTCATCCTCCTGGCCGCTTTTCTGAATTAATCGCCAAACTCAAGTTGATTCCTGCGTTACCACCTTAAGTTTGAGGGGGGGTGTTAAGTTTGGTATTATATATATTTAGTATTATATTTAGAATCTTGTAATTTATGGATTCCTTATTATGTATCATACCATAATTAGGATTACTATCCATATCATACTAGGATTAGGGTTATTGTCCATATCATACTAGGATTAGGGTTATTGTCCCGCTTATATAAGGGACCTTGTATCTTGTATTCAAAACATATCAATAAACAAGATTTCTTTTCCCAATTCTTTTCTTTTCTTCTAACACATCAAACGTGTCAAGTCATTTTGTGAGGCTTAAAAAGGCCATACCGAACATGAATTTGTCGAGGCTTTTATTTTGTAATTACTCATAGATGAGCATTCTTTCATCCACGTCAACATAACATCCAAGTAGCTTAACAAGGTTCTGATGTTGTAGTCTTGCAATCAAGCTAGATTCATTCACAAACTCTTCAAGGCCTTATTTAGAACTCTTGCAGAGCCTCTTTATTGCAATCTCTTCTTCAATTAGTAATTTACCTTATAAATAGAACATCACTTGTGGAGTGGATTATTATTACGTTCTTTTGACTAAGAATTGTGTTGGTGCAAAACAAATCGGGAACACGTGGCCCCTTCCCGAATATCATATAGTAGGACACGTGACACTACCCCAAGCACATTATAAACATGCTCGGCGTTGGAATAGCGATCGGAAGGATACTGTGGTTGAGCCACAGTGTTTGATAATGTGACTCTAACCATAAATACCAAATGGTAATAATGAACTGAATTTATTGACAAAAAGTTAATTTAGTTAGTTTGTTTCATTACAAGTGACAAACAGATGTAACAGGTGGACAATCCATAGAGTTACATTCTGTCTATTCAGATGCCCCAATCACTCATGCACATTTAATGTAGAATGGGGGTATTAAATGAGAGGTGAAAGGCATTTAAGGAAAAGAAGAAATTGTATATTAGGGAGCATCATTATAATTTGATTTTTACATATTAATTTATTCACTCCACCTTACTATAAATACAACACTTAACTTCGAAATCTAAGTATACTCACTGTTGTCAACCTAGTATATTATTCATTACGCTGCACTCTTTCTCTGAAAGCCTTTGCTAACTTAAGTATCATAAGGTTTTTTGGTCAAGGACTCTCTGTCCAGCCATAACTTTTATTTTTTTTGTGTTCGACAGGCTCACACTTGGATTTTTGGTTGATATGGTGAGCAATTTCGACAGTGATCTTTTTATTACCGAACATTTGACACCCACCGTGGGGCATATTTCTTTGTTCCCCATACACTCTCATTCTTGAAAACTCTTTGTTCTTTCAAACTTCGTTAATAATGACTTCTGGTGGCAATACAACACCCCTACATTCTCCACGTGTGGGGGATGAAGTGACACCATCCAAGCAGAAAGAAAGCACGTTGGTGATACGAACATTAGGATTAGAGTCCAGCAGGAGGAAAAAAGTGGATGATCTGTAGACTATGAAGTGAAGAGAAGAGTTATTGGCTAAAGTAAGTGAGAAATAGGTTGAACTGGAAGAAATACTTCTTGAATTGAGCAAAGAAAAAGGGAAATCAATAGCTCAAGCTCAAACCAATCTTGATGATTCAAAACTTGGCTCAAACGAAAGTTATGACACCATGTATGGTGATTCAGAAGACCAAGGCAATGACGAGGCAACTAGGGCCAATGAAGAACAATCTGACGTCAAGCGTGGAGGTGGCTCTACTCAAAGGGAAGTTCTTAGTTCTGGGCCCGTCAGAGTATGTTATGCAGACCTAGTGCTCAGAGGCCTTACGGTCACAGAAAGAAGGCCACTCAAATCTCAACACAAAAGAGATACGCATAAAAAGGGGCAGTTTAGCCAAAGAAAGCTCTTCAAGTGAAGATGTAGTTCTCGCAAAGTTGAAGAAGTTAGGTTAGTCAAAGGACACTACAACATGGCACATTTTTGGCGACCAAAAAATTTGGATGCTAAAGACCTTTTTATGGTCGCTAAAGGCTTCTATGACCAAAATAAAATTGATTAGCATTTGGCCGCAGAACATTGATGGAGGAAGATCTTAGCGACCAATTCATGACCAGGTCGACAAAAGTCTTTTTCGCGACCAAAAACTTAGTTGCCAATAAAGTACTTTTAGCGACAAATTGGTTGCCAAAAAGCATATTTTCAGCGACCAGTTGGTTGCCAAATCAAAAAAAAAAAAAATTGTTGTGAAATATAAAACCTTTAGCGACCAAGTAGTTGCCAAAGATCATATGTTCAGCGACTAGTTGGTTGCCAAATCAAATAAAATTGTCGTGGAATATAAAACCTTTAGCGACTAATTGGTTACTAAACTTTTAGTGACTAATTGGTCACTAGCCAAATAAAAAATACTTTGCCAAATTTTTATATTTTTTCCCAACTAACTAGTCACATAATATAAAGGTTTTAGCGATCAGTTCGTCACCATATAGTTGCTAAAAATTAGAACTCTCATTTCTTTTGGCGACCAATTGGTCGCCAAATATTAGACATTTAGCGACTCATTGATCACCAATTCTATTCAAAATTCAATTTTGGTGATGCCATTTAGTGACCAAATGGTCGCCAATTATTCACTTTTAGCGACCAATTAGTCGCCAATAGGTTTAAAAAAAATACAGCCACTATTATATTTATTTCCTGGTTTATTTTCCTGTAACATTACATACAAAAAAATCCACTTGTAATAATTATATAAATTGACCCTAAAATAAAAATGTCAATTAAAGATCAATTATATCTTCTCAAACAAAAACATAAACTTTTAACAAAAGCATAACATACATATGGTCTCCAAAAATTACATAGAACCAATATATATCAATTCAACAACAATACTATTACAATGTTATATGCATATTTACACTAGTTCTTACATGTGAAGTAAATCATTAATCGATTACAAAACCTAGTTCTTGATGAAACTTTCTTGCCTCAGTAGCAATCATGAAATAAAAACAAGCTTTGGACGTCGGAATCCAAACATAATGCGCACCTAGCATTCAAAAACAACAAACGTTTGTCATGTTCCTAAAGACATAAATAAGTTTCATTGCACATAAGTATTCACCTTAGTAGGGATAGTTATAAAATTGAAAATAATCATAGGAGAGAATTAAAGCGAAGAGAAGTTTCAAATAAGGCAAAATATTTGGCATTTTATCTATTAATCTCAAAGAATTGCTTAATTTCTTTGGGAGATAAAAAGAAAATTTTGCTTGAAGCCTAAACATTTGAGAGTTTAAGGTACTAATGCTTACGAAAGGAAAGTTCTTGGGTTTCTTTTTTCCAAACTCATTTTCCTTTTTGTTTCACTCCTTTGTTTTTTATTAAATCTAAAAGTGATCATATAAGAGATGTAAAATAGTTAGAATTATTCAACTATTACGTGCTTACTATTCTTTGAAAAGAAAAAGATTACATTATAGAGAAATTAGTCATATATAGTGAAATTGTCATCCAGCAAAGTTTACACATTTGATAAAGAGTTAAGATGTGTGAATATACAACCATAATAAGAAGTAGTTTCTCTTTGTACTTTAAGGATAGATTGATCTTATAAATGTGTGTTATTTTCTTGTTTCCTATTAAACAGGTAGTCAACTTGGTATATGTACAACATTCTTGTATTATAATTCTTTAAATTTTCTTTGTAACATTTGACATGCCATGGCAAAAAATTAGTACAATTGTTTCAATGCAAATATAAGTATTCATCTTTAGACCATATAACTTAAAAAATATATGAAACTAAATAAGGATAACTACTAAAAATTCCATCCACATCTTAACATAAGCAATATGATCCCCTATCCAATTGAATAGTATATTCATATGATTCTATTATAAGTTGCCAAAGGAAACTAGCTCGGTTATAATTATATTAGCTCCCACTCAAACCTAAGGCACTATCATCAGAAGCACCTCACACAATATAGTCGCTTAATATTGCTAGCCAACCAAATGACACAAATAAATACAAGTTTGACTCCAGCACCATGGCCACCAGCTTAAATTGCTAGATTTAGCCCCAATTAAATACACACAATACGCCAATAATACAACAAAACACAAAATACACCACAATAAAATCCATAATAAACATGAAAATATAGAAAAAGAGATCCAATCATGAACAAAGAAAATGAAAATAGTGACAAACCCAAGCGATTCAGAAGTGCAAGGGGTGGTACGAGAGGATCCTGATACCTGCTTATGCAAAAAATCATTACATCAGCATAAACTTTTTTAATTACTGGAATAAAACAAACAATTAAAATAAAAGTTATTCTACAATAAATTAATTTTTTCAATTTCATATTTTACTCTTTTTATGCTTTTTCTCTTCCATTTTTTTTTTACTAATAAGTAATTTCAGCTATTTTTTTCCTCGATAAATGTATGTTACCAAACACAACTTACAAAAGTTATTGGAAATTAGAAGTGAGAACCACGACGTAAGAATCTGCCAAACAATTAATTAATTATGGAAATTAACTTTTTAACTTTTTTCTTTTTATTATTTCTTTTATAAGTCAAGCCTTGGCCTCCAATTCAACCAATACTATATACTGGCATGCGAATGTGAAATAGAAGTGAATGTGAGATGGTGATGAGTTTAGATTGCAGTAGAATTGATAGTGATTTAAGGGCGGAATTACACAAGGCTCACCAAAAAAAAAAAAAATTACATTTATACATAGTTGTTTTTTTTTTTTTTTTTTTGATTCACAAAATGAAAGAGAAGTACTTAATAACTTGCAACCTCATACAAACTTGATGCGCCTCACAATTGAAAATTATAGGGGCACGAGATTTCCAAATTGGTTGGGGATGAGTCTTTCTCAAACATAGTGTCGGTGCGTCTTGAAAGATGTGATAATTGCTTTTCATTGCCACCCATTGGTCAACTGCCCTCCTTAAAACACCTTTATATTGCAAGGAAGAAGGAAATAGATGTGGTGGGTCCTGAATTCTACGGGGTTGTTACTTCAGCCAAACCGTTTCAATCTTTGGAGACTCTTTGCTTCAAGGAAATGTCGATGTGGGAGGAATGGCAGATGGTAGGGGCTGGAGAGTTTTGTAGGCTTCGAGAGCTTTGTGTAATCAAGTGTACCAAGCTGAAGAGAAGCTTACCCTAAGATATTCCATCTTGGGTGAAACTCGTGATTAAGGAATGCCTAGCTCTTACGGCTTCACTTCCAATGACTAGTTCAGCCGGAGGAGGTGAATTAGCATTGCACCAATGTGATGGTGTTGAATTGGGATTGGAATGTTGGTCTTCTCTGGTAAAAATGGAGATGCCAAATATGCTAAATTTAAAGGAATTGACATCAGAGTAACGTTCCCTAACAAATTTACAAGAGTTGAGGACAATTAGTTGTGCAAGTCTTTTGTCATTTCCAAACGCCGGGCAAGTCCCTTTGTTGAAAAGCCTTCATGTTGAAGATTGTCTGAAACTAGAGTTTCCTCTGCTAGTGGAGATGGAGCACTGCCACACATCACTTGAAGGTTTATCATTGATTAATAGCTGTGGTCCTCTCAAGTCCCTACCCATAGGATCCTTTCCAAAGCTTCAACATCTATCCATCTGTGCGTGTGAGAATTTGGAAACCCTTTCAGTTCCACCCATGCACGGGCTTCAATCTTTAGAAATTGACGTTTGTGGAAATCTTGAAACCCTTTAGAAATTGCAAAAGACTCAAGTCGCTCCCAGAACAAATGCATATCCTCCTCCCATCTCTCTCTTATCTAACTATTGATAGTTGTCCAGAAATGGAGTTATTTCTAGAAGGGGGTCTCCCTGCCAACTTAAGCGCGCTAAGAATTTAGAAATGCAAGAAACTTGTGGCGGCCAGGAGAAAGTGGATATATTCCACTTGATTTCGCTCAAGACTTTTGCAATTTTTGGTGGAAATGAAGAGTCTTTTCCAGACGAGGGGCTGCTGCCTTCCACTCTTACTCATCTCCGCATTGGACATATGCCAAATCTCAAATCACTCAACAACAGGGTCTTTCAACTCCTTTCCTCTCTTGAAACACTGGAGATCTGGAACTACCCTCAACTCGAGTCCTTGCCGAAAGAGGGCCTTCCCGCCTCCTTCTCTTCCTTGGAAATCAGAGATTGTCCATTACTGAAACCTCGTTGCCAGAGGGACGTTGGTGATGATTGGAAAAAAATTGCTCACATCCCCTTTGTAAAGATTGATGAGGAACTAATCATCTTCCGAGCATCTCAATTATCAATTAAGCAACAGGTATGCAACAGATACTTAACCCTTACTTTTTGCCCCTATTAATTTTTTGAGTTTTTCATCCCCATTGATTACAGATCCTAAAACTACAGCCGGTGGCAAAAGGACAGGGCTCAAGTACTGCTGTACTCGTACCCGACTCTGCTCTTTTCTATCCATACCCATATTTCATCCTCGACACGTGCGCCGATTAAACTCTGAGAGAGAGAGAGAGGAGGGTAGCAACCTGGGTTTCGCTAGTTTCACATATAGCTAACCATTTTCATTCATTACGTTCACCAAATTGATCTTCTGACGAAGATCACAATGAAGGTTTGGCACTGAAGCTATTTTCACAGATTTCAGGCGGCCACGAGGGCATTGCTGAGGCTAACATACTTTTTGTTTTGACTTGTAGCTTAAATACTTAATTAGAATGAACACATGGGAGAGACAGATTGGGAACCTAACTTACCTTGAGTTGCTGACGCAACCAGCACAATCGTGACTCGCGTTCGTTGGAGTATCAGACAAGGCGGGTAATTTTGAGGCTCTTACGCGGCAAACAATGGTTGGAAGCAACGAGGGTTTATGACCTTCAATTTCTTCTCTCCTTTGGCTGCACAAAAAGAAAAGAAGAAGAAGTCCCGAAAGGAGTAGTCGAGTTGGTTCGGATGACGGGCTAAAGGGCCTGAGATCAATAGGTCTCGAGTTCGACTCCTCTTAGGGGCAGTCCTTCCTCTAATTGTGGAGGGCCATCTAATAGCCTTCTCAACTGAGTCGGTCAGCTAAGACTTGCCTAGGCTGGTTTACCTTCTCGTGGTTCTTTACCGGTTAGGGCCACGAGACGGGCTGTACCCAATGCGCACCCATAGGTAGCGGCTGCGGATTTCTTCTCGACCCCAGAAGAAAAAAAGAAGAAGAAGAACTGGAAATGAAAAATCAAAAAGGAAATTGCGGGCTGTTACTAAATGTTAAATAAAACCTTCCGCGGCTAAAATATTTGGTCGCCAAACTTTTTATTGGCGCTAAGCTTCGGTAGAATTTTTTTTTTTTTGTAAAATTTTCTTACTTTTAGCAACCATTTGGTCTCTAAGTGTCATACTTTCTGCGACCAAATCTCTTTGGTAGGGAAAAATAAAATTATTAAAAATATCTAAAAATATTAAAATACTAGAAATTGCCCATACTTAAACGCACATAAATATAATTTGGCTTAAAAAAACTCAAATATAAATTTATAAAATAAATCTACATAAAATTTTATAAAAACAATATGTAAAATTAAAAATCACTAATTAACAGACGGTGGCCGATCTAGAAATTTTTTTCAGTGGCGGCGAAAAATTCATAAAATAAATATTAGGGGTGTTTGGAGTTGTAAAAATTAGTATAAATTTATAAAAATTATAATTTTCATAATTCATATAGTAAGTAAAAAATTTAAATTTAAAAAAAAATTTAGAGTTTTGTGGAGTTTCAAATATTTCAATTATAAAATAAATCATTAATGTTTTACTCTCACAACCTTTTATAACTTTAACCTCACTTTTTAAAAAATCATTTTTAATGAGTATATGAAAAAAAATAATGCATTTGTAATGTTATAAAATATACATTAATAATTAAAATAAATAAAATTTTACAAAAATAATATTTATCCTGTTAAATATTGCATGGCAGACACAATCTTATAATTTTTCATAGGTTTAGGATATTAAAGTTCGAAAGTTGAATGTTCAGGTAATGAATACTTTCGATTATACATGTGTGTAAGCAGTATATCATGTATAAAATAAGATAATCGATTACAAGGTACGAGATCTGAAGAACAAATAATTTTTTTTTTTACAGATTACATGGTTTAAATATATATATATATATATATATATTTTTTGGATTCCAGTGGCAGCGGTCGCTGCCGCTCGGCCACAGGTGGCTCCGCCACTATTAACAGATGCTAAAAATAATGTAAGTATGAAATAAAATGTGTGAAAATATATATATTAAAAATTTTAAATTTTATGCATATTAAATAAAATTTTAATTTCAACATTTATTTTTAAGAAATTTTTAAAAAACAATTATAGTTTAATATCATTCTTTATTTTTAAAGAAAAAAAATCGAACTTTGTCTAATAAGCATGCCATACAGTGTTTAATAAAATTGTAAAATTTTATTATTTATTATAAATATTATCACATTTTTAAAAATGTTAATTTAAAAATTTTACTAAAAAATTATTCAAAAAAATATTGAAAGAGTGAGAGAGAGTATTTCATGTGAAACGACTAGAAAGACAACTAAATTGTAGAGAAAAAGAAGTAATCTAGGCCATTAAATAAATTCAACGGTTAAAAAAATATTTTAATTCTAAATTTTGAGTTTCTTTATTATATAAATATATGGTCAACCCCCACAAATTTTATTTAAATTTAAAATTAAAATTTAAAAAAATAAAATGGTTAACATAAAGAGTCTCACATAAGATTTTATAATAATTTCTAGATTAAATTTATAAAAATATGGTCAATGTGACCAATTTAAATTTTAAATAAGAATTAAAAAAAAAGAATTACTCCCAATCTTAGTAATATTTAGTAACTTTTCTTTATTTCTAAATTAAAACAAAAAGGTAATAGTTGTTATTCTGAGAAAAAATAATTTTTAAGTTATCTTTCAAAAATGATAATATTTAATCATTTTCATTTTAGAAAAATAATTACTCCCTAACTAAATTAATATTGAGGCATTTTTTATTTATTTTTAATTTTAACAAATACATTACTGTGAGAAAAATAAATTTTAAATATTTTTTTAATTATTATTCAAGCATTTTTCTATTTTTTCTTATAATTCTTAAAGAATTTGAAATATATAAATTTTAAAACTAAAGTGAATTTTTAAGCGAGTCATTCTTAAAAATCTATTAGTTAATTTCACATTTATTTAAATTACACGCCACAGTGATAATGATTTTATATTTAAAAGTAAAAGTGAAGTTATAATCATTTAATGATGTGAGACAAAAAAATACATTTTATGAATGAGAAAAGAGAAAATAGGAGGAAATAAAGGGAAAAAAGTGTAATTTATGTTATTAAACTAATTTAATGATTGAAAATATCTCTTCAAATTCCTTATTATATATTAATTTGGGCGGCGAAAGGATACTTTTGGTGACCAAGTAGTCGCTAAATGGGTGGAATTTTAGCTCCCAAACTTATTTGGCTGCAAAAAATGAAACTAATAACAATGTCAAAAATTATTAAAAAATTCCACAACTAAATTTTTTGGTTGTCAAAAGTTTTTGTTGGCACGAAATTCTTCGGAAAATATTTTGGAAACAAAATTTTGTCTTTAGCGACTAAATTAATATTTGGTCGGCGAAGAGATTTTTTAGCGACCAATTAGTCACCAAATGCCTGGATTTAGCGACCAAACTTACTTGCTGGCTAAAAATAAATGTAAAAAATTATGAAAATATTCTGCAACTAAATATTTTGGTAGCCAAAAGCCATTGTTGGCATCAAAGTATGGAGGGAAATATTTTAGAACTCTTTAGTGACTAAATTAATATTTGGTCGATAAAAGATCACTTTTAGTGACCAATTAGTCACCAAAATGCCTGGAATTTACTGACCAAACTTATTTGGTCGCTAAAAATAAATGTAAAAAATTATGAAAATATTCTGCGACCAAATGTTTTGGTAGTTAAAAGCCATTGTTTGTGCCAAAGCATGGAGGGAAATATTTTAGAACTCTTTAGTGACTAAATTAATATTTGGTTGATAAAGTATCACTTTTAGCGACTAATTGCTCGCCAAATGATAATTTTTAGTGACCAATTTATATTTGGTCGCTAAATATAAATTATTAGCGACCAAATGATATTTAGTCGGTAAAAACTAATATTTAGAGACCGAATTTAGTTTTGGTCACGAAAAATGGTCGCTAAAAATGCTATTTCTTGTAGTGGGAAATGGAGAAAGAGTAGTACAACGAATGGGAAGCCTTTGACTAAAGCACTCAAATGATGGTGAGGAGGGCTCTTGGAAGGATGTCTGCCTCACTATTTACTACAAATATCTATGAGGCAGAACCCCTAAAGAAGTTTCAAACTCCAAGGTTTAACCTCTATGATGGTAAATCAGATCCTTTGGCACATTACCATCATTACATGTAGGCGATCACACTCTAGAGCTGGAATGATGATCTTATGTGCAAAGTGTTTCCATCGAGTTTAGGAGACACAGTCTTCCAATGGTTCCACAAGTTGCCACCAAGAAGCATTGGGAGCTGGAAGCAACTGGCTGAGGAGTTCATCATGCAGTTCTTGGCTAATGCCAAATAGCCAAAACTTGATGATGTGCTTTTCATAATGAAGAAAAAGAATAGTGAAAGCTTAAGGGATTATTCTTGGAGATATATGGAGCTCTACAACAAGGTAAAATGATACTCAGAGCAGCTTGTTGTAACCTCATTCAAACTGGGGTTACAAAATGAAGATAGGTTTTAATTGTCATTATCAAAGAAGCTAGTAGCCAACATGTCCGATCTTATGTATAGAATCAAAAAATATGCCAATGTTGAAGATGAAACTAGGCCAGCCAAGCAGAAGAAAAGAAGGCCTTCAGGATCAAAGAAGGAGAAGGCCAAGGGTAAAAGGCTCGAGTTTGCTGGGGAAGGAAAGTCTATTTTTGAGGCCATTAACACAGTGTTCAAGGAGTTCTGTTTTAGAATTCTTTCCCAGATCATTGACAAGCCATACTTTAGATGGCTGAAGAAGTTGCCTGATTTTTCGGGCAAGGAGAGTCATAAGGACTATTATGTTTATCACCAGGACAAGGGGCACTATACAGGAGCTTGCTGTTCTTTACGACTTCACCTAGAAGACTTGTTTAGAGGATGACATCTATGAGAACATATAGATAAATTAAAGACCAGGATTGCTGGTGATCCCCTTCGAGCATAACGAGGGGATCAAAGAAGGAGGAAAGAGGATGCCGATGAAGACGATATGTGGAATAAGCTCAACACCCACCAAGAATAAGGATCAGAAGAGATGTGTAGAAACTGCAAGTCATTTATGTTATCCACATGGAGGGTCGCCCCCAGAGCATCGTAGCCTACTTGTAAGGGGAAGAACAATATGTTGGGAGGTATGGAGGGGTATTAAAGGTGGTCGTATCTCCAAGTAAAGTATCAAAGAGGGGAAATGCTTAGGGAATATTATTCTCTGAAGATGAAATCTAAGGAGTGCAGTGACCAAATAACGATGCACTGGTAATCACCTAGAAAATGTTTGAGACAGACGTGGAAAGGATCTTAGTGGATGCAGGAAACTCTATGGAGGTTATGTTCTTAAGCTTGTTTAAGAAACTTGGGCACACAGAGGAGGACCTTGAGCCCATTGAATGTCCACTCATTGTGTAATAACATGAATTTTCTTTCTTTTAATTAATTTTTGCTTAAGTGTAGTGGTGATAATTATTATATAAAAATTTAGAAAATTGAGGATTTGAAAATTTTTGGAATGATAAAATTAGTTGGAAAGATTTTCGGATTTAATTTCACCCTGTGTGGGAGTTTAATGTAGAATTTCTAAACTTTTATCCAAACAATTCCTAACTCAATTACCTATTTGGTTTAACCCAAGCCCATTAACCCATGGGTCAACACTTTCTTTGACTCACCTCAACTCACTTCAACTCACTTTATCACTCATTGAGTTGAGTCATGAATAGTAGCTCTAAATCATTTCTCGGCAAACTTAATTTTCCATCCATCATTTCTTCCATACATCTCTCACAATCTTTCAAATTATTTGGTTAATTAGTTAAAAAGACGACCCTACATTGATGACTTTAAAGCATTTCTTTCAAATTATTTAGCAAGCATGATTTAAGACTTAAAGCATCTTTTAAATAATTTGTTTAATTAGTCAAAAAGCTAGCATGATTCTGGATCATGCCACCTCCATACATCTTCCCCAATACTTCTTTTAAATTATTTGGTTTATTAATCAAAAAGGCAAAGCATGATTCCCGAATCTTGCCACCTCCATTCATCTCCCCCAATACCTCTCTTAAATTATATGGTTAGATAGTCAAAAAACAAAGCATGATTCTTGGATCATGCTACCTAATGTGATCCTACCTTAGTAACTTTGAAGCATAGGAAGTGGAGGTTATTTTCTCCACTGATACTTTCTCTACACTCCAATAACTTCTTATAAATTTGTGTGCCTTTAAAGAGAAAAAAAATAAGAGAAAAAAATTATTATTTAGTGTTCTTGGAGATTCAGTGTTGCTTGGAGGAAGAAGAAAGGCTTAGAACTTTCCAATTGGGTGGTGTTCAAAGCTCAACTCCTTTTTCCTTCTCAGACTTAGTCATCAATATCTTCATTGAGGTAGGATGACGAACCTCCTAAAGTGTATTTGATGTCTTCAATTTGAAGCTAAAGTATTTTTTTTTTGGGTTTGAAGTATGAAACTTGATTGTGATAAAAAAAATACCCGCACATTGGGGGTAGGGAAGCCGAAACTTTGACTGATGTAGCTCAGCATGCTGACAGCTCTATATTTGTAACTTCTGATGTGCTTCTGACCCCTAAAATGGTGGAATTAGGATTCGGTTAAAACATAAAAGTTGTAGCCCTTTAAGTTTTCTTTCTAACCCAAAATGATTTGCATCAATCTGATTTGTGAGTCAAAAGTTATGCCCAAAATACTGAGCACGTGTAAAACTGTATCTTCTGAACAAATTGAATTTAAGGTTATTTTTGCACCTTTAGACCTTAGAATCTTAAAAAGTGTAAAACATAAAAGTTGTAGGTCTTAAAGTCTAGTTTCTACAGATATAAAGTTTATAGATATTGGAGTTTTGCTCTATTTTATATGAATTTTCTTTTAAGCTGCTATTTCTACTTAACCTTTAATTGATGCGTGTTTGGATTTTTTTTAGAATTTTATGTTTAAAGATTTATTTAAATTCACAATTACCCTTTGTTAGTTCTAGTTATGTTAATAATTTATTTATGGGTGATTTTGTTCACAAGGTCTAATCTAGTAAAACACTTATACTATTTGACGAAATACCGAAGTGGACTGTTAAGTTGATGCTACTTAGTTATTTTTCAATTGATATGAAATAATTTTAAATTGGATATTATATATTATTTGACACTCTAATATTTATGATAACTGACTTAGACAATCAGTTTCATCATAGATAGTTGGATGACTTATTCAAACTAAAATGGCTAAGTAGAACCAAGTATTTGATAAAAATGCCCATATGAAACAATGAACTTATTCTTTCCTCATTTGGTCTTCCTTAAATGAATTTGATTTATTTTAATTGATTTTTAGGCATTGTTTTGTCACCCTAGCAAGTTATATAACTATATTGTTATGACTATGTGAATTAAATGAAACTTATTTAATACCTTCCTAAACATTGGAATAATTCTATGGACATTTGTGAATATCTTGAAGCTGAAAACATATGATAAGGGTTTGGTTATAAATAAGATGATGATTGGAAATTCATTTAAATTATTTTGAATAATATTATTCTTCTACCAAATAAAAGGGTTAGAATGAATTAGTTTTGTAATCTCACATTGGCTTAATTGTTCAGGTGATGTACTATACTATCCAGTTAGAATAAAATAAAACTTATCAATTTTTTCTAAAATTAAATATTAGTCCAAAGAGCTATTTATTATCTTTATATTTCATAAAATAATAAAATAAAAAGGTAACAGAGGCAAAAAAATCAAGATCGCAGCCAATGAGGTTCGAACTCACGACTTCAAATCGCAATTAGGGCTGTCCACCCACTAAGTTGCCAACCTCGGCTTAATTAATATACCATTAGAAATAATTTTGTTCTTATCAAAGGTAGTACGGCAAACTGGTCAAAATAATTAACTAAAATACTAATTCGAATTCTAAATTATTTTAGTTACTTGCTACTTGTTAATTTACATGTAGTACCTACCTTTGTGATAATAATATTGGTGATTATGTTTAATCTTCAATTTATTGAGAATTATTATTTAATTTTGAATTGAGATAAAATACTTAAAGTATACCGTATGTGACTGAATAATCCCACTTAGGATTCGTCACCCTAGGAACATTGCCGATTATTGTTGAAAATGTCTGATTAACATACAAGGTACCCTTGGAATGTTAAGGGGTGAAAATAAATTAAGACACTCGGTGCTAAAGTTATTTTTGGCAATGGGGTGATGGGTGGGTAGAAATGGCATTTTAGATGGAAATGGGAACATATGCATTTTATTTGGGAGATGCTCCCTTCTGACCTAACCAGTCAGGTAGCCGGTCGCGATGGCTAGGTTTTTGGTGGGTGACACCGTCGGAATGTATTGAATGTTAAGCCCGTAAAGTCACTGGTTCCCAAGGCTGGGGGTAGAGAAGGATAGGAGTATGATTATCCTAGGAGGATTTAGATTAAACTCCTTTATCAAATTTTACTATGACAGGCAACCTCTCTTGCTTATGTATGAATGATGTGTTAGAATTATTTAATTATATTTAATTCCTTTTGATGAATATTTTATAAAAATATATATATATATATATGAAACCTATATCGCTACGGGGTTTGATCCTGAGACCTTAAACATCTGAATCTGAGATCCCTACCACTGCGACACCGATTTCATTGTGGTACAAATAACAACTTTAAACTATTTAATGCGTAAGTAAAATAGTTGTTGCAGTGACGGTTTCATCGAACCGTTGTAAGTATAATTTACATTATTCAATTGGGATCTATTGAATTAATTGTTGCATGAACAGTATGCCACCTAATCTCATTCACTGTATTGGGTCATTTAATACAGTGTAGTATTACGACCACTGCATATAGGCACCTAGGAGATTTTGACCACTGGGCTTTAGTAGCTCACCCTTTTGTGGGAATATTTTTTTCGGGATATTAAGCATAGGGATACTGAAGATGAGCTGGAAAGAGATTAATTTCTCTTAAATATTCCATCAGAAGAGTTATCTATTTTTTTTCTTGCGCAGTACTGGAAGACTTTATTTATTATTGTGGTTTGTAATAATAATTGTTAGATGATTGTAATCATTAAGTTTAGACCTAGTTACTTTTATTTGATATGTAATGTTAATTACATGGTTGGGATGCTTAGATGGCTCTGTAATACTATTCTCTATCTTTATTTTGTGCCCTGTAGTTAAATCCCATCAAATGATTCAGTCTAATGACTTAAAATATTGGTTGGGATAAATTGGGGATTTTGAATTCCTTAAATTTTTATTGCATGTCAACCCCAGTTTGAAAGAAAATTTGGGGTGTGACGGCGTGTTGTTATCATCTTATTTTTATACCCAAATAAATAATCCCAAGTCACCCTCAGGTATTCAGGTTATTAAAATCTGGGGCGTGACACATTGGCTTTAACTTAGTCTTAGTTTAGCTATTAGGAAGGGCAGTTATCCCTAATCGAGCTGGGCTAGTGGAGTACGAAGTGGAGTTCACAGTGGTGGATGCACCATCATCCTACAATGCCATTGTGAGAAGGTCGTGGATACACATGTTGAAAGTAGGCCCCTTCACTTATCATCAAGTTTTTAGATTCTCTTATAGTGATGAGGTAATAGAAATTAGGGAAGATCAAGGCACACCTCAGAGGTGCTTCATTGCTGTCCTAAAATCCAAACCATTGGCTAAGCAAGTCCAACTAACAGAAATATAAGAGGAGACTCCAAAGATTGATGATGTTGGAGGAAATCCTGAGAAGAAGGCTATTAAGAAGCTATAGAAGTTCCATGTTGGCCCTCTTGAGCATGGCAAATTCTTCTTGATTGGGTCCAACTTAAGAGTTGAAGAGAAACTGGAGCTGACTAAAATGCTGCTGAAGAATGTCGGAACCTTTGCTTGGACTCCACAAAAAATGCCAAGTATTTCTCCAAAAATCATGAGTCACAAGTTAAATGTTATTTTAAGGATAAAATCTATAATCCAAAAGGCAAGGAGGTCCGCTTTACAACACATAGAGGCTGTGATTGAGAAGGTTGGCAAGCTACTAGAGGCTGAAGCCATTAGAGAGGTCTCGTACCCTAAGTGGATGGCTAACACAATTGTCATCAAAAAGAAAAATAGGAAGTGGAGGGTTTGTATAAACTACACTGACCTAAATAAAGCTTGTCCCAAGGACCAATTTCCTCTGCCAAAGATAGATCAGCTAGTTGACTCAATAGCTAGAAGCTTAAGGTTGTCTTTTCTAGATGCATATAAGGGGTAACACTAGATTCCAATGCATGGCCCTGATGAGGAGAAGATGCCATTCATTACTCCGAGGGGGTTTATTGCCATAGCGTTATGCCATTTGGCTTGAAAAATGTTGGTGCTAGATATCAACAACTTGTCACAAAGATTTTTAAAGATAACCTCGGTAAGATCATAGAGGTATACATTAAAGATATGGTGGTCAAGAGCAAAGAGCCAGAGACCCATATTCAACACCTACAGTACGTCTTTTCTACTTTTGACAAATATAGGTTGAAGCTCAATACTGCCAAATGTGCCTTTGGAGTAAGCTCCGGGAAGTTTTTAGGCCATTTAGTCACCAGGAGAGGAATTAAGGCTGATCCCGACTAGATACAAGCTATTCAAGTGATTGTCCCATCTCGTACAAAGAAAGAAGTTCAAAAGCTTATAGGAAAGTTGGCGACAATAAACAGATTCATTAGTCGAGCACAAAATAAGTATCGACCATTCTTTAAGCTTTTGAAAGGGACAAATAAGATGGTTTAGGACAGCAAGGCGAACCCAGCGTTGGAGAAGCTTAAAGAATATCTGATGACTGCCCCAATCTTGTCAACCCCTAACTAAAAAGTGTGTTACAGTTGTATTTGGCGGTCTCATAAAATACAGCCCTATTGAAAAATGAGGAAGGGAGACAAAAGCCTATCTATTATGCGAGTAAGACTTTACAGGGGTAGAGACCAGATATCTCTCCTTGGAAAAGTTGACCTTGGCATTAGTGATGGCCTCTAGGAAGCTAGCCCACTACATTCATGCTCACACCATTTAGGTGGTGACGGATCAATCAATTGGACAACTTTTGAAAAGAGTAGACATCATAAGGAGGATGGCTCAGTGGGCAGTTTCACTTAGAGTTTTTCATATAAGATTTGTGCCGAGGACAACAATAAAGGCACAAGTCTTAGTAGATTTTATGGCAAACTTACTCCTTCAGTCCTCGAGCAAATACAAGAGGTGTGGCAGCTTGAAATCAACTCAAAGGCTGAAGCAGTTCTAGGGACAGCTCCACCCTAATGGTAGATTGAAGTGGATAGGTCCTCTTCCAAAAGGGGCTCTAGAATAGAAGTTGTTCTGACAATCCCTGAAGGGGTGATAATAAAATACACAATAAAGTTGGGCTTTGAAGTCACCAATAATGAGGTAGAGTATGAGGCTCTTTTAGCTGGGCTTGACATTGTTTAGCGACTTTTCACCTAAAATGTGCTAATCAAGATAGATTCTCAATTGGTGGCAAACCAACTCAAAGGTGAATATGTAGCAAGAAATGAAAGGATGTCCGAGTATTTGGAGCTATCAAAAAAGAAGATGGAGCACTTTAATGTGGTTGGAGTTGAGTTGATAGGGAGGAATCATAACACTTGTGCAAACACTCTAGTGACATTGGCTGCATCTCCAAGGACTAGACCCACTGATACGATCTTCTTGAAGGTATTGGAGAAGCCGAGCATGTCTAAAGGTGAAGAGATAGTATGTATTCAACTGGGTCCATCTTGGATGGATCCAATCATCTTTTATTTGAAAGACTGAACCCTTCTAGAAGATAAGGGTGAAGCAAGGAAGCTGAGAGTCAAGGCTATGAGGTTTGGCTTTCCCTCGACCATAAACTATACAAAAGTCCTTCATAGGCCCCTATCTTTTCTGTGTCCATCCTAACAAAGTACAGAATTTTTTTATGAAATACATAAAGGGGTCTATGGAGCACACACTGCAGGCAGGTCACTAGCCCACAAAGTAATCACTCAGGGCTACTGGTGGCTAAACATAAAGAGAGATGCTCAAGCATATGTGCAGAAGTGTAGAAAGTGCCAGAAGTTTGCTCTAATCCCTCATCAACCTGCTTGGGAGCTTAGTCCACTAACCAATCCATGGCCGTTTGCTCAATATGGGCTCGATATAGTGGGGCTACTATCCACTGCTACTGGAAACAAGAAGTGGCTAGTAGTTGGCATTGATTATTTTACCAAGTGGGTAGAGGCAAAGCCATTAGCGTACATTAAGGATGGAGATACCGTTCGCTTTGTATGGAAGAACATCATCACAAGGTATTGCATCCCTAGGACACTTTTCTGACAATGGAACACTATTTGACAATGCTCTATTCAAGGAATATTGTTCTAGATATGGAATCAAAAATGTCTGTTTGACTCCTGTTCATCTCCAGAACAACGGGTAAGCTGAGGCTTCAAATAAGATTATCCTGAATGATATCAAGAAAAAGTTAGAGCTTGCTAAAAAAAAATGGGTGGATAAACTTCCGTCAATACTATGGACATATAGGACAACCCCAAAGAGGTCAACTAGTGAGTCTTCATTCTCTTTGGCCTATGGAATGGAGGTAGTAATCCCATTGGAAATTGGCTTACCGACCATACATTCCAAAGCCTTTGACCAAGGGGAAAACAATGTGGCAATGGGGGTAAGTCTGGATTTGATTGACAAGAAAAGAGAACTAGTTGCACTAAAACTGGAAAACTAGTAGTAAGAAGCAAGAAGGAAATACGACAAGAGGGTTAAGCTAAGAGAATTCAAGGTTTGAGATTTCATGTGAGAAAGTTGATGGAAGCTAGAAAAGATCTAACCGATGGGAAGCTTGGTGCAAACTGGGAAGGTCTACTTCATGTCACAGAAGTGCTTGGCAATAAAGCTCACCGATTATGTGACCAAGAGGGAAGACCAGTTAAGATGCTATGGAACACAGCCCACCTGAAGTTATTTTATATGTAAGCATTCGTGTTGAATATTTTTTAATGAAATTCTTGCAAATAAGCATTTGCAAAAGCAATTTCAGAAGTTTGCATGAAATTAAAGGAATACCCTAATGTTATCACTAAAAAGAATTGCCTCACTAGGTCTTCCTAGTACTGGTTCAAAAAGAATTGCCACACTAGGTTTATCCCTAGTGCTGGTTTGAAAAAATTGCCACGCTAGGTTTATCCTTAGTGTTGGTTCAAAAAGAATTGCCATGCTAGGTTTACCCCTAGTGCTAGTTCAAAAAGAATTGTCACACTAGGTTTATCCCTAGTGCTGTTTCGAAAAGAATTGCCACATTAGATTTTTCCCTAATGCTGGTTCAAAAGAACATCTCTTGCATCAGATTCTTTTATTGTTGACTCGGAAGAAGCAAAGGTCCATTGAATTTTCCCGATAGTGGACACAAAAAGTGTGTAAGTTTATTGATTTCATTGAAAAGCTTCGAATATGTAAATTTGGTCTATTTTTGGACTTAGAAGTTTCATCTGAGTAACTATTACTTCCTAGATAGTTAAGAAAAGCTAAAACTTAAAAGCTTCGACCATGTTATGGCAAGAATGCTATCTTTGAAGTACTTAAGTACGATAAGCTTCCAGACCACTTAAATTGTGGTCGGCTGCTCATTAGTCATCGCTTTGACTCGATTTATGTTGGCTTAGGTATAAGCATTACGTTAATTTGAAGGCATTCGGTTGAAGTATGAGTTAACTTAAAGATTATGACCAAAAATGCTTTTAAGATGTATTACAATTTAAGCTTCAAGCTCCTTGACCACCAAAAGAGAGTTTGGCAATTATTTGAAGATGTCTTGACAGTAAGGTCCACAGTGGTTTAACTTAGCTTTCATTAAAATTCAATCATAAAAAGCATGAGTATTGTTCTAGTAATTATTGTCTAATGAGTTCCGTTACTCATTATACGATAACTCACTACGTGATTATACTCTGCACTGGCTGAGAAAGCACATTAGTTAAGTGTTACATTTCAATCATATGATATTCATTTAGAAAGATAAAATTCACAACAACAATGACAGACAAATATCATTATATTTCTTTAATGTTTTAGAAAGCTTAAAATACGAGTACAGAAAAAGAGGAACAAAAGAACAATTAACAGAACTCACAAGTTTTATTATATAAAAGAGTCAAAGTACATTAGTAGAGAAGATTACGCAAGAAATAGTCTAGTATTTTCCCTAAGTGTCAAAATCCACTACTTCATTGGCAACTACTTTAATAAGCTCCTCGGTTGTGTTCTTAATTATCTCTTCAGCGATAGAAGCAAAGAATTCTTCAATTGGATCCTAGTCATTGCTGGAAATTCAAAACACACTATATATTTGAGTATAAGTTAAAGCATAATGATTTCAACAAACAGGAAAAATTCATTTCATTAAATTTAAGAAGATTTTTACATTATAGTTCAGATTACAAGGTAAACAGGGAAAAGAACAAAAGATAGTCCCTCATTACACTTGAAATGTGTAATTACAAACCTAACAATTAGGTTATAAATTATGCATTTATTTAATAATTTTATAGGTTTTTGGTTATTTTTAATATTTATTTTGTTTTATTTTTTAATTGTAGTGAAAATAAGGAAACAATCAAGATAAGTGATGATAAAAGTGACGAAAATGAGCCTTTGGTCCAGACCCTATGATGCCCGGTCCATACCAGTCAAGAACAAGGCTAGAGAAGCAAAACACGAAGTGAAAATGAAAGACACCGTGGGTTTGGACCATAGCGGGTTGATTTGTGTAGATGAATTATATTCTTAGGGTTTTTCATCTCTACTATATATATGAAACTTATACAGTCGTTTTGGCACGTCTACGTACACATTCTACTAGATTAGATTAAGGTTTTTTTTTCCTCTGTACTTTTCATTTAGTTTTTCATTACAACAGATTAGTGAAGAGAATTTTCAGTTTAGTTTTTTTGGAGAGTTTTTGGATTGATTGCTTTCAGATTCAAGTTTAATTTGTTGCGAAGAATGGTATGCGTTTTGTTTTGTTTAATAAAATTTATTTCACTTTTGTATTATCTATTTATTTGCTATTTTGTTATTTCATCTATGCTAGGTTAGATTTTTATTCTTGATTTAACCTAGTAAAGATAGGTACATCACTATGATTGATGAGATGTGCATAGATCCATACACGCAAAGTGAAAAACTTGCATTTATGGGTTTACAATTTTCAAATCTGTATTATTTATTTTCAAAAGCCTTCGAAAATAGGTTTTCTTAATCATAATCTCTGCAATCACTAATAAGAATTCGTGATTAAATGTTTCTTAATAATTTTGAAATAAGTAAATCAAATTTGAATCCAAAAATGAAATATCATAATATTTTCTAGGTTTTTAATCCTAAACGAGATTTGAAAACTGTGTTTTGGAATCTAAAAATGTTTTCAAGAAGATAACTTGCGGTTTATTTTTCCTTTACGTGAAACTTAAACTAAGATAAAAACACATCAAATCATGAAGAGTGAATCCACCCAGATGTAAAGGTTAGATCAAGATCTTTTATAATCTTGAATGCGTAGCTTTATTACTTTCATTGTTTTAATTTAATTTAATTTAATTTTGAATCTTGGTTTTTTTTATTAAGTAGAATAGTAGTAATTCAAATTCTTGAATTTTAATTTAGTTTATTTTTTGCAATTTACTTTATTTGTTTATTAGTTAATTAATCAACACTTTTCAAAACTCAAAATCAATTTTTTTCCTGTTTTTAAAACGAAACCACTAGGTAGAAGAACTTAGAAACCTTAGTGTTCAATCTCAAAATTCCCTATGGATATGATCTTGGACTCATTAGGTAAAACTACGCCGCACGCCTTTATACTTAGAGATTTATTTTTAACTACAATATTTAGAGGCAGTCAAGTTTTTAGTGTCGTTGCCGAGGAACTTTTGTAATTTTGATTCATTAGGATGGTTTTGGATTACTCTTCTGTTATTTTCACAAAAAAAAAAAAAAAAAAAAATTCATGAACATGGATTATTTTTCCTATAATTCTAGTTCACCTAACACCATCCACCCATTCATTGATTATTTAGGCAGCATTTATGCAATTGATTTTTGCCTAAAAACTTTTTCTTGCTATCTAAATTTTATGGACTTCAACACGAGGACCCTAAAGTTCATTTAGAACATTTTGAGTCAGTTTGTTTCTATTGTACGAATGGTTGCATGAATGACACTTTTAAGTATAATTTTTTCCTGTTCTCGTTATGCAGAATGGCCAATGATTGGTGTCATGCTGCTACTTGGTCCATTAATATTTGGGAAGAATTACAAAATGATTTTGTTGCAACTTTTCTCCCCAATTTTCAAAACTTCACCCTTCGTTTTCAAATTAGAAATTTTTGTTTCAAGAAGGGTGAAGTATTTTGTAAATTCTAGGAGAGATTTAAAAACCTTTTAGAAACTTTCCTAAGTCATGGACTAGAATTAGGGCACATCCTAGGCATATTATATAATGCTCGAACTTGTGAGTTACACCGAGCGTTTGATAAAAGCTTGGGTAGGGATTTCCTTGACCTCACCCCAGAAGAGGCATGGTTATTCCTTGAATTTGTCTGTGAACACACCAAGCCATGAGAAAGACTTGAACTTAGTTTTGAATCTCATGCACTTGAAAGCCACATTGACTTTTTCCTGCATATTCCTACTTCACTTGATCCTTATGATCCATTCTTAGAAAGTAGAGAAGGTGTGGAGCCCGATTACTTGGATATTGCATGTCCCAAGCCCACTCTGTTCACTGAGGGCTAGTCTGAAGAGTCCCGAGATTGTTGGCCTACTGAATCTAATAGTGCACAAGTTGAGTTACTCTGCGAGCAAACTCAACATAGGGAAAGAAATTAACTTAAAACTCAATTCTAGCGCACGTGAGACTTCCATACTTATTGACTCTACATTAAATGATACATTCTTCAAGTCCACAGCATGTCCTTATGTCTGTCCACTCACTAAAGCTGAAATTGTTGAATCTAAGGCCTTTTTGTTTCTTGTACAAGAAAATCCTAATTCAAAAACCTTAAACTTTGAGTGGAGTGACTATTTCGATAATGGTTGGGATAGTAAAGGGAATGAGCCCTTTGACTCACTCCCACCAGACTCTAACATGCATGAGACTTCATTTGTTGAGAGTTTTGAGGACATGCCAACCAACACCACCACATAGCTTGAAGCTCATCCCACCCTAACAATTCAGGCGACCTTAGAAAGTCCTAATGCTCATTTTAAGAGCTTTGATGCTATAGGTTCAAAGGAGCACATTGTTGAGCTAGTCAATTTAGTTTCATCATGTTCCACCACACCACTCACTAAGACCACTTATGATATATCTTTTTCTATTGGGGATAGTACACTTGATTTACTGGTTGAGACCCTTACATTTGAGTGAAAGTATGATTCTAATTATGGTTGGCTTCCCACTTCAATCCCACAGGACTATCATGAGAGCGAATTTTCTTTATCATCCTTTGAGAGTTTGACAGATAGGCTTGAGAGTGACAGTGGTGCACACCTCTCCTCTTTTGCCCTCACCCCAACTGAGAATTCTACTAAGGGAATTGAATATTTTTTCTCCAAGACTAACCACACATTTAGAAGAGTAGTGGAGACCAAAAAGGTAGTTTGCATTGATTTCTTAGGTGTCGAGGTGATATTAGAGAACACGCAACCACATTCCATATTCACATATGTAAATAACTTTCGATCATATTTGTGGCTCAAGGATCCCCACAAAGTCATGCATTCTCTAGTGTTCTCTCCACTAGGAGCACACTCATTCACGGTACCTCTTGGACTTGAGGAGAATATTTTATTCCTAAAGCCATTTGGTAAGATTTAGGAGAAATTAGGAGTTGGATAGTATATTTTTGCATTAACCTTTGTATATTAGTAGATTATATTTTATTTATTTATTTTTGTTTTCTTTCTTCTAGATTAAGTTTTAATTTTCTTTTATTTTATTTTCATTTGTTTGTTCTAACATTTTCTCTCGTAGAAGTTTTATTTTTCTTTTAGTAGAGTTTAATTCAAAGGAATAAAGTGCTCAGGTAATATCTCAACTACCTTTTTTTATTTATTTTTGTACTTCATGGATACACTATCTATTGTTAAGAATTGCTAGAGACTAAGTTGGGGGGTGATATTAATATACCTTAATTAAAAATAAAATAAAATAAAACAGAGAGGGTGTTGGATAACCCTTTCGTCATTTCTTTGGTACATAGTAGATTATATTTTTCTTTCTTTATTTTCTTATTTTTTGTTGGTTTAGCTTTTCTTTTCTTTTATTTTTATTTTGTCATTCTACCAACTTTTTTCTTTTTGTTTTATTTTTCTTTTATTTTCATCTTCTTTTAATTCTAACATTTTTCTTGAATAGTTCTTTTGTTTTTCTTCAAATAAGGAAGCTCTTGAGGCAATATCCTTCCTCTCTCTTTTATTTAGTTTTGCACTTCCAATTGGTATTTTATATTTATAATTGTTGTTGTTGGGGGTGCAATAGAATCTAAGTTGGGAAGATGTATTGGGTGATGCCTTAAGTGGCTTGAATAATGGGTACATGCTTGGTTTATTTTGTACTTTGTTCTTGTTTGTACCCTTTGTGGTTATTGTTTTATGTTCATCATCATCATACTCACTTTGCACATTATGGACCCATATGCTTCATGGTTCTCACATTGAGGACAATGTGAATTTTAAGTTGGTGGTAGGGTTCACATGATGACCTTTGTGCCAAAATTGTAAAATTTAAAAATTTTTGAGCATCTTTGAGCTTGAATACATGAATTTAGCACATTTATACCTGTACATTAGCCCTTTTTGGTATGGTTGATTGTGAAATTGAGTGAGAGAGTAATGAGTGAGTTTTGTTCAAGCTTTAATAGGAAACTTAGCTAAAGTGGAGTGTGTTATGACCTTTTGCATTTTTTGACTATTATAGAGAAAAGCTTATGTGCTTAGGAGAGGATTTTATTTAACATTAGTTAATTGAGCATTCTTAGACTGTGTAGACTTATACCCTTTAATGGTGAGCTTTTAAGCCTTTTTTCGAGGGGTTGCATATAATCACAGCTTTTTTATTCTTCACTGTGATTTTCAATGCACCAGTTGCATCACACATACTTACGTGGGTTTTAGTTGGCACATTATGAGTTGTTGCAAGCTTTGAATGTAATGTTAGGCCCTCTTTACTATTTTTGGGTCTCTTTGTCTTTCCTTGATATGAAATTGCCCTAAGAACCAACTTGAAGCCTTTTTATTAAGTTTTTGATCTTTATTTTTCTTCTTGATTCTCACAACATATATTATCCCTTAAGCCTATTCAAATACTTTAAGCTTTACCATCACATGTCTTGGGTTGTGAAAAGTGCCTCAATGTCTAAGTTGTGAATTTGGGTTGGGAATGTAAGCTTTTGAGAGCAAAATGAGGAAGAATGTTGGGATGAGAATTTATGTGTTGTATAGTTCATTGTTTCAAAAAAAAGAAAAAAAGAAAAAAAAGAAAAGAAGAATAAAAGAAAAAAAGTTTCTCATTTTTTTTTTGCTTGTGTAATTGTGGGACTTGTGCATTGTACTATAATTATACTATAATTATTGAGAATGTCCCATGAGTAGTTTGTAAGTTTGTAAATAAGTTTCTTGTTATAGTTCTTGTTGGGGTTTGGAAAGGAAATGGGTATTTGGGACTTGTGCACACTTGAGGATCTTTATCTCAAGACATGTGCTTTGATTTCTATATCTTCCATTGTTAACCATTACCTTTGGCCAAGTTACAACCAAAACAAAGACCTAGTGGATTCTAAGCTAACAACTCTTGTGCGTGGAGTGGTATTATGTAGGTTGTCTGGTGTGATCTCTTACAAATGCATAGGAACATGGTTATGAGTTGTCCACTTTAAATTTCATTTCAATTCATTTATTTGTGGGGTTGTGTGCAATTAGGATAGCATCATATGCTAATAGGTATGTGTGAACCCTTGATGAGTGAATTTCTTTCTATGAGTGGTATCCTGTGAGTGTTTGAAGTCAAAACCTAGTTCTGTTTATGCTCTTACAACCTTGTTAAATGAATGAAATAATTTTGCACACATGCTTTTCCTACTTTGATAGTCCATGCATTTATACTTAGCACTTAGAAATTACACATGATATTTGGATTTTGTGACTTGTTTGGCTTGAGCTTGATTCATTTTTTATCTTAATCACTTTTTGACATTTTGAAACCATACCATAGATATTTGTGGGTAACATCATTGCAAACCCTCACGAGATCTTAGTCGTCTACTAGAGGGAACCTAGGGGTTTAAAGGGCCTGCCTCACACACTAAGTGTGGCCATGTGTCTCCTACAAAATTAGACCTCCCTTTTTGTTTAAGTCTTTACTTATCTTTATTTTTGAATAAGTTGAGAATGTTTGGTTTATGCCCTTTAGTCTTAGGATTTGAATTCTTTTCATTGTTAAAACTTGACCGCCTCTAAATATTGCAGTTAGAAATAATCCCCCAAGTATAAGGGCGTGCGGTGTAGTTTTACCTGGTGAGTCTAGAATCATATCCACTAGGAACTTTGAGATTGAACACTAGGGTTTCTAGGTTCTTCTACCTACTGGTTTTGTTTTAAAAATAGGAAAAAAAATTGATTTTGACTTTTAAAAAGTGTTGATTAATTAACTAATAACCAAATAAAGTAAATTGAAAAAATTAAACTAAATTAAAATTCAAGAACTTAAATTACTTCTATTCTAATTAATAAAAAAAACAAGATTCAAAACTAAATTAATTTAAGACAATGAAAGTAATAAAGCTACATATTTAAGATAATTAAAGATCTTGATCTAACCTTTAAATCTGGGTGGATTCACTACTTCATAATTCGATGTGTTTTATCTCATTTTAAGTTTCACGTAAAAGGAAAAATAAACCACAAGTTATCTTCTTGAAAACATTTTTAGATTCCAAAACACGGTTTTCAAATCTCGTTTAGGATTAAAAACTTGGAAAATATTATGATATTTCATTTTTGGATTCAGATCTGATTTACTTATTTCAAAATTATTATGAAACATTTAATCAAGAATTCTTATCAGTGATCGTAGAGAATATGATTAAGAAAACTTGTTTTCAAAGGTTTTTGAAAATAAATAATATATAGCTGAAAATTGTAAACCCATACATGCAAGTTTTTCACTTTGTGTGTATGGATCTATGCACATCTCATCAATCATAGTGATGCACCTATCTTTACTAGGTTAAATAAAGAATAAAAATCTAACCTAGCATGGATGAAATAATAAAACAGCACATAAAAAGTTAATACGAAAGTGAAATAAATTTTATTAAATAAAACAAAACGCATACCATTCTTCACAACGAATTAAACTTGAATTCGAAAGCAATCAATCCAAAAACTCTCCAAAAAACTAAACTGAAAGCTCTTTTCTCTAATCTATTGTAATGAAAAATTAAATGAAAAGTATAGAGGAAAAAAGACCCTAATCCAATCTAGTAGAATGTGCATGTAGACGTGCCAAAACGACTGTATAAGTTTCATATATATAGTGGAGATGAAAAACCCTAAAAACATAATTCATTCACGCAAATCAACCTGCTGAGGTTCGGACCATCTATGGGGGTGTCTGGACCACAGTGTCCTTCATCTTCATTTCGTGTTTTGTTTCTTTAGCCTTGTTCTTGACTGGTCCGGACTAGGCATCGTGGGGTTTGGACCAAAGGTTCGTTTTCATCACTTATCTTAATTATTTCCTTATTTTCACTATAATTAAAAAATAAAATAGAATAAATACTAAAAATAACCAAAACTATTAAATTATTAAGTAAATGCATAATTTATAACCTAATTGTTAGGTTTGTAATTACCCAAATCTCACCTCTCTTCCTTCCTGGTAGAATCCTTCTCAAGCTCCAAATGTATCTCCTTGACTGCGCTAGGATCTTAAGTAGGGTCAACTAGAGAAGGGTCTTATTGAGCAAAGGGGGCATCTTTAGCAGAACTATCGACCTTCAATTCTCCCTCTTCTATTTCCTCATCAAATGTTTGGATTGATGGGGTTTGGGCAGGGCGATCAAAGCTGAACGCAAGGATAGTGCTGTAAGGATTTGGAAATGACACTTTTCTGTATGTTGGGAAGGTAGGCTCAATGTTCTTTTTCTTCATAGCAACCTCCCAACTGTCCAGGAAGTACTCATTTCGAGCATTTTGCATCTGATTGACAAAGTCTTGAAATTATTTGCTTCAAGGTTTGCAGCTACTTTGTCTTTACTATTCTTTGGGGCTTGTTCTTTCTCTTGCAAAGTGTTGGACTTGATTTTCAGCTCGACCTTTAATTTCTCGACTTCGCCTATCAGACTATTTTGCTCAGCGTGTGATCTAGATATTTCTTTGGCCATCTTTTATTGCTTGGCCATAAAGAGGGATAGCTTAGACTTCGCTGAAGCGAGTTGGCTTGTTTTTTGCACCAACTCTTCATTCTTATTGGCCAAAGTCCATCCAGGTGGGCAGCCCTCTTCTCATTGGCCTTGGCTTTGGCACTCGTAGCAATAAGTTACTACTCAGGAACTTTTTCCCTCTCCTTTAGTTCTTTCTTCTTCGCCTTGAGATCATCAATTCTTTCCCTTAGGCTCTTAATATACACCTCGTCCAAGTCAGCCTTTTAGGAGAGGCCTTTACTCCTGGTGATGAGCTCCATAGAGTACAAGGTTGACTGCAATAAGATAGAGGATTTATTAAAAAAGCTCTACATCTTAGAAACAGAAAGAGAACATAAAGAATAAGCAAAAGGAACTTACAATGATCATACTCTTCATTAATGTGGAATGAAGATCTTTCATTCTGTTCTTCCTCGTATTTTGAACGTCACAAGGAGGGAGGATACCTCTTAGATATTCCTCAGGATGGTTAAGTGCAATGTCCTGAATTGTGAAGGGGGCATCCTGAGGGGAATTAGAGGCACAGACTTAAGATCTAGGGAATGAAGGACTGAGAGTCTTGAATTGGATTTTTCGGGTAGACGATTTGTAAAGGGACTTAGCTAATCCCCTCCATACTAGATGAAACGGACCTAGCTTCCTAAGGAGATGTTGGTTAAGAGGAGCTCGGAGTGTTTGTTAATTTAGCTGGGGGTACCTCCAGGAGAGGGATATCTTTGGGCTGATCGACCTTTTATTTTTTCTTGGTTTGTTGGTCGATACCTTTAGCTCGAGGGGATTTTTTGGAGACATCCGAAGGTTCAGAGATGAAAACCCCTGAATCCTTTTTATTTTTCTAGATATTTGCCTCTTTGACCTTGTGAGATTTTTCAGCCTTAGCAGCCTCATTGGCCTTATTTTTCTCGACCTTCCTTTTATTCATTCTTTTTCTCTCCTCAGCCCTTTGCTTGGCCTCTTCTAACTTCTGTCTCTTCACTGCCTCTTCAGTAGCCTTCTTTATATCCCTCTTTAGGGCCTTGCCTTTTATTTCAATGTCAAAAGAATGATGAGGATCTTCTTCTTCTTCTTCTTCTTCTTCCTCTATTATCAATCTTCTTCTTTAAGGAGTTTGCTCGGCTGATTGGACTGGTTTGAGGAATTGTTGTGTTGGCACTAGAAAGATAAATTGGATGGCGACTGGTGGTGAAGGCACCCAATCTTTATGCTTCAAGGCATAGAAGGCCTATTTCTCTTCGAGGGTCAAGGTGAACCACCGTTGTAACCGATTAATGGCTTCCCTAAATACAATGCCCTGAGAAGGTGAGATGAACGATCTGTAATTGGGCACAAAGTCAAATAGGATAGGAAGTACTCTGGCGAATGGATAGAGATCAGGAGCTCCGAGAAATTTTAGAACTTCTTCCAAGCATGCTAGATCGGCACAGGCCCCCTTAACCTAAGACTTCTTTGCTTGCTCAGCTGCACAGAAATACAGAAATAGTTAGGCTTAATCCATATTCAGAGTAAAAAAGTAATTAAAGAATAGACAAGTAAATGATGATCTGAAGTCTACCGACCTAGACAAGGGACACCAGAGGGACTGGAGGAAAGAGGTCTTCATCTGCATCATGCATTCGGTGCCCAATAACAATGCAGGTATTATCTTCTGATCTTATATTACCAGGAAGCATGTTTACCAGGGCTATCTCTGGTTAGGACTTCAGATACCACTTACTTTTGTTCTTTCTAACTTTTTGGATGGTGTAACAGTAAAGTAGGTCCCATTCTGAGACGTTAAACCCATATCGTCTGTTGATTTCGTGTACCTCGTTTACTATTCTATAAAAGTTATGGGTTACACATCTAGGGGAAATATTGAGTATGCTCATGACAGAGTGGAAAAAGGGATTCAAAGAGAACCTAAGGCCACCTTCTGTGATGGCCACTATAGGGAACTCCCCTGCCTCATGATCCTCATCGTGGGACAGCTTTATACCTACGTTGTCTGGAATGTTGTATCTTTGTTTGAAAATCTTAATTTTTTCCTCAGATTTGAGTTCGTTAGCTAGCCTACCTTTGGTTTTGTGTAAAAAAAAAAAAAGAAAGAACGAGAAGACAAAAGCTGAGAAATTCGACCCTCACCAAAAGAAAAGTAATGAATCAAAGAAGAAAAACGCTATTGGAGAAGGAAATGATTGCAGAGATGACTTGAGTAAGCTCAAATAAAGCAAGTTTAAGAAAAAAAGTGAGTGAGGCAAACAATACGTACATATATGTATGCATATATAAAGTTTCAAAGCCAAAAAGTCAAACGAGCGGGAAAAATGATATTTATTGCCGCCTCCATTTTCAAATTAATATTTATGAGTTTTAAGCATCGCAGTCCTAAGGTTTCGTACATGTGATGGAGGCACTGAAAAGGCAAAGAGACATATCACATGTAATAAATAAGACGGAGAGGTGGCCAATCCTGGTAAAGCACATAAAAAGCAAGGTGATTATGAGGTATGTGAAAAGACTTTATATAAATCTGATAAGTGTCATTTTAAGAGTCATGTATTCTGTTTGGAAAATAAATTATCCCCGACCAAAATGGGGGCATAATGTTGGTGCAAAATAAACCGAGGACACATGGCCCCTTCCTGAACATCATACAATGGGACATGAGGCACTACCTTAAGAACATTATAAACATGCTTGGTGTTGGCCTAGCGATTGGAAGAATACTGTGGTTGTGCCCCAGTACTTGATAATGTGACCATAACCATAAATGCCAAATGGTAATAAATTTGGTTGAGGGATGCTTAATGTGTAAGGTATAAATCAATTAAATTTAGGGCAAATTTATCTGTAAAACAAATATTCTAATAGAATTAACGTCCAAACCAACAGAAGAAAATTGGGGATAACAACATTTAATAATAAAGGAGATAATAATTTTTAAATAATAAAGGGAGGAAGTTTAATTATTTAAATATTGAGGGAAAATAGATAATGAAATTTACCCTTATATATGCATTCAAAACATTAAGGTGTTATTTGGTTTATTTTTTTTATTTTTTGTTTTTTGTTTTAATTTTTTATTTTCTGTTTTGAGCGCATTTGCCATTTTACACTTTTGAAAACAAGAAAAACATTTAAAACACATTTAGTTACTTGTGTTTTCAAAATTTATTTTAGAAAATAAAAAATGAGTTTACACATAAAATAAAAAATGAAAAAAAGTCATTTTAAGTATTTTAAACCCAAAATAAAGAAAATCTCAAAATAAGAAAAACAGAGCAGTTTTTGTTTTCTTGTTCTTGGATTTTTAAAACATAAAATATATAAAACAGAAAATAAAAAATAGAAAATAGTAAAGCAAACCAAATGCCACCTAATAGTAGAACTCTAACAGTTACACAAACTTCATTAATTCATTATAAGAATTTGATGACAATGCAAATAAATAAATAAATAAATAAAACTCAATAAGTATGGATAAGGTATGAATATCATTTTCTATATCCAAATTGAGTATCAATAGAATATGGGTAAAGGTATAATAAATATGCATGTATGAGCAATGGCAAAATAGAAACTTTCTAAATCCTACTCATTGCATATCCCTAGTTGTGCATGATGGCTTCGCTTTCCCCTTAACACCAAATTGAGAAGCATGAACATATGACGTAGCGACAAGCTTAGATGCCTATTTAGCTTTTTAAATTTAGAGTTTAATATTAGATTTATCCCATTTTGAGCAAGATGGTTAATTGTAATTAGACACCATTCTTAGTTCAATATGCCTAAGAAGAGCAACTGTATGCAAATTAAATTAAATATCTTAGCAATTCAAATTAACCTTTGGAGGATATATAAGTGGATCTTAAACCAAGACACAAGTCCATATTGGGTAGCTGAACTAATGTTCGTGATGGATGATTTATGTTAAATTCACAAAATATTGATGAGGTCAATAAGAAATTGATTTGAATGATTTCTGTTAAATGCAAGACCGTGTTTGAGTTTGCTAAATAGGGGAATCTAGAAATTTTGTTGAGTGAACGTAAAATCAAACAAAAATAAACATTATAAATTTTTAAATGACAAATTTTTAGTACCATTTAGAAGTCCAAATTTTAGCAACTTCTAGTTTTTTTGCCAAAAGTTGCTAATTGTAATTTTTGGTACATTCAATGAAGCAAATAGTAAATTTTAACAAAATTTCGTAACTTTTTACAATTTTTGAGTGTTTGGTAAAATTTTTGTTAACTTTTGGTAATTCTTAACGACTTTTGACAACTTTTGGATTGAGTAAGTCACTGTAACTGAGTAAAAAAATGACAAATTTTAATTAATTTGACAACACAAAAAAAATTTAAACGTATTTAGAAAGACAAATTTTAAATTCAATGGGAGCAATTTAGATATTATGCATTAAAAAATAAAAAAATTTATACCAAATATACAAAATTTCAAGTCATTGGAGGTAGCTTAAACAACCCCCACCCTCGGAAGGGCGGGGGCCAGTGTTTAATCTGCCACTGTTGCTAAATATGGCTTGTCACCTTGGCCTTTTTCTTTAAAAATCATGTTTTGCCCCCAAAGCATTTCACTTGCTAGAATCCAAGCATTTTGTTTTATCTTCCGTACATGAAACAAGACAAACGGCTGTTTATAAATTATATATTAAAGTACAAGGCACAGAACTTTTCATTAAAAAATGTTCATTCTGATGGTTGATTCTTATATTCTTACAGCTGATATCCTTATAAACCAAATCAAACCAAGCCAAGCCTTTTCCCACTAGGTGGGGTCGACTATATGGATTTGTCGATGCCAATTAGATCTGTTTAGGGCCATGTCCTCTGATAGATCTAAGTAGGCCAAGTCATGTTTAATAGTTTCTTTCCAACTTCTCTTGAGTCTTCCTTTACCTCTCCTACTCTTGGCAATCTCCATACTTTCACGCCTTCTAACAGGTGCCTCCGTTGGACGCCTTCTAACATGGCCAAATCATCTTAATAAGTTTTTTCTCATTTTATCTTCAATCGATGCTATTCTTACTTTGCCTCTAATCTCCTTATTCCTAATCCTATCTTTCTTTGTAATCCCGCACATCCACCTTAGCATCCTCATCTCCGCAACTGCCATCTTTTGACCATGATTATACTTTACTACTCAACACTCTGATCCATATAGCAGTGCTGGTCTAACCGCCGCCTTATAATACTTTTCTTTCACCTTGAGGGGGACTTTTCGGTCGCACAAGACTCCCGAAGCACTCCTTCATTTGGTCCACCCGGCTTGAATCCTGTGACTTACATCAGTATCTATCTCTCCATCTTGTTGCACCATAAATCCAAGGTACCTAAATTTATCTTTCTCTACAATTTTTTGTGTGCTTAAACTTACTTCTATACTACCCGTTATCCTACTTTGACTAAACTTACATTTCATATATTCCATCTTGCATCGACTTAGCCTAAACCCTTTTGTCTCTAATGTTTCCCACCACAATTCTAGCTTAGCATTTACTCCTTCTCTCGTCTTATCTACTAAAACAATATCATCTGCAAATAGCATACACCACTATACCTCATCCTGAATATGTCTTGTAATCTCATCCATAACTAAAGCAAATAAGTACGGGCTTAATGCTGAGCCTTGATGTAAAACAATCGTGATATGGAACTCGTTAGTCTCTCCACTAGTTGTTCGTATAGATGTCATAGCTCTATCATACATGTCTTTTATCGCCTTAATATATGCGACACATGCTCATTTCTTTTCAAATAGTCTCCATAGAATCTCCTTAGGAACCCGGTCATATGCCTTCTCTAAATCGATGAATACCATATGTAAATCTTTTTGACCTCCTCAAGAGAAAGATAGCCTTCATGGTTGATCTTCCAGGCATGAAACCAAATTGAGTCTCTGAAACGTTTGTTGTCCTTCTTAGTCTTCTCTCAATAACTCTCTCCCATAATTTTATCGTATGGCTCATCAATTTAATCCCACGATAGTTCGCATAGTTCTGAATATCTCCTTTGTTCTTGTATATGGGTATAAGGATACTTTTCCTCCATGCATCAAGCATCTTCTTGCTCTTTAGCACTACATTAAAAAGTTTTATCAACCAATTTATGCCATCCTCTCCTAAGCACCTCCAAACCTCAATAGGGATACCATTTGGCCCAACTGCTTTCCCATTCTTTATCATTTTTAATGCTTTTTTTACTTCTTCCCTACTGATTCTCCTATAGAACATAAGATTTAATTCTTTCTTAAAAAGGGTAAACTGCCCCAATTGTATGTCACTACTACTGCTTTCGTTAAATAACTTGTAGAAGTAGTTCTTCCAACGTTCATTTATCTTCTCTTCTTTTACTAATACCTTATCATCCTCATCCTTAATGCATTTAACTAGGTCTAAATCCTTGGTCCCTCTATCTTTAGATTTAGCAAGCTTGGATATCTCTCTTCCGCCCTCCTCAGTGTTAAGTCGCCTATATAAATCCTCAAATGTCTTTGCCTTAGCCTTACTAACTGCTTTTTTGGTTTCTCTTCTAGCTTCTCTATACCTCTGCAAGTTCGCTTCATTTCGATCGTTTTGCCAAGATTTAAAACACTCTCTTTTAACTCTTATCTTGTCTTGGACGGCCTCGTTCTACCACCATGTCTCTTTCTTTGCCGTAGCACGCCCTTTGGATTCTCCTAAGACTTCTTTCCCTACCCTCCTAATACACTTTGCTACCTTATACCACATAATATTTGCACTCTCATTTACCGTCTAAACGTCTTCCTCTAGTACTCTTTCCCTGAATACTGGTTGCTTATCACCTTTCAAGTTCCACCATTTAGTCTTTGAGCATCTATACGACTTCTTTTTTCCAGTCCACCTTTGAAGCTGCACATCTATGACCAACAACCTATGTTGGGCAGTCAAGCTCTCCCCCAGTATAACTTTACAATCTTTACAAGCTACACAGTCTCTTTTCCTAGTTAAGAATAAGTCAATTTGTGTCCTTGAGGAGCCACTCTTATAAGTCACCAAATGTTCCTCGCTCTTCCTAAAAAAGGTGTTCGTCACCATGAGATCATAAGCCACTGCAACCTCCAAAATATCATTCCCTTCTTCATTTTTATTACCATAACCATATCCTCCATGTACTCCTATGTATCCATCTACGTCGCGTCCTATATGACCGCTCAAATCTCCTCCTATGAAGACCATCTCTCCTTAAGGTATCTCTAGTAGCATTCCTTCCAAGTCTTCCCAAAACTTCTCCTTATGTACATCTCCTAAGCCCACCTGGGGGGCATAAGCACTAATTACGTTTACTATCTCTTCTCCTAACACTAACTTAATTGCAATAATCCTATCTCCACAGCGTTTTACATTAACTATATCTTCCTTTAGGTCCTTGCTTACTACTATGCCGACCCCATTTCTCAATCTATTAAGTCCCGTATACCATAACTTATACCCGGTCCTCTTAATCTCTTTAGCTTTCTGTCCTATCCACTTTGTCTCTTGTAAGCAAGTAATTACGATTCTTCTCCTTTCCATTATATCCACCACTTCCATAAGTTTCCCAGTTAAGCTCCAATGTTCCAAGTACCTAATCTCAGCCTTCTATTTTGGACTAGCTTCTTTACCCCCCACTCGTCTAGGAAAGTGTGAGGACCCTTGCCTATTTAACGCTGCACCCGGGCATCGATGCAATAGTCCTTGCTTATTTAACACTGTACTCAGACCATACAGCGCATCGCTAAGTAGGGAATGCCCTCACAAAATCTCATTAGGTGTCAAAAAATCTATAAAAAAGATCAACAAAGTTTTACGCTAGCTATCGACTACCTAACACAACCCTCCTCCTTTATCCGGGCTTGGGACCGGCTATGAAAAAACATAAGCAGAGTTAGCTGATATCCTTATAAAAAGTGGAAATATATCTTCTCACGAAATGTTCATTCATTTCACTCTACCTTTAGAATTATTTTATTTTACTTCATTCTAGTATTACTTAAGTTGACAACCAAACGAAAATAACGAAAATAATTATCCAATTCAAACATTGTTTAATTTCATAATCAAACAAAGCAATTTTTATTCTATTCTTTCATTTTATTCCAATCATGTCTATCAAATATATCCTAATAGAGAACAAGCTATTCAGGTTAATTTTTATCCTTACATGATGACAGTAATGCTAAACATGTTTGTTTATGAATCTTTGTGCTCTCAACTCAAAATTGAATTAGGGGTGATTCATGTGTTTCTCTAAGACAACATCCTAAATTAACATATAAAGAGGAATAAAACACAACTACCATGGAACTATTTATGATACATACCTATTTCACCTCTTGCCATACATATATAAAGAACATCTCCACCATGAGGAAAATTCTCACTCCAAAAAGCTCATTGAACCAGACAACATAGACACTTCCATTCCTATAAGCATCAGTGGAGGTATAAGCCATACAGTTACATTCTTTTAAGTATTTCTCCCCCCCCACATTCAATGGAGCTTAGGTTCAGCCACACAATCCCATTATCCGGCAACTTCAATCCCTCATACATCACAAATCCATCCCCATGATCCCCACAATTTCAGTTCAAAGTTGCACTTACAACTATCCCCACAATCCATATTGTTAATGTGTATCTATAATTTTAAGATAACTAGAAATAGAGTTTATAACTAGTAGTAGAGTTTAGGTAGACTTATAGCAGTAAAGTTTGTCTTCTATTCTACTTCTACTTTGCACTTCTATAAATAGAGTTGCTATGTCATTGTACAGATACAAATTAATATATAGAATTTTTCCAACTCTTCCATTCATTCTTCTATCATGGTATCAGAGCTTTGGTGATTTTAATTTTTTTTAGCACTTGGTAGAAACAGCCTACCTCGAGTCATGTTTAAGAATTTGATCTCCAATTAGATTGTTCCCGTGAGTGATACTGGAGGTTCTTTTAATTGCTCAGTATTAACACTTTAAATGATTACACCCAAAATGCATATCAATGTTGATTGATCTCATAAAAGGGCATAAATTTTAAATATTCCCATCAACAGAAACATTCCCATGAAGTTACTTATCGAAAAGGTTTCTAACTAAAGGTGTTTAAGAACTTGTGACCATTGTATAGAAGTATAAGTGAAAAAGAAGAGAAAGTCAATTGGAGGCTGCCACAACTACATATATACTCCTAGGAGAATTGGAAGGAGTGTTGCCAGAAGCCCCATTTTTCTACTCATGGATCATTTGGAGATTTCTAAACCCATAAAATCACCCTTGAAGGTCCCAATTACATCTCCTAGTGTCAAGCAATGTTTAGTTTTCTTAAAGGTCGAAAACTTTGGCTATACATTACAGGAGATCTTACTACACCAAAAAAGGAACCTAACAAGGAAGATAATGAAGATTTTGTTGATTGACTTGAGGATTGGAAAAGCAAGAATCATCAAGTTATTACTTGGTTTTGTAATACTTTATCCTATCTATTGCTCAACAATTGGGTCGTTTTGAAACTGCGAAGGAAATTTGGGATTTTCTTTGACAACGGTACACCACTGCAGATCTTGCTCACCAATTTCAACTACTCAGCTCTCTCCATCACATGTGATAGGAACCTGGCCAATCCATCCATTCTTTCCTATCTCAGATGCATATAGTTTGCGACTAGTTAACCACTTTAGAACCTATTTGGACTTGCTCAGCTGATGTTACCAATTTTACATCTTATCGTGATCAATAGCGATTGATAATATTTTTGATGTTTCTTACAGATAAATTTGAGCATGTTACAATATCGTTACTACACCGCAATCCTCTTCCTACATAGGACGAAGCTATTTCTGAACTTCTGTCTATGGAGACTCGATTAGGGATTTATAAAACCCCTGACACTCTTGCTTTTACCACTCATCCTAGTGGTTCAACCTGGAGAGCCTTATCTACCCAGTCTTGTGGTGGTAATTCAAAATAGCCTGGCCCAATTTATTGCAAACTTTGCAATAACCATTCCCATTCTCATAAATGCTGCCCTGCTCGTTTTTGTCCTATATGTCACAAGACTGGTCCTGGCTATTACCCCTAAGAATACCCTCAACTATCAGCCTTCTCTCAAGCATCTTTTTCAAATACAAATCAAACTACAGCAGTGACCAATACTTTTGAGTTGTCTTTTACTACTTTTCATTAGATAATATTGAGGCCATTGTTAAACAGGTAATGTCTTTCTCTAGTCCTAATTTGATTGTTGCCATGTCTGCTTGCTCAGGTACATCATCTTGGTTCTTTGATTCTACATACTGTAATCATATGTCCTTAAACTCTTCTTTATTTTGTTCTCGCAGATTTATACCTAAACTTCCTGTTATTAATATTGCTAATAGTACCTCTATAAATGTTAGTCACTGAGGATCCATCACTATTACAAATCTCCCCTTTACCATGTGTATCATATACTATCTCTTACACTAAATCTTATCTCTGTTGGTCAACTTTGTGACCTCGAGCTCATTTTTGTTTTTTCTTCTACTGGTTGTGTTATGCAGGATCCACAAATGGGGGCAAACTATTGGGATAGGGCATAAACAAGGACGCTTATTTGAGCTCATTCACCTTCGAATGCCACGTTCACCATCACCCACTTTAGCTTAGTCTGTAGCCTCAACCAGTGACTCTTTTTCACTCCATATTTGGCACTCTCATTTGGGTCATGTCTCTTTAGGTCGTTTATGTTTACTAATTTCTAGCGGTCATTTAAGGTCCATTAAGTCAGAAAAGCTTGATTGTTTGTCTTGTCAACTTGGAAAACAATCAGCTTTACCTTTTAATATTAGTAATTCTGTTTCTTTAGCACCTTTTGATCTTATTTATTCTAATGTATGGGAACTTTCCCCTAATGCTACAATGGGAGGCTCAAAATATTTTGTGATTTTTGTGGATGATTTTTCTCATTATACCTGAATATATTTATTACATAATTGTTCACAATTACCTCAAATTTATTCTAAATTTACAAAAATGATTCAAACCCAATTCTCTCAACCAATTAAAATTTTTTGATGTGACAATGCCATGGAATATAGAAAGTCTAGTTTCCTTCAATTTCTAAACACAATGCACCATGCCTTATCACTTTTGTCTTGGCACCTCTATGCAAAATGGTCAAGCTAAACGTAAACATTGTCATATTCTTGACACTGTTCATACCCTCCTTATATCTTCATCTTGTTTCGAACGATTCTGGGGTGAAGCCCCTCTCACTGTTGTCTATACTATTAATCATGTCCCTTCTCCTCTTTTGGGTAATATCTCTCCTTATGAAAAGCTTTATGGTCATTCCCCAACCTATACTAGTCTTTGAATCTTTGGGTGTGCTTGTTTTGTTTTATTACAACCTCATAAACATTCTAAACTTGAACCTCGTTCACGACAATGTTGCTTTTTGGGCTATGGTATTGAACACAAGGGTTATCGATGTTGGGATCCTCTCTCTAAGCGCCTTTGTATCTCTCGTCATGTCATTTTTTAGGAATATAAAATGTTCTCATTTATGTCTTTTTTTCAACTTCTTTCTTCTTTCACAACATTGGCATAAAATTCCCAAATAATGGGAACCACAGCTACTCCATTAAATTGAGCCCATTTCTCCCAACCTCTTGTTTCAAAGTTTTGCTTCAGCTTGAATTCTTCTGTTTAGAAGTGGCTTAAGTTCATTCCCCTCTCTACTATTATTGATCTCTTGCTCCAATACTTGTCAAAATCTTTTTGTGCTCTACCACTTGAGAACCAAAAATCATCATAAGGTTCATCTCCACCATCTCTCATTTTTCTTTTCATTTCTTATTTCCTTTTCATTTCTCTCATTCAATTGCTCAACAATTTGTATGATATTTTCAATGGCTATGTCTTATTGAGGTTCAGGTTGGTTGGCTGGTGAAAGTTCAGAAGTGGTTTGGGAATTGGCCTGGGTCTGGTGTATAGGTGGGGTATTGGTGGTTTGAAGTACTACTGATAAAGTGGTTTCAAGTTGCTTACTAGCAGATAGGGTTTTGGCTCTCTTTTTGGTGGGCTTCTCTGATTCCCTTGGTTTGGAACTACTCTACTTATCTCTTTTCTTTTTCTCATAAACTTTTTGAGGTGGACTCATTGTCAATTGGCCTAAAATTCAGCTCAATGTCCTTTAGTATTGACTCACAGATGCGCATAGATGCTCAAGTTTCACTAAAAAGAAAAATTTTCAATTCGAAAACCCCAACTTCCTTACGCAAAATCAAATTCATAAAACTCAATCAACCAATCCTCAATAATCAATAACCAACAGTCCCCAATTCAACATTTGGTAGAATTTGAACAAAGGTTCAAACCCTACCCCAATTTGTCATTCAATGTTGAGTTGAGCTGCCATAAAATCAAAATCCCTAATGCCTCCTGAGCTTAATCAAAGCTTGTAATTGTGATTTGATGAACTTTTTCAACCAGAATGACAAATGGACACAAGAGCTTCAAATCGAATCAGCAAGTTCATACTAACGTTAGAATCCTGGAAAAAAATGAACCCCCAAAATTTCTAAAGTGTCCTATTTATAGGTAAAATATGCTCGATGGTTTGAACAGCCTCATGGTTTGAACGTGTGTTTGAACAAATTCTCTTTTCTGGGTTAGTTCGAACAAAGGTTCGAACAAGATGCTGGTTTGAACAAAAGTTCGATTAGACAGTATTTTTTAACCTTGTTCAAACATGTGTTTGAACCAAAATGTATCAGCAATTTTGTATCAGTTCAGCTCAGCTCTGTATCCTACCTCCTCTTAATAAAGTTCATAAAAACTAAATTGAATTCTCACCAAAACTAAGACTCTTTAAAACCACTATTTACTCAAAAAATTAACTAAAAAGACTCATATTTCCTAAAATTAACCAACAATTTTCAAAATTTCCAAAAATTTCCAAATTTTCTGATTTTTGATTCTTTTTTTCAAACATTCACTCAGGGTAAATCATGTTATGCATCATCAATCCATTACACAAATCATAATCATGAAAATGGTTGCCTTCCCCCTAACTTAAATTCAACATTGTCCCAATTATAAAAATATGCAATCAAATCATAACAAATGTTGGAAAGAAATTACCTTAATTGATTAAATGTTTGTGAAAGTACCTGAATTGATGCACACAAATGATATCACTTGAATTGAATCTCCTTCCTTGCTCACCCTAACTTGGATGGCACTGTCAATCTAAAATCATCAAAGCTCACGGAGATTGTTAGGAATGTAATAAAGGAAATCAAATCATGAATGATAAATTCAATAAAAATTAAAAAAAGAAATGCAAACCTAAACACTACTCCTAATCTACCTTTATTCAATGGTTCAAAAATTTTACTTATTCAAATGGAGGTGGATCCTCCAACTCCCAAGATTCCACCTTGGCCACAAAGTTTTCAAGATACAGTTTCAAATGATGGCCATTCACTTGCAAAACTTGTCCATCTATAGGGTTTTCAATCTCAAATGCCCCAAATTCATTCTTAGACTTAATAATGTAAGGTCCAACCCATCTTGACTTCAACTTCCCAAGAAAAAGGTGTAACCTATGATCATACAAGAGAACTTTCTGACCTACATGCAACTCTTTTTGCAAAATTTTCAATCATGCAACCTTTTCATGGTGATCTTGGAGGCCTTTAAATTCTTATAAGCATCGTGTCTAATTTCCTCTAATTCATTTAATTGCAATTTCCTTTGGATACCTAACTTATCTTTGTTCTCATTGAATTGTCTTACGGCCCATTATGCCTTGTGCTCCACCTCCACGAGCAAGTGTCAAGCCTTTCCATAAACTAACCTATAGGGGGACACACCCAGTATGGTCTTATATGATGTCTATTAACCTCAAAGACTAGTCCTTCCTATTTGGGTTCACAATTTTCTCAGTTATCCTCTTTATCTCTCTATTGGCTAATTTAGCTTGACCACTAGTTTGGGGATGATAGGCTATTCCAACCATGTGAACTACTTCATATTTTTCATCAACAAACCCGTAGGTCTATTGCAAAAATGTGTCCCTCTTTCACTAATCATCACCCTTAGTATACCAAATCGGGGAAACACATTTTCTTTTAAAAACTTGATCACTACCCGATGGTCATTTGTTCTAGTGAGAATTGCCTCTACCTATTTAGATACATAATCAACGGCCACCAAAAAGTATTCATATCCAAAGGAATTCAAAAATGGCTCCATAAAGTCCATTCCCTAACAATCAAAGATATCTAAGACATAAATAGGGTGCAAAGGCATCATATTTCTCCTAGTTAGGCCTCCAAGCCTCTAACATCTATCACACGCAAGGCAAAAAGCATGAACATCTTTAAACATTGTAGGCCAATACAATCCACATTGTAAGATCTTGGCCATAGTCTTTTTGGTCAAAAAATGACCACCACATGCCAAAGTATGGCAAAATCTCATCACACTCTGAAACTCACTATCAGGAATACACCTCTTAATGACTTGGTTTAGACAGTACTTGAAAAGATAAGGCTCATCCCAGAAAAAAAATTTCACATTGCTAAAGAATTTTTTCCTATCCAGTAAAGTCTAATGGAAAGGTATTGACCAACCCTAAATTGTGTTTCGGGTTCTACCTTTCAAGTGCAAGAGGGCAGTCGTAGTTTTAAAACTCGGTGAGTCTGAGGTCGAATCCACAGGGAGGGCTTTGTTAAAAGCTCTAGACTTGTTCTCTTAATTAGTAGGTGAACCTAAATTAATTTAAACTAATTTTTTAGCAACTCAAACTTTTGTTTTAGATTCTAAATGAAAGAAATTCAATTTAATTTTAAAATGCAAACAAAGCATTTACTCTAAATTCTAAAGTGAATAAATCAACTCATAATTTAAATTAAATAACAAGCACAATACTAAAAGGGTTCTTGATCCAACTTTCAAGTCCAGGTAGTTCACTACTTTACCTTGGGATGTTTTTATTCAAAACTAGATTAAGGTTTAATTTGAAAAGTGTTAAGAATATTTTAATCAAAGGTCAGTACCAGTGATCTCAAGCAGATATGGTTAAAGACCTTTGTTTCCGAAAGTTTTTCAAACAAACGAAACTAGAAATGAATTCGAAACCTATTTTTAACCTTGTTCGAAAGTATGTAAACGGTTATATTCGAAAACCCATACCAGTGACTTCAAACGAGTGTGGTTAAAGATTTTCGGTTTCGAATGTTTTCGAAACAAGTTGAAAATAGATTTTAACACGGTAGATCCTTACGCATGAGCTCTCACAACCCATGCGAAGGGTTTACTAACACCCCAAGGTTTTTCGTGAACTAACCATTCTTGATTCGTTGAATCAAGAACTAGGGTTTTACGCTAAAACTACTTTAAACATCACAAAAACGATAAAAGAACATTCCATCATGTGAAAAAGAAATCGAAACAAGCAAAACATTATATTACGAAGTAAATTGAAATAAATCGAAGTAAATCGAAGTGCAACTTACAATACAACTCGCATGTAAAACAAAAGATGAACAAGTAATACGAAGATAATGATGAAAACTCCAAAAACTTCCATAAATCCACACGTCCAAGTGTACAAATCACTCTAAAGTTAATCAAAACCTAATCTAACTCTCAATCTAAAGTGTAGTAAACAAAGAGAGGCGTCTCCCTTCATGGCCGTGCCATGGGTCCTTATAAAGATGCAAAGAAACCCTAAAAGAGGTGCTTCAATTTGTGGCTTCTAGATACATGGTGGTCCCGACCGTCTGGTCTGGGGGTTGGGACCACAGAATGCTTTCTTCTCAATTCATATACACTGTGGTCCCGACCATTAGATGGACGGTCCCGACCCCCAAGTATCTTTTTTTTCTTGCTTTTCTTCTTCCTTTAGGTTAAGTCTTTGGGCTAGTCTTGGCCATCCAAGGTGAGGTTTGAACCATGACGTTTTCTTCATTTTCTCAACCATTTTCATAGCTATAAACTTCGATCTCCTTGCCTTTTTCCCTGCAATTAGAAAAATAAAAGTATAAGCAATAAAATAACACTAAAACTTCAACTTTAATTATTTAAATGCATGAATAAGTGTTGAGTTAGGGAGTTTGTAATTACACTTTTCAAGTGTAACCAGGTATCATGCTTGAAGCTAAATAGTTTGCTATGTCAGCATACCAAGGAACCTGGGAAGACTCAACAGTAGACACAAGAAGTAGCTCCTCATCAAGAAAGGTCTCATTAATGGTAGGGTCATAAGCAGTTAAAACTCTGTTAGGAACATCTAGAAAGATGATTAGCTATCACATTTTTTACCCTCCGTTTATCCTTAATCTCTAAATTAAACTCCTGAAACAATAAAATCTATCTAATCAATCTAGGCTTGGAGTCCTGTTTGGTGAGAAGGTATCTAAGGGCAGCATGATCTGTGTAGACTATGACATGTGAGTCAATCAAATAAGACTTAAACTTTTCGAATGCATATACCATTACCAGTAACTCATTCCCAGTTATGGTGTAATTCTTTTGGGAGTCACTAAGGGACTTACTAGCATAGTATAGTACATAAGGTCTTTTATCTTTCCTTTGGCCTGAAACTACACAATGCATGGCACAATCACTGGCATCACATCAATTCAACGGGTAGTGTCCAATTAGGTGTCTGAATGATAGGAGCTAAAGTTAATAATGCTTTAACTTCTCAAACGTTGGCTGACACTCTAGGGTCCAATCAAAAGGTGCATCGTGTGCCAAAAGATTACATAAAGGTCTAGCTATGGCACTAAAGGATACAATGAATCTCCTATAGAACCCCGCATGGCCAAGAAATGATCTTACATCTTTCACACATCTAGGGGTTGGAAGCTTTTGGATGATTTCAACCTTAGCTCTATCTACTTCAATACCCCTAGAAGAAACAACATGGCCTAGGACAATACTTTGTGTCACCATAAAGTGACATTTCTCCCAATTCAAAGATAGGTTTTCTCTTCACACCTAGCTAATACTTTTTCTAAATTCCCCAAACATGCCTCAAAATTACTCCCATACACAGTGAAATCATCTATGAATATCTCAAGAAACTTTTCTACAAAATCACTAAAGATACTCATCATGCACCTTTGAAATATGGCCGGCGCATTACACAAACCAAAAGGCATGCGCCGATAGGCAAAGGTACCAAAAGGGCATGTGAATGTTGTCTTTTCGTAATCTTCAAGGGCTATCTCAATTTGGTTATAGCCAGAATACCCATCAAGAAAGCAATAAAATTGTTGCCCTGCTACCCTCTCTAAGACTTGATCAATGAAAGGCAAGGGAAAATGATCTTTCCTAGTCACGGCATTTAACTTCCTATAATCAATGCACATGTGCCACCCTATCTAAATCCTAGTGGGCACAAGTTCATTGCTCTCATTCTTAACTACTGTAACTCCAAACTTCTTTGGGACAACTTGGGTAGGACTCACCTATTGGGAATCAGAAATAGGATATATGATCCTAGCATCTAGGAGCTTTAGGACTTCACCTTTGACTACCTTCTTCATGTTAGGATTCAACCTCCTCTGAGGTTGTTTCACTAGTATAGCCTCCTCCTCTAGATAAATGGAGTGTGTGCAAATGAGTGGGCTAATCCCATAAAGGTCCACAATTATCTAACCTAGAGCTCTCTTGTGTCCTTTCAACATTTCAACTAGCTTCTCTTCTTGGTCCTTAGTAAGCTGGGAAGATATGACCACTGGGTATGACTCATTTTCTCCTAAAAATGTATATTTAAGCTCACTAAGTAGAGATTTCCTATTAGACTTGGGTGGCTTAACAAAAGAAGATTCAAGGTTGACTATGGTTGGGGCAAGATTCTCTACAGATTGGCTAGACTGCTCTAAAGACATGATAGGTGCACTATCTAACCAATTTAAAACTTCCAAAACATCCTCATCATCAACCTCATCCCTATAGTCTTTCCCATCCCCCAATGTTAATGCCTTCTCCAAAGGATCATTAACAAACTCCCTCTCAAAATATTCCTCTATAACTGTCTCAATCAAATCCACCTCTCTTATATCCTCTTCTTCCTCCATAGGCTGCTTAGTGACTTTAAAAATGTTCATCTCAGCCGTCTAATTCCCAAAGGAGATTTTCTTAAGACCATTCCTACAATTGATGACAGCATTAGTAGTTGCTAGAAAAGGTCTTCCTAAAATGATAGGAACTGGTGGAATGGAACCTTGAGAGGTAGGCTGAGTGTCCAAAATGATAAAATCTACAAGATAATAAAACTTATCAACCTGAATAAGCATATCCTTTAAAATGTTCTTAGGAATCTTAACTGACCTATCAGCAAATTACAAGGTCACTTTAGTCGGCTTAAGTTCCCCTAAACCCAACTACTAATAAACTGTGTAAGGAAGAAGGTTAACACTAGCTCCTAAGTCTAATAGAGCGTGTTTCACCTTGTGCTCACCTATGACACAGGCTATGGTAGGGCATCCTAGGTCATTATACTTTGATGGGGTCTTAAATTGAAGAATAGCACTAATTTATTTTGCAATAAAAGCTTTTTCCTTAATACTTACCCTCCTTTTGACAGTACAAAGGTCTTTCAAAGACTTGGAGTAAGATGGAACTTGTCTGATGGCATCTACCAATGGTAAGTTGATCCTTACTTGCTTGAAAGCTAAAAAAAATTAGAGTTCAACAACTCTTTTTTTTGAATTGCTCAATTGGTTTGAGAAAGGTGGTTGGGGTTGGAATCCTACAACTTGTTCTCTCTCTTTATTCTCATCTTTATTCTCTTCAACCTTGTTCTTTTTCTTCCTCTCATTTCTCTCATTCCTCAATACTTCTTCCACATCATCATCATTTTTCTTTCTCCCATTATCATCACTCTTCTTCCTTTTTATTCCACTCTCACCTCGATCACTACTCTCCTATTTTTCACTGTACGCCATTCCCTCT